>OX371225.1:94291533-95021533 GCA_947310385.1 Nephrotoma appendiculata
ACAATTTATATCACTCTAAATTTTGACGTGACAAACAAATAGCATTTATTTCAAACTAAGGTAAGCCAACTCAGATTTGAAAAATATTCGCTGAGAGTTTTATACAAAATTGTTTAGTAAATTTTGATTTTATAATCTAGTAACTAATAAGATCCATATTCACTTCGCATGAATTAATACGACTAAGAGCGTGTTTCAATTGGTTTAAATACCGCATAAAAAGTTAAAAAGTAAAAAATTGTGGTGAATAAAAATGTCAAAAAAATGAAATGTATGTAAACTGACCATAATTGAGTAATATATATTTAAAAAGTATTTATTTTAAATGTTTTCATATTTAAATTGTCTATATATGTTCACAATTACACATAAAATAAGCAACCATGTTATTGTCAAAGTTTTACCCAATTGAAACAGATAAAAAGTTAAAAAGTTAAAAAATATTTACCACGAATAAATTTTTAACTTTTTAACTTTTTATGCGGCATTTAAACCAATTGAAACACGACCTAAGGGAATTTTATATTCTTGATTGCTTGTTTAGCTTCATGTGTATCATCAGCTTGTATCATTTATAGAATTTTTTACTTACTGCACCCAACTTTCTAAACTTATATTCAGCGGGCTAGTTTAGCATATAATTAATTTAACTCCAAACTAATATATTACATTCAACTTTTTAGTTAAAAATCTATATAAAAAAAATTTGCTCTACCTCTTTAATGGGCGCCGCTATCGGGAGCCACTATCCATTCCAATGGGGAATTTGAAACGGCCTTTAACCATAACAAAATGAACAATAGAGAAGATTGATGAAATGATTACTTGTGTTTAAAGCTGATACCAAGTTACGATACAAAAGATCGTTGGTTTATACATAACTATGCATTGGTAAGCAAGTTGGATGAAGAGAGTAATAAGTTATGTTATAGTTATGCCTAAGATGATACTGCACAAAAGGAATTCCCAAAGATCACAGAATCATTTAAATTAATTAATCATTTAAATTTTTATTGCGTGAAGGAAATAAAGTAGAATCGTTGAAAGGGTGTTACAGCACACACGAAAAAAACACCATTTTAGGGGCCAAATTTGTATCAAGCACCTTAAACTGCGGTGTTTGTGGTGCTATCCATGTAAAGGCCAATAATGCTGAAATCAATTGTGATACTGAAATTGTGCAGATACCTCGAAAATCCAGCAACGATTATTGCCTACAGCTATAGTGAATGTGGTTATCGGTATGAAAAAATTGTTCTTTATGAAGTACTTTTGGATTCCGGACCACAAGGATTTCTTTCTCAAGATTAGAAGTTTCCAAGCTGAAGACGAATTTATCGTCAAAAAGCCCAAGTTAGAAAATCAACGAAAATACACTTACTTAAACCAAAGCTGTATGTTAAATCAGTAAAGGTTAGTTAATAAAATGTATATCTTCGATGAGGCAAAATATTTCTTCAAATTCTAAAAAATTAACAAGTCTTAAGAACAATAACAATTTAATAACGTATTGACAAGATTTTGGGAACTCAAAGAAGTTGAAGTCAAAAGAATATTGTCAGATGGCAGATTTGGGATCAAATTGTCATTTATAGAACAAGAGTTGGACTAGGAAAATCCCATGGTTTCCCATGACAATTTGGGGGTTTCACTGTATAGAACGTAGTTTACGAAAGCAGAGAGATTCGATGGAGCATATAATAGAGACACTGGAGTCATCTGACTGAAATAGAGCCACAGGAGAATAAGAGTTGAGGGAAGAGAGAGAGAGTATAGGTGGGGGTAAAAATGCAGTGCTTAAAATAAACCGAAGTAAATATATTTGTTTTTTCCCTTCGGCGTGTGCAATTCTTTCAATTATTTCATTCTGCTAACAACGGTTGTATTGCTGGAATGTGTTCCGCCAAATAATTTTTTGCTGTTGCTACGATGATACAATCTAACAATAAATTTTATTACGTTGTCGGGAGCATGCCGTTGTATTTGCTACTGACGTAGACAAAATGTATCGTCAGATCTGGGTACTCAATGACGACAGTATTTCCCTGCTTATCGTATGCACCAAAGCGTATGTGAGATCATCAGATCTATTTCTCGCTATAAAAGTAAGTACAGATAAATTTGCTTACAAGTATTTGCATCTAAGTAACTGGACATCCAACTCGGCGAAGTTTATTGATCCGTAGACGGTCGGAGAACTAAGTTTTCCAAATCACGCATTAACACACATTATGAAAATATTATGATTATATTGGTTTCGACAAACAATTAATTTCATTTCCAAATCAACCAAGAAGAGCCTTGACTTATCTCGGCAGGAGCACCTACTACAATCACTTTCTGATACTCGACAACTGTCTATTAAATTCATTCAAGCCGATTCGAAGACCACCACAATCTCAATCGTTTTCTGGCATTCAAACATCTCTCTTCACCTTAGTACACCAAAATCGTTCGAACCGAGAAAAATTGACAAAATAAAACCCGACCCTCACAGACTGAATTTTCCCTAAAGTCGTCTTCATCGCTAACGCTTCCTAGTACCAGAAACCTCTGGCACCAATTTTTTTCAAAATCATTTCAGCCAAAAGAAAAGTTTTAAAGAGATTTGGGCGACGCCGATTTAGGACTCACACTTCTTTTAAAACACACCATGTCCAAGTCCAAATGAGAAAAAAACAAGCTGAAACGATATATATTTCTAGTCACGATATATTTTTCGTGCATACAGGTAGTTAGTTTCTCATAGCTATTTTGGTGCGGTTCAATAGTAGTAGTGGATACTTCTCGTCGCCATTACAAACGCCCTAAAAGAAATGCAATTCTAATATTTACGGTGTGAAAAAGCAGCTTATTGATATTTTATTTATGTTTTTTAACAATTAGATTTAAGAATTGTGATTATTTTGTGATTGAATCGACTTATTAAATTTTTTACTAACAACTTTATTAACTAAACAGTCAGGTTCCGGTGTCTGTAGCCAATAAGTTTTATCATGCTGCTCTTTATGTTAAATATAAAGAGGGTCGGTCTATAGATGGAGTCGGAGTTATTCGTACCAAAAATTATGTGTTGTAATTTAAAAAATTTACTTTGCTCTATATCTCCGAAAGTAACTAGTATCAAAGTCGTTCAATATCACCAGAAACTCCTCCTTCACACTCATCAATTTTAATGATAAATAATTTTAATTTATAACACAATTCTCTAAATAAACGCCTCGAATTTGTTACAGAACTTATCTGGTTGACAATACCATCAAAACTATTGACACACGTAGCCTTTTTGAACACATAACTTAAGTTCACATCTATTTTTCACAAAATTTTGATAATAATGTCCGCCCAATTTTCGCATATTGTGTTAATATACTGTTTCTTCATATTTAATTGTTTTTCCTTAGGTTAGGTTTCAGTGGTTGACACTTAGGCCATTTTTGGCCCATTGTGATACCACGCATTCACGCCACATCATTAACCCATTCACCTACTCACACAACTACAGTATATCACCTGCACATTGCAAGCTCCATGTCAATCTGTAACATTGATATGGACGGGAGGTCGGCGCTGAATTCTGCACTCGATCAGAGGTTATGTTAATAAACACATTAGTTGTGTTTATTAACATCACGGATTGTGATAGATGATGTTTTCCCTTATATTAGGGGACTTCCCCGAATAAAAAGTTTCATTTAGAGAAAAATTAACAGTAAAAAGGTATTGGTACAGAAATAGTATTTCAAGTTCCTTTGTCGGTTTCACTTGCGTATGCATTTGTTAAAATTAGTAGAGGAACTGAAATATCTTTGGAAACTCGAAAACTCATTATTAAACTCGATTTAGAAAACAATTCCTACTGATATTGGGCCTATAATAGGAAGGAGCTATTCCGGTGCATGAAACAAAATTATAAAGTTTTGGCCTTAAAATGTGCCAATAATTTTGAGAACTCGATATTTATTTTTGTTCCCTAATATTTTAAAATAATTTTGTATGTATCTGAATAAGTTTCTAAATATAGTAAAATAAATATATAGTATAATAGTACTATAGTAAAATAAATATATAATATAGTAAAAAAAAATTCTAAATATAGTATGAAATATTTTATTAAATTATATCGATATACTTTAAATAAAAATATTAGGAAAATAAAAATGTTCCAATACTTTTTTGATTGATTGTATGTAACGGTTAAAATGAGAAATCGGTAAATGTGGGTTAAATTAGTTTACACGGTCAGTTGTAAACAGATCTTTTATTCATGAAATGTTTTCTAACCTCTTAAACTAAATCTATTACTTTTAAATAATCCTCGACAGGAGCACTAAGAGGAATGAGAAGTCTCGTTACCTCCTACAAGCCGGTGAATTGTGTAAGTCGAAATATAGGACTCCCATTTCAAAGATTTCAGAGCTGTAATACAGATTTTTGAAATTCTCATTTCCACAGTTCTGATTTCGCACTTTCATCGCAACACATTTACCAATTGCACCCTGATCGGGTTCACACAAATCTGCCCCTTTATATTGGGTCGTCTTTCATTTCATTCTACAACATATTTAATATAATTTTGTAAGGCATGTCATTTTTAATATATTTCATCCATCAATTAATTAAAATTGGTACATAGAACACCTGTTGATTACCTGTCGAGATATGAAAAATGAATTTATTTAAATTTACCTTACAGTCCTGTTCATTAAAACAAAACCATTAGGCATAATAATTTTCGTTTAATTTCCATTACTGTACGAACAAAAAATTCTTTATATTTGTCCAATCTGATAAAAACAAAACATACATTTTAGTATCTCTAGCTGGGAGATGACTGCTGTTTTTATATTCATGTAATTATGGCAATATGATACCATCATATTCGTATAGTATTCATATTGCACATACAAGAAAATTCATTAAATTTCAATAAAACATTTTTTTTGGTTCTTTTCATATAATATGTTTGTTGTCTTTTTGTTATCATTTCATGCTCACCTCTCCAAATCAACTTTAACATACGACACCACCAACCAAACCACATACAAAATATGATATCGTGCCCAAATGTGATACATAACTAGTTTACATGGTTATTAGATTCACAACCAATAATAGATGTATCATCATTACATCGTTATGCCATTGGACAATATGTTGATATCTCAGGAGATGTAATTAGTCATTTGAATATATCACATGTACGTACGGATGATGGTGGATTATATAAATGTATAGCAACGAATACAATTGGCAGTATGGAACATTCAGCACGTTTAAACGTTTACGGTATGAACACTTTTATTCCTTTTTTATTTAATCAAATTTTGTATTTGTAAAACTAAATAACTTATATAGCAGTGCTTTTTTGCTGGGTCTTGATATATTGCTAAAATACTCGTATATACGTATTAATTTTCAGGTACAGGCAGTAGAAATGTAATAGAATTTTTTTATAAGCTTTGAATTTATGAGATTTTGAAATTCGCATTGGATCAGTGGAAATTAGATAAAAGGATAAACACTTTTTTTTGGAAGATGAAAATTTTTATAGATTGCACGTGTTATAATGATAGGAGACGATCGAATAAATAGTATCGAATTGAACATGGGTTAAAAAAAACAATTTATTTTGGCGATAGGGTTTAATCGAAGTGGTATAAAAGAGAGGGGAAGTAAATTATTATTTGGTTAAATAATTATACTTTACGATTATCGGGCTTATTTCCATACATAGTACATTTTAGTACATAGTACATTTTTTACTTCATTTTAGTACAAATTTACCTTTCATTCCATATCAAACCTTCGGTAAATAATTTTGACAGTAATGGCCAACAGGGTGAAATTTACAGGTTTTGAGGGATACAATTAGTGGTGTATAGGTAACAAATTAAACGTCAAGTAATCTAATAATGTCATTCTATTTGGTGCCGTGAATTTAATTTGGTGCCGTGTTATATAATAAATTTGTAATAAATAATCAATAAAACGAATCAATTAATTGTGGTTGATTTGCAACATTACAACAAATTCACAATTCTCATAATGTTGTAAAGTTTCAAAAGCAATGTTAATGTCCAAGAGCACGATAAAGAATACAATACAAAAGCATTTAAATTTATTTGAAAAATTTTTATACGACATTGTGCAAAAACTGCCACCAACGGCTGCATTAGATAAAATTACGTACATTTGCATCTCAAGCTCGGACAGATATATTCCTTAAAGCTCTGGGAGCAGTCGATGGATACCTCATCTAAATAAAAGGCCCCCCCGATCAACGCGATCAATATATTAACAGGAAGCGTTACATTATATCAATTAGGTAGTTTCCCCCCAGAAGGGTATTTAATTTTGAGTGACGCGAGACATAAATGCATCGTAAATCTTATATGAGTAGTAACTCCATATAAAGGTTAAAATTGAGCTGAAGCTCAAACAAAATTTAAAATTGAACATTCAAAAGCTCGTGTTATTATAGAGAAAACTTTTGGAATGATACATACGATGGCGTTCAATTTTCTTCAAAACGTTTGATTTAGAAGTCAAACGGTATGTTAAAGAGGTATGTGCGTGCTGCCTAATGCACAAGATTTGCTTATCATCCTGCGATTTTTTGGATTTCGAACCACTAGATCAGGTTACGAGCGATTGCACAAACAGCAGTAGGGATAATATAGACGCAACCCAGTTTCGAGACGAATTGTGTTCACGAATGCAGTAACTAGTAATAAATCCAATTTCTAATAAAATTTCAAAAATTAACTAGTTTTTATTAATCACAGACTTAAATATAATTCAGACGTTATCTCATATTTTGGTAAAATATAAGATCGGTTATTTGAACGGTTATTTATATATTCAAATTGCTAAATGATCCTAGATGGATATTGGTACCCATCTCTTTGTTAACCTCGTGTTACTATGTAGAACATGATTTTCGGGGTGCATTAAAAACGAAAATGACAAATAAAACTAATTTCGCGTATTTATGAGTAATTTTTCCTTTATTTGCAGTAGTTTGAAAAATTCGCTTGGCGAATGACTGATTTTATTTGCGGATCTATGCGCTGGTGCATTATCCTTTTGAAAAATCAAATTTCTTCGACGAAGTTGCTTATAAAATGGTAAAAACTTATTATTTAACAACTCTTAATATTTTTCGCCAGTTAGCGATCCCGCAACAAATTCAAATTTCCACTTACCGAAAGAAGATAGAATACCCCATACCGTAACACCACTCCCACATTGTTGCCATCTCATTTGTGTTAATTCAGGAGTTCTGATATCGTGCAAATAATAGTTATAACAATCCGGGCCATCGAGGTAAACCCGTTTTTCATCATAAAATAAAATATTCTTTCATTCATTATTGCAGCTGATGTGCTTCTCAGCAAATGCCATTCTGTTTTGAATGTTGCCTTTACTTAACGAAAGTTTACGCTGCTTCCCAATTTCGCTTTCAAAACGAATGTTCGCGATACTACCCAAAAATGTCTTCAGTTAAAGTACCGTTATTATACAGACAAAATATGTTTACTATAGCCACGATTAAATAAGCTGATAATTTAAAATGAACGAATTTCATAGTCGAATTTCATAGTATGTCATAGTGTATAATCACATGGGGAGTTTCTGCCAACATTTTGGTGACTGTCGCTCGTAGAGGTAGACGAACCGACATTGAATTTGTCATCTTCATCTGTTACGTAGGTCGGATGTAGCCTGTGTTTCGTTTTTAAAAAATCATGTAATTCATCGAAAATATCTCATTGCGTTGGCAGCAATTCCCCACCTTCCATCGAAACAACGGATTGTGGTTGAATCATTTTCCGCAAAAAATTAAATTTATTTCAAGTAGTTAGTTAAATATTTGGTCTTTAAATTTTTTTAAAATGTTTTGTCACTTTTGTGTGACATTTTTAAAATTGTTATCCAATCCCGGTTCTCTTATGACAATACTTGAAATATAAATTCTATGAATATATAGCCTATAATATTAAATAAATAATACTTACTCCCAACAGCGACGTGGATTGGATTTTTTTTTTTTTTGAATTCATAATCAAACACAATGTTTCCTCTTATGAGGATATTTTCCGTAAAGTCCCTGCAATTTAAAAAATTAGCTGCTTACACCTTTGGCAATATTTTTTTTTTTTTTTGATTTCTCCATTATTACGTAATAATTTTAAAGTATTGTAGTGCTGAGAAAGAGAAAAATGCAATTAAATTTATTAAGAATTATTTGCTTATTTAAAGCTCACAAAAATTTGAATTATATACTTACACAAAATGAAATAAACGTAATACTGGCCTCAAAAAACAAAAATCATTTACCTTTTTCTTCATATTTTATCCTGCTTTTAGTACAGTAATTTCAATTTGCCTAATACTTAAAATGCCATTTACCGATGATTTCATTGGCCCGTAGCCATAGTCTCAAATTCTTTGGCTTATCACTTATTTACGGTAAGAATAATTTAATCTTTATTATTGAGAACAACTTAAAATGTAGTAGGAACCGGGTCTCTTAGTAAGTTAGCAGACACTTTAACATATATTTTCATAGGTTAGGTTAGGTTAGGTTTCAGTGGTTGCTATCGCATACTTAAGCCAATTATGGCCCATTGTGATATCACAGGATCCAACATGATAAACTTCCTGAAACTCATTTATTACAATTAATATAGCGTAAAAGATCTCGCACATTACAGCTTTCGAGATCACAGAGGCTGTCCATAGTGTATTTTACCAAATGATCATGTCTTCTACCAGCTAGCGCAGGGCACGAGCAAAGGAAGTGAGCAAGAGTCTCCTCCTTCTCCTCGTCCATGCAGCTTCTGCAGAAGTCATTTGCATCCTAACCCATCCTTCTTGCATGTTCTCCAAAAAGGCAGTGCCCAGTAACTATCCTCATAATTCTACCTAAATCACGCTTTCTTAGTGTGATTAAGATCTTGGAGCGATTCTAGTTCAGCTAAGGCCATACTTGCTTCGCTACCCTGCCAGTTGAACTGGCGATCCACCTAGCATTTGTCAAGGCAACTGCTTCCCTATGGCTTGCTGGCTTACAGCACAGACATAGGCCTTCCTACACATTCTTTCCCTGGTTGCAGTTGGAGAGTCGTACCGTATCTTGCTAACTCGTCTGCCCTGCAGTTTCCCTCAACGTCAGAATGGCCCGGAACCCAGACCAACTGGATATTGAAATGTTCACTCATCTCGTTAAGAGATGTGTGACAATCCAACGCCACCCTTGACGCCAGGGAAGCTGAATCCAGCAAAAGAATGGCTGCCTGACTGTCCACATTGATAGTGATATCAATTAACGATATTACATTATTCTTCAACCAATTCATGACCTCTTCAATCGCTAAAACTTAAGCCTGGTACACTTCAGTACTCAGGCAGACTAAAAAATAAACTAACATTTAATTCTGCTCAGAATACACCCGCTCCCACTCTATCATCGAGCTTGGAGCCATCGGTGAAGAATTTAGGTGACCCGGTCTCCATAATGAGACCACTATTCCAATCCTCCCTAGAGGGTAGAATCACCTTAAAAAGCTTGTCAAAACACAACAGGGGTGTTATATAGTCTAAATTCGCCAGGTCATTCCTCACTGAATTGACTATAGTTGAGTGCCCTTTTTGCAGGCACTTCCACCCCAAAGTCGCTGATAGCCGGACGGCCGTATTGACCGCCATTTGCTTACTAAGGATATCCAACGGGAGAAGATACCGCATGATCTCTAGGGCACTAGTGGGGGTTGTTTTCAGTGCCTCACTCATGAGCAGACAGGCTGCCCGCTGCACCTTCCCCATCATGTTCCTGTATGTTAATTTCTCCAGAGCTGGCCACCATACGCATATATTTTCATAACTATCATTGGTTGATAACTAATGTTTTATTACAAAGTTGTCAAACGATGAAGCATTTAAGGCTTTTCTGTTTAACTTCAGATATGAACACTTCCTGTTTAAGTATTTAATGTTTCTACATGGTTTGCCTTTTGGTTTAAAATTTTGTGGTGAACTAAAGGTATAACGCATGGATTATTTACCTTTGTAAATATTATAGAAAGGGTTTCCTCTATAAGCAGCATTGTCAAATCATGTGGTAGAGTACACAATTCGATTAATTTACCAATTGGGTTCTTTGTTGTGATTTTTGGATAAAATTCTTTAACCAGAAAAGTAGTGTGAGAAAGGCATCTACATTTTACCTTTACACTCTGTGAGCTAGTCTAACTATGTCAGTAATGCCCAGAAGCTAGGTTTAATTTAAGAGCTTATATGTTACTAGTATTTTTGAAACGGATCCATCAAGTCTTCAATTTCGAATAAATTAAACGTTTTTGGGTCAATTTTTTGAAACACACTGGCAACACTAGTAAAAGTTTTTACATGGTTTCCAAATACCGCAAAATTGACTGGTTATTTTGGATCCATACGTAACTGGTTTTATTATTGAACAATTACAACTTATTTTAAAAGGTTTATAAAAACCGTTTTGTATCTTTTAATATTATTAAAATAACGTTTTATTGCTTCTTACAATTTGCTTCAATTTTGGACAATGTTCAGTTTGGACAATGCCATCTTTTAATAAGAATAGTCGAGTCACTTGGTATTTTAGTAATCTCACCTCGAAGTGAAAAACCAATCTGGATTTAAAAAATTGCCAAATATTTTTTTTAACTTATAAACGATTTTGGCTCCTTTATAAAATCAGTCATTAACCGATTTTGATTGGCTATAGTTTGTTGCTGAAACTGAAACTATTCTAATTTTCTTGTGTGTTTTAGTCTTTTACAAACCGTATTAAAAATGTTTTTTCGATTTTAATTAAATGAGTTGGTTGTATTTATTTTGTAACGTGTCTGAAACCGTTTCTTAAACTGTTTAGTTTTAAAACTAATGTTTCGTATCGGTTTTAAAACGTGAAACCAAAAATTGCTACTTGGGTATAGGCCTGCATATCATACTTTTGTATTGTCGTATTAACCTTAATTCTATTAATTTTTTCAACCTTTTCTCCAATATGCAGTTAGCATGCTTGTTCGCTGTCAAAATACAACATTACTCTTACAATTGAGTGCACCGGCCGAGTTTTTAAAATGCCAAAGAAACTAACTCATCTTACTTAATTCTAAAATCACACTAATGTTTTCCATGAATTTCCATCTCAATTGCCCTTTTTATGTATTTCATGATACATTTTACTACATTCACATGCATTGCCAACAGTAAAACTGATATCTGGTCGTGTTGTCATGGCCAAATACATTAAGTTACCGATCTCCTCACGATACAGAAAAAGGATTTCTTTATCCGCTTCAACAATATCTCTTGGAGTTGCCACTGCATTGCATTCCGCCTTGCCAAAACGGTGGAGTGTGCTCTCTCCATATGCCTGCTCACACACGAATCGATCCATTTGATCATTGTTCGATTTCTAGCCCCAAAAAACATTTGATTTCGAATGCTTTGACCTCGAATTTCCTCCGCACGTATTCCATAACCAGAAAAATTGCTTCTTCGTTCTCCGTTGTGGTTGAACCGTCGTCGACATAAATCGTTTATTCTCATTATACACAAAATACAACTTTTTGTTCTATGTAAACTTACGACTGTTTTGTACTGAGGAAACAAATTAGTAGCGATATTTAAATCTCCCTATAATGTATGCAAACGGTTTCTTTCTTTAATAAATTTGAGTACATATATTTTGTATAATTTGCTTACTAAACTTTCTATTTTTCAATATTTCTCATCTAAACATTGCATATCAAAAGGAATTAATGTCGAAGATAACACATTAATTATTAAGTGATTTGTCATCTAGAGACAGTAGCATTTTTACATTTTCTATGTCATTTCAAGACTAATCTTCATAACCATGTATTAATACCTCAATTATACAGATTGTCCCAAAGCTAGCAGATCAAACAAAGCAGCTCATTTCCAATAAAAACAGCCAAGTAAAGTTTTTTCGAATTGTTGATGATGCAAAAGTTATTCCACTTTTAGTGTTTTTTATAGTGAAATCGCATGCGCACCCACCAAGAAATGATTTTAAAAGAAACCAAGACTTTTTTTGTTTAATTTTCTTTTTTCTTTTATACGATCTAGAAGAGTGTGCCTTTCCAATAAAACCATTTTTATAAGCTGCATTATCTTCTGTCAAATAAAAACTTATGAAAACCGGGAAATCCGGAACAATCCGAGGGAAATCCTGGAAATCTGTGGGAAATCCGGAAGAAAACCGGGGGAAATCCTGCGAAATTTATTTTTTCATTTAAAAATTCGCAGCATAAAAATACACAGCATAAGTAGTTTCGGGCACTCGTTCTTTATCAATTTTAACTATTCTAATAGTTAAAATTGAGACTAGAGAATAGTTAAAGGTGACAAAGAAATGTGAATCATTTACCGTATTATTTTATAATGCCTTAGGCCCAGACGAATGTGGATCGTAATCGGGTAAAACCCGCATTATGCTCCTCCACGACGATTCAGTAAAATTTATATCAGCTGCTTGCATTAATATAGTATACATATGATCCAACTTTGGGCCAGGTTCATTTCACATTTTATTTGGATTTATTTTTTCATATTCACATAATTCAGGTACTTTAGCAAATGAAACTTAAAATAAATACTAAAATTGTAGTAAAACCAAAAGTTTATGTAAAAAATTAACATTCATTTATAAGATTCAGCTATATTATCTAGTATGGTACTATTTGAAACATACCGTTGAGCACCCTATATTGCATTTCCAACAAAAATACTTTATGCATTTTCCACATTCACCACCAAGATGATTTAACCCATCATATCTAAACGGGTGTGAAGTATTCCAGACTTTCCATAGATGTTATGTATGTATGAGTATCACACTGTTAATTCAAATTCAAATAGGAAAAAAATGAATCATATTGGAAATTTTAGTACAATCATATACGTATGAGTCTTTTTTAGAAAATAACTCAAACCTCAATTTAAATAAAAAATATATAATATTTTCTAAAATAAAAATTTATCAACAAACTCTAACACGTATTATGTAGAAATATTTGTAGAAATTATGTAGAAATTATCGAGATTTTTATTAAAATATATTTAGAACTTTAAAACGATTAGAATAAATAATAGAAAATAAAACTTATTATCAAAAAAACACCCAAAGTCAAACATTATAAGCACCAAATGGTTTATTTAGGAGACTCTATGACCAACATCATGTATTCTCAATTGAAATAATCGATAACGGCCATCCAAATTTGAGTAAAAATGGTATCTGAACACCTTTAACATCAAAATTCGTAGCAGTAAACCCGAGGTCGACCATTATTTGCACTAGGTGGTTCAGGTTAGGTGACTCAATGACCAACTTCATGTACTAGCCAGACCTGAATCACGATCTCTGGGAATGGCCGATAATGGCCATCCAAACTTGAGTAAAAATGATATCTGACCACCTTCAACATCAAAATTCGTAGCAGTCAACCCGAGGTCGATCATTATTTGTACTAGGTGGTTTTGGTTTGATGACTCAATGGCCAACTTCATGTACTAGTCAGACCTGAATCACGATCTCTGGGAATGGCCGATAATGGCCATCCAGATTTGAGTAAAAATGATATCTGAACACCTTTAACATCAAAATTCGTAGCAGTAAACCCGAGGTCGACCATTATTTGCACTAGGTGGTTTTGGTTAAGTGACTCAATGATCAACTTCATGTACTAGCCAGACCTGAATCACGATCTCTGGGAATGGCCGATAATGGCTATCCAAATTTGAGTAAAAATGATATCTGAACACCTTGAACATCAAAATTCGTAGCAGTAAACCCGAGGTCGACCATTATTTGTACTAGGTGGTTTTGATTAGGTGAATCAATGACCAACTTCATGTACTAGCCAGACCTGAATCACGATCTCTGAGAATGGCCGATAATGGCCATCCAAATTTGAGTAAAAATGATATCTGAACACCTTGAACATCACAATTCGTAGCAGTAAACCCGAGGTCGACCATTATTTGCACTAGGTGGATTTGGTTAGGTGACTCAATGATCAACTTCATGTACTAGCCAGACCTGAATCACGATCTCTGGGAATGGCCGATAATGGCCATCCAAATTTGAGTAAAAATGGTATCTGAACACCTTGAACATCAAAATTCGTAGCAGTAAACCCGAGGTCGACCATTATTTGCACTAGGTGGTTTTGGTTAGGTGACTCAATGACCAACTTCATGTACTAGCCAGACCTGAATCACGATCTCTGGGAATGGCCAATAATGGCCATCCAAACTTGAGTAAAAATGATATCTGACCACCTTGAACATCAAAATTCGTAGCAGTCAATCCGAGGTCGATCATTATTTGCACTAGGTGGTTTTGGTTAGATGACTCAATGACCAACTTCATGTACTAGCCAGACCTGAATCACGATCTCTGGGAATGGCCGATAATGGCCATCCAAATATGAGTAAAAATGATATCTGAACACCTTTAACATCAAAATTCGTAGCAGTAAACCCGAGGTCGACCATTATTTGTACTAGGTGGTTTTGGCTAAGTGACTCAATGATCAACTTCATGTACTAGCCAGACCTGAATCACGATCTCTGGGAATGGCCAATAATGGCTATCCAAATTTGAGTAAAAATGATATCTGAACACCTTGAACATCACAATTCGTAGCAGTAAACCCGAGGTCGACCATTATTTGCACTAGGTGGTTTTGGTTAGGTGCCTCAATGACCAACTTCATGTACTAGTCAGACCTGAATCACGATCTCTGGGAATGGCCGATAATGGCCATTTAAGTTTGAGTAAAAATGACATCTGTACACCTTGAACATCAAAATTCGTAGCAGTAAACCCGAGGTCGACCATTATTTGTACTAGGTGGTTTTGGCTAAATGACTCAATGATCAACTTCATTTACTAGCCAGACCTGAATCACGATCTCTGGGAATGGCCGAAAATGGCCATCCAAATTTGAGTAAAAATGATATCTGAACACCTTGAACATCAAAACTCGTAGCAGTAAACCCGAGGTCGACCATTATTTGTACTAGGTGATTTTGATTAGGTGACTCAATGACCAACTTCATGTACTAGCCAGACCTGAATCACGATCTCTGGGAATGGCCGATAATGGCCATCAAAATTTGAGTAAAAATGATATCTGAACACCTTGAACATCACAATTCGTAGCAGTAAACCCGAGGTCGACCATTATTTGCACTAGGTGGTTTTGGTTAGGTGACTCAATGACCAACTTCATGTACTAGCCAGACCTGAATCACGATCTCTGGGAATGGCCGATAATGGCCATCCAAACTTGAGTAAAAATGATATCTGACCACCTTGAACGTCAAAATTCGTAGCAGTCAACCCGAGGTCGATCATTATTTGCACTAGGTGGTTTTGGTTAGATGACTCAATGACCAACTTCATGTACTAGTCAGACCTGAATCACGATCTCTGGGAATGGCCGATAATGGCCATCCAAATTTGAGTAAAAATGATCTCTGAACACCTTTAACATCAAAATTCGTAGCAGTAAACCCGAGGTCGACCATTATTTGCACTAGGTGGTTTTGGCTAAGTGACTCAATGATCAACTTCATGTACTAGCCAGACCTGAATCACGATCTCTGGGAATGGCCGATAATGGCTATCCAAATTTGAGTAAAAATGATATCTGAACACCTTGAACATCACAATTCGTAGCAGTAAACCCGAGGTCGACCATTATTTGCACTAGGTGGTTTTGGTTAGGTGACTCAATGACCAACTTCATGTACTAGTCAGACCTGAATCACGATCTCTGGGAATGGCCGATAATGGCCATTTAAGTTTGAGTAAAAATGACATCTGTACACCTTGAACATCAAAATTCGTAGCAGTAAACCCGAGGTCGACCATTATTTGTACTAGGTGGTTTTGGCTAAATGACTCAATGATCAACTTCATTTACTAGCCAGACCTGAATCACGATCTCTGGGAATGGCCGATAATGGCTATCCAAATTTGAGTAAAAATGATATCTGAACACCTTGAACATCACAATTCGTAGCAGTAAACCCAAGGTCGATCATTATTTGCACTAGGTGGTTTTGGCTAAGTGACTCAATGACCAACTTCATGTACTAGTCAGACCTGAATCACGATCTCTGGGAATGGTCGATAATGGCCATTCAAATTTGAGTTATATTGACATCAGTGTTATTCAAAACATCTAGAAGATCAAAAGTCGTAGCAAAAAAACTGAATTTGTCGTTTGATAAGAATACCTTATTAAGCTTAGTTTTTACCTGTGTTTACCTATGACAATGATAAAAATCTAGATATTTGGAAAAGGGGATAATCATTATTTAACTCTATAAAAATATTAACTACAAATAAAATATTTTTATAATTGTTCTTATTTGATTTAGAACTAATTAATCTATCACATACTCAAACCTTAATCGGCATTTTCAAGTTGAAGTACTTATAAATTAAATTCGTTTAAGGAAATGTATTTAAAATACAAATATAGGTAGATATAGTAGAACGATCTAATGTTACTGAAATACAAACATACATACGAGTAGTTATATATTTACGCCTCATAAAGCAATATAAAACTAAATTGATTATACGAGAAAAAGCCTCATGCCATTTTTCGCTTAACTGGCATCTGACGGAATATTTTTAGAACTAGAGCAGATTTTAAAAAAAAACTAGTTTTAATATAATATAAACGTCATACTTGACTGAAGTTCGACAGAATATTATAAAAAATGTTTAATTAGTTTACAATTCATGTAATAAAATAATGATGAAATAAAATAAAATAACATAAGGCTTTATTTCATATAAACAAATCGCATAGAAAGTGGCGCTAACTAGGCGGCGTTTAAACGATTAATAATCATTTCATCATTGCCGCTATATATATGGCCACGATAAAATAAAAAAAAATATTGAATTTGTGTTAGTGTCAGACATACTCGCGACAGTGTCAGACATACTCGATTATACATTTCCATAGAAAAATATTCCTATTATACCAGATTTTTTGTTAGGCACGTTTAATTTAAACTATGTTTCCTAAAAAATATAGTATGTAATGGATTTCGGTTGATTGGAAGTACAACCAACAAAATTGTGTCAAAAATATAGTATTTTTGAAAGGAATACACAAATGTATAAGTTGGTTAAAAACACATACAAAAATAAATTTTTGACATGGTACTTTGGCTGTACCCACAGAATTGTGTTACCGGGGAGCAAAATGGTTATATTATATTTAATTCAAATTTAATAACTTTGATTTTAAAATTTTATTTTTCTTTAAAACTGTACCCTATTTTCAGACAAAATTTATTACTGTTTTCTCTTGTTTCTGTTTTTTTTGCTGCGTTTGGTTTGCGAAGTGGTAGTCGTGTGAACCAATTAGGTGTTTGTTTACGTTCTTTAGAAAAATGTTTAAGGGTGTTGAATATTTTGCTTGAGGTTCATTGTGAAAGCATATTTATTTGTTTTTATGTAAATTGTAAATGTGTCGTTAAAAAAATTTAATCGAGTTGTAATATTGGAATCCTTCCATAAAATAACCTGTTTCAATAAAATTTTATTAAAAAATTATTTTTACTAACAATTTTAGTTTAATTAATTAATGCCTTTTATAATAAAAGTTGTCTAACACAAAAATTTAATTAATGCAAGAATTTCATTTTACTAATTGAAAAAAAAATGGCACAGTGGTTACAGCTTTGGTGTTTGGATCGGGAGGTACCGGGTTCGAATCCCGATAGGTGTTGGATGCAAAAATTTATTTTCATCAACAGATTACGATCAAGGTGGTCAATTGGATCAATGGTGGTCAAGTCCTCAAAAACAAGATTTTATATCATAATAATAATCTTATCTCATCTAATGAAAGTAATGAAATAATGGTTTTTTTTTTTTCTTATAATCCAACACCACCATTTGGTCGCATAGAAAGTAACACTAAGTAGGCGGCGATTAAAAGGCCAATAAGGGAAGTTCGTTATACTTACCACAGTAAAAATGTACAGAAGCATATCACAGTTGTTCTGAAGTTCTAAGTTCAACTCTTTTGCGGTTCGTTTATCCCGTTCTACCTTTTCGCCGTTTCAGCCAATCAGTGCCTTAATGCTTTAAACAGTAGGATAATTTGTAAACGTGTAAACTATAATTTATCTTGCCTTTTTACAATATTCGCATTCTCTAATTGCACTTCAGGATAAAATTTAAAACAGTTAAGATAAATAAATGTCAAAGCTTAACACATTTGTGATTTATGTAGATTCACATTTAGACTTTGAGGGCCCGTAACTACCGTTCCGATCTAAATTTCAACATTATTTTTATGGATACAAGTTGTTCTAAGCAGCATCTGTTTACAAACAATAGTTGAAGTTGTTATGGGTTGTGGTATAGCTAATTTTACAGGTTTACAATAAATCATCTTAGCATTTTTAAATCGTATTCTTTAAACATTTTTTTTCCCAAGATAAAACAACTCACGATAAGTGAACAAGATAACATTAAACGTTAAAACGAAATTTTAATTAATTTATATCCTTAATAACTCAAAAAATACAATCACTAGAAACGTAAATTCTTGCATATACATCAAAGCCACACATAGCTCCAAAAATCATATTGAAATATAGTCGGAGTCGGAAGTTATTCTAAATAAAAATTAAGATACGGTTAGATAAAGATATAAAACAAATCAAATATTTGAAAGAATATTACAACAGTCAAATAGGTAAAGAAATATTTCGTATGGTAAAAATGTGTACAATATAAATCTTAAATACAATTCATCCGTTCAATTTTGATTAACCTCAAAACCGCGTTTAGTGCATTCAGTGTCCCAATCGATTTTTGGATGAAAATAAATTGTTTTTAACAGTGGATTTGTATTGAAACAACATTAAGTCACACATCGTTACTTTAGCGTTTCGGAAATAATACATATTCTCTTGATTGCTGTAGTATTTCTTAAACACTTGTAAAGGAAATTTTTAGCATAACTGTGTTAAGGGGCATACAGCGCCCCTAATTGTTTCCCATATATTTTGCCCCCTAATTGTTTCCCATATATTTTGCACTATTTTCTCTGAAAACGATACTAAACCAAAAAATAAATTGTTTTTTTTATAAATAAATTGTTTTTTCCATCGTTCATAACTGAATTCGATATTCATATATAAATACTTGTACGTTATTCAGTATTTAGTTTTGTAGTTTGTTTTATACGATAGTTTACATCGTTTATTTCGTAAGTAAATCATACGAGTAGTGCCGTAAAATGGAAAACCAAAACAGTGTCAATAAGATTATAAAATTATTAAACCTGCAAATGAGAAGAGAACTTTCAGCAGAGGAGGAAAAACAACTAACCAATTTATTGGTCGTTGATGAAAACGTTAATAACGGCCGAGAGAATATCGGCGACACTGCAGTAAGCGATAGTGATTCTGATAGTAACGATGAAGATTTTGGCCAAGCAAATGCTGATTCGGATATGGATGGTCCAGCAACGGTAGGACATACCCTTATAGACCCACGAATACTGGATTTAGCCGAAGGTTTACAAGAAGCAGCGGACAATGAGGAGAAAGTAGTGGTAGCGGATAATAATTTGACATCGGCTCAGTTTGGACCAATAAAAAGGCATGTGGCACGAAACAAAAATAATCCTCATGTGTGGTGGGCATTACCGAGTGAATTTGAAGAGCAGCGTACTGCTGCAGCAGAACAGAAACGAAAGCAACACAGCCTGCCAATTGTAAAGCAAACGTTCGATTCAAAAGCTAATACATTTAAATGCTTACTAACACCAAATATTATTTCAGACGTGGTGTTTGAAATAAATCGCAAGGCATGGCGGTTCTACTAATCATGTACCACTCCGAACGCTAGAAAGTGACATGACAAAAATGAGGATGAGGTATATGCTTACATTGCTGTTCTTTTTTATGCCGGTTCTGAAAAAGCATCGATGGTACCAGCAAAAGACTTATTTCATAAAACAAATATGCCATTTTATCGTGCTGTAATGTCGTTAGAACGATTTGAACAGCTGACTCGTTTCCTTAGATTTGATGACTCACGCACAAGACCCATGCGTCTGAAAGACGACAAATTAGCTGCATTCCGCTACGTATGGAAATTGTTCTTAGATAACTTCCAGGGATTGTATAAACCATCTCTAGAACTAACTATTGATGAACAACTATTGATGAACAACTAGTTGCTACTACATAGAAGCCGCTGCTCCTTTTGCCAATATATCCCGAGTAAACCAGGCAAATATGGATTAAATTTTTTTTGGCTGGTTGAACCAACTATCCATTAACTAGTGAAATTTATGTTGGAACGCAACCGACTCAGAACCGAACTAGACACGTAGCAACTGACCTGGTCTTATATTATATAACAATGGACAATTTTTACACCAGCATTCATCTAGCCGAGGAAAAAAAATACTACTCTAGTGGAAACAGTCAGATCAAAGAAACCAGAACTGTCACATGATTTTGCAAACGCAGATGTAGCAAAAAAGCGAGGCCTATTTAAATCAATATTTTGCTTTTCAGGTCCAACTTATCTTGTTAGCTACACAAGTAACACAAAAAAGAATGGATTACTGCTATCAACGGCGCATGTCTCACGAGTGATTGATGAAATCAATCAAAATAAATTGCTGACCGATGGTATTGTTTTTTAACGTAAACGACACAGCACCTTTAGCAGCATATCATTTATTTAATTTGACAAATCTGTCGTGGTCTCAGGCTAGATCGAGTAGACGAAATATTTTCCTTAAGGCCTTGACGGTGGAATTTGCTGATTGCCATATCAAAAATCGTATTGAAGAAAGTAACCTAAAAGATTCTGCAATGGCAGCCATAAAATTGTGTGGTTATACTCTCTCTCTCTCTGGCCTTCACATCCCATGAAGGGATTTCGCCGCCTGCACTAAGGCCCTCCATCCATCTCGATCCACCGCTCTCTTCCTCCAGTTTCGACATCCTAATGTTCGTAGATCTTGTTCGATGTCGTCGCGCCAGCGTAGCCGGGGTCTTCCCCTACGATGTACTCCGGCTGGTTGTTGGTGGAACACTTTATTTATCATCCGTTGTTAGGGAGACCTTGAAATGTGGCCGAGCCATCTCACTCGATTGGATTTGATGAATCCGATAATATCGCTGCCTCCGAGGAGTTGCTTTATTTCGTGATTCATACGAATCCGATATTCGTTGTTCGCAACTTTAATTGGACCAAAGATTGAACGAATGACCTTCCTTTCGAAAGTTGATAACAATCTACAATCGTTAGTGGTCATGGTCCAGCTCTCGCTTTCGAAAGCCAGCACAGGTCTTATAAGTGCTTTATAAAGTGGTTATACTGTCAGAACTATAAATATTTCTCCACTAATTCAAGAAAATAATTAAACAATAAAACGGTGTGAAGATTGTAAAGTAAATCGCAAAGGCACAAAGGGAGATACAAAAACTACTGCAGTGTGCGATGTTTGCATCAACCCGACGTGTTCAAAACATTATATTCGGGTTTTTTTAAAAATGCTTCCAGACAAATGCAGACGCAATAACCATCGACGAGGAAGTAGAAGAACTTTATTTTAAATAATTTATTTTGTATTCTTTAAATAATATAATTAATTGACACAAACACGGTCATATTTTTTTTGTATGTGCACGGATCTAAGCTTAATATTGTATATTCTAAATCGTTTAAAGGTTTTTCTTTATTCTAAGTACAAAATCACATTATTATGTAATTATTATTTACGATATGTTTTTGAAATCCAATCAAATCTGTGCTAAGCAGATCTCATTTCACTGTATTTCATTGCTGAAGACAAAATGGCCTATTTAACTTTTTCTGCTCGTGTGAGTTAACGATATCTAAGTATAATAGTTGAATCTTGGAATCTTGAATATTTTCTGTAATCCCGGGATTATCTTACAAGAATTTTTAGTAAATTATAAAAAACTATGCGTTTTAACAGTTTGAGTCCCAAGTAGCACGATCGCGCTGTTGAGATTTTGTGTCGAGAAAAGCGAAAAACACTTACACTTAATAAACACATTTATTAAATACTTGTTTTTATTTCGTAAAAAAAAAAAAAAAAAAAAAATTGTCCGAAAAGTTTCAAAAATCACTCAGTCAATTTCGGCTTGTTAGACCATCATCAGCCAAAAACAGTAGATACTCCTGATGATGGCGTAACAAGCCGAAATCGGTCGAGTGATTTTTTAAAGATTTGGACAATTTTTTTAATTAAAATATTCAAAAATTAATTTTTTTTCTGCGAAATAAAAAACAGTTGTTTAATAAATGTGTTAATTAAGTAAAAAATGTTTAATTAAAAATCATCATCATCTATATTTATAGACCCCCATGGCATGAAGATTTACTTATGGGTTTCATACACCACCAAAAAGAGCCTACTTCAATCATACCTCAATAACTTCTCCGCTTGGTGTGCAAAGATCAACCTTGAGTGAACGTGGGCAAATGTCAAACAATCAAGTACTTTCTCAAACGTGCATATTTTATTTCAAGTGACTATTATATTAACAATGATGCCAATACCAGGGCCAGTTCTGTCCGTGATTTGGGTATTATTTGTGACAGCGAATTAAATTTCAGACGTCACATTGATTGTATTATCAATCAAATAAACTCTGCGCTCGGTTTCATCAAGCGTTGATCGAAAGAATATGACGATCCTTTTCTGTCGAAGGTTCTTTATTCAACATTCGTTCTTCTCCTGCTCGATCATACTAGCTAGGTGTGGTCGCCTTATCATGAGGTTCATTTAAAGAGAGTTGAAACAGTTCAACGTAGAATTCCTACGTTGTTGAGTTGTTAACTGGTTTGATATTTTGGTTATATTTTATTTTGTTTTATTTAATTTAATTTTATTTAAATCTGTGTGTACTAAGCAGACTCAACTTCGTTGCTTAACTATCCACTTAGTTTGCCTTCTTATAATAAATTTGATGTTTATACTAATTATTTTGTTTACCGCTTTTTAACTTTTAAATTTTCTCGAATTTCACTGATTTAGCAGTTGGATATTATTGGTTACAATTCACTTGAATTGTACTTAAAAAAATAATAATAATACAGACAGTGACTGTCCGCGCGCGAATCAGAGGGGTAAAAGTTTGTTCGGAATTATTGTACCATAAGTATTAATATGGCTGTTTCAGCACATTTTTTGTTATTGAAAAATCGTAAGAAAATCGTGAACATATAAAGAAACATAGTCAAAATTAAACGTGCCTAACAAAAAATCTGGTATAGTAGGAATATTTTTCTATGGAAATGTATAATCGAGTATGTCTGACACTAACACAAATTCAATATTTATTTTTATTTTATCGTGGCCATATATATAGCGGCAATGATGAAATGATTATTAATCGTTTAAACGCCGCCTAGTTAGCGCCACTTTCTATGCGATTTGTTTATATGAAAAAAGCCTTATGTTATTTTATTTTATTTCAGCATTATTTTATTACATGAATTATAAACTAATTAAATATTTTTTATAATATTCTGTCGAACTTCAGTCAAGTATGACGTTTATATTATATTAAAACTAGTTTTTTTTTTAAATCTGCAGATGCCAGTTAAGCGAAAAATGGCATGAGGCTTTTTCTCGTATAATCAATTTAACTTTATATTACTTTATGAGGCGTAAATATATAACTACTCGTATGTATGTTTGTATTTCAGTAACATTAGATCGTTCTACTATATCTACCTATATTTGTATTTTAAATACATTTCCTTAAACGAATTTAATTTATAAGTACTTCAACTTGAAAATGCCGATTAAGGTTTGAGTATGTGATAGATTAATTAGTTCTAAATCAAATAAGAACAATTATAAAAATATTTTATTTGTAGTTAATATTTTTATAGAGTTAAATAATGATTATCCCCTTTTCCAAATATCCAGATTTTTATCATTGTCATAGGTAAACACAGGTAAAAACTAAGCTTAATAAGGTATTCTTATCAAACGACAAATTCAGTTTTTTTGCTACGACTTTTGATCTTCTAGATGTTTTGAATAACACTGATGTCAATATAACTCAAATTTGAATGGCCATTATCGACCATTCCCAGAGATCGTGATTCAGGTCTGACTAGTACATGAAGTTGGTCATTGAGTCACCTAACCAAAACTACTTAGTGCAAATAATGATCGACCTCAGGTTGACTGCTACGAATTTTGATGTTCAAGGTGTTCAGATATCATTTTTACTCAAATTTGGATGGCCATTATCGGCCATTCCCAGAGATCGTGATTCAAGTCTGGCTAGTACATGAAGTTGGTCATTGAGTCACCTAACCAAAACCACCTAGTGCAAATAATGATCGACCTCGGGTTGACTGCTACGAATTTTGATGTTCAAGGTGTTCAGATATCATTTTTACTCAAATTTGGATGGTCATTATAGGCCATTCCCAGAGATCGTGATTCAGGTCTGGCTAGTACATGAAGTTGGTCATTGAGTCACCTAACCAAAACCACCTAGTGCAAATAATGATCGACCTCAGGTTGACTGCTACAAATTTTGATGTTCAAGGTGTTCAGATATCATTTTTACTCAAATTTGGATGGCCATTATAGGCCATTCCCAGAGATCGTGATTCAGGTCTGGCTAGTACATGAAGTTGGTCATTGAGTCACCTACCCAAAACCACCTAGTGCAAATAATGATCGACCTCAGGTTGACTGCTACAAATTTTGATGTTCAAGGTGTTCAGATAACATTTTTTTCAAATTTGGATGGCCATTATCGGCCATTCCCAGAGATCGTGATTTAGGTCTGGCTAGTACATGAAGTTGATCATTGAGTCACCTACCCAAAACCACCTAGTGCTATTAATGGTCGACCTCGGGTTTACTGCTACGAATTTTGATCTTCAAGGTGTTCAGATAACAATTTTACTCAAATTTGGATGGCCATTATCGGCCATTCCCAGAGATCGTGATCCAAGTCTGGCTAGTACATGAAGTTGGTCATTGAGTCATCTAACCAAAACCACCTAGTGCTAATAATGATCGACCTCGGGTTTACTGCCGCGAATTTTGATGTTCAAGGTGTCCAGATATCATTTTTACTCAAATTTGGATGGCCATTATCGGCCATTCCCAGAGATCGTGATTCAGGTCTGGCTAGTACATGAAGTTGGTCATTGAGTCACCTAACCAAAACCACCTAGTGCAAATAATGATCAACCTCGGGTTTACTGTTACGAATTTTGATATTCAAGGTGTTCAGATATCATTTTTTACTCAAATTTGGATGGCCATTATCGGCCATTCCCAGAGATCGTGATTCAGGTCTGGCTAGTACATGAAGTTGGTCATTGAGTCACCTACCCAAAACCACCTAGTGCAAATAATGGTCGACCTCGGGTTTACTGCTGCGAATTTTGATATTCAAGGTGTTCAGATATCATTTTTACTCAAATTTGGATGGCCATTATCGGCCATTCCCAGAAATCGTGATTCAGGTCTGGCTAGTACATGAAGTTGATCATTGAGTCACTCACCTAAAACCACCTAGTGCTAATAATGATCGACCTCGGGTTTACTGCTGCGAATTTTGATGTTCAATGTATTCAGATAACATTTTTACTCAAATTTGGATGGCCATTATCGGCCATTCCCAGAGATCGTGATTCAGGTCTGGCTAGTACATAAAGTTGGTCATTGAGTCACCTACCCAAAACCACCTAGTGCAAATAATGATCGACCTCGGGCTGACTGCTACGAATTTTGATGTTCAAGGTATTCAGATATCATTTTTACTCAAATTTGGATGGCCATTATCGGCCATTCCCAGAAATCGTGATTCAGGTCTGGCTAGTACATGAAGTTGATCATTGAGTCACTCACCCAAAACCACCTAGTGCTAATAATGATCGACCTCGGGTTTACTGCTGCGAATTTTGATGTTCAACGTATTCAGATAACATTTTTACTCAAATTTGGATGGCCATTATCGGCCATTCCCAGAGATCGTGATTCAGGTCTGACTAGTACATGAAGTTGGTCATTGAGTCACCTAATCAAAACCACCTAGTGCTAATAATAATCGACCTCGGGTTTACTGCTGCGAATTTTGATGTTCAAGGTGTTCAGATAACATTTTTACTCAAATTTGAATGGCCATTATCGGCCATTCCCAGAGATCGTGATTCAGGTCTGGCTAGTACATGAAGTTGGTCATTGAGTCACCTACCCAAAACCACCTAGTGCAAATAATGATCGACCTCGGGTTTACTGCTACGAATTTTGATGTTCAAGGTGTTCAGATAACATTTTTACTCAAATTTGGATGGCCATTATCGGCCATTCCCAGAGATCGCGATTCAGGTCTGGCTAGTACATGAAGTTGATCATTGAGTCACCTAACCAAAACCACCTAGTGCAAATAATGATCGACCTCGGGCTGACTGCTACGAATTTTGATGTTCAAGGTATTCAGATATCATTTTTACTCAAATTTGGATAGCCATTATCGGCCATTCCCAGAGATCGTGATTCAGGTCTGGCTAGTACATGAAGTTGGTCATTGAGTCACCTAACCAAAACCACCTAGTGCAAATAATGATCGACCTCGGGTTTACTGCTACGAATATTGATGTTCAAGGTATTCAGATAACATTTTTACTCAAATTTATATAGCCATTATGGGCCATTCCCAGAGATCGTGATTCAGGTCTGGCTAGTACATAAAGTTGGTCATTGAGTCACCTAACCAAAACCACCTAGTGCTAATAATGGTCGACCTCGGGTTTACTGCTACGAATTTTGATGTTCAAGGTGCTCAGATAACATTTTTACTCAAATTTGGATGGCCATTATCGGCCATTTTAGGAGATCGTGATTCAGGTCTGGCTAGTACATGAAGTTGATCATTGAGTCACCTACCCAAAACCACCTAGTGCAAATAATGATCGACCTCGGGTTTACTGCTACGAATTTTGATGTTCAAGGTGTTCAGATATCATTTTTACTCAAATTTTGATGGCCATTATCGGCCATTCCCAGAGATCGTGATTCAGGTCTGGCTAGTACATAAAGTTGGTCATTGAGTCACCTAACCAAAACCATCTAGTGCTAATAATGCACGACCTCGGGTTTACTGCTACGAATTTTGATGTTCAAGGTGTTCAGATATCATTTTTACTCAAATTTGGATGGCCATTATCGGCCATTCTCAGAGATCGTGATTCAGGTCGGGCTAGTACTTGAAGTTGGTCATTGATTCACCTACCCAAAACCACCTAGTGCAAATAATTATCGACCTCCGGTTTACTGCTACGAATTTTGATATTCAAGGTGTTCAGATATCATTTATTCTCAAATTTGGATGGCCATTATCGACCATTCCCAGAGATCGTGATTCAGGTCTGGCTAGTACATAAAGTTGGCCATTGAGTCACCTAACCAAAACCACCTAGTGCTAATAATGCACGACCTCGGGTTTACTGCTACGAATTTTGATGTTCAAAGTGTTCCGATGTCATTTTTACTTAAATTTGGATGTCCAATATTTGCCATTTATGATGTTTGTTATTCACGGCAGGGTTTCCTATCAGTAATCAGGAGATTTTTTTTGTGTTATTTTACTAAATTTGGATGGCCAATGACGACTCTATTTGGATATTGTGATTCAGTTCTCGCTATTTCGTGAAATAGTTGGTTAAGCACCTACCTTAATCCATCTTGTTTTAATAATGCACTGCTTCTGGTTGATTGGTACCAATTTTTTTTAAGTTTTACTGCTGTAAAAGAACATTCTTATTTGCTTAGAAAAGTGAACAATTCATAAGTTGATTCGGCATATTTTTTAATCTCTGGAAAAATCTCTGGAATTTTCTTATTAGAAATCAATGAGAAATTCATAATTGGTTTGATTTCAGTATATTTGGTTTGCGTCTCGACTGTTTTAGTACACAATTTTGGTTAAACATTTATGGTTATGTAACAATAATATTTTTTTCTTCGTAATTTATCAATTAAAATTTTAATTTTTACTTTATTTATAAGATACAATATTTTTCTGCTATTTTAATTAACGCAATTTGATATACTTCTTATAAATATACTGATAAAATTTGCTTAATTTCGTTGAACTTATCTTGATGTGCTTATTTTTTTAATATCGTCAATTCAATGAATATATATCTGTCTCTGGTTTCTATCTCACTTTTATTTTATTTCAATGAATAGAATTAAAATTATGTCCAAATTTTGTAATTTATTTAAAAATGTGTTCTATGCTTTCTAAACTAATTAAAATAATGTAAAATCAAACATAATATTTTACTTTTCATTGAGAATTTCCCAAATTAAAAATCATAACAGTGTACTCCACACAACTACATAGAAAGGCTTTAAAATTCCAATTGGAATTTGCCGAATTCTAATTAGATTTGTATACGTATACGATTTTAATCTATGGAAAAATCTATGGAATATTTCACGGGCCCCATATCTAATTATGCGAATTGCGTTCAGATTCTGTGAGAGAAGTACAATTATGATATACCGGATGAAATTCAATAGTTTAATTAAAGGTTCTTTAAATTTATATAAACGGTAAAGGTTTACAAGTAAACCGTTCAAAATGAATTGGCAAAATGGCCATTTATTTGATTGAATTCGGGTGCTATATAAAGACCGAAGTGTTTCAAAAACTATCCTGTCCTCCCACACCTTGATTATGAAATCTAACTTGACATTTTCATTGCCATACAATGCATGGAAAAGGTTCTTTTGGCATATTTTTTCATGTCTCTCAGTGGAGCTTTCTCGATTCAATCACTTCTCATTGTACCAATGATATTAACAGATTTTGCTTTAAAATCTCCCATATAAATGGTTGAATTTTTGGGAACCACTCTATGCGATATATGCTACACTACTTTTTGGCCTAGTGTTAAACCATCGCCTTTACCTAAAATAATAGATAGAAGCTGCTGCTTGTTCAAAATTTAGTTCGGTCCAATCTCTTGTCTTTTTTCGTTTTCTTCATTTTAACATCATCTATATGTTGTTACCTAAGATTGTTGGGCAATCTTGAATAAGTTCCATTTCTTCAACTTCAATATTAGGCAAAAATAGCTCGAGTAATTCATAATAGATACCTTCTACATTTAGTCGAATTTCGCCCGTTTCTGCTAATGTATTTTTACCTAGAAATTGAAAATTTTCATTTACTTCGACATGTCACCATTCGCATCATATCCTTGTCATTTTTTGCACCATCGGTCGGTGAAACAAGAATGAATTCAAAATCTTGTACGCCTCCAAGTCTTTGTTTGAATGCCCACTGAATTACATGCATTAATTATATACAAAATAATTAATTTGTATCAATAAATCTACAAAATTGTAACAGATTGACATACCCTGATTATTATTATTCAAGTTATATCATTATTCACTTCATAACAACCCATAAATAATTAATTATACATTAAAAACTTCACTTAACCGCGTTTTGCCATTTTTGATTTAGGCCTTGTTATAAAATTGAACACTGAACTGAAATTTTTGACTAAACAATGATTGCACAAAGCAATTCAGTGTTTGTATAAAGTTCGATAAATACACACACAACAAAAAATAACGAAGCACCTATAAAAACTTAAGAGAAAAACATTAGGTTATTACGTAAGTTTAAACATAGATTGGAATTTCCACGGATAATGGCATAGCCCGCTTTAAAGAGTGATGGGTGCTCCTGGTCCTAGAGATTCGGCTATTCTACAGCATTTTATAATCAGACCAATTCTTATTATAAAGATGGTTTTTTTCAAATAAATGTGCTAGCATTTGACAGACAAGGGAGTCGACAAAACATCGATGGGATATCTTACGATGGTACAGGCGTTTGCCAAGATAATACAAATCTTAGTATAAAAAAAAAACAAATTTCCTCTAAAAGCACACTGATATACAATACTTGTATAAAGATAAATATTCCAATGGTTCAAACACTTCCGCCTAACCTAAAATCAAAATACCCACAAACGTTAGACGAGATTTGTCCTAAAAAGATTTTGAAATTAACTTTCGTATAACAATCACATCTATGATGAATGCATGGTGCTGTGCAGTGCAAACTGTCTAAAAATGTAAAAATTATTCTGGATTGAGATCATTCTTTCTGCTATTTATGTATGCTCACCTCTTACGGACAAATTATAGTGGGTGGAACCAAATTATGTTTTCCGGTAATACGAAGGTTATATATTAAAAAATGTACATTACATATTCGATTATGGTTTAAATTTCGTTTGTTCTCTAAGTAACAGTGGACATATGGCGGAAGCAGAGAGATTACTTTGTTGCCTAGCATATAAATAATTTCTCTCGTAAATTAAACAATTTCAGATTGGAGCATTTACTTAAATCAAAGTTCAAAAGAATATTATCCTGCACTTTTTTTAAATGAATAATTAAATAAAAACTGTAAATAGCAACTCAAATTCTTTTTTTATTGCTAAATCTACATAATTTAAATAAAATATGAATTAAACTCTGGAATAAATTTGAAACATTGTTTATTATACTTTAATTTAATTTCTTTAAATTTATTTAAAAATTATGTAAATTAATCTTGTTTGTATTTTAAAATACCGTAAAAATGAAAATAAATTCCTTGTATCTTCTCGATGCCGCTATATATGCGCGAAGAAAAGCGGAAGCAATACAACAACAACGCCAATATATAAATGAATTTATTTTCATGATAATTATCTCGTAAATTAATTACTTATAATTATATCGTTCAAGATTTCAATTAAATATTTTACTTCAGTTTAAAATGTAGGAAACTTTTCGAAACAGCAAAACGAGCAAGATAAGAGCTGAGAATAGGAATCGTTAAAATTTATTTATACAGTAGATGACCAGATATTTTATATATACTTGTAGGCCCGCCCTATGTTCGAGCAACTGGTCCTGTTAAAGCTATTGCCGGTTATGAACTAGTCATGTATTGCCCGTTTTCCGGGCATCCCATTGAGTCAATACGTTGGGAAAAATCAGGACAAGAAATTATATCAAGTAAGCACCAATGAAATTTATAAAAAAGAAATAATTTTTTGATTACAGTTTTATTCGCATTTTACAGATGACCGCTACAAAATCGATCCAATTCAGTTGGGTGGTTCTTTAAAAATAGTACAGGTTGATTCAAATCATGATACCGGAATTTACACATGTATCGTTCGTAGTCGAACGGGAGAAGAAGCGCGCCGTGATATACCGTTAAATGTTAATAGTCCGCCGGTGATTGAATCGTTTAATTTTCCAAAAAACTTACCGGAAGGTGGACGAGCGCAAGTAACATGTTCCGTATCTTCAGGTGATATGCCAGTGTATTTTAGTTGGAAAAAAGATGGTGCTCCGATTCCGCTAAGCCTGCAGGTGACTGATAAAAAAGATGATTTTTTTACTTTACTAATTTTTAAGGAGATAACGGCTAGGCATAGTGGGAAATATACATGTTTCGCGACTAATTCGGCTGCAACCGTTAATCACACAGCAGAATTATTAGTTCGTGTACAACCGCAATGGACTTATGAACCGAAGGATACGGCGATTATGTTAGGTAATCAAATTGCAATTCACTGCGAAGCTGATGGATACCCCGAACCAAAAATTTCTTGGTATCGTGGCAGTGGAAAAATGGCAAAAGATTTTAAACAATTAAAACTTCGAAACAATTCGATGATGGTTGATTTTGCAACCGCCTCGGACGAAGGGTATTACATGTGCCAAGCGAATAATAATATTGGAACAGGTCTTAAAAAAGTTGTTTTTGTAAATGTAAATGAACCAGCTAGGTTCGAACAAGCCTTAAAGAATGTATCGTCTCGTCGAGGTGATCCTGTAGTATTAAGCTGCTTAGCTATGGGAGATGATCCTATAAACATTATTTGGTCGCATAATAATGCGCGCATTGATCTACATAATTATCGGATGAATATCGCTGAAGTTAAAGGCGAAACGGGTGTAAATTCACAACTGAGTATTAGTAGGGCAGATCGGCATGATTCGGGAAAATATAAATGCATTGCCGAAAATCCGTTTGGAAGAAGTGAGCATACAATTTTTCTGGCAGTTCAAGAGCGACCAGATGCTCCGGCAAATCTCGAAATAATTGAAATTGGAAGTAGAACCGCAAAGTTGTCATGGCGACGACCATTTGATGGAAATTCTCCCGTACTTAGTTACCTCGTACAATATCAACCAATCAAATCACCACATTCGCAGGTGGTCTCCACTAATACTGGCGATTGGAATAGTCCCCTCACAGTTAACTTAACTCTCCCTACAATAAGCGGAGTGAAAAATATTGATGGTGATTTACGGGAGCAAGCTGTCGTCGGTGGTCTTCATCCATCAACTACTTATCTGATGCGCATGTTAGCAGTAAATGAAATAGAAAAGAGTTCCTTTACGGAACCACTCGTTATCAAAACACAAGAAGAAGCACCGATGGATGCTCCACATAATGTTCAAGTACAAACTGGTGGAATGGGTGAAATAGTTGTTAGTTGGCAGGTTCCACTTCGTGAAACATGGAATGGTGAATTGTTGGGCTATATCGTAAATTGCACAGAAAAAAAACAAAATATTAATTACATTAAATCGAATACATCCTCAAAAACCATTACAATACACGGATGGGCAACAACAAAAGCCACTATAACACATTTGCGTAAATTTACCAAATATGCTGTTTCGGTGCGTGCTTTTAATGGTTTTGGGGCAGGGCCATTTAGCACTCCAATTATAGGGACAACATTAGAAGGTGTTCCCGAAGCTCCTCCACAAAATGTAACGTGTTCTGGATTATCGTCGAAGAGCATAAAAATTTCTTGGCAGGAACCACCTTTACAGTATCATGGCGGCATTATTCAAGGGTACAAAATTTTATATCGACCGCTTGCAAAAGAAAGTAAGCAGTTACACACTACAACTTTCGGTCAATTTCTCTAAATATTATTTTAAATTTTCCAGTGGAATATTCATCGTCTAGTCAAGTGAAACGGACTTCCAATATTGAGACTTATCTGCATACACTCTATAAAGCTACCAACTACTCAATGCGTGTTTTGGCGTATACTTCGTCTGGTGATGGAATTGCCAGTAATCCCGTTTATTGTGCAACTGAAGAAGATGTGCCAGATGCACCTGCGAATATTAAAGCGTCTGCATTGACAGGAGATTCAATACTAGTTTCATGGTTAGCACCGATTCATAAAAATGGGTTAATCGTCCACTACACAGTGTACAGCCGTGAAATGGGCCGCAAAGGACAACCTAAAAGTAGGTATAACATGATCTAATTTAATTATTGCTTAACCCGATTTGTAACTTTTTTGCATATTTAGCCAATATTGTTCGCGTTGATGAATCTGGAAAGCCGGTTATGTTTGAGGCGCGAAATTTAATCGAAAATCAAATGTATGAATTTTGGGTATCTGCCTCGACTGGTATTGGTGAAGGTGAACCCACCCCGATGGTAACACAATCGACCAACACCCGTGCTCCAGCCCGAATTGCATCTTTTTCGCAAACTATACGAAAAGGTGTTGGCACAATTTTAATTTTAGAATGTATTGCAATTGGTAATCCTACACCACGCGCCCGGTGGTTTACACGTAATAGACCAGTAACATTTAGCCCATTTTACGAGGTGACGGCAGAAGGAAATTTAAAAATACATTCGCTTGAATTAAATTTGTCAGGTAATTATACCTGTTCTGCGAAAAATTTGTTTGGCGAGGATGAAATCATATACACGGTATACGCTATGAGAGCACCATCTGCAGCAGAAGTTACAGTGAAATATGTTACTGCGGATAGCATAAGATTGAGCTGGGAAAGTCCGGATGATGTAGGTGGGGCTCCAGTAGAGGGGTATACACTAGCCTATCGAATACATTCGCCTACCGAGAGTTGGAACCGAATTGAGCTCACATCTGATCAAAGTACTTACACTTTAATGGAGCTAAAATGTGGAACTCAGTACAATATTAAAGTTTCGGCTCATAATAAAGTAGGAGAGGGTCAACAGAGTGAAAATATATTAGTGTATACGAAAGGAAAACCTCCCCAAAATCCTGAAGACAAAGAGTTCATACACACAAATGATACATGCGTTCAATTAACCCTTTCTAGTTGGATTGATAACGGTTGCAGTATTTCACATTTTTCAATTGAGCATCGACCGCTCGGTGAGCTTACATGGACTGTTGTCTCGTCGCACACTTCCCGAATAGAAGAAAATAATGATCAAATAACATTTTGTGAATTTTTGCCTGCGATGTGGTATGATCTAAAGGTATCAGCCACTAACGAGGCTGGAAAAACAACGGCCCAATTCAATTTTGCAACAACTAATGTTGATGGGGAGGTTATTCCGCCACCAGAAGTTATTCTATATAAGAATCGAGTTTATAATGGTGCAGATGACCTAGATGAAACCGACAGTTTTTTTTCATTTATCATTGTGGCCATTATTTTGGTGATAATAGGGATTTTGGTGTAAGTCGATTAATAAACAAATTCATTTGAACGTCAGTAATTTCACTTTTCTATTTTTACAGCATCTCTGTAATGCGTTATAAAGGAACGATGTGTGGACCAGTATCGGAAGGTTATGAATCGCGTGTCATTACAAATGACATAAAGGAGGATCGGGATAATTGCAGGAACCAACAAGTATATACAGCATCACCTGTGAAAACAGTGGATAAGGGGAATGAATCAGGTAAAATATAAATTTGTTTGCAAATCTTGATATTTCACGATTTCAGCTCCCAAAATACATTTTGTTTTGCTCATTCAATAATTGGAAAACTATAAAAAAATTAAAATTTTATTTCTCATGAATTAGAAATGTATGAAATATCACCATATGCAACGTTTAGTGTGACTGGTGGTCGTACTGTTACAGGTGGACAACAAATAAATACAAAAACACCAACACGAGCCGTTACTGCATCAACGCTAGACTATACTGTACAATTTAAAACATTTGGGCATCCGGATGGGCCGGACAATTTAAATGCAACCGCATATCCTGTACTACCGAGTGCTGCATTTGGTCATGTTAAAGGAAAATCGAGTTGGCATAAGCAACGATATTACAATACAGATGGTAATAATTATTTAGTTATTTGCTAGTTGCTAATATGTAATTTAATGTATAATTTTTAATTTGTTGTTAGATGACTCGACACTGAGTAAATCAATGACAATTGTGGCAGGTAGTTCACAAATTCCCCACAAATCCAGTAAAAGCACACGTGAAAATTGTTATGATACACGAATAGTTAGTCGAAATAAACATAAAAATAATCACGGTAGTAACGGAAGTGGAGGAGTAGTAGTGAATAATGGTAATAAAATTAACACTAGTGGTAATAGTATAAATAATGGCAACGACTCTGAATCAGATACGAGTGCCAGCCCTATTAATGAGTTTTCTAACGCACCAACCTATAGAATACCAGTAAAAAATGCACGTGATATATTTCGACCCGACTCGAGTACGGAATCGAACAATGAAAATTCTCCAATACATGAGCGACGAACGAATACACCACGTCATGTAACTCCTAGGTTGCGACAACAGCCACAATTGTTAAGTAAAACAAGAGAAAGTCAATCAATGGATATTCTCCGTCCCGGAAGTAACAACAGGTAGTTCAGGTACCAAAATCCTATAACAAAAACACCAAATACAAAAATGCCGACACGATTTTCTTTACACACATTGATTTATCAGACGTCTGGCCTTTACCAACCGCTCGAACACCTAAATTTTTTTCTTTTTTTTCTGTTTCATCTTTCATTTACAGTTCCGATAGTGAGGTTGTACTAGAAAACGATTTGCGTTTTCATTCACCACCGAATGGTTTTTCGGATTCAAAGGAATTTAGTGAAGCTGAATGTGATAGAGATCGTGCATTAGATTTAGAAGTGCAACGTGTTATGGAAAATAGTATACAACAAATTGAACGCGATGAGTTAACCTCACTATTAGCTAGGTAAGTGTGGATAAAACACCTCAATTAATTTGAGTTAATCAATTTTATGGTTATGCGATGATTAATTTTGATTAATTAAAGTTTTCTTTACAAATAATCCAAAATTCATAAAACAAAATAAAATCATAATTCATCTACCATCAAGGTATCAAGAAAAAAAGGAACAAGAACGGCAAGAGTACACAATTCATGTATGAGATAAATTGCGGCGGTATAAACTAAGTTCAAGTGATTTCTTATAAAATTTAAGGATAGTTATAAAACTGTGGAAACTTTATATCAAAATTAGGATAAGTTTATATGAAACAAATCTAAAGAATTGTTTAGAGCTCTGTTTATTTAATTAAATTTTAAGAGTATTTATTTTAGTTTTAAGTAGTACGATTGATTTAAATTTTGTAAATACTTCTTCGTAAACCTGAAACATTATTTATATTATTTCATGAGCTATACTGTGATGATCACTAATAAGATGCCCATCTTTCAAATTTTGAGTGGCAATTAGATTTTGAAAATTTCAACATGGAGTATTTTTGAAAGAAAACTATAGTAGGTAGTTAAAATGTAGTAAATAATAATACAAAATTGTTTTTTTGCAAAATTTAGTAAAATAAAATGTTTGTTTAACTTTTTAATTTAAACATATCGTATGCCGTTTAACAATAGGTACTTTAAAAAACAGATGCTAAAATAACTAAATTCGATTAACTTTTAAAACAAAAGTATATCATGTTAGAAACTAAAAGAACTGCAACTAATTTTTCCATAATGGTTTTGACGCGTTTTTCATTTATTTACACAGTAAAAGAACTACGTTATTTTTGACATAAAAAGCTATGAAAACATAATTGTACATATTTAGGTTCATGAACAATAACAGTATCGTGTCATCTTTAGTATGTATAAGCTTAATAAAAACAAAAGTGCCTAAATTTTAGTAAGCCAAGCCAACTATTTGATAGATTTTTTTTTTGTGAATTGTTTTTAAAATTTATGTTGCTTTCTCTCGAAAATACTCCTTAATTCAAAATCATATTAAGAACAAATGGCATTATTTATCGGCTGTTCATGATAAACGAAATTTTGTCTTCTCGTCTTTAAAAAAAATGTGTATTGGAGCCATCATGTGATGATGTGTCTTATTACTGATCTTGCAGGTTAGCATAATGACTTTCTAGATCAAATAAAACCTTTTCAAATTTGTGTGATAGATTTATGGAGACGTGTTTCTAATATGTTATGGAGATTGTGTCTAATAGTGAACCTTAGTGTCGATACCTATTGTCGGGCCAATAAAAGAATTAACATAATAATTCTGAAAGAATTGAAAAGCGAGGTTCAGCTTTTAAACTATCTAGATAATTTCAAGTTAATAGAATAGTTTAAATTATCCAGATCCTGATTATCCAGATCAGACACTCAGAATTCTTATGCCAAGGAATAAAGAATATTATTTAGAAAAAAGGATAAATTGTTGAATTATTTTATTGAAATTCGTTTTAAGGCAGCGTGCAAGTAACATGCAAATAACCATATATTTCATCACTTTCAGTAAAATAAGTAAAACGGGAAATTGTTCAGTAGTTTGAAGCTTAATTATTCTTTTCTGGTCCTGTTTAAATTTTGTGGTTTTCCAAATTAATGAAAAGTCACCGATGTTTTGGGCCTTACAAATGAGTTAAATCAACGTTTGAGGCAATCACTGGAATATATTCAGGTCTATCTGCTTTGTTTTTTGTTGTGCCGTTTTAGAATTATGGTACTTTTATAATAAGCAATATTAACAAAGCGGGGACTGCTGAATTCGTTCCAACAACGTTCTTCTTAACCAGATCAGCAAAATACCAGAGAGTACTTGTGTATTTGAACCAGATTAATAAATCAACTTAATAGTTACATTCAAACTAGAAGTACTCGTAAAGTCAGTGTAGAAGTTAATTTATTAATCTGGTTCGAAAACACAAGTGCTTTGGTTTTAAGCTGATCTGGTTAAGAAGAACGTTGTTAGAACGAATTCATTAGTCCCCGCTTTGTTAATAATGCTTATTATCAAAGTACCATAATTCTAAAATGGCATAACGAAAAACAAAGCAGATAGACCTGAAGATATTCCAGTAATTATACTCAAACGTGGATTTAACACTAACACGCTTTAACTTACAAAGGCCCAAAACACCGGCGATTTTTCTTTAATTTGGAAAACCACAAAATTCTGTAAATGGTTAGGTAGTTTTATCGGAGCGATTAATGTTATCGAAATACTAGCTAGTTGTTATTCAGCGGCGGCGGAATTTCGATAAAGAAAACAAATGAAACAGTTTAAAATTATCCACATCATAATAATTCTGGGGTTAGAACTTGGAAATTTTAGAATTATGTATTGAATATTATTCTTGATAAAAAATGAGACAATGATGTGAAAGATTGATAGTCATCATTGTGACCAGTCATTGATCATCAAATCATTGACGCCACACACACACACACACACACACACCTATCGAAGAATCGACGTTTATTTAACGGACAATTCTTCTAATGACATAAAAATTATATCTAACAAATGCCAATTTTGGTAAAAAATCAGACAATCAACCAAGATTTTTTTTCAAAAATCGCTTAGTTTACGCATTGTCCTTCCATTTGGACGGATTCTTTTATAGTTCCAATCCACAAACAAAGTAATAAATCAAATATCGGCAATTATAGATCATCTATATACAATGTCGTTTATTCCTAAACTGAAAGCGTTGTATTGGTTCATTGTACTTTTGCTGCATACTACCACTGTTTTCCGAATTTCAAAATGGTTTTTTCGGAGCCAGTGACAACCACAAATTTAGTGGAATTTACGTCAAAGACTATAATGAATAGAATATGGAAGCAGAAAATATGAAATTGTAGTAAATATTTATAATGTTTCCCACGTAATTATTATATTTAAGCTCGGAGCCGATGGTTCTTCTGCTCAATTTCTACTGTGAAAAGACCCCTATGTGTAGGAATGCCAATATCACGCGCACTGCATATCAGGCAAATCGGAAGTACCTTAGTCTCTCTAGGAATAATATTTTACGTCCTATCTTTCTATGACGTTGAAAGAATGAATACTCTCGTATTTCTGTGTAGGCCAATGGCAAAGTTTTTATTAGGAATTTCACAACTCATACTAACACTAATCTGCTGCAGTCCGTCTTTAAACAACTTGATTATATGGTGAGCAAAAAATGACCTTGAGCTAAATATAAGCGTAACGTATACGTGCTTTTCGAGACTATTTTGTAAACAATTATCTTGTCGTCAGAAATTTCATGTGTGAATTATACTGAATTGAACTTTAGAGACCGCATATGATCAATATCATGAATTGTATGCTAAGTTTTGTCAAAAGCTGGTTAAAATAATTTCTTGACCATTTGTTATGGATGCTCTTTATACTAGGACTCTTGTCATCCTATGTATAAGTAAGTGGACCACCTTATCACGATGTTCTCATATAAACAGTTGTAGGAGTTGAACGGAGATTTATTGGATCGCCTATAGTTAATCAACCAACAGCAATTTAGTGAATGCCGAACTATCGATAATATCGTTTTGTTTAACTAATATGTGGTGATATTTTTCGTCAAAGCCCACTCGAAAAGTTAAATTTCAATGTATATTTTCATTCGTTCAGGAGAGAATAGTACTTGGTTGGGTTTTCGCGTCGCAAGACCGATTATGGGAAAAACGTTTATTCTAAAGAAAACGTAGTTTGAACTATTTAAAAAAAAACTCTTTCGTTATCTCACATTATTCACTTGTCGTGCAAGGGGACTTTATTTCAAAGGTTCGAGTCTGAGTACAGACCGTCCATTGGAAATTTAAATTCAAACTATATGTGGGATCATAGTTAGATTTTTGAAAATCCCCAAATATGTTTAATATCTTTCTTTCTCGTGAAATAGCCTGTAATTGAAAATTCGCGTAGCCCGCGTAATGTACAACGCTCCTGCAAATTGAATGATTCAGATTTTTGAAATGATTGACATATCATTTCACAACTGAAATAAAACGAACGCAACCTTATACTAATTTATAAAGAAGATTTATAAGAAATCTAACCATGATTTTTCATAAATTTAACCTTAACTTTCTATCCAAATTCTGTTTTAAGGCTTGAAACTAAACATAATTACAAATGAATAAAACGAGCTTCACGAGTTCTCAAATATAGGTCATTTCACGAAAAAATGAGATTTCAGACATGATTTGGAATTTTAAGAAATCTAAGCATAACATCCCTTCCATATAGCATTTATATTGTGACCTGAAACTACACGCATGAGTATTCTTGCTACAACTTCAACCTATAAGTATAACTCGCTTACACGACAAATAAATATTGCTATAAACTCCGCAAATCTTCAAATATAACTCATTTCACGAGAAAGTGAGATTTCAAAGATGGTTGAGTCATTTTAGAAATGCTATGATTCCACATCTTGTGAACAAAATAAGTCAGGGTGTACGCGTGTCTGTGTATTAAAAATCAATAAAAATTCTATATAAACAAATATCGAATCTCATTTTTTACTAACAAAAAAATAATTATTCTCAATTAAAACCATTCATACAAATTAAATTGTTTTTTTAAATGTTTAAGTACATAATTTTATCCATTGTAGAGTCTATAAACTAAACGTTCCCAACGCTTGTGGACATACACCCATATCATCACGTTAGTTCCATCGTGTTTCACAGTGCAGTGTAAAGTTTTTAGTTCCATCGAAATATTCAACTTCCGCCATACTTTCACATTTAGTTTTGAAACAAAAATGTTAAATTTTGGTTCATCACTAAATATAACCTTGTTCCAAAACTGTGAAGGTTGGTTCACGTACTTTTTAGCGAATTATAAACTCTAACTTTTTTCGATTTGCTTCCGAGATTATGATTATCAATAAATTGCGAACTGTTTGGGCCGTTATCGTTTTGGTAGTTTTTAGCAACTATTAACATGATTTTTCGAGCGCTCTCTTTTGAATTCATTTTTATTGTTTTCTCCACTTCCCACTGCTCGCGAATCGTCAGCTTGTTTGGGCGTCCTGATCGAGGCTTAGAGAGAAGTGATCCCGTTTTATTTTAATTTTGTACCACCTTTTGAATGGTGGATTTTGATATGTTTATTATTTCGGCAATCTTTCAAAGAGATTAGTTTTGATTTCTTAATTTAATAATTAATTCGCGCATCTCAAGAGACAGTTCACAGTTACGACGTGACATTTTTTTCATTATAATTATTTTATTGATGCTAACATTTCAAAACAGCTTAAAATCATCAAGGTCTACTTATAATTTTTTTCAGTTATCCGTTATTCAAACTAAAACAAATACATAAGTACAAATAAAATAAAATACAATAACATAGGGATGTCGCAGTAGACCGAGAATACTAGAGGCCACACTGCTTTAAAAATGTTGCTATATGACGTCATTTTATGTCGTCGGTCACTTCTTTGAGTATTATAAGCAGCACTAAAATTAAAAAGATTATTTTGATTTTTTGTTGTGTTTAAGCTATCATATTGATAATAAATATTGGAAACAAACTACAACAAAAATATTTTAATAATATATTTTAAAATTTAATAAAAAGCTATTGTATTGTGCACTTCTTTTTGGATTGGTATCTGCGCCCTCTAGAAGTAAAAATATTTGGCTACATTTCATTAAAACTCTTAAAATAACGGTACTTTCATAAAATTGTTTATTGAATTATTTAACGCCATCTAAGGTCTTGAAGAAAAGATAGTGATACTACTTTTAACGATACCTTCACCAGAACCGGTTCAATGTAACCTCTAAATTTTTTTTATTAAAAATGGGGAAAACCGACCAATTTCTTAACCGTATAATGGGACAACTGAAAGTTACAAAACATGTCTGCTTTTTGTTCAAGGAACACGATAAAAACAAAAAAATTGAAATCGGTCGAGTCAAAAAGTGTCAAAAATATGCTAAAATATAATGGAATGACTTATTTACATAGACTTTTTATTGATTTTTTAATGTTGACTTGTTTATGCAGCCCTGGGACCTGGATAGAATTAAATTAAAGCATCAATCGTAATCCGACTAAAATATTATTTATTTAATTAAAAATTGTATATTGAGCCAATAATTATAATAAATTTTTTCATTCAAAAAAGAGCCTTAAATCTTTTTTATTATTAAAATAATTAAGTACTGAGCTGTCTATTCGCCATCACAATCAAAGCTAATGAATTTTGTTTAGAATAGTATGTATAAAATATTGCCGCCCCGGTGGCAAAGTGGTCAGCATGCTTGCTCCAGCGACCGGAGGTCGCGGGTTCGACTCCCGGTGGTGACAAGGAACAATTTTTACTGCTGGTTTAGGATCAATGAATTAATCACTCATTATCCGGAATGAAAGTAAGATTATGAAACCTCGTTTGAGACGATAAAGGGATTTATGGGATGTATAGTGCCAGATAGAGAAAGAAAATGTATAAAATATGAACAGAATTAAAAAAAAATATAATTATCAAAAATAACAAATATAGCAAATTTAATAAAATAATGGGAACAAAAAACAAATTAGACAAAACAATAAATAATTATAATATTTTCCAATATCAGAACATTCATTATTAACGTTTATCGAATTTGTACTAGATTTGATAAAAGCATTTCCAAAATTTATTTTTTTTTTTTTATTTTGGATATTATTAAAAAAAATTGGAAAAACATAAAAAAGCACGCAAAGTACAAACTAACAAAAGTCGAATTTCTTACTTTTGAAGAAATTTTTTTAACCTATAAATGATTTTAATGTTAAGTTTTTATAATATTAGTTAATAACAGATTTTGAATAGATAGTTTGTTACTGAAACTGAAATTAATTTATTTTATTAGTGTTGTATTTTTTTACAAGCCGCACAGGTTTTAGCGGTTTTTTTGTTACTGTGTTTTAGAAACAAAGAATAAATATTGGGGATACAAATAAGTTTTAAGGGATTTACAAAAGATCGCGTAACTATACTTTTAACTCGCATCGGCCCATCTTGTTACTATATTCGTGTTAACCCTTCAATGCATGATTTTTTCTATTTTGTTGAAAAAATTCCACATTATAGTTTCTGCAATCCTTGTGTATAATATCAAAATAAGAAATTCTAATTATTTGTAGTTTCCTCGGAAAATTGATTTTCGTGGTTGTATCATTTATGATACGGCATGCATTTACGACTAAAAAACAAACATATTTTTTTTTTTTTTTCAATTTTAAATTTAAATAACTAAAAATGTTACATAGTTTTTCACAGCCTAATTTAACAAAACTATTATTTCTGTCTTTGTTGCAACAAAGATGTATGTTGCATTTTTTACACATTATTAAAGTGAGTTTGGAACTTCCGGGTAACTTACACCGCTGTTTTTCAGATGTCCAGTTGAGAAAATGCGATACACTGGCCGACGTCTATTGCAGCTGTGTAACTTGCGTTGGGCTTTTTTCGTTTACGTTTGACTCTGCACAAACTTTCAGCAACTTGAATTCTAAAATTCATTAGAGCGAGATGTTTCTATCCTAAATCAGCAGCGATTCTTTTAGAAAGTAACCATGAATTTACCACCGTGGATATTTCTTAAGATGGTAAATATTCGTATGCACCATTTCTTGGAGCATTTTTGTGGTGACCTATATATTGTTTAGAGCACGTTCGGTTGGTAAGTTGCTTGAAGGTAGTCTGTCACGGCGGGGTGGTTCACATTTCTTGGTACATTTCGTAGTAGTCGAATGACCAAATTTGATGAGCTCTCCAAATCTTTTTCTGATAAAATACGTTTATCATTTTCTTGCCCCGAAAATTGTTCAAAATTGTACGTAAATTTTCACTGAGAAGAAAAATTTGTAGCCCTATTTATGCGGCTTCATTTGTGTGTACTGTTTTAAGCAACTTCCACCTTTAGTAAAGCACATCTGTTCATCAATAGATATATTTCGTCGATTGGAATCTTCTGAAAGTTTTTAATGAGTGCATCTATTACGGGTCGTATTTTGAATAAGCGATCGTGATTTGGATTTGTGTGCGGCATATTGTTCTCATTGCGATTGAAATGAGGAAACTGACGAATTTTTTCGAATTGGTTTTTCGTATTATATTGTTCCACTTCATGGGACCAGTATCAGCGCAAACTTATTTGGTACATGAACGTAAAAATATACACCCCTAGAAATTTTTTCAAATCCTTCCCGTTTATTGAAAACGTATTTTTGATGTTAGTTTCCATTGCGTAGTTATTTGATTCTCTAACGCTATCATCATTTTAATTAGAATAGAAAATTTCAAGAGGTGTTTGTAGTTCGAGAAGTTCTTGTGGTGATTCATCACCGTTAAATTTATATTTATCTGATGAAATATTCAAATGTTTTACTTTCCAAATAGTATTACTATACAACTTTTTTGATTCCTTGACCTCCCTTGTTTCACTTGTCACCTCAATTGCGTTGCCAATATCAGAATCTTGTAATTCAATCACATTTTTATCACTTAGTAGTATCACAGGTATATTTTGAATGTCTAATGGTACATCGTCATCCATTTCAGATGGTGGTTCGATTCGAAAGTGGCACTTTGTTGGATTTTAATTATAAGAATCATCGCCCCCCACTGTCTTCTTTCTCATCAATGTCAATAGAATTACATATTAATAAACTCCTCGATTTCCATAGCATTTAAAAACTAGCATTGATCAGTCATTTTTAACTACCAAAAATGTTGAATAAAATTTATTATTAAAGAAGAGTTCCACCTTTTCTTCAATTTATACGGTTGTATCATATTTGATACAACCAAGAATTGTGCCGTAATTGCATGATGTATCATATATGATACAACCCATGTTTTTCAATATTTACAATTATAATATAGACATTTATATGTCAAAATGGTTGAAACACATAATATAATTACATATATTTAATAAAATATTTTTATTATGTGAAATAGTTTATAAATACCCTATAAAAGGACGACCAAAAATCTACGTTGGTTGCGAAAAACTAATCACCACAGCAAGCACCACTCAACCGGCATTATTCTTTAAAATTACGCGGGAAAACTAAATTATGTGTTGGTATAGGTTTTCAAAATGTGTATAAAAAGATTCTTTTATGAAGCAAATAAGAAATGTTTATGTATACATGTACTTTTTTGTAATATGAAATGGTTGTATCATATATGATACAATATGCATGGAAGGGTTAAAGCGTCATCATTTCCCTCTAAAAATCAGTATGCATCATTTCGCTGAAGTGTAAAATAAAGTTTCAGAAAAAGATCAATTCTGGAAATGCTTTAGTAATAATTACATAAACATTAATAATGATTGTTCTTATATTGAAAATGCTTATAATTGTTTAGTCTAATTGGTTTTTGTCTCCTTTATTTTATTTACTTTTTAAATTAAGTCCATATTTTTTAAATCTACCTTCTATTCACTATGTATTAATATCAAATTTAATGACAATGATGTCAAATAACATCGAAAGCTCAGTATTTAATTATTTCAATAACATGAAGAGCACTAAAACAATCAAAAAATTCTAAAACATTAATTATTAATTAGCTAGTTATTTTTAATCTCAGAAATAAGATGGCCAAATCTCTCTATGGGATGTAACGCCAGTGTAATGCATATATGTTCGATAGTAAAACACATTAATTATATTTTAGTAATCCCGGAGTTGCAGTTATAAATTGTTTAATTTCTCCTTTCGGCATAATCTTTTCTCAATGTTTAATATTTTATATTGACAACACTTCCTTCGGGTTTAATGTCTTGTGTACCAAAGCATACTACAAGTCCCTCTTATCGAACTATCCAGTTTAATAAAACGGATTAATTTAATGAAAGCAACTATCAATCATTGCCACCCGGGTGGCAATGTGGTCAGCATGCTTGCTCCAGCAACCGGAGGTCTCGGGTTTGATTCCCGGTGGTGATAAGGAAAAAATTTCACGGCTGGTTTAGGATCAATGAATTAATCACTAATTATCCGAAATGAAAGTAAGATTATGAAACCTCATTTGAAGCAGCCAAATCCCTTGATGGGATATAGTGTCAGAGAGAGAGAGAGAGAGAGAGAGAGAGAGAGAACTATCAATTATACAGAGAGAGAGAGGGAGAGAGAGAGAGAGAGAGAGAACTATTATGTTAGGTCATATTCTTATTAATGATGTTGACACAGTGTACAACTGTACACACATAGTATGTAATTGTATCTGCATATTGTATTAATAGAACTTGCGGCTTTATATTTATTTTTACATTCAACGGACAGTTGAGGTTTTAAAATAAATTTATTTAAAGGTTTAGTTTGAACTAGAACAGTTATAAAATTATAACCATTTATAAATTATAAGTATATGTGATATCGAGCATTTAATGTCATAAAACTTTATTTTTAACAAAACAAACCATATAATTAAGACTTATATTATTAATTATTATTATTAAAATATATTATTACAATCATTATTGATTATTCTACATCTGAATTAATAGACGTTTCTTAAATTACACCAAATAATTTTAGTTTTATAAACGATTACCTGGATATATTTAAATAGTACAGTATACAATTTGATGTAACATGAATATTGGCTATCAATGGCTTAGATTTATATACACATCATATAGATAAGGCCAAATTTAGGACACCAATATTAATAAAAAAATGTAATATAATAAGAAAATGCCTCGCAAAATCTAGAGACATTAAGTCTTGTATAATAAGTAAATAAATAGTATTATATAATTTCCGAACCCAGTTGATACCCCATGTTCATGTTAAACATATTGTCGATATATAAAAAATAATTATTGAAATCAACCAAACCAAACACATACATGTAACAAACAAAACAAAAATATAATAAATTTAATTAATTAACAATAATCAAAAAAGAAAAATTAATGTATAATAAATAACAAAAATGATATATTATAAAAAAAAACAATTAATAATAGTAATAATAATAATAAATAATAATGTATTTATTTATATATCTCGTACATATAAATACAAATAACAAAAATGTAAATTAATAATAAAACAAACAATACAAAATATGATTAAATAAACAAGAAAATGATGATTGAAAATAAAATATAGAACCAAACAGTTAAATTAAGTGAATTATTGATATATTGAATAAAAACGTAAAAACTTATTATAAATAAGTATAATTAATAGTTTTTTATTTGTTTTCAATTAATTAATTACATTTTTTTTATTTATGTTAATTTAATGAGAAATGGTGCAGACACAGCAAATTTATAAAGGGAGTCCTGGTGAGTATACCAATATTAGAATCGAAATAATTTATAACCACGGTGTTTTGTGCATTGTAAATACTTTAGAGGGTGATTATTCATTCCTTAATTTTGAACAATGTATATAGTATATTGCTAAGAAGGTATAACGCTATCACAAAACGGTTTTCACAATTAAAACTAATATTCATTTCGCACATTATAATTATTAATTTATTATTATACATCATAGATAATATAATTTATTTTGTGGCTTCGTGATGTGGCGGCAGCATCTTGGTAGTCCGACTGTTATTCCACGGTGTTTTGTGCATTGTAAATACTTTAGAGGGTGATTATTCATTCCTTAATTTTGAACAATGTATATAGTATATTGCTAAGAAGGTATAACGCTATCACAAAACGGTTTTCACAATTAAAACTAATATTCATTTCGCACATTATAATTATTAATTTATTATTATACATCATAGATAATATAATTTATTTTGTGGCTTCGTGATGTGGCGGCAGCATCTTGGTAGTCCGACTGTTATTCCATGATGCATGCTGATGGACTTTTGACTACTGATTTAAAATTAAAATTTTAATTGTAAAATATATTTTGGTTTCGTCTTCTTTTGTGACGTTTGATATTTGTGTGTATTGTCTATCATGTTGATTAGGATAAAGCAACCAGGTGGCTATTTGGCGATGAGTTTAAAATAATGTTGGGCGACAATTTAAATTTTTGGTCGGCACAAAGGAATATTATATTTTCTGAAATCCAGTGCGTTGATAAAAAGTAGCTTATTATGCGATCAGACGTATTTTGAAAATTTACTTTTGAGAGGGATTTATTCAGAATGGTCTGCAATGCAAAGATGGCGAATTTTGGTGAAATAAAAAAGTCTTTTTGTTCAAAAATGATCTGAACTAATTTTGTTTGAAAATCGATTTACAATTTTTTTTGTTTTATTAGTTTTTTCGTAAATGCTGTTTATTTTTCAGAATATTTACGAAAAACGAAAAAGCTCTATAACTGCCACTTCCGATGTAAACTATATCGGCCAAAAACCACTGTGGTCTCCCAATTTGTGCAAAAGCTTAAGTATGAAGTTTCATCCCGATCAATGAATTCGCATGTGCTGTGCAGGGACCAATTTTGTTTTATTGAGAAATAGTTTTTACCAAAAATCGAAATTTTTGCTTAAATTTTTTAAACAGATCTGAATAAATATGATTGCAAATTTAATTAAGTATCTATGAAAGCTGTCACGTCCGGTGAATCAATTTTGACCAAACATTACTGAGACCTCCCAGTTTATGGTAAAAGCTTAAGTATGAAGTTTCATCCCGATCGTTATTTACGCTTTTAAAAAAATTCTGATTTCTTACTGTAAAATAATTATTAACTATTTTCAAAGCTTTCAATTTCAAATGAATGTAATATTATAAAATGCTTATTAAATTAAAATAAAAATCTATTTCATAAGTGTAATAACTGAATCAGTTTCTGACACGGTACGATGATGAAACCTTTTTTTAAACGGAAACTTAAAAGGGGGTATACACCAGGCGAACTGACACAAGAAAAGTCACATTTGCTTTACCCGGCCTCTCCACCTGACATAATTGTCTGCCATAACAACAATATAACTGATATACAAAATAATAAAAATGTCGTCAAGTGTGATAAACGTACTATAGATTTGACGTTTAAAAGTTATTTGTGTTTTGGTATTCAAAAGCGTCGCTTGTTTTATTATATTAAAAATTTATTGTAAAAATGCTCTATATACAGTTCCAAAAGTTTTAATACTTCTTGTTTTGAGCTCATTGTCACAATTAAATTAAGTTTACTATATATAGATATAATAATCAAGTCATCATAGTCAATATCTGGCATACAAAACAATTTAGACATCTCGGCAGAAAATGATTGTACGACATACAGTGTTTCGCACTCGTATTCGTAAATCAAATATTTTCCAAAAAAACTAGATTAAAAAAATATACAAATGATATTATAATTTAATCATTTGGATAATTCTTAAGTTCACTCTTAATCTTCATTATAGAATGAATAACAGGTTTCGATAACGGTACAATTCAGAGAAAAAAATTAAAATCTGTACATGAGGGAAAATAAGCGTCGCATTCATATTCGTAAAATTCCATTTGTGTTTGAATTTTACCGTTATTTATCATTATCCTTTTTTGTTTTTGCGGTTTCGCTTTGCACTCAATATCAATATAGCATTTAGTTTCGAATTGACTGGAAGTTATCGTAATTTAATCCAAATTTTAGTCAAATGGGCCGTAAGCAAGGTGAAACGTCAATTGAATTACAAAAATTAGTAATTTTACATTGGAAAGCAGGGAAAACATTTAAAGAAATCAGCCAAATAGTGCAAAGAAGTATTTCTACAATACAATACATCGTAAAACGACACCAAATTAGAAATCGAGTAGAAAAGTTACCGCGAAACACAAACCGCAAAACGTTTACTGTTGCAGAGGAACGGTATATTGTGCGCGAAATTAAAAAAGATCCTCGTTTAAGTGCTCCAAAGTTAACAACTCAAATCAACACTTCTTTTAATAAAAATGTACACCCAGATAGAGTAGCCAGAAAAAAACATGGATCAGTAAGAAGAATCGGAAAATAACATTAAATTTTGCAAAGTGTTATGTAAACAGGATTTTCGAGTTTTGGAAACAGGTTTTGTTTACAGACGACGTTTGTGTCTGACGGGTGACAAATTGTATGGAAAAAACCAAATACCGAAATGAATATAGAGAATTTACGACCTACAGTAAAATAAGGCGGAGGATCTTTAATGGTATGGGGTTGTTTCTCGGCATCTGGAGTGGAAAAATTGCACATAATAGAGGGAATAATGAATAAAACAAAGGACATCGAAATTTTAAAGGTAAATTTACCTGAAATTGTGATAAAATTGGGCATACGAGACGATTTTATGTTTTACCAGGACAATGATCCAAAACATAAAGCTTACGATACACGACAATGGTTATTATATAAATTCCCAAAAGTCATGGAAACCCCACTGCAATCGCCTGATATCAATTCCATTGAGAATCTGTGGCAAGAATTGCACAATAGAATTCGAAAATATTCGATATCTAATAAAAACGATTTAATATATCGATTGAGGACGGAGTGGAATAATATTGATACGAAAATAACGGAAACGTTGGTGCGGTCTATGCCAAATCGTCTGTCAGAGGTGATCTAAACCACAGGAAATCCAACTAAATATTAATTATTAAAAAGACTTGGCTCTTTTTTATTTAACTGGCTAATTTAGTAACCTTCTGTGATGAATTACGAATACTAAAGCGATATGAATTTTAGACTAAGTTCAATTTATTATAATTTTCTTAAAATATGTAACACATACCTCACACATTTTTATATTAAAATGAAGTTAACTATAGTGTTTCTGATTTAAAAATAAAAAATTTAAATTTTTGATGTACGTAAGTGTGTTTTATTCATTTATCGTTTTTAAAACTGCAATAACGAATACGAGTGCGACTCACTGTATGTCAACTAGCTGCAAATTTCCGTCTCCACGTGCAACTGTTCGAATTTTAATGGTATAACTTGATTCTAATGGCAGGTGGAGAGCGTGTGTTAATAAAAGAATCCTACTATAAAATTCGTTTGATTTAGTTGCTGGATACTGCATAAATATACTTCCTATTTCGGCTTTAGGTGCCATCATTGGCAGATTTTGTGTATAGAAGTGTGGTTGATGTAATTTTGCGCTTGGATTGGATGCAAAATGGATTTTAATTAATAAGTTATTATAGTAAATTTCAAACTACAAACGCTTGATCGAACTATAACTTACTATGGCACGCGGTGCAGGATGTTTATTAGCTTATGATGTCGAGTGAGTTAGACACAAACTAAAGTTTGTTTAGTGTTTCTTTGGATTAGGAACGAAACGAGTAGCTCCTCTATGGTTAAAACCCAGAACAAATCTTTAGTTTGTGTGTTAGTGGATGTTTTGAGATAGAATTCTTTTTCAATTCGCTCTGGTTAGTCATCAAAGGAACTAAAAAGGGACATACAAAATGCATAAGCTAAAGGCTATCACCTGAACAGGCGCGCTGCCATGCAAACGTTATACCGTAATATACCCTTGATTAAAAGTGGTCCACATTGAGATTTATTTGATAGCAGCACAGTTATCAAAAACCAATGAATATTAAAAATAATTTTGTATTTAAATTTTGAACGTAGTTGTAAAAGTAGTTACTATTATATTTGAATAATAAACAGTTCAAAAAAGCTACATTTTTCTGGAAAAACTAAACGTTAATATATTCCCGAGTAGAAACCTTTACACAAACTTATTAATATCACGAATTCTGGAGGGCTATAATTCTATAATTTTACACCTCATATTATGAAATAATTTAATTTAATTGTTTAATTCAATATAATTTGCTCTTACAGATAGTAACACAAAATAATCGGCATCAGTTTTTTGAATTGAAAAATTGTAATTATTATTCAGGTTAACCGGCCTTAGAGGGAGTACTTTACTATTTGCAGCAGAGGCATATGCAAGAAACTGACAAAATACGTTCGGATCAACCTTAGAATCACGAAGTTATCCTTTTGTGCTAATCCAAACTTTTCCATTGATAATTTTATTTGAACTCAATTCAAGTGGAAACCAACTCACCTATTTAGCCAAAATAAAACTTGCGACGTTTACTTAAAGGCAAATAATTTTGCTAAAAAATTGAAGATTTTTTATTTGAAACTACTACAATGTTGAAGAAAAATTTCAATTCGGCACTGTACTAGTTTAATCACTATACTTTTAAGCCATTCAAATTCATTAATCATTTCCATTTTTAGAGTGCAAACAAAAAGACAATGCGTAATCTCTGAGATGAATCGTTTCTCTTCGATGAAATCGTAATCTCTTAGATGAATGATTAAAAACTCCATGATATATTAAGTTTTTGGATTTATACATTTGTCGGCCCATTCAATGTTTCCACATTCATCAAAGAGTTTGGTATGTTTTTTATCATTTATTTCAAAATCATGGATTGCATTAAATTTTGTTCGCTTATGTGTCCATAATTTCCGAAGGTTTTATTAAGTTAATCAGAAAAGTTATATTGCAAACACTTCATCTGCATACGAATCCACTGTAGTCGCATCTGATGAGGAATACCTCAAAATCGTAAATCGTAGCAATAATTTTCAACTGATCTCTAATTGTATCACAGTGAAGAGTAAATGTATGTCTGAGACTTACCGGTTTAGATATTTTTGACTTACAAACCCTGATGGTGATTGAGCAGTCAGTTACTGACAACACGTAAGCATGACATTTAATATTTACCTATTTGCCGTTATTTACATCACAGTGTATTTTAGCTGTTGGCATAAGGAAGAATCTAAACTTTTTAGTATAACCATTTCAGAAGTCGAACATAGCTCGCTGGTTTATTAAGTGAAATTTTGAGTAAATTGGTATTTTATTGATTAAGGTTTTCGATCGATTTTATTAGTATATATAGTACAAGAAGGCGGCTTAAGTAAGATCACGCAAATTCCCTTTTCAGTTGTAGCATTCTTTGTTTTATTTTGTTTCTGTAACAGTTTTGCATGATAAATGCGAATTGCGTTGATAAATTTTGTTTATTGAAATTATGTAAACTTCATAACAGAGCATTTGATAAATGCTCAAATTTGTCATGCCGGTCGGAAAACATTGCCTATAGTCGTAGTTTTATCCTTGATATTTAAGGCGTTACATATATCGGCTACAATATCATATACAGTGCTGAGAAAAAAATTGGGCAAACATATTTTATTGCAAATCGGAGCCTTTTTTGCTACAATTACAAAACTTTTGAAAGCAATTGGCTTATTGTTTCATTTAAATACATGTATGACGTAATTTTTTGAAAAAAAAAAATGTACCTGCAATTTAGGGGAAAACCCCGAAAAATGCCAAAATATTCAAAATACGTTGATTGGAGTTAAAGTAATGGAATAAATTAAACACCTATTTTTTAAGTTTTTTTTTGTTTTTTATTGATTTATAGAAGTTCTATCTTTAATATTAATATTTTGTTGGACCGCCTTTTGTTTTACTGGTCACCAGTGGCCCTATACTGGCAATTTTCCGGAAATTGGAGAAAGAATTTACATATAAATTATGCATATTTAAATAATTTTTTTCTGGCATACTAAGGTAAAAAGTTAGTGGTAATTTTTTTGAAAACAAAATAAAATTGGGAATAACTTTCCCTGATAATTTCGCTATGGAAAAATTGTTCCCAATTTACAAATATTTACACCAAAATTTTTTTCTCAGTAGGCCAGAAAAACTGATTTATAGATAAAAGCTATGTAAAATCTTTCCCGGTCAGCGATTGAACGTCGTAGAGGACAGACATGTTTTTTGTCTCTCCTCTAAATAATTAAAAATAAATAAATAGTTTAAATGTGTTTTAATTAACTAATTAATTAAATAATATATATCTAAGTGTTCATAGACATAAATAATATATTGTGTGATTTAAAGAAGTTTGAAGCCGTAATAAGATACATATTGAATAGTTATATTATATTAATTTGTGTGTGATGCGCTTGCAATGGCGTAGAATATGTATATAACAATTTCGTTTATATGTATTTTGATACCGTTGTTGAATGCATCATAAGCATTGTATGTATGTAATTTTTCAATATGTATAGGACTTTTATGATTCCAGAGGAGGAATAAGATAAGTGTTTTCTCATTTTTTCCATTGTTTTAACACGCTTTAATACATATTAATTATTAACATATATTTTTCCAAATAAATTTTAAGTATATAATAAAATGATTACTGTATTCTATAACTCATAAACGTGTAGAGTACTAGTATTCTCATGGTGGTAGTATTGTTTGAGTATTGTTTGTGCCAGAAAGTGTTTTTCAATTCTGTTATTCTGTTTTGTTACACTCGATACCAATTTTTGTTGTTCTTTTTGCGACGATTGTTTTTCGTTGGTACTTTTGAATTCTAACTTTTGTTTTTTATATTTATTTACTCGTACGACGTACATTATATTTTGTATGGAAATTAGTATTGGAGGTGTATAGCGGGATATAATGTACATTTCAATACCACCGAAAATGTGGTTTTGCAATGTATATACAAAGCTTGTTATATGCTTTCGGCTGTGCTTTGTATGGATGTGGATGTATTGATTACGAACGAAAAATATACAAGCTAGGACTTTTGTTTTCATTTTGTTTTATTTATGTCATTACATAATTATTATATTTTTACTTTTTGTGCTTGGTAGTGTAAATGTTTTTCTATATGAAAAAAAACGATTCACATTTTGTGTGATCAATTTACACAGGGCGGTGGATGTGTATTGCGATAAATTTTCTTTTATATTGATGCTAACGGGCGATCGCTGAGTTTTCATCTATTGGGATTGGGAAATAACTTTATGGGTTGCAGTGTGTTGGTTTTTTTATTCTAGAGAAGCGGGTAGCGAGCACTCCTGGATCTACATTACATATTTTTCTTGGTACATTTTACTAAGATTATTTATGAAAATGATTCTTACCACATTTTGATTTCAGAAATTAACTAATTTTACTAATTCCTACCTCCAATTATTCACCGTTTGAGTATTAAATTGTTATATTTATTATGTTTTATATGATGAGCAATTTAGAGTTATCAAGGTTTATCAGGGGCTGCATGAATTAAAGGGGTCCGAATTGAAGGGTTTTTTTCTGAATTAAAATAAGTGTTTTTGATTCGTTTTGTGGATAAGATAAAATCGGAGTTGAAGAAGAAATGAAAGAGTTCGATAAGGTGAATTTGGGCGGGGCATTTCTTGATTCATTTTTAAAATGAATTAATATAAATGTTTATAGAATGAAATAATATAAGCCTTTTTTATTTATATTTATATTTTATAACTAATCAATGTAAATCCATGCCACTATTATTTTAGCGCTCGCTCTTGCGAGCAAGCTTATACAAAGACTTAGGCCGTCTGTCTGTTGGCACTATCACAGCAAAAACTATACATACCAGAGAATTTGCACACAGATAGATATTACTCTAAAAAGGTCACATTTAAAATTTGGGAACTCTAGGTCAAGTAGTTTTCGAGATATTCAACTTTTTCTAAAAATAGAGGTCACACAGATGCGGCTGTCTACTTTTTTTTTAAATTTTCAATTATTATTCTAAGCTACTTATACAATTATTATTCTTTTCTATAATAAAAAGAGTGTTATTTCAAAACTAGTTTCTGTAATTTTTTTTTTTTTGATTTGCTTAAGATTCATTTTTTGTCTATTGGGCTAATTTGTTGTATTAGCACCTTAGTTGTTTCAGACGTTTTACACCTCTGTCCGTCCATCTGTTGCATTTTTCCTAATTTATCGAGCGCTTGTCGGACAATTTCAATTGTCCGCTTCTACTAGTTCATTAATGAAAATTTTTTGGAATTTAAATTTAAATTTTAAATAGAATGTGCCTTTTTTAATTCATTTTGAAGGTGAGTTAGGGTACGTGTTTTAAAAATGAAATAGTATAAGCCTTTGTTAATTCATTTCTGAGTTTTCTCCTTTTTCTAAATCGCTTTTTAATTCATAATTTTAAGTTAAAAATATGAATTAAAATAAGTCGCTGGTGTTCATACAAAAATCAACTTTTTTGCTTCATTTTTGGAGAACTTTCTTGATTCGGACTTTTTTAGTTCGGTACCCCTTTATCAGGTGTTTATTATTAATACTATATTATTCATTGCAGTTCCTGATTAAGCTAATTTATTTAGTTCTAATGAACATTTTTGATTACAGAAGAATTTTGAAGCCGTAATGACTACATTTTTATTATTTGCAGCTTTATTATTTTGTAAGCGTCGAGGAATAAATACTCCTTATAGATTCCAGATTGACTATTTTTGAAACCAGATGTCTTTGTTTCATTTTTATTTTTATTAATAAACATATTGGTTTGTTAGGGATTGTAGGGTTATCCGTTGAAGAGGGGATCCATCCGTGTGATACTACAACATTTGGATTTGATTTATTTTATTTTATTTGTTTTACGACAATCGGGTTATAATTAATTTAGTTATAATAATCATTACATTGCATTACATTTATTCTATTCAAGAATAATTTAGGTGTATCGTACAAAATAATGATTCTCTAACGCATAATAATGACATTTTATTTCAGGAAACTTACTCGTACCATTAAAATGCCAACATTATTGATTATCAATTTTTTTTTAAATGCTATACTAAAGGTGTGTGGAGGTCCTGGCGTCGTGTTGTTGTGGGTTGATGTGGGGAAGTGGTATTAAATAAAATTTCATCACTCATAGTAATGAAATTTTGTTTCAGGATATTTACTAATTGATCAATTACTTTTTAGGATGTTGCTTGCTGATTGTTTGTATCCCGAAGAACAAAAATAATTGTGCCGTCTTGTGCTTGACCAACTATTGACTACTTAGGTGTCTGTAACCGGGTCAAGTCTATCATACCTAACAACCTTTCCTATCCCTCCATCTTGTTGTATGAAGGGGGGGTGTACGATTGCCCCGGCGTGTCCGGGATCCTTGCTTGGTCTTGGCCGTACATTCTAATCAATATAATTTAACTCATAAATGACATTTTATTTCAGGAAATTTACTGCAACTTAATTATAAATTTTAATTATAATAATCAATTTTTTTTGGGATGCTGATTGCTGAATATATCCAAAATAATCAAAAATAATTGTGTTGTCTCGTGCTAACCGTCTTATATTACATTTCAACTAACAATTTACTAACTATTGACTACTTAGGTGTCTGAAACCGGGTCAATTTCCATAATAATTAACTAACCTTTCCTATCGTTCCATCTTGTTATATGTAAAAGAGTGTGCGGATGGGCCCGGCGTCAACCGGGAATCTTACTTAGGTTTGGTCGCACATTCCAATCAATCATCAATCAATCAATCAAAAGCTATGTAAAATCTTTCCCCAGTTCCCTATTCCCAGGGAATTACCAGAATTGGGCCACAGGAAGCAGACCCGGGACCCCCGAATAACAGAATAAGCACTCTACTTACTAAACTAAAGAAGGCGACCAAATGTCTTTTTCTAGGTTTAGTTAGCTGTTATGAACTTTATACGTGAGAGCAATATCTAGTGTGCAGTCAAGGTTTCTCGTAATCAAATTATTTAACTTTTTTGGGAAAATTTGGTGCGGTATTTGGGTTTTAGCAACATTTTGTTTGTTGGGACGTGAGCGTAACTTCAACCTGCATTATTATTTCTCAGTTTTGTAAATCTTATTAGTTTGAATTTCTCTAACTTTCTTGGCCAGTATTCATGATGTTAAACGACATGGACCATGTTACCTCCGGAAGAACAATCGGCAATTATAGCTGGCTAAATAACTATTAAATAAAATTCGATAAAAGTATATGATGTAATGATGAATCAATTCGTTTTTATGGTCTGAATTTTTAATCACATTTCCGTGACCGGCAACTTAACATTATATGCTGAACCTCTAGGAAGTTAGCGCGAAAAATTATCCCGAAAAACCATTATAGTTAAATATGGCAAGACTATTATATATTCACAGAATATTTTAATACTATCCTGATAGTCAAGTATATATAATTAATATTGCTGCATATAAATCAAATATATCACGAGATTAGCTATAATATATAGTAAATTATTATATAGTTTTGTAATATTAAATTAGTATCACGAAATTTTCAATTACAATTATATGTACAAAACATATTATTATTATTTAACATTTCGTGATAAATTTTTATATCACCTCGAAAAAATTACACTATAATAATCTACATCAATATAATCAAAATTTATAAAATATAAAAAAAAATTAATTCAAATATTTAATATTAGAAAAACAACAATTCTCTGAACTAAAATAGAATTATTTTATTTTTTTAAAATGGTAAGAAGATATAACAAGTTAAACTTTAGATATAGCTGTGTGAAGTTGTAGTAGATATCAATAAACAGAGCAAGGTTGGTATGGAATTTGTAGAGGAAGGATCCACCTTTCAAATGCCCAAAAATTTAAATCAAGTCTATTAGTCAAATTTTAGATATAGTCGTGTGAAGTCGTAGTAGATATCAATTAACAGAGCAAGGTTGGTATGGAATTTGTAGAGGAAGGATCCACCTTTCAAATGCCCAAAAATTTAAATCAAGTCTATTAGTCAAATTTTAGATATAGTCGATTGAAGTCGTAGTAGATATCAATTAACAGAGCAAGGTTGGTATGGAGTTTGTAGAGGAAGGGTCCACCTTTCAAATGCCCAAAAAATTAAATCAAGTCTATTAGTCAAATTTTAGATATAGTCGATTGAAGTCGTAGTAGATATCAATTAACAGAGCAAGGTTGGTATGGAGTTTGTAGAGGAAGGATCCACCTTTCAAATGCCCAAAAATTTAAATCAAGTCTATTAGTCAAATTTTAGATATAGTCGATTGAAGTCGTAGTAGATATCAATTAACAGAGCAAGGTTGGTATGGAATTTGTAGAGGAAGGATCCACCTTTCAAATGCCCAAAAATTTAAATCAAGTCTATTAGTCAAATTTTAGATATAGTCGTGTGAAGTCGTAGTAGATATCAATTAACAGAGCAAGGTTGGTATGGAGTTTGTAGAGGAAGGATCCACCTTTCAAATGCCCAAAAATTTAAATCAAGTCTATTAGTCAAATTTTAGATATAGTCGATTGAAGTCGTAGTAGATATCAATTAACAGAGCAAGGCTGGTATGGAATTTGTAGAGGAAGGATCCACCTTTCAAATGCCCAAAAATTTAAATCAAGTCTATTAGTCAAATTTTAGATATAGTCGATTGAAGTCGTAGTAGATATCAATTAACAGAGCAAGGTTGGTATGGAGTTTGTAGAGGAAGGATCCACCTTTCAAATGCTCAAAAATTTAAATCAAGTCTATTAGTCAAATTTTAGATATAGTCGATTGAAGTCGTATTAGACATCAATTAACAGAGCAAGGTTGGTATGGAGTTTGTAGAGGAAGGATCCACCTTTCAAATGCCCAAAAATTTAAATCAAGTCTATTAGTCAAATTTTAGATATAGTCGATTGAAGTCGTAGTAGATATCAATTAACAGAGCAAGGTTGGTATGGAGTTTGTAGAGGAAGGATCCACCTTTCAAATGCCCAAAAATTTAAATCAAGTCTATTAGTCAAATTTTAGATATAGTCGTGTGAAGTCGTAGTAGATATCAATTAACAGAGCAAGGTTGGTATGGAGTTTGTAGAGGAAGGATCCACCTTTCAAATGCCCAAAAATTTAAATCAAGTCTATTAGTCAAATTTTAGATATAGTCGTGTGAAGTCGTAGTAGATATCAATTAACAGAGCAAGGTTGGTATGGAATTTGTAGAGGAAGGATCCACCTTTCAAATGCCCAAAAATTTAAATCAAGTCTATTAGTCAAATTTTAGATATAGTCGTGTGAAGTCGTAGTAGATATCAATTAACAGAGCAAGGTTGGTATGGAGTTTGTAGAGGAAGGATCCACCTTTCAAATGCCCAAAAATTTAAATCAAGTCTATTAGTCAAATTTTAGATATAGTCGTGTGAAGTCGTAGTAGATATCAATTAACAGAGCAAGGTTGGTATGAAATTTGTAGAGGAAGGATCCACCTTTCAAATGCCAAAAAATTTAAATCAAGTCTATTAGTCAAATTTTAGATATAGTCGTGTGAAGTCGTAGTAGATATCAATTAACAGAGCAAGGTTGGTATGGAATTTGTAGAAGAAGCATCCAGCTTTCAAAAGCCAAAAAAATGAATCGAGTCTATGAGACAAATTTTAGATATTTTAATTTAAATTTTAATACTTTATTTAAATTGTTTGCCATTTGAAATCTGGATCCTTCTTCTACAAACTCCATACCAACCTTGCTCTGTTAATTGATATCTACTACGACTTCACACGACTATATCTAAAATTTGACTAATAGACTTGATTTAAATTTTTGGGCATTTGAAAGGTGGATACTTCCTCTACAAACTCCATACCAACCTTGCTCTGTTAATTGATATCTACTACGACTTCACACGACTATATCTAAAATTTGACTAATAGACTTGATTTAAATTTTTGGGCATTTGAAAGGTGGATACTTCCTCTACAAACTCCATACCAACCTTGCTCTGTTAATTGATATCTACTACGACTTCACACGACTATATCTAAAATTTGACTAATAGACTTGATTTAAATTTTTGGGCATTTGAAAGGCGGATCATTCCTCTACAAACTCCATACCAACCTTGCTCTGTTAATTGATATCTACTACGACTTCACACGACTGTTTCTAAAATTTGACTAATAGACTTGATTTAAATTTTTGGGCATTTGAAAGGTGGATACTTCCTCTACAAACTCCATACCAACCTTGCTCTGTTAATTGATATCTACTACGACTTCACACGACTATATCTAAAATTTGACTAATAGACTTGATTTAAATTTTTGGGCATTTGAAAGGTGGATACTTCCTCTACAAACTCCATACCAACCTTGCTCTGTTAATTGATATCTACTACGACTTCACACGACTATTTCTAAAATTTGACTAATAGACTTGATTTAAATTTTTGGGCATTTGAAAGGTGGATCCTTCCTCTACAAACTCCATACCAACCTTGCTCTGTTAATTGATATCTACTACGACTTCACACGACTATATCTAAAATTTGACTAATAGACTTGATTTAAATTTTTGAGCATTTGAAAGGTGAATCCTTCCTCTACAAACTCCATACCAACCTTGCTCTGTTAATTGATATCTACTACGACTTCACACGACTATATCTAAAATTTGACTAATAGACTTGATTTAAATTTTTGGGCATTTGAAAGGTGGATCCTTCTTCTACAAATTCCATACCAACCTTGCTCTGTTAATTGATATCTACTACGACTTCACACGACTATATCTTAAATTTGACTTGATTTAAATTTTTTGGCATTTGAAAGGTGGATCCTTCCTCTACAAATTCCATACCAACCTTGCTCTGTTAATTGATATGTACTACGACTTCACACGACTATATCTAAAATTTGACTAATAGACTTGATTTAAATTTTTGGGCATTTGAAAGGTGGATCCTTCCTCTACAAACTCCATACCAACCTTGCTCTGTTAATTGATATCTACTACGACTTCACACGACTATATCTAAAATTTGACTAATAGACTTGATTTAAATTTTTGGGCATTTGAAAGGTGGATCCTTCCTCTACAAACTCCATACCAACCTTGCTCTATTAAGTGATATCTACCTACGACTTCACACGACTATATCTAAAATCTGACTCATAGACTTGATCCACAATATTTGTTTTCTTACTAATAACCAGAGTGATTTGTTTTGCGTTTTTGGATTAACAACGCTAGTAAATTGTTGGTTATTGAATTAATTTCTCGTGATGTTAATTTCTGCGCTTCAATATTTTTTTTGGTTTCGGGATGGTTCGAACACCTGTCGCTATTTGTTTACTGAAATGTTTTGTATAGGAATTCTTTTCGGGATAACAAAAAAAAAAATATCATGATAGTAAAAATGTCATGATAGCAAAAAAAATTTCGGGATGACATTCAAAACTAGCGTGATATAGAAAATTTTTCGGGATGACACTGAAAAATGTCGTGATATTTGTTTTATAGTGTTGCCATCGCATTTCTTCGGGATATTTTTCGGGCTAACTTCACAGACATATATGCTGAATAGATTGCTTTAAATTAATCAGGAGATGCAAACTTCTTTTCAAAAACAATCTCTGTAATAAAGTAAAACAGTTTTATTAGCGGAAATTACAAAACCTAAATCGACCAAATTTTTATTGCATATATTCAGTCGAAAGTATTGCGCCTACGATAAAAACCAAATCACTCTAGACTTGTGTTCAATAAAACCGAAATATAGCACGCCTTACAGAATTATAGCCATAAAAAATCACAAAGAACTAGGAAAACCAATAAAATTTCTTATCAATTCAAACCGTACAAAAAAAAATCAAATCAAATAAAAAACGGAAACGAAACGTAATTTATTTTTTCCTAAATGGACCCCGAAAGTTTCACGTTTCCTCAACTTCTACCATTACTATTATAAAACGAAATAAATCTTTATAGCATTCAAATGACTTTCTTTGAAAAACTTTATTTTGTACTTTTCGGTTCGTCTGTCGTTTTTTTTTATTATACATACATACATTTCAAATTCATCTTCATACATACGCTGATAGGAAAACTTTACCTAATTTTCAGCAAAAATGAAAGTAAACAAATCAAATTCATGGCAATGAAAATAACATCAATAAAAAATATAAACAAAAGCACACACACACACACAAAATAAAATAAGTAACGGAAAAACCTAAGTAGGGAAAAAATTTCATGTTTTTATTTATATGAAAACTTTTTTTTAACCAAAATTTTTTGTTGTGCTCTGCAAAATAATAATATTCATGGAAAATATGGGGAATAATGTGAGAGGAAAATTATTATCCATAATAGAAAAACAAAGTGGAGAACCGTAAATATATGTAAGTAAACAAAAACAAAAAATGGTTTGGATGAAAATCATTACGGCAAGATTTCCTTTCCTTATGTCTTGTTGCTGGCGTGTACCATACAACACACACACACACACACACACACACACACCATAAAAACTTTTCTTTTCCCAATTTGATTACTATTGATTTTACCATATTTGCTTTATCCAAAATACTGGAAAGCTAAAACAAGTATAAATTGTGGAAGTTGGAAAATGGGAAAAGAATATTTTCGTTATTTTTTGTTTTAAATTTTATATTTTCGACACAAAAACAAATATTTGCATAGACATTTTTTTCCAATAGTTGAAGAGATCAATTAAAATTATATGGGAGTAATATTTCGATGTGCGAGAGAACAACAAAAATGGATTTCAAATATTTTCTTTTATAGTACTGAATGTTTACTGGAAAAAGGTTTAGTACCCGCACTGCCAGAAGAATTTTATTTGTATAGCCATTTTTAGGGATTTTGTATGTGCTTTTGTTGTATTTGCAGTGACATTATTTTTTATGATTTGAACGATAAGAGAATTATGGTAATTAACATGGAATTTTACTAAAAAAAGTAGGTTACTATTTTCGCACATCTAATAAAAAATTCAAATGATTTTCAGTAAGTATCAACCTTCAAACGAAGTTTCAAAATTTTATGATAATGCGACCGTTATTTTACAAGTACCAGTTGTTTTAGTAATGCTAGTGTTGTTATGTGAAAAAATAACAAATGAATTTGGTTTGTTGATTAAACATTGTTTTTTGGTGGGAAAAAATACCGTTCAAGCAAAACAATGGTTTGATCAGTGTTATTGCAGTGCACCTAGAATACTACAGGCCACACTACTTGCTATGTCATCAAATTTATGTCTAGAGTTTATTCTTTGAACTGTTGATGGCAGTCATATTCTTAAAAATAATTTTTTATACGAGTGCAAAAAGTAAGGTTATGTCATCTCGTAAATTACGCGAAATGTGTACACATTTTATGCGTGTTTACATATTTAACACAATTTAAAATACATAATTTTATAATAACATTATGAATTTTATACTTACGAATAGCTTTCAGTTAAATTTTTAAATATATTATTAAAATATTTTTCTTGTTGTTTGTTTACAATTTTATTTTTATCAATATGACAGCTTTAAGACCAAAAAACTCAAAAGAATCTTTTTAATGTTAGTGCTGCCTATAATATTCAAAGAAAGAACTATCGACATAAATTGACGTCATATAGCAAAATTTTTAAAGCAGTGTGGCATGTAGTATTCTAGATGCACTGGTTATAGGAACTTTGCTCCATCGAAAGCAACTCTCGAACGTTCGTTTCCTGAGTTTAAACATGGCCCTACAAACACCGATGTAGCTAAATGCGTTGGTCGCACAAATTCGGCAGGTATTCCAGAAAAGATAAAAAAGTGCATACAATAGTTTTGGATGACCTTAAAGTGAAATTGAGGAAGTAGCTGATACTTTTAAGATTTAAGAAGGCAGTGTATACACTATTTTGCATGAACATTTATCCATGAGGAAGCTGTTCAAAGTGGGTGTCGCACTTGCTCACGTTCGACCAAAAATAGCAACACATCGATGATTTAATGTGCTGTTTGGAACTGTTTAAACGTAATAAACACGATTTTTTGCATCTCAGAAATCAAACCATCAGTGAGCTAAGAGAACAGCAGCTGCAGTGAAACCCGTCCGATGCCACGGAAATCGAAAATGTCTACCGGTAAGAATTTGGCCTCGAGTTTTATTGAGTAATGTGTTTGATATGTGTTTGATACGTGTTTGAATACTGTGCAACAGATCTAATATTGCAGAAATTTACCAAATTCTTGTAACAGTAGATAATTTTATCTTGAATTTCGTTTGTAGCCTTCCCTTCCCTTCGATTGTAACCTCACTCACACTTTGCTCGTCCACCCCCTTCGATTGTAGATTCACTCTCTTTTCGTATCAGTTTTAATCAATTTTAAATTGTTTAACTGCAAAAAATGCTTTTGACTTTTTGATTTATAGATGGCTAATGTGTTAGAATCACAACAATCAGTTTCAAACAGATGAGACTATTGATTGGAAAAAATCAGTCTTCTCATCACTTCATCAAGTCACGATGACTGATGTTGTAGTATTACATTGAAATATTGTCTATATATACAGAACAATACCATGTAGTTGTACTACTAGCGAATTACTGCGTAGCGTACGAAATTTGATTCTTTCACATTTCCATCTATATTTATCCACGATCCAGCGTTAAAGGAAACAGATGTATGGAGTGGTTGGGAAGTTGATTGTGTATAAGTTAGTGTTGATTATCATAATTGTTGCCCACAGATTGACGCTAAATGGAAGAATTTCGTACGATTATGTATTTGATTCGAGAGTGCTGAAATAGACGGAACACTCACAATAACACCATTACAATTGAAAAAAAAAGTGCAAATATGCATTTTGGTCGACGGTCCTATGAATATCGATTTTCGTTAAACCCCAAAACAAAGATTTAAATATCATTAAGAAATTTCACATAAATTGCGTGAAATTAGTTAAAATTTTATTATATTTAATGACACCTCATTTATCAAATTTTACAAAAATTAAGGTCTTTCATTAAATTAGCTATTTTAAAATGTCAGTGATTTCTATAAATATAATATTAGCAATTTTCATAAAAATACAAAGAATGAGAAATTGACAAAATACAATTAAAATGTTTTCGTTAAGAAAAGTTTAATTTTCGGTTTGAACGAGTTCTAGTTTAAAAGTTGGATAGCTTAAAATTAGTTTACGGTACCACCCAGTTATAGTCTTCCCATTATAAGAGTATATCTCTTATTCAATGCAAAAAGAACTAATTTTTCGAACCATTATTCCTTGTTGTAACCATTTTTCGCTTTTATTTGATACACTACAAAAGTTATTCTATTTTTAGCTGATGATAGAAATTCTAAAATATATTTAAAAATCAAAGATGTCCGAAGCTCGAGGTACTAACTTTCTAGTTGGTTTGTTATTTGTAATATTGAAGAGCCTGAGCGCCATGTTTGCCGAAACCTGGTATAGGTATTGCAATATCTTCTATTTTAGCAAGCTATTAAGTATTTTCATTACTTTAGTGTGTCAGCTGAGAGATTATAGTATAATCTGATGTGTGTCCATATTACGTGATATGTCTTCCAGTATTAAACAATAACTTAAAAAATATTATAAAATTTCATCTTGTATGATATGTGGTCCGCAAGAATAATAAGTTTTCTTGGAAATCGATTCAACACTTCAAAAAATGTTACAATACTCAAGAACAGAATTTTCTTTTGGTAAGTTATAGTTTTTACACAAGTACGTAAAACAGAAATTGTTTTCAATTTATTTTATTTCGATGTCATACCCAGCTACACATAATAAAAATACGATATTTTGTTTGTATAAGAGACAAGACTGAAAATAAATCGAAAAACAGGTAAACTAATGATAAATTTAAAAGAAATTGAAGTAAGGAACAATACATTACAACTGTAAATTTGAAATAAATAAACTTGCATCTTTATAAAGTTATCGTTGTCTTCGTGCAGAGAAAATTATCGTTTAGAACGGAAGAATTTGCGATGAAAGCTGAAATAAAATTAAATACTCGTCTAACTACATAAACTTTAAACAGCTTTTAAAATTTAATTATACACGAGATATAAACATCAGTTTTAATACCACTTTAATAGCTAAACTATCTACATAGACGAGTACATCCTCGTCCTCGATCCGTATTTACACATTCGTTTAAAATACTTCCGTATTGAAAAAAACCATTCTGGACATTATCATCTTACCATTGAACAAAAAATAGTAAAAAAAAACCCATAAAAGCGTTTAATAGCAATCGAATATATTAATCTGTAACGACCAACAAACAAAAACTAAAATAGAAACTTTCGATAACATAACAAAAAACAGTTTAAGCATTTTAAACGAAACAACAGCAATTTTACAAAAATAACACCGAAACTAAAAAAACACACACACACTGGATAAAAAAAGTTTTAATCGGGAAATGGATTTCCACCATCCTGAATAAAATAGGAAAATAATTTAAATTTTTATTTATCAAATTTCCATTAGACTTTGTGTATATGGGAATAACGAAAAACTAGCACTATACAAATTTAAATTAATTTTTATTTATTTTAGTTTTTTGTAATTCGGTTGAATTTTAATATTTCTAGTAAAGCTCTTTGGTAATGGAAGAGTAACTATATTTTGCAACACATCATTTAATACAAGTTTTTGCTATGCTGGCTGGAAAGAGGAAATACTTGAGACGAACTCCGTCTTTCTTCTAGATTGTATTTAAACCTTTGATTGTTATTGAAATTTACTAAGGCATTCAAGAACTGCGAGATTTATTCGACGTTATCCCAACTCTCGAAGCATCACGTAAAAGTAAGGATGGAAAAAACAAACCGCGAAAGAGAAGAGAGAGTCATGAACAGGTCCCAGAACAGATTGCAGGGTAATAAAAAAAACAAAAGTCCGGAGAATTCTATAAACTGTTTAAACACTCATCGAAAGTATGAGACCAATTCAATAAAAATTTGCCCATTAATTGCTATTTTGATGTACTCTGGGGTTCAAAAGAACTGGGATGAACGGTTGAACGAGTTGTACGGCTTAGATAATCAACTATTTTATCGTGCTGCCTTGTCCCTGAAGCCAATACAGCAGTTATCAAGATTACTACAGTTTTATTATTGTCAAAGAGGAGCGAAGCGGTAAAAATTAGATAAATTATCGCCGCTTTGTGATGAGCGTAATATATTTTTTGCGAACCTCAATGAACCGTATAAACTAGGGCATGGTTCGATTCTCTCGACTCCCACGATCAGCCATGTAATAAAACATGGCTGTTTAGTGCAAGGTTTGAAAATGCCTCTGACTGAAAAAGGGGTCAGAGCTGCTGTTATGGATTATGCTGTAGAAGTACAGTTAGAATTAAAATTGAAAATAACTGACAACGGACGATTCTCTTTATCACTTGTAACCTCATGGCTTGGTCTCAAGGCTGTTACGGTGGTCGCACACTTCTGATAGCTCGTAGTCGGACTGGGGGGTCCCGCTATCCACCGCTAACCAGCAGCCATGTTACAAAGAATGAAAAAAAAATTTAACGTGTGCCTAAAATTCCCAAATTAGAATCAAACTAAAAGAAAAAAATTCCGAAAAGCATATAGAACCTTGAAATCACATAGCACCTCATCCCATTATCCTCCCGAAACGCACAACACTTTAGCACATATTATATTTACCGACAGGCCAGAGCAAATGTCATATGGTTTATATCGGAGAAAATGAAAGAAAAAATCTTCATAGGAAGATTATTATCCGAACAAAAATAAATCAAAAATAAAATTTTTGATGTCAAATAAAAAGTACGTTAAGAAAAATAAAATTTTTCTTACTAAAAATTTAAAGATTTAAAAATAAAAGAAACGGTAATTTAAGAAAAGAGTATCATGCTATACTTTACAATTTTTCTCGAACAATCCAGATTGATGAGCAGCATCCAGAAACTCCGCAAGTTCGCAATACTGGTTTGTACCTCTGTTGGTTTCCCTTACATTCGCACGCTCGTAGCAATGTTAATTGTATCCGTTTGTTGAAGTGTATTGTATGTACCACACTCTCGTATTTCGATGGTATATAATAGCAGCATATAATCGTTGTATATGGTACGATTTATTTTGTGTTGTTGTTGGTTACTATCGCACGTGATTATTTATTTACGGTAATATTAGCACCCAGCGTATTATAACGCGTTTACGAACACAAATCAACCTTTGGCTTTTTTAAGTATTTTTGTACCACGAATAATAAAAACACCCAAATAGTTTATAATTTATTTATTAACATAGATATATAGATTTTAGTATATATGCACTATACATCGCACCTTAATTCTCGATGCACAAACATTTTTTTTCTTTACGCCATTCAATTTTTATTTTAACAAAATATTTATGCACAATGTTGGATAATTATGTTTTTTTATTTTATTTTAACTTAGACAACAAAATCAAATCATTTTACTTTTATATGACTATTGTACATTACAGACACAGTTATACACTATATACTTAATTAAATTTACAAAAACGAACTTTTTAAGTAAATTTTTATTTTTATTTTTAATTTATTTTTGGTCACAATATTGTTGTCGATTTTCGACCTTTCTTGTTTGACGTCTCCAACTAACTTGCTTCTCAACCTCAAAACGATTTTTTTATTACGGCTCGGTTGTCATAGAAGATCGCGTTTTAATTATTTTCCCCTTTGCCAATATCGTCACCTGTACTAATTAGTACAATTTTGACCAGCTGATCAATTTTGGAATTGTAATGCAACACAGGGTAGGTAAGAAGGAAACACAAGTATATGTTCAAAAGTCGGTAAGTATGAATAAAAATGGTTAAGTATGGAAATTTAGGTAAGTATATAAAATTGACATGAATTATTTGAACCAAGAAAAATAAACAGCAAGGAATTTAGGTAGGTTTAATAGGTAGGTTTATTTAATAACAACTGCCAGTGGTAATATCGTAAGATGATAAATTTAGGAAATTCGTTACAGGGCAGGTTCAAATTCAAATACTCTCGCATTTGAAGTTGAAGCTGAAAAAAAAAATTAACTAAAGTTTATCCGAACGTTCGCATTGAGGAAGACCGATTAGGTTTTAATGTCCATGAGATGAAAAATGCCTAATTCTTTATTATTTTCATCAACCAAGCGATAATAAAGCAAACCGAGTTTTTCTTTTACAAATGCCTTTCGATATTGGTAGGCAAATTTAGCGGTAAATTGTTTATTTGCATCGCTAACCGGATGTTGCTTAACAAACACTATTTGCCCAGCTTCTAGTGATCGGTCTTTAGTACGAAGATTGTATTGGTTTGAGTATCGATTATAAGCTTTAATCAAATTATTTTTGACCTCATTATGTATGATTGCCAGCCTATCTGAAGTTTCCACCCACTGCACATCATTCTCGCTCAGTAGTTCGACGTCACGCAGCAGTTGGTAATCCTTACCATGTAAGATTTTGTGGTAACCAAATAGTAGAAAATGTGGTGAATAATTGGTTGGCTGGTGGATCGAATTGCGAAGTGCGCTCCCAATTTCTGGCAAAAATTTATCCCAACTCGAATGTTTCTTACCTACGTAGGCTCGTAACGCGGCCACAATCGAACGGTTAATTCGTTCAGATGCGTTACTTTGCGGGGAGTAATAGGCGGTTTTCATGTGATGTATTCCAAAATCCTTAATTAATGCAGCAAACTCCTTCCCAACGAATTGCACGCCATTATCGCTGTGAATCGTTTCTGGCACACTGAACAGTGTGAATAATTCGTCTCGAAGAAATTCAACGATTTTTGTAGCGGTAGCTTTTGCCAGAGGTTTAAGATAAACGAACTTGGTTAGGTTGTCCACTACGATCAATATTGTGGTTTTTCCTGTTGATGTTCGGGGATAAGGTCCCAGTAAATCGATATAGATCTTCTGCCACGGTCTCTCTGATATTGTTTGTTTTCCCAATGGTGGGCGTAAGCACTGATTACTAGCTTTTGTCTGCTTGCATATATCGCAATTGGCAATATATTGGTGCACGTCTATTGTCATCCTTGGCCAATAATACAAACGTCTCAAGCGGTCTAACGTTTTGCGAATACCGCCATGCGCGCCGTTGGGTGTATCGTGCTCGCTGATAATCAACTTCTCCCGATAGTCGCTCGGTATCCATAATTTCTAACAAGGAATGTCTGTTAAATTTTCGTACGATTTCGGTTCTATCCTTATAAAAATCTGATGCCGTAGAATTCGTAGGTTCGGATAAGTTTGGGGATCTTGTTGTATTTTAGACAAAAGGCCCATATACGTTTGGTCCTGGACAACATTACTATCAAATACAATGTCACCATGTAGTTTTAAATCTTGGTTGATCTCCATAATTGTATCACAATATATTCTTGACAATGCGTCTGGGACAATGTTTTCCCTTCCCTTTTGATGTATTATCTGGAAATCGAAGCCCTGCATCTTCAGACTCCATCTTGCTAGTCTGCCGCTTAACTCTTTCTGGGACATGAGCCATTGCAGGCTGGCGTGGTCGGTAATGATTGTAAACCTGTAACCTTCTATATACGGACGAAATTTTTTTACACTTACTATGGCTGCCAGGCACTCCAGCTCGGTTACAGTATAGTTACGCTGGGCCGCGTTTAACTTTTGCGACATGAAGGCTATCGGTGTTTCATTTTGGTCGCTGTCCATCTGAAAAAGGACACTTCCGATTCCTTGTGTGCTAGCGTCACAGCGAATATAAAAGGTTTTCGAAAAATCAGGGTTATGCAATACCGGTGCGTTGGAGAGTAAGCATTTAAGTTTGGTGAAAGCAGCCTCTGCTTCGTCGGTCCATTGAAATTTCACTCCTTTTTTGAGTAAATTGGTGATTGGCGCTGTTACTTCGGCATAGTTGCAGACAAATCGGCGGTACCAACCGGCCATCCCTAGGAGTCTACGAGTTTGTTTAACCGATTTTGGAGCTGGAAAAGATGTAATCGCGTCAATTTTCGATGGGTCGGTCCTCAAACCACGTTCGCCAATCAGGAACCCTAGATACCTCGTCTCCTTGAGCACGAAATGACTTTTTTCTACATTTATCGTCAACCCTGCTTTGGACAAAAAATGTGACACGGCCTTTAAGGTTTCCAGGTGCTCGTCGATACTGGCTGAAATGACTAAGAGGTCGTCTAAATAGACGAAAACTCTATCTCTAAGCACATGTGGTATCACTCGATCCATCAGTCTGCACATGGTTTGGGGTGCGTTACACAACCCAAACGGCATGACGCAGAACTGATAGAGAGGACGGCCTGGAACCGTAAAAGCCGTAATCTCTTTCGCGCTCTCGGAGAGAGGTATCTGCCAAAATGCATCCTTTAGGTCGATGCTGCTGATGTATTTTGTTTCCTGAAGCCTTCCAAGTAGACCATCGATGATTGGCAGCGGGTAAGCATCTTTCTTGGTAATTGCGTTAATTTTCCGTGAGTCTAAACATAGTCTAGATTTTCCGTTTGCTTTGGTTACCAACACCACTGGGGAACTCCATGCACTGGTGCTCTCCTCTATCACGCCAAGGGAAATCATTCGGTCTAATTCCAGATATATTAACTCTTGCTTTACTGGAGATACTGGGTAGTGTCTTTGTTTTATGGGTGCACAATTTCCGACATCTATATGGTGTGTTACAAGGTTCGTCCTTCCCAGTCCTGTCTTTCCGAATGAAGGAAAACTGTTTATGATTTCCTGAAGCTGTTCTTCATGATTAGGGCTTAACTCATGGCGATTCTCACTCTTTGCCGTGGTGCTGCTCTGAAAAGTCACTTCACTAATAACGTCTGGTGCTACATTAAATTTTCTCCAGAAATCTACTCCTAAATATATTTCCGCCTGGAGTGTTGGTACTATGCAAAATTTAAGGTTTTCGGTTTTACCCATATATGACACTGGTAGCTGTACGTGTCCGATCACTACGTTTGATGTTCCATCTGCTGTTTGAATGTAAGTATTCAATTTCTTAACCGATACTGCCAACGATCTTAAAAACTCCTCGCTGCCTTTACCTAAAATGCTTACGCTGGCCCCGCTGTCTAGTAATCCAAATTTTATATGACCGAGAATTGAAATTTTTGCGTAAGGTCGAGGGTCATTAGGCATAAATTCCGTAATAGTGGAGATATTGCATAAATAATTAAAAGATTTTATTTTTTTCCAATAACTTCTTACACGTTTTATTCGATTATTAAGTAAATCTGATACGAAATCATTACGATGAGGTGGTGAAATCATTGTTGAATTCGAAGAATCTATAATTTGTTTGGATTTAGCTTCATTATTGGTCTGGGGCTCCCATGTTTCCCCGAACGTGATTCCCCAGGATTGATCGCGCTCGGCCTCGATTTTCCCTGAAATTGCTTTTTCTTCTGACACCTCAGACAATCCGTTATGTTCATATTCGCCAAGCCACAACCTCCACAAAAACTATGCGTTTTCTCCATTTTGCAAGTTGTATATTTGTGACCCAAGTCCTTACAATTCCAGCATACGATGAACTGTACCCGGTTGATTGCACTGACGTCCGATGAACGTTCCTCCTTATGGTCCACATCTTCGTCCGTTTCATATTCGTATTTTATACCTTGACACTTTGGCACACAGGATGAAGACTCCTGTTGATCCGATAGTTGGGCTATTGCAAGGGTTCGCTTTACCCGCGTTTCGATAAGACGTCTGGGATCAAATCCGGATGTAGTCCATAATTTTTCGAAGTTGTCGCATATTTTCCTCAATGACGCGATATTGTCAATTTTCATGTGATGAGTTGCGCTCTTCAATGCCGAATTCATGTTATCTAGGAGGAGTTCTAATATTTCATCGTCTGGAAGCGGATTTATTAAGCGGTAATTTGCACTCTCAATTTCCGTTAGAAAATCGTTGAATGTTTCTTTCGCAGCTTGAGTACGACATCTTATGTACTTCCTGGTTTCGCGGTCCCCTTCGATACTACTAAACCGATCTATTAGCGAATCCTTCATATCTTTCCAAGTGGCGTATTTGTTCTTTCTAATAAAATTGTAGTACCACTTGTCCGCTTTGTCTGTAACGAAGTTTCGCATTAAAGTTACCAGCTCGGGTTTTGGTACGTCATCTTGCATTGCATATTCCTCTAATCGCATAACGAAATCTTGTACGTTTTCATCCCGCTTACTTTCTCGACCGGAAAAGGACAACTTCCATTTAGCTGGATCCGCGCGTCTTCTGTAACTAGAATTAAATGATCGAGATTGGTTCCGATATTGATGAAACGTTTCTGAACTAGTTTCAGATCCACTACCCGATTCCGATGTTTTTTGCTGATGTGTTGATACCTTAGAACGCTTTTTCCGTGACTGTTTTTCTTGCTTTGATAATGATGCAAGTTTATCCATTAACTTTTTAGACAACTCATCGATCTGTTTGGAAAACCGTTTCCGTAGTCTCTCCTCCAGTTCTGCCTCAGATTTCTCCGCCTCGGTCTCGGTGCGTCTGTAATCTTGCTCAGAGTCATTCTTTTCAGCGTTCTTGGAAATATCCTGTTTTTGTTTCTTCTGATCCATTTTCAATGTGTCGCTGATCTTTCCAACTCTCTTAATATCTCGGCTGATGAATCGGTAAAGCCTATCTAATGAATTTATTATTACCCCACTTCCAGTTAAATCGGGAAACGAGTTATATAATCGTTGTGCTCGGTCTCTCCAGTGCGTGATACGGAAAAGCATCTTTCTTTTCTCAATTACTGGGCTATTTTCTAGCTGATCCAACGCGTTATCGATTACCGCAGTTTGCTGACTAATGGCATTTAACTCCTTCTCAGGTTCATCCTTAATATGCGACTTTTTCGGTTTTAAATTCGCATTTTGATACTCCTTTTGAACTACCTCAAGGAATTTTTTCTCGACTCCGACTGAGGCGCTTGCTAATTCACGTACTTGGTATTCCACCTCTAACTCGTCCGGATTTAAACTTTCAAGTAATAATTTAGACTCCATTGTACTTGTTGCTTCCAAAATTTAATTAACTCAGAAACTTAATGAACACTTCACACGTCAAAAACGATATATAAATAAATACGCGAAATTATTGTGTAAGATAAACGATTAAATTACCTTAGTATCAAAAGGTTTATTACAAAAAACGTGTTAACGGCAGTGGTATATGGCAATTTCAAGTTATTTAGTATAAGTCGGGTAAAGTTAGAGAAAAGGATAATATATTAATTGGAAAGACCTTTCAACATATGTATATAATTAAGAAAAACAGAAATGTTATAATTGTACAAATAATACTAAAAAAAATATTATTATTATTTAAATTGTTTCGCAATAAACTGTAGCAATTGAGAAACATCAATCGCCTGATTCCCAAAATTGATTAGAAGGTTAGCTAATACTGGTAACGATACTTGTTATTTAATTTAGGAAAATAATATATATATATGTATATAAAAATATATAAAAAAAAAATAATTATAAATATATAATATAATCAAAATAAATATATTCAAACAAATAATATAATTGATTCAGATCATTAAAGCGGGAGGGATAAATGACACTAAAGTGCTAGGTTTCTTATCATTAGTTGCTGTTGTGATAAAATTGTTTAAATATAGTAAACAACTAAATGATTCGATTGCAGTTCTATATGTGTAAACGGACATTATTTATTGAAATTAATTACTCCATCTGATTCCAAAACAAGATGATAAATGGGATATTGATAAATTATTAACGAGGTGTAAAATTTGTTTGAGACGAAGAATTCGGACTCTCCGAACCATCAATCGTTCTCAATATTCAAATTTATCATTGATAATTTATTTGTACTGGTAATAATAATAACAAAAATGAATTAATTATTAAATTGAAGTTAATTATGAGAGCGAAAATAAAATTGCTATGCTTCTATGTTCAATTTTCAAAAGTAATTTTCACTTCACTGGAACACAAGGAATTCAAATCATGAACAATCGACTGTGAACCCGATGTGAAAATCAATAATTGATGATTGTTTTGAAATTTAATTTGGAATCAAAATGAAGAATAGAAAAAAAATTATTCGAAAAAAAAACTACTTTAATCATGACGTCATACTAGATATTTCTTGAAAACAATTTATTGAAACCCAGGCTATTATTGAAGAAAGATTGTTTAATTGAGATGAAGAATTCGGACTCTCCGAACCATCAATCGACCTCAGAATTAAAAATCTTTATCGATCACTAACAGTTTGTTTATTAACAGCAGAAAAATAATACGGACCCGGTAAAAAATTTGAAAAAAAACTATTTGAAAGAAAAATTTTGAGGCTACGATCAATCTTCATGAGGAATTTTCATATTGCAATACAAGGTATTCAATTCATGAAAAATCAATTGCACGACAAATACAAAAACTATCAATCACATCGATTAACAATAGCTAAAATTTGTAAAGTACCGAAATTAAAATCAAGAAATGATCAAGTAGGAAAAAACTGTTTATTTGACAAGTCACTAAAATGTGCTTGCTGAAAACCTGAAGGGCAAAGTACAAAAAGAGATAGATCAACCGCGTTTATATTAAGCGGTTTATATGATCTACCTGTTATAGCTGGGTAGTGAAGCTACCTGGATGCCTTCTTAGGGCCACCTGCTTACATAATCACAAAATATAACTGTTAAAATTAAAACATGATAAATAATAAGACCCTTACGGTCCCTGTTTCGGCGCCATTTGTAACCTCATGGCTTGGTCTCAAGGCTGTTACGGTGGTCGCACACTTCTGATAGCTCGTAGTCGGACTGGGGGGTCCCGCTATCCACCGCTAACCAGCAGCCATGTTACAAAGAATGAAAAAAAAATTTAACGTGTGCCTAAAATTCCCAAATTAGAATCAAACTAAAAGAAAAAAATTCCGAAAAGCATATAGAACCTTGAAATCACATAGCACCTCATCCCATTATCCTCCCGAAACGCACAACACTTTAGCACATATTATATTTACCGACAGGCCAGAGCAAATGTCATATGGTTTATATCGGAGAGCACACACATGAAAGAAAAAATCTTCATAGGAAGATTATTATCCGAACAAAAATAAATCAAAAATAAAATTTTTGATGTCAAATAAAAAGTACGTTAAGAAAAATAAAATTTTTCTTACTAAAAATTTAAAGATTTAAAAATAAAAGAAACGGTAATTTAAGAAAAGAGTATCATGCTATACTTTACAATTTTTCTCGAACAATCCAGATTGATGAGCAGCATCCAGAAACTCCGCAAGTTCGCAATACTGGTTTGTACCTCTGTTGGTTTCCCTTACATTCGCACGCTCGTAGCAATGTTAATTGTATCCGTTTGTTGAAGTGTATTGTATGTACCACACTCTCGTATTTCGATGGTATATAATAGCAGCATATAATCGTTGTATATGGTACGATTTATTTTGTGTTGTTGTTGGTTACTATCGCACGTGATTATTTATTTACGGTAATATTAGCACCCAGCGTATTATAACGCGTTTACGAACACAAATCAACCTTTGGCTTTTTTAAGTATTTTTGTACCACGAATAATAAAAACACCCAAATAGTTTATAATTTATTTATTAACATAGATATATAGATTTTAGTATATATGCACTATACATCGCACCTTAATTCTCGATGCACAAACATTTTTTTTCTTTACGCCATTCAATTTTTATTTTAACAAAATATTTATGCACAATGTTGGATAATTATGTTTTTTTATTTTATTTTAACTTAGACAACAAAATCAAATCATTTTACTTTTATATGACTATTGTACATTACAGACACAGTTATACACTATATACTTAATTAAATTTACAAAAACGAACTTTTTAAGTAAATTTTTATTTTTATTTTTAATTTATTTTTGGTCACAATATTGTTGTCGATTTTCGACCTTTCTTGTTTGACGTCTCCAACTAACTTGCTTCTCAACCTCAAAACGATTTTTTTATTACGGCTCGGTTGTCATAGAAGATCGCGTTTTAATTATTTTCCCCTTTGCCAATATCGTCACCTGTACTAATTAGTACAATTTTGACCAGCTGATCAATTTCGGAATTGTAATGCAACACAGGGTAGGTAAGAAGGAAACACAAGTATATGTTCAAAAGTCGGTAAGTATGAATAAAAATGGTTAAGTATGGAAATTTAGGTAAGTATATAAAATTGACATGAATTATTTGAACCAAGAAAAATAAACAGCAAGGAATTTAGGTAGGTTTAATAGGTAGGTTTATTTAATAACAACTGCCAGTGGTAATATCGTAAGATGATAAATTTAGGAAATTCGTTACACACTTGATGAATAGACATGATCAGAATAAACGCAGCGGAAATTGTGCAACAAAAATTACGGCAATTTGACATCGGTTTACATAAGCATATTGTTGCAGTCGCTACCGATGGTGTATCTGTAATGAAAAAGATGGGTCGACTAATGGAGGTTTATCATCTAATATATCACTCCCATGTAATCCATTTACCAGTTGTGGATGTGGTTTATAATAAACTGTCTACAACCACAACAGAAGTTGGCTCTGAAGATATAGAATATCAAAGTGACAATAATTTAGATGGTGAGTTTAGACTTGAATGAAGATGTGAATGATTTTTTTTTATTAAAGCAGACGTATGTGGAAGTTCTTTGATTTTATTATTATGTTGCTTGTACTTGACATTATTCATGCAGTGCCATTCCAATTAAATGATGTTTATTTCTATGTTCTAACTGTTGCTGATTATAAACATTTTTTAAATAAATAATTTTGGTTAACTGTTAAAGTTTTAATAAAAATATTAAATAAGATAAACAATGAGTGCTGTGGTGCCAATCAGGGGCGAAGGGTCCATAGAAGCTAGGGAAGCACTGCATCCCTTTCAAAAATCACTATCGTTAAAATAAAATTTCAAATTTGATTTATTTTATGTATAACACGTTTGATTAAAAATATTTTTTTCAAAATAATATGCACTAATATGCCTTACAGGTCTGCACATATAGATATCTAGTTTAATGCAATTAACTTTAAAACTATTTTGTATATTTCTTTCCTACTTTGATTTCTCATTATAATTTATACACATCATCCACCTTCATATTGCATATTATGCATACATAGAACCAAAATAAATACGAATACTCTCGTTGATTTATAGCATGCGTGTTGCATCCAACGCAACAAAACAGAATAACAAAAAATATTCTCTCTGATGGAAGCTGCTTTTAGTTTAGCTTTACCTTATTTCCCTTCACCGTGATAATATAAACAAAATTAATTATCGATGTATATGTGTTTTATCTATTCATAGATTTGTTTATACTCTCACTTGTTACTCTCAGAATACGCTGCAACTTTAGCAGCTTATTAAGAAAATACTGAAATGAATTATTTGTTTTCAATTTTGCACAAATTAACTTCTCATGTTCTCGTGAAGCGACAAGTGATCGGTTTATTGAAAAATTTATTAAAAAAGGTAATAAAGATGTGATTAGGGATAAATTTTAGAGTTTTTAGGAAAAACTAAAGCTGTCGTGGAAATTGATGAAACGCGATTCTCACTCGAGTGGTGCGAGTGAGAATCACACTCGAAATCATCAAAGATTTAAAAACTTCTTATAGAAAATTATTTTTTGAAATAATTGATCATATTTCAACAGAATTAAGTACTAGATTTCAAAATATTGCTGAGTTCACGTTGTTGGAACTTATAAATTCAAAAAAAAATTCTAAATTTCAATTGAATTTTCCGGAGCAACAATTTAAAAATCTCCAAGATTTTTATGGCAAACGATTCGATTTTGCAAAATTGAGAAGTGAATTAATTGTTGTGTATAGCGATGAGAACTTTTTGGACAAATCAATATTAGAGATGTTAGAATTTCTAAAGACAATGATTTAATAAGTTCATTGAATGAAGTATCACCCTTATGTCGACTATTCTTAACGATTCCATCTACAAGTGTATTATCCGAAAGAAGCTTTTCTGCTTTAAGTAGAATTAAAACTTATTTAAGAAGTACTATTGGAGATGAACGGCTTTCTCATGTTTTTTTAATTTCTATTGAAAAGAAAGTATTGTCTCAGATTAAAATGTCACCAGAATTCTATAAATTAATTTGTAATGAAAATTTTTGTTTTTCAAAAGAACCGTCGAATTGAATTATATTTTAAATAAATCTTGTAAATAACACATTTTTATGTTGTCAATAAAAATAAGGCTTAATTTAATTTTCCTAGTTATTGTGTATTTTAGGTCTATTTTTTATATTTTGATGTAAGTATAAAAAAATGAGATTATTTCATCAATTTGCCTGATAATTTGGCTCAACAATACTTTTTATTCTAAATTCCAAGAAAATTAAAACTCCATTTTTTAACGCAGCTTCCTCTACTCTCCAGTTCACGAGTCGCCTATGGTGCCAATTGCTGTTATGTGTTACGAAATACATAATCATGAGAGTTTTACGCAAAAGAATGCGAGATAGTTTCGTTGTACCTGAAAATAAACAACATCATTTTTATTATAATTTCTATAAAGTTGTATAATATAATGTATTTATATAGTTTCTGTTTCTATTAAATAGGTTTAAATAGATGTACCGTTTGTCAATAAATATCGCGATAGACTTTATAGAGGATATACAAGAGGTGGGCCATATAATTGACGGATACAAAAAATTCCGCTTCAATTTGAGATATAAGCAATAAGTAATGTAAAAGGATATTGAACACTCCTTTGTTAATCGGAAAGGCTTGCATTCGATTAATACACAATTAGTAAGATTTTGTATTGTAATTATCATAATATAATATTCAATATTATACGTTTAGATATGCAACAATAATTTAAAAATTATAAACTGCAACGATAGAAATTGTGGGTTAGTGTAGTATATTTATTTACTTTAAATACAATAAATATTAATGTATGATATTAATTATTTATTATAATATGTCATGATAGCTATGTTTGAGCATGTAGGCAAGCTTTCGCATTTCTAGCTGCAGCACGAGAATGGTGAGCAACATGAATACAAATAACTGAGACGATCAAATATCTCGAAAAATAGCCACTCTACGGAAATACATTAGTGCAAAAAAAATAGTCCCCCACCCCCCGCTTTGTAAGTTGGGCGGGGGTAACTTTTTAACTAAGATAGGAAGCCATATTTTTTATTGCAGATACGGATTCCACGACTAAAAGTACGTATGATTCGAATGAAATATTTTGTTCGGTTCATGATAGATGGCGTTGTAATCGACGAAATTCAATTTTTTCAATTTCTTTTTCTTAGAACACACGCATTCGATTCTGCAATACGTTTGAAATAAAAACACGTTTTCAAGGAAATACTCGAAATTTGTCATCAAAACAATTTATTAATGTAAATGAAACAGGTGAATAAAATAATTTTAGCTTAAAATAAGTGTTCAAAATGATGGCCTGCGACTTCAATGCACTTATTAAGACGCATTTCAAATGCGACAAGCTGTGAATGTCAATTTGTGATACCACTTTTATTACTAATTCAATCGTTTGCTCGTTAAATACATAAAGGGTAAGTTATAAATCACGAAATTTCGAATTCATCACCATTTCTGGTAAATCGGATGTGTATCGGCTATGGAAGGCTGAGAGGATCGCATTGGAGGAGAAGCTGACTAAATTAAACATCTGAAATTTTAACTAAGTCTATTAAATCCATCTTGAAGGTTAGAATTTCCATCTAGCACCTGCAGATTGCATATTTGCACGATTTTCCAGTCCCGTTCAGACATTGCGGTAGCCTCGTGGGCAAACCAATCGCCTCTATCCTCAACATTTGTTAAATGGGCCTTTCCAATTTCATTTCAATTGCCGTTGCTCCCCATTTTTATTAATGGATCAATTGCTTTCAATTTTTCATCAATAACATATGAAACCGCCAATTTGTCATTCGCTCCTCGCGCAGTTGCATGTTCTCCTTTAAGGAAAGTTATGTTTATTTATTTGAAATATAAATTTAAATTTTTTAGGATATTTTACAACAGTATTTAATTTTTTTTTTTTTTTTTGAATTTAATTAACTTTATTTACAATAAAATAATATTACAATAAAATTATAATGTCAATTCCCCAATGGATTTACTGTCCTTTATAGGGAAATTAACATTATAATAAACATATTTCTCATACATGTGTCAGGTTGTGCCGTTCCGTAAACAATAATTCCATAAAGAATTCTAGGATGAATAAATGCAAAGTACATCAGTCTCAATACATAACTAGGCACAAAATACGAGAGTTTCCTTACCAATCCTACTAAAGGAGCCATTTTAGTACAAACGGATTTAATGTGTTCACCCCAAGACATGTGCGTATCAAAAGTCACTCCTAAGTACTTGAAATATTCAACTCTATCAACTACAACGTTATTTATATTAAGATATGGCAAATCAGTTGGAGTTTTTTGTGGTGAATGAAAGATCATAAATTTTGTTTTATTTAAATTCAATGAGATTACATTCGATTTGAAGTATTCCAGTAAGATGATCATATCATGCTCCATGCTATTCTGTATTGTAGAAGGGATTTTAGTTTCATAAAATATTGCAGTATCGTCTGCAAAAATTTGAATTTTGCCAATCAAGGGCAAATTCGAGATGTCATTGATAAATATCAGGAACAGTAATGGTTGCATCAACACACTGCCTTGAGGAACCCCACATTTAACAGTTAAAATATTACTGCTAATTCCATTAATCATAACATATTGCTGACGGTTAGTTAAGTAACTATTAATCAATTTATAGGCTACAACACGAAATCCATAACCATATAGTTTATCGAGAAGCAGCTTGTGATCAATAGTATCAAAAGCTTTTTTTAGATCTAGAAAGAGGGCTGCAACATACTCCTTTCGATCCAAAGCATTGTAAATCATGTTAGTCGTTTCAACAAGAGCCACATCAGTGCCCGCACCTTCTCTAAACCCATACTGATATGCGTAGAAAAAGTTCGATTCATTTAAGAAACTCCTGAATCGCGAATTTATAACTTTTTCAATAACTTTATCAAATACAGATAGAGTACAAATAGGTCTATAGTTAGAAATTAGATTTTTCTCACCACTTTTGAAAACTGGGACAACTTTGGCAATTTTTAATTGATTAGGATATTCACCGGTTTGAAAAATTGTATTTATTAACTTCGCAATAATTTCAGTGAAGAAGGCTACATTACGCTTCAGAACCTGATTACGAATATTATCTGGTCCATTACCTTTACCATTATCCAGAGAACAAATAATATTACAAATCTCCGCAGGAGTAGTGGGCGATAGAAATATAGTCAGGATTCGAACGCAATGTATTAAATTTATTAATATCTCTATCACTTCCAATTGCTTCTCCCAGCGAATTACCTATACGTACAAAATAATCGTTAAATATATAACAACTATATCAGATATATTACTATATTTATCATCGTTAACGACAATAGTTTGAATATCGGAGTTATAATTATTTCTATTTAAAAACTGGTTGATATTATTCCATAAGTGTGTTTGGTTCACATTACTAAACATAATTTCATAAAACTGTTTCTTCGCATAATATTTCTCCGATGTTATCTTTTTATTTAAATTATACAATTGTTCACGAATTACCATGTTATTGGAGTCTAATTTGTGTTTCTTTAATAATCTATTGCGTTTCCCAAAGAGTTTCCACAAACTGTAAGTCATCCAGGGACAAGAGTTGCTCTTCAATTTAGCAAGAACACTTTTAATTACTGTAAATTTTTCAGCTAACTGATTATATTTCTCAATAATCAGTTTAAAAGTTGTATCAGGATCATTAGTATCAAAATGCGTGCTTTCGAGAAAATCAACAAAACATGAGTCAACTTTATCAAAGTTAATAACTCTTTTTTGCAGTTTTCGTCGGAAGAATTTCCCTTTGAAGTTAACCGACGTAAGGACAAAATTATGATCACTAATATTAGAGAAAATGGTGGAATTTTGAACTGTGCCAATATTAACAAAACTAGATACAACATGATCAAGAATATTGTTACTAATCGATCTTGTAGCAAACGTGTTAGTAACAATCATTCCTGAGCTCATCAGAATAATTTTATAGTCATAAACTAAATCTCTTTTTTTTACAGGTATATTTATGTCTCCAATAATAATAGTATCAGTTTTGCCCATATTAAAGCCATCCAAAAATTCTAAAAATAAGTTAACATCTGAATTTGGTGGTCTATAAACAGCTAATAATTTGGTCGATGTGTAATCAGTAAGCTCAATACATATAAAATGAAAGGAAAACTGATCGCACATAACAATATTAAAATTCAGATTATTTTTAACAAATATAGCTAAACCACCACCTATGCGATCATCCCGACAAGAGAAAACACTCCGAAAATTATTTAGTTGGAATGAAATGGCGTTGTGACTATGAACCCAAGTTTCACCAAGTACCACGATATCAACGTTTTCATTCAGATTTTCACTAAATAAAATAACATCATCAAACGTATTCATATTATTCATACCGCGTACATTATATTGCAGAATGTTTAATTTTTTTGAAGTGGAATCAATTGTTGTTTTGCTCAATGCGTAATCATCAACGTTCAAGAAACAACTATTTACACAATTTTTTTCTAGTGTCTTACTGAATTTGCTCATAAAAATCAATTTTATAATTATAAATATAACACATACGTAAGGTTAAGCTATATTTATGCAGAATGCATTCAATATTTGTTAGAATAAATACGTTTCGCCAATATAAGACTAATTGAAAATAAAATAGAGAGAGAATCAAAAAATTCACAAAAGCAGCGTAACACTTACGTATTGTTAGGACTATATTATAATTAATTACTAGAACAATAGTCAACATTTCGGAGTTTAACTTAATCAACAATTTAAATGAAATTATAAAGTTAATATAGTTAATATAGTTATAACTATAAATAAATTTTAATTGCAGTAAAAGAGACAATAATATTGTACTACGGAAAAATACCGTAATTTGTGTGACGAAAATATTAACAAAATAAACAAAAAATGTCATTTGACATATTCGGTTTAGTTTGTTTTTGTGTACAAAAAAAAATATAAATTTCTAAAATTTGATACAGGTAAGTACTAATATAATAATTAAATAAAATATCTTAAAGTTTTTTAGATAATGATAAACAATAAGAATAGGCGTACAGTACCTATTAATCCATAGAAGATGATGTGTTCCCAGAAGTACGAAATCCATTCTGCAGGCGATTGATATCGTTCATTGAATATATATGATGTACCTCCGAACTGCTTGACTTGCGAAGAAACATCTTTCCATTTTTACACCACAACAACTGGAATTTGTGATGTAGTTGAAATTTTTTAGCTTCTTTGTGTAGTCGTGATTGAAATTTTGTGAAGTGCTGGATAATGTTGAAACCGTTAACATCATTTGGTGTGGATTTTTTTTTATCATTATATTTAGTGATTATATGATTTTTTATATCTGTCGATTTGAGTTCAACAATAAATGAGTTTTTTAAAGTTGATCGGCTGTTTTTGTTGTGAAACATTTTTTTAATTGAAACAATATCATCAGTTTTTATGTCAACGTCAACTTTAGTTAGAGTCTCGAGCACTAAGTTACAGGCTTCTTGACCAAGAGCATCAACATTCTGAATTGGAATAATAGGCAAGCCACAAATGACAATATTGTTTTTAATTTCCCCTTGATTATATTGGTCTAAGTGAGCTTCCATCAGGTTTAATTTAGCCTCTTGTCGCAAATATTTGCATTCAAGCTCCATCAGCCTTTCATTTGCTTCTGTATTAGCCTTAATTATGTTTATTCGGTGGTTATATGTTTTATTATATGGTTTTACCTTGTACAAATATGAAATTTTTTTATACCAAATAAATTATAGAACTTTTTGGCGATTATCGACTCGTTTCTCGGCTGTAATGAAAGTGGTCAGCTTAGTCTAAATATTAAAATACTCAAATAAATAGAATTATTAATATTATACATATATACAAACCATTTTCTAAAGCAACTTTTTATTTATAAAATATAATAAAGTAAATAACTCGTTTATTCCCTTTAGATAAAAAAAATTTTATTTCAAAATAACGGCATTTTTTATGTAACCTTCATATGTACCGATCAAATTTTGTCATTTATTGAGTTTTTCGATATAACTTCCTGTAGTTGCTAGAAAAACGCACGTATAATTTTTAATATTTTTTGTTATTGAAGCAAACGTGTGTGCATTTTTTGTTCATTTTACTTATGTTTACATAATTCAATTTGACATTTTGTATTGGCGGTTACATTTTTTGTTGTGTTTTAAATTTAATTTGTCTTAGCACACTATAATAATTATAAAAGTATATAAGTTAGAAGAAAATTTTGTTAGACAAAATGTATGGGTATTTTATAATCTAATATATTTTTAAAGCAATACGTAAAGTAGGACGGTAAAATTGAACTGCGAAAGAGTTGGGAGTGCTTCGGCCTCAGAACAGATTGCATAGTTATAACATAAAAAAAATATATTTTTAATTTAATCAACAAAATTAGTGTTGTCCGTTTTGAGTGCCATGAATATTTGAAAATATCGCATCATATATTGTAATTTTACGGGAAAGGATGTGAGCTACATACATGAAACTGTTTCGATAACCTGATAAAAAGTAAGATGACTTTAATGTTAATTTCAATAAGTTTGTCCGAATATGATTTCCATTTTTTATTAGTTTTGAAGAGATGTACCCATCCAATTAAACGTGACTGAAAATGTACATTATCATGCACACCATTTTCTAATGTCATTTTGTTTCTCGAAAAAATAAAATTAAATATAACAAATTGTGTATTTTAAAATAAAATGTATTTTACTTAACATATCGAGTTTTTATTTTTTTTATATTTGGAGGGCACGGATAGTGCCAATGGAATGTCCGCCTCTTTCAAAAGGTCCAATTTCATATTGTGGGCAGTTTCATGGCCTAGTGTTGTAGCAAGTTTTCTTCTTTTTTGTCCTCTGATTTGATTATAAAACCGTGGACCAGTGTGTTCCTCCACATCATCTCCCTTGACGTATACTTTTAATGTTTGGTCTTGATTTATTTAAATTTATATTTTTGGTTGTGCGTTGAATATTTGCAACAACCATACACAGTTATAATAATATTGTTTAATTTTCGAATATTTTTAAATTTAATTAAACAATTATTTTTCAAAGTAATTAATTTGTTATTTAGAAAATGGCGAATTTATTCGGTCGAATAATTATTAATATCTTTAAAACTTTCATTGAATTGGTAATCAAATGTTAAAATCCAAATTAGTAATCGTTGGTTAGAATGATCATCATTTTTATTTATTATGTTAACTGGTTCAAACAGAGCAGGAGAAACCATTGTAAACGCATTAGTCGAACATTGAGATAATAATGGCAAGCCAATTTGAGACGATTCAAAATATGTGCTTATGGTTTTTGAATTTGAATGGTTTCTACGAAAATGGTTGCGTTTGTTTTTTTAATTTTTTGAAGAAGATGCCATACTTTTTTATAATTATTGTTAGTTAATGTTATGCCTAACTTTAAGCAAATTTGTTTTATTATTGTTTTAGAAATACAAATATCGGATCCTGCCTTGTATTTCATGTCAATTAAAATATCATTCACTATCGACAGACTCATTTTAGATTTATTTTTATAATTATAAGTGGATATTTTATTGTTTCTATACATATTTAAAGTTTACTTTATATACTGATTCGAAATAAACAAATTTTAAATTGAACACCTTTAAACAGTATTATATATATCCAAGTATAATGGACTGAAATAAAATAACACAAATACAAAAATTAGTTTACATTGTACAAGCATCAGAGATTTTAAATAACAGTAATGTACTTCAAATTCTAGTCGTATGTAACAAAAATTACACAAATAAGTTTTATAATAAGAATAAATAAACTGTCGCTTCATATTCCATCTAAAATTAATTATGGTCAAAAATTGCAATTAATATCTAGTCTCTGAGCATGCAAATTTAAAAAACTGGAGTTCATTATAATACTAGAATTTAGTAACGACAGTTAAATCGTTTATATATATGATACAAGGAATGAGTTCGCACTTTCCATTACTGGGTTAGAATTGCCATTTCTGATTTCAAATAATTTTAAAATATTTATAAATTATCTATAAAATTGTCTCATATTTAATTTAATAATGAATTAATTACGAACGTATAAAAATTAATAATTCAAAGTACAATAAGTTTGATTGTAAAATCCCGATTATCTTATCAATTATTGAATTTGGTTTAGTGTAATTGATTTATTTAGCAGGAAAAGCGTTATTTTAGGGCGCTCTGTATACGCATGGTAAAAATTCTCAAAGACGTAGCGCAGTAACTGTAAAAGTTAGAACTAAGATCAGATTAAAATTGGAAAAAAGAGCATCACAAGAAAATGGCGTCTCGATCGCAGAAACTACAAACCACGATTCGTGCGCGTTAGAATTTCCATTTTTGAGGATTTTTACTTGTATAATAAATTAAAAGATGCCGATTTCATAATTTTTATAAAAACCACACATTAATGTTTACACAGAGTTCACAAAAAAAAACAAATGTTATTCCAAAAATAGTCTAAATCATGAATAAAAACGAGTAATGTTCAAAAACGCGAATGTCTTTAACGGTTTATGAAAATACTTTCAATTTCACTGTTTACTGATTTTAAGTTGAAAAGCATTAACTTGTGGCATCCTGTACAGGCATAGTAAAAATCGTCAGAGACGCAGCATTATTACCTATGCAAATCAGATAATTCTAATTGAAAAAATAAAAATCACAAGAAAATGGCGTCTCGATTGCGGAAACTACCAACCACGTCTACTGGTTGTTTATATTTGCGTCTTTGACAATTTTTATTTGTACATATAATAAATTTTAAAATTACGATTTGATAATAATTTTTATAAAAACCCCACGTTTTAACCAAATAAAATTATTCACAAATGAAAGTGATTTTTAGAAAACACTAATAAAATTATTTACCAAACTCCACTGTTCACTGATATATTTTTAACAAAACTGTAGATAACAAATTTTACATATCATGAAAACAATCACTTTAAATTTAAAACTTTTTGAAATTATATTAAAACCATGTGAATTTTAGCAAAACTCTTCCAAACAATTACTCTATGATCGACGATCACACTAAGAATAAAATACAAAATGGTCGCAATTAATTTTACTGTTTACTGATTTTAAGTTGAAAAGCATTAATCTGTACAGGCATAGTAAAAATCGCCAGAGACGCAGCTTTATTACTAATGCAAATCAGATAATTCTAATTGGAAAAATAAAAATCACAACAAAATGGCGTCTCGATTGCAGAAACTAACAACCACGTCTACTCGTTTGTATTTGCGTCTTTCACAATTTTTACTTTTACATATAAGAAATTTTAAAATTACGATTTGATAATAATTTTTATAAAAACCCACGTTTTAACCAAAAAAAAGTATTCACAAATGCAAGTGATTTTATGAAAACACTAATAAAATTATTTACCAAACTCCACTGTTCTCTAGTTCTCTTTAATCGGTTCAATATTTGTAATTTTTAAACATTTTAATAAAATTTAACTCCGAATTATATACAAATTGGAATTGAGACTATTACAATAATTATAGATAAATTGTAAAAATTCACATTGCTTGAATGCACTGAACATGTTAATTAACTGACCGAATCAATTCTCAATATAAATACAATTTGAACAATAGAATCAAATGCGGAAATAGTATTAATTGTTACTTCATAAAAATCCTCGTTCTCAAATGTGAACTCATTTTGAAGATGACATATTTGATTTAAGATAATTATTTCATGCAGCGTTCAATTTGCAAATTGGTTTTCTTATCAAATTTGTTCCAAGTTTTGGTACTACTGGAACATACTTAGTACATACTGCAACATACTGATCCATATATTTTGGTATTTATATTTTTTTTTTGCCAATGTTTTCTGTTGGCCATTGCGTCAGGGCTTTGTGGAGCCAGTATGTTCCAGTAAGAAATTTTGATTACGTGCGAGTAATTCTAACTACTAGATTGGAAATGAAAAAAACTTTTCATATTCATTATTTCACGCGACGCGAATTGACTCACAGTACTGATTTTGTACAGACTTTGAATGTTAGCAGTTGTGTTTCTTGCCGGGACTAATGAATTTCAGTTCTTATCTTAAGCATATATAATATATTGCTAGCGTTAGTTATTATATTCTTCTGCCACACCCATTTCACTCAAGAAAACCTAAGTACATATGTACTACGACATTTACTTAATGTATACGAATTCATAAGACTGTGAAGTTTCCGACAAAATTAAAAAATAACCAAACATAGCGGACTACCATATTTGTCGAAATAACAAAAATGTACATGTAATAGTAAAACAGTTGATAAAAGCAATGTTTTGTAATGAAAAAGTTTGTTATGAAAAGTCATGAAAAGCTAAGCTAATAACTACTCGTTAATACGCGATTCGATTAGTAAATTAGCGACTTCAACAATGACAATTACAAAAAAATAGATTAATACAATTAAAAATTATCCTAAATTTAATACGATGATGTAGACCCATTTGATATTGACTTTTGCAAAACTAAACTAAATGAAATTTAGACGTTCGTGATGACTTTTTTCGACAATTGCTATTTTAATACAGCCCAAACATTTTCAATCCGGCTCATATCTGGTGAATTACCAGCCCAATCCAGAATGGGTATATTTTTCCGTGTGGCAGGGGGCGCAAGTTTTGCTGTGTGACAGGGGGCTCCATCTCGTTGAAAGATGTATTTTTGATTACGGCAGAACATTTTTGAGAGTTCGGGCACCAGCACTGTATCCAGGAACTGAATATATTTCTAAGCGTACATCGTCCCTTCTATGATGTGCAGAGGTCCCGGGCCTTTTATGGTGATACAACCCCAAATCATTACTGACGTTGGATGCTTTACCATTTGTGTAATGCAGTCCTCATTAAACCGTTCGTTCAAGCGACGTTTAACGAATATATTTTGTTCTGCTACAATTTGAATCTGAGATTTTGCGTAATAAACGCAAAATTAGATATGTAAAAAGAACTTAAATAAATAAATATTACTTACAATTGGAAGCCTATTAAGTAAACTTCTAGAAAATAATTTTTTTAAATTAAATATTTTTGTTACACTACCTTTAAATGACGATGTTATCACTAAGGATTGCACAATTGAAATGTCAAAAAATGCAAAAAATGGATATCTCCAAAAACAAAAGTAACGGGAAACAAAACGATTTTTTAGTTCTATGGAAATTTACAGTAATTGAAAAGATATTTAAAAAAATTTATAGTTCATATTAATTTGACCATGTACTGTAAATAGCACTTACTTTAGTTTTGACAAAATTGTATTGATCAAGTTCGGGGTCAATAATAAATGGGTCTCTCTACACTATCGTATTAAAATGGGGATAAATTTTTCTTGTTTGATTAAACATTTCGAATTTCTTTCTTTCACTAGTTTACTAATCGCGTATTATCAAATATTAGTTGCTTTTCATAATAAAGTTTTCACACTACACAGTCGTGAATTTATCAAAATAATCGATAATTTCTGATCGTATTAATGTTCGTGATCAGTCTCCAGCTTATGACCTGTTGTATCTAGTTAGTTGTACTGAATTTTATACTTCGAGCTTATCGTTCTTAGTAAGGTGAATAATTTTGATTGTATATTTTAATGTGTCTAACTTTTCAGCTTCGGAAATGTCATCGACGGTAGTCGGCCTTAGTTCTGTTCTTCCATTGAAGTGTGACCACATTAAAGAACTGCAAAATTGGTTCTAAAAGAAAGTTGATTCATCAATTCAACTTGATCCAATCTACTACGTTTTATTCGCAAGAACTATTAAATGAAAGCTCATATTACTAAACTCAAACATTCGTAGTGGAAACACAAAAACAAATTCAAAAAATAGTAAAACCAAAAGTTTTTTTGTAAAAAATACATTTATGTATTTATTTTGTGGACGGAAATAGCTTTTAGGGTTATGTATATTATTCTTCTTTCAGTTTATTTTTGTATTTTAATTTTCGCAACTTTTCATATAAAAATAACAACAAAAAAGAAAATATATTCGTTTCATTTATAGGGTTGTTATTAAAGGAGGCTGTGGGTGTGGTATTGTTGATGGTAATAGTGCTATGTGTGCGGTTTAATGGTTCTACTGGAAATGTGAAAATTAAAATATGAGAGCAAAAATACTGCAACATATGCATGCATAGTGTAAGTGTATTTATGTAGTGTAAGTATGATTATGCAGAACGAAATGGAAAGTTTTTTCAATTTGGAATTTTTAATTAAAATATTTTGTGTATATTTTGCGATCTAGTCGTTTAATTATTTTTGTTTCGGAAACACAAAATGATGATTAATATTTGAATGACAACTGCCGGAAACTATCTATCTATGTATGTATGTATGTATGTCAAATAATAAACATGAAAATTGTTAGTCTATGATTTAATTAGCCCCGTATATAATTTATAAGTTATCTAATTCCGAAAAATAATCATATCTACTCGGTATACATTATCCTTGTACATATACAGGAGAAAAGAAATTATTTTTTTATTTTTGTAATATCCTTTTTTGTTAATATGTAAGTCCCAATCCATGAACCATAAATTGTACCAACATTTTATTTTAATTTCGTTAAGGGATCACTAAATGATAATCCAAAGGGGGAGACGCACAAAAAATGGAAAATTAAAACCAAAAGTTTTGCTTTTTTATCTTTCATAAAAATGTTTTTTTATTTTATTTTGCGTATCCTAATTTTATTTTTCGTTCCTAAATTATTTAATTTCTAAAATATTAAATTACAGTTAAAACTCGTAAAGTAGAAAATTAAATTTTGTCCTTATGTATTTTGTGCGGTTTGTTTGTTTTCAAACAAGGAGCTCAGGGAAAAAGGCCATGTTTAAATTGGCGACTAAGTTTAAAAAAGGGATTTTTATTGGTCCAAATGGGTTCTTACGTTTTGTTGGAGCTTCAGCAAACTTATTTTGATAAATTTTTAAATTGGTGGTCAACTTTTTTGCTTTTGTTTTAAAGCTCGACGCTCTGTAAAGTTAGATCGAATTCGTTGCGTACAGAATTATTAATATTCAACATCTTTCTTACAGCTGAAAAATTTAATAAAGTTTTTTTTAACATATGCTGTGTTTTTATTAATCTGGTTCTATCCAGATATTTAGTAAAAACCATTGAAAAATTAATAATTGATCTGTTAGACACTAAAGGATTGGCAGTCGTAATTATATTTTAATACATAAAGTTTGTAATATATATTAATTTATATACCAAATATGTAATATATAATTATTTTACCATATTTGGTATATAATTAATTTATATACCAAATATGTTAATTTGTAATTGTATTAATATGAAAGGAACAGCTGAAGAGTGAAATGGTTTACAAGGGAATAGTAATTTTTAATCGTTTTTAGAAATGTGTGGAAACGACAACGATGAAGTGGATTTGTTTACAACGAGTGAATTATCAAACAAAAACAAAGGACACGCAAAAATAGAGGATTTTGCCGCCCGCACTATGGTCCTCCATCCGTCTCGGTCCATCATGCTCGTCCTCCAATTTCCACATCCTAATACGAGTAGGTCTTATTCGACGTCGTCACATCAGCGCAGTCGGGGTCTTCCTCTACGACGCACTCCGGCTGCATGTTGATGGAATACTTGTGAATCATTCGTTGTTGTGGAGACCTTGCAATGTGGCCGAGCCATCTCACTCGATTAAATTTGATGAAGCCGTTAATATCGCTACCTCCGAGATCGGTATCAATACTGGTTTATAAGTATTTAATAATAGATACGACATTTTAAATTAAAAATGAGATGAACTCTTTTTATTGAAAAATTTGAACCCAAAATAGACATTTGCATGATCATTTGGTTTGTTTGATATATTTATAAAGGGCAACTTGGTTTGCAAAGTTTTGCAAAATCAACCACATCTAACTTCATTATGTGGATCCTAAAAAAAGATTACTTAAACCATGAAATTTAATGCTAATTGTTTGAAGTAATTACGCAGATCTACATCATCATCGTAGGGATTGATAAAACTCATATAAAAAAAATTAAAGGTATGATTTTTTTTGTTTTAATCCATGCCATCTGTTTTGCGGTTGAAGCACTCCCTGCTCTTTCGCAGTTCATTTTTCCCGTCCTACTTTACGCAGTTATTCCAAATCGAAGCCGTACGGCTACAGTACTGGAAGTGGGAATGACTTAATTTTGTACAGAAAAAAAATGTTTTAATACATCAATGCAGAACCGACATGATTTATAAACCGAAATGATCAGCAAATTTTTGGGTAAACTTAGTGTATCAAAAATATAGAATTCGAAAAGAAATACGTGCAAAACAAACTCTAATGTAAACTAGGCTTAGATTTATTAAGAAGATCTATTCACCGGCAGAGTGTTTAAAGGAAGGGGAGTGTGGTGCAACAATTTTTTTTTGGGTTAGTCTTGTTTAGATTTTTATAAAAGTCAGTTTTCGATTGGAATTTTTTTGAGAAAAATCTTAAAGTTTAGTTTATGGGTGTGAACAAGAAAAATCGAGTTTTATTGAGACTTAGTCTAGTTCGGAAGTTTAAAAATATATAGCTTGTAATAGCTGCAAAAATATTTAGAAAAAAAACGTAGTGTACCAATTATTTCGTGTATAGATTTTTTTTTTTTTTTTTATTACATTTGCTTAGGTCGACTAGCACTTTTGTATATAACCAGACACATGAATTTATCAATATTATTATATTATATTTTATATGTATCCAGTCGGATTCCATGACATTTTCTCGAAAAACATTTTCTCGGAAAACATTTTCTCGAAAAACATTTTCTCGAAAAACATTTGCTCGAACAACAATTACTCGACCGTCATTTTCTGGTAAAATTAATAACCGAAAAATTCTTCAAAAAATCGCGCGATTGTTTGAAGATTTTTTCGGTTATTAATTTTACCAGAAAATGACGGTCGAGTAATTGTTGTTCGAGCAATTTTACTTTTTTTAGATTTTTTATTAAATTATTTTTTTTTTTTTTGGTTACTTATAATACAGTATTGTACGCAATTGCAGTTAAATAATCGGTGATTTCCACATTTGAATATTTTTCAGCAACATTTTTGATTCTTTGATTTAAATCTCGATATTTTGTGTGTTTTGGAGGCATTGGAGTTCCAGCAAGAATTTGCTCGAGAACTATTTCATTTTTCGATTGTTCTAGTTGAAGTTTTTCAAAAAAAAATCAACAGATGGATGTTCACAACCAACTAACCGGGAAAATCCATTATGCCAACCTTCAACGCAGTTATTTGTTCGAGCGGAATCTTCTAGTGTTGTAGTATAAACATTCCACGATTCAATACAATACCTGGGATTGCGCCTACCAGTTTCATTTTTAGACCGCACATCAAATCTGCCGATATAATTATCCTCAAAATAATCCAATATTTCATTAGTTTCTTCTGGGATAAGATTGTTTTCAGTTAAAGATTGGAAAGCGTTAATAACATCGGCTGGCGGCACAAATGCAACCGATAAAATCATACGAATTTTATGAGCGAACGCTGCATCCTGGTCATATTGAGCTTCTAAGCCCACCTGACATATTTTGCGATATAAACTCTGGCCTAAATGAAAGACGCAAAATTTTTGTTGAGCATCTGGAAAAGATACGGAAACTGCGTTTATAATAGCTTGTTCAAAATCTGACATTAAATGCAATGGTTTCAAATTAACATTCAACGATTTTAAATGTTCGAATGAGCGTTTGTATGATTCAGTTAATTTGTTCGGTAATAAGACATGTAAAGATTGCTTTTCCTTTACCCCATGTATGGTAAAAGGTTGATTAAAAATTAACGGTACTGTTTTAAAAGTACCGTCAACGAACCACATGTCAGATTGCGCCAAAAAGTGAAGATTTCGTTGGGTTGAGAATATCAAAATTCGAGTTTCGGTAGGCCCTGAATCATACAGCAAAAATGGATCACCCTGAAGAGTATCATTAAATTTTTCTTGGATAATTAAATCCATTAACGATTTCGGAATAACAGCATTTCCTTGTCTTTGTCTGTGAATTGTGCGCTGCATGGACGGAATAGACGCCATATGGACTCTTACTGGATTATTAATTGCAACAGTAGATTCAGCAATAATATGTTGTGTATTCATATTTGTAGATAGTGCTCTCTTTTTAATTTCAGTAAGAGTTTTTCTAACACCAACATTTGCTGCATTGCCAGCATGATTATGCTCTCCAACTTTCTTTATTATAACATCACCTTTGGTATTAATTTGTGCTTTACATAGTTTTTGCCGATTATACGTGCATACCCAGTACGTAACATCATTATGATATTTATTTTTAATAAATACATAACCATCTACTAGAAAGCAAGGCTTATTTTTCGTTGTTTTTAAATTATCCATACTGGTCATCTACAAGGTTAGAAATTTGATTTTATTTTATCAAGATTATTTTATTTTAAATTTTGTATATTTATCCTTACCAAAATGAGTTTAATTTTTATATGTTGAAATAGTAAATATTAATGTTGAACTAATAAATATTTTTGTTCAATGACATTTCACCTTTTTGATTGAAAGCATACACCACTTATTCTTTGAAAATATTAAAATACTACTCTGCTAAGTTAAAAACAAGTTATAAATACGAGTATGAATTTTTGTTAAGTTGTTTTACGAGAAAATGTTTTTGGAGTAAATGCTTTTCGATCAAATGTAGTTTTATACATTTGCGAGAAAATGTTCTTCGAGTAAATGTTTTTAGAGCAAATAATTTTCGAGTAAATGTTTTTCTAGAATATTTTTTTCGAGTAAGTGTCGGGATACCATCCAGTCGTAACTTTTGTTACCACCGGGAATCGAACCCGAGACCCTCTATACACACAGCAAGCGTTCTACCCACTGTGTTACAGAGGGCGACAAAGAATATTGTATTAATAAAAATTATAGAAATTAAAATTTAATTGTTGTGGAAAACTACCAAATTGGTTGTATATCTCTTATTATCATATTGTGATCGAACGCGCCTATTGGTGTGGTGTGTACGGTATAGAAAAGTTAATAATTTTTTGTGGTGGTATTCTATTGTAACGCATCGGTACAGGGTGGTCCATCACTGGGTGCATCACTTATATTTTGCGGGCAGCCAATTGAGGCTCGTCGCATTCAACGGATGCAGAGAATTTATTTTTTTGAGTTTGTACGGTTGGCGTTGCGAATATATTAGCGGCAAAGGGTATCCGGTGTGCATATTTATTTCTTCGGGTGGCCGGTTGAAGCCATTTTATATGCAGTGAGCGAGACAACACCCAACTATTTTGGGCGGCTAGTCGAGGTGCGCCGCATATTTACGGGTGGCCAACCGGCTATTCGTTTTCATTTGGATTTGTCTTACCGCTGAGAGGTAAGTTTATATAACGGCGGACATGCCGCCATGTTGGAAATTTACGGGTGGCCTGTCGAGGCTATCGGTGGACAGGCCGCACCGGTGGAACACGGGGTAACGGCACATAGAGCCGCAACGGCCGGGTAACGGAAGTTGCCTGTGGCATGATAGTGATGTTCGAACTGAGTCGAACCGAATACTTTTAACCTGATACTCTGTGACCCTAAACTGGTCACCTCGGCATACTTTTATCCTGGGTAAAAATCCTCGTCTCAATCACCATAATTAGACTTTGTTATGGTTAACGATGATTAACTTAAATACTGGTTTCATTCGGTTTTTATGATACAAGAAAAAATTATAAATTGAGGGGTAATTAAAATTTGGGAGATAGTATTTTTTGAATGCTGTTAAATCATTTAAGTCGAGCAAGTTAGTTCAGTCAAGTTAAATCAGTGATTCAGTTAGTCAGTTAGTTAGTTGATATGATAAATAGTTCTCGGTGCATCCTATATTATGTGCATTCCAATTATTTAATGTAATAATTTTTTTATATTAGTGCGCGAGACAATAAACATAAAATAAATCAAAAAACAATAAATTACATAACATTATATACAATTTAGTTAATTTAAATAAAAATTTTATGTTCGATCGATTTTTTTTTTTTATTTTTTAAACAAAATATAATAATTCTTTGAAATACAATTTCGCGAACTGTTTTTTTCTAAAAATTTCAATCATGGGTATTGCGGTCATCAACATATTACAAAACATGAATTTGTCCAAATAAAAGGAACAAAAACTGAAATATTCAAAAAAAATTTTTGTTTCAATAGTGCCGTTTTTTGTGTGTGTTCTTTGCCTACCCCATGGTCGTCGGTTCGTCTCAGGTGATTTAATTTACCGTACGAGCCGTTTCAAATGAAAGTGAATGGTGGATGTTACAATATCGAGAAGTGTGATTTAAATCTCATCGAACAATATTATAATCTAACAATAAATAATATATATAATAGATAATAATCCATAATCATAAATAATAATCTTAAATAACATCGAAAGATCGAGAATCTAATAACCAATCCGTGAACGAGCGCCACCCATAAACGGATTTCATTCATAAAAACATCCGAAACACTAATTATCTGGGTGTGGCATCATTACCCACAATAATTAAGCTGGACCTAATATTATGCACATAATCACAACAAATAAATAAACAAAAAAACAACAGAGTAAACAGTGAAAAAAAAATACAGTATACGAGGTAGCAACCTACGGTTGCAATACGATTTCGATGTGCACGAGCAAAGTGAAGCACATACAACGACTCGAGGTTCCGGTGCAGTATCAGGCCACATTGTACATCGTTGGAATAACCGTCCAGATCGCTAATGGGTTGATGATTAAAAACCGCAAGTTTTTTATTATTATTTTTTATTATTTTATAACTATTTTCTAATTTTTTCAATATTTTATATTATATAACTTTCTCTGTTCGGGCCCTATGTAAAATATGTATGTACTTGCAAACAAAACAAATCAAAACAAAAATTGTAAACAAAAATTGTTGATCGGCTGTCATAATTGCGTTTAACGCAAATACAAGGATGGACTAGATTTGGGTGCGCGCAGTCTATTCGTAATATCTTTAGTACTTTTTTGTGTATTTTTTATCAGTACCTTTTTGTTGTTGAAAAAAGAAGAAAAAGTGGAAAAAGAGAGTCGTGTGAATGCCATCCATCGTGAAACATAAAAATAAAATAAAAGTTAGAAATTTAATAAATTCGGTGTATCTATAGCGGTGTTACCGTGGTTTTATTATAAGTAATAACACTCACTATATTTATTTCGTTTATAATAATTATTTATTTATTATATAAATTATTTATTATTTTTGTTATAAAATATTAATTTAGTTTTGGTTCACAAAATGGTGAGTGTGAACGATTGTTCGCGGCACTATCACTATATTATTTTCATAAGAGACTGTGTCTCTTTTAACTACTAAAACGCGACTGATTCTTTTTCGTTTCTTCTTTCCTTTCGTGTCTTCCCGATATTAATTCTCAATATTAATCGATAATCGATTAATATCGAGATTCGCGAATGTAGTTGGCGAAATAGCCATATTCAGCAAAACGAGCAATGCCTCGTAATTAAGCGGCGCGGTGTATAAATAGTTTTGCTACGAGGAGTGCCACGAAGTGAAAAGGATTTTCTGTTTGAGCCGCTACATCACTCCCCTCCTGGATCGAAAACCGTGGTGTTTTAAATTGAAAGTGACCGTTTTTGGAACACTACGTTTTTCGACTGGGTTTACCACAAGTATTCCGTACGCTGGCTTAAGCCTGTCGATGCCAATTGTTGTGGATTTTCCATTTACATCCACAACAAAGAATTTGCGCAATTTGCGGGTCACTGGATACGGTCCAGAATAGGGTGTACTCAATGGACCTCTGACTCTATCCACACGTACGAATACGTGTGAACAGGTTTCCAGATTTTTGGGAATGTACGTTGCCTGTTCAGGTAGATGTCTTGTGTCCGTAGGAACTAAGGTTCTCATGGTGGTTCGAAGCTGATTCACGAAATCCGAAGTATCTGTATTTGGGTTCGAATTTTGATCGTTGATGAAGAATTCACCGGGAACCTTGATATTTTGACCATATACTAGCTCTGCTGGTGTGCAGTTGAGGTCTTCCTTGACGGAGGTTCGAATACCCAATAGAATCGTTGGAAGTTCTGAACTCCAATGGGATGTATTACATGGAGCTGTTAAGGCGGATTTTAGTTGCCTGTGGAACCTTTCGACAAGACCATTCGCTTTCGGGTTGTATGCAGTTGTCCGAATGCGATGGGAACCTAGGAGCTTCGTGAGCTCGGTGAACAACGTTGACTCGAATTGTGTTCCTTGGTCTGTCGTGATGAAGAGTGGGACACCATATCTACAGATGTACTCATTGTAGAAAATCTTACTTACGGTTTTTGCGGTCATTTCTCGGATTGGATAAGCTTCTGGCCAACGGGTAAATCGGTCGACTATCGTTAAAATATAATGATAGCCATTCGATTGGGGCAGTGGACCAACCAAGTCCATGTGGATGTGTTCAAACCTGCCACTTGGTAGCTCGAATTTACCAAGTTCTGATTTCGTGTGGCGGTGAACTTTGGACTTTTGACATGGGATACAAGATTTCGCCCAATTGCTTGTATCAGTATTCATTCTTGGCCAGAAGTATTTTGAAGCAATAAGTTTTCGCGTAGCACGGATGCCGGGGTGTGATAATCCATGTAGACTATCGAAGATTGTCCGTCGCATGTTGAGAGGAACGTAGGGTCGATTTTTACCTGTTGAAGTCTCACACCAAATTTGAAGCTTGTCTGGTAAGTCGATCCGTTGCAGGTTTACGCTTGATTTCGGTGTGTGTGCTGAAATCAATTTCTGCAATTCGTCGTCGCGTTGTTGTTGTACAAGTAATTCCTTCGTGTCGAAGGAGAAGACGCTGAGTTCTGTGAGAAGTGTTTCACCAGAACGAGACAAACAGTCGCTCACCACATTGTGTTTACCTTTAATGTGATGAATGTCGGTAGTGAACTGGGCAATGTAATCGAGATGTCGTAATTGCCGGGGACTACGTTCAGACTTTGACGCAATAGCTGTTGTAAGAGGCTTATGGTCGGTAAATAAAGAGAAATTTCGGCCTTCGACGAAATGGCGAAAGTGTTTGATTGCTAAATACATAGCAAGAAGTTCTCTATCGAAAGTAGAGTATTTAATTTCCGCAGGGGAGAGCTTCTTTGAAAAGAACGCTAATGGTTGCCAACATCCTTTGTTGCGTTGTTGTAAGACAGCTCCAACTGCTACATTGGAAGCGTCGGTAGTTATGTTGAACTGCGCGTCGTTCAACGGGTGTGCCAAAAGAGTGACAGCGGCAAGAGAACGCTTGACCTTGTGGAAAGATTCTGTACAATCTTCGGGCCAAGAGAAGTTTCTTCTGTTTTTGCCTTTCTTGAGTAAAGTAGCCAAATGCCTGTGAATCGGCGATAACAGTTCGGCTAACCGTGGTATAAAGCGGTGGTAATAGTTCACCATACCGACGAACTGCTGTATTTGGCGGATTGATGTTGGTTCTGGAAAGTTTGAAATGACATCAACTCTGTCTTGCGACGGGAGGATGCCATCTTTCGAAATTGTGTGAATGTGAAATTGTGAAAATACATTTCGAAGCTTTAATATTAATTCCATATGCGGAGAGACGTTTGAATACTGACTCGAGATGTTCACTATGTTCCATCTCGGAACGGCTTGCAACGAGGATATCGTCGATATAAGAGTAGACGAAGTCCAGCCCTTTTAACACTTCGTTAAGGAATCGCTGGAATGTCTGGGCTGAGTTACGAAGGCCGTATGGCATTCGGGTAAACTCAAAAAGCCCGAAAGGAGTAGTAATCGCTGTTTTGTGAATATCCTCGAGAGCCATGTGAATTTGATGATATGCCCTTGCCAAATCTATTTTCGAGAAAATAGTGGCGCCGGCGAGTTTCAACGAGAAACTGTGTATGTGGGGGATAGGATATCTATCTGGGACAGTGACAGTGTTTAGCTGTCGATAGTCTCCACAAGGGCGCCAGTCCTTGTCTTTCTTTTGCACCATATGTAATGGTGAGGAGACTGGTGATGATGTGGGGCGGCAGATTCCGATGTCTGTCATAAACTGAAATTCAGTTTTAGCAGCTTTTAGTTTAGTTGCGTCGAGTTGTCGCGGTTTAGCACAAGGTAACCTACCTTGCGTGACGACGTAGTGGACTACGTTATGCTTCACTGGGAGATTGTAATTCGGTGCCTCAGTGAGCGAGGGGTATTTCTTTAAAAGAGCGCCGTAATCGTTGTTAACGCTGAAACATTTTGGAGATGGCGTATCAACTTGGGCGATGATTGCGTTCACAGTGAGTGTAGTAAATGAGTCAGAAAGTCTTCTGTTCTTCAAATCGACCACGAGACCATATTTGGACAGAAAGTCAGCACCTATAATAGGCCTGTCTACTGCTGCGATGATAAAGGGATGTGTGAACGTACGCCTGAGACCGAGATTAACCTTCAAAAGTTTGGTACCGTAAGTGGAAATTGGGGATCCGTTTGCTGCGGTAAGAATGCAAACGGTGTCTTTGGCATGTCGGGGAAACTTGTTGACGGGTATCACAGATACTTCAGCCCCCGAATCGATCAGAAATTGTAAGTGGTTTTCGTGATCGTTGATGAAAAGACGGCGAGATGAACCAATCCCACTGTTTGCCGTAGAGACAGCAGGATTTAGTGGTTTTCCGAAGGCTTAAAATGTTTTGAAGTAGCTTCTCCATGAGCTACCGGTCGGAAACTGCACGGCTTATTACAGTTACGTGCGCGTGAGCCGAAACGACGGTGGAAGTAACAGAGTCCAGATCGAGATGACGATCTCGACCTTGACCTGTGTCGGTAATTGAAATTCCGTCTGTTGTTTGGCGATCTTCCACGTGAACCAATGTTCATGTTGGCCAGTGTTCGCTGTAGATCTGCCAATTGTTGTTGCGTCTTGTCAAGTTGTCGTTGCATTAAAACAAGGGCTGATTCACCGTCAGCAGTTGCCTTGCTTGTGGATGGCTGGTTGACAGCAGCAATTGGTTTGGATGTTCTGGATTGAGCGTAAATCCAGATATTGTCGGCGACCGGTAGGATTTCCTCGATGTCGTTCTTTATATCCCGCGCCATTATCGCTCGTAAGTCGTCTGGCAAACGTTTTAGCCAGAGATTTTTGAGTAAATCGTTATTTACTAATTTGGAATCACCTGCTTTTTCTTCAAGCAGTCGATAAAAGTGGGACGGTTTAAGGTCTCCCATTTGTTGGAAACCGGAGAGCAACTCATCAAGTCGTTGCTCCTCGCTGATAGTGTAGCGGTTGGTCAACGCGGATTTCAGTCGCTTGTATTTTGTGCCTGGCTGCGGGTTCCTAAAAATGTCCGTTATGAACTGTATCGTCTCTTGTGGTATTGCGCCGAGAGTGTAAGCAAACCGTTCATCGTCGTCAACAATTCGGTGGATTCCGAACTGATGTTCGACGAGGATGAACCAAGCTGCCGGTTGCTCGTTCCAGAAGGGAGGTATTTTCGGTGGCATCTTGTATATCTTCGTAGTTGCTGATGCTGGTGTGCCAGTGTGGCTGTCGTTCTCCTCTTCTGACGATGAAGCGGCTTTTTGTTGTTTAGGTGGCATCGTTTATTTGTTTTATTTTTCACTTCACTTTAATACCGGCGTAGCAGAAATATTTATTTTAGACACTTGTCTATAATCGTATAGACTTAAAAAAAATATTCGAACGCGAACAAGCTGAATGTAATTACTTTTCCAACCAAGGAGTAATGCGAATAAAAAATGGGCAGATCGAATAAAACCGAACTCAAAAAAAATCAATCAATTAGGAATTGTATCGAGCGAAATTGGAAACGAAAAAGAAATCTTGGAATGATCAACGGAATTATAGTGTGAAAAGTGTTGAAGCGAACAATCGTACACTTACAATATACTTAATAAATTAATGTAATATTTGCACAAATAAATATGTAAATTCAAATTGTTTGAAAAAAAAAATTAAATTTATATAAAAAAAATGAAATGATATGATCGAGTTTCGAACTATCGACCTTAATAATATCGCAAGCCGTCAAAGCTAACCGTTGGGCTATGGCGGTTATATAATGAATTGTATAATATATAAAATATCATGAAATGTATATAATAATATATATATAATATCGCAGTGTAAAATTTAATATATAATTTTAGTAATTTGTTTATAACACTTTAGATAATATCTTTTTTTTATTGTTATATTTTTAAATGTATATGTATATTATGTATGTGTATTATATACATATATGGTTAATTTAAATAATAATCGAAATAATTTTTTTTTTTTTTTTTTGTTATAAAATGTTTAAAAAAAATTTATGAATAAATATTTGAAAATTGAGTGAAAAAAATGTTTAATAAATGTAATTTTTTTTTTTTATGTAATAATTACTCGTATTATGTATCCGTTATGAATTGAATTGTCTCCTGTTTTGTCGCTGATGTGTTGATTATGCGTTGCTGTGGCGTTGAGTTGATCTGCTTGAACTGTTGTTGTGATGATTTTTCCGCATGCACTATGTTGTTGCCAGGCCCTGGCTCCTTCGGTGGGCGCGATCGCCTTTGCGGGGGCAACTGGCCCAAAATATTTTACCTTATATGAATAAGGTAGGTTGCGGTTTCCATTGAAAAAAAACGTTAATGGATTTACCGGATATCGAACTCCTGATACCGTGAGTACTGAACACGTACACCGCGCACTAACTTGTAGCACTACACACGATTTAACGTTAGCGTTATAACTGTAACTGTTTTGTGTTTTATTGTTCTATTTTTATTTTTCACACTTGGCGTTTCTGTGCGCCTGTTATTTTGTTAGCGTTTTAGTTTTTTTTCGTAGTCGCGTTTATGTGTTGCACTATTTATGTTTTAGTTTATCTTTTAGTAAATTGATTAATTACATTTTTATTATGCACATGTAAAAAAAAAAAAAAAAATGTGCTCTTGCGCGGAATTCTTGTAACGGTCTAATTGTTTTGTAACCGTTATTCGCGCGTCGGGGTCACCATTTATAGCGGTGTTACCGTGGTTTTATTATAAGTAATAACACTCACTATATTTATTTCGTTTATAATAATTATTTATTTATTATATAAATTATTTATTATTTTTGTTATAAAATATTAATTTAGTTTTGGTTCACAAAATGGTGAGTGTGAACGATTGTTCGCGGCACTATCACTATATTATTTTCGTAAGAGACTGTGTCTCTTTTAACTACTAAAACGCGACTGATTCTTTTTCGTTTCTTCTTTCCTTTCGTGTCTTCCCGATATTAATTCTCAATATTAATCGATAATCGATTAATATCGAGATTCGCGAATGTAGTTGGCGAAATAGCCATATTCAGCAAAATGAGCAATGCCTCGTAATTAAGCGGCGCGGTGTATAAATAGTTTTGCTACGAGGAGTGCCACGAAGTGAAAAGGATTTTCTGTTTGAGCCGCTACATATCATTCAAAAAAAACCAAGTTGGATTTAAGTTTATCAATTGTGGTGCCTTAAGCAAATACAGGAACGAGCATACACGCCCTGTCATTCTCGTTTGGGGTTCTTAGTTCCGAAATTGCAATTTTGCTGTTTAGTTTATTTGACATTACTGTAATTACATTTGTAAACATGAATGTCCTTCCTGATAGTTTTTATCGCGGTTAATTTCAAGATCATGAGATCCTAGGTCGATAAAACGGGGGTGTTAGAAAAGTAGTGGCGCATTGGCTTTGGATGTGATTGTGTGGTTGCAGGGTAGTGTCTCAAATGTAGTGTTTTTTTTTCTTTATTACATTTTTTTTATATTACGCGGTTAATACAAGATTGTGGCCTTGAATTTACACACGACCGAACCGACGAGAGAAATAGCCGGAAATTAGCAAACCACGCCAAGGTTATCACCCGCAACAAAATCTGTTAGCAGCCTTCATCACACATAGTATTAAAGTTTAGACTCGCGTATGATGAGGACTGTTACAACTCAAAAAGTTCGAGCTATCAATTGAGTACTTTTAAAAGTATCTGGTTAAAAGTATCAACTAATACATTCGATGCTCAACTCAAATGGAATAACCAAATAGTTGGTTCGTATGGTTTATTTCCTTATACATATAATTTGTTTTGCGAGAAAGAGTGAATTGTGTATATCGTACCAACTAATAATATTTTGGGACGTTTCCTTCTGAAAAATAGAGATAAATAGCTATACAAACATATAACAACGTAATATATATACATACAAATAAAAGTATTCATCTCTCAATTTTGATATATGTATATACGGAAGAGAATCGAAAAGAGATCAAGCATATGTACATGAGGGAATAGGTACGAAGGGCCGAATGTCAAAGGGCCGAATGTCGAAGGGCCGAATGTGTCGAAGGGCCGAATGTGTCGAAGGGCCGAATGTCGAAGGGCCGAATGTGTCGAAGGGCCGAATGTGTCGAAGGGCCGAATGTGTCGAAGGGCCGAATGGGTCGATTGGTCGAAGGGCCGAATTTTGTTTTTGTTTTTTAATTATATTATATTAAAAAAATTATATTTTTAAATTTGTTAATTAATAACCAAATAAAATATTTTAAGAATATTAGAATATTTTTATTTTTTTTATTTTTCATATTTTTTTTTTATAGAATATTTTGTAAATTTTTTTTTGTATTAAACATAAATGAATTTCTTATGAATTTATTTATTTTTTAATATTTTTCATCTTTGAATTATATGAAATTCCACGTATCCGGTTAGCGAGACATTTTGGTGAAGGAAAATTTTGTCATGCGCAACCAGAGACATTCGGCCCTATTTGTCAGCCTTCTGATAATAGGTATATGGTACAAAAAATAAAAAAAATAATTAAATTAAATAATAAAATTAAATAAAAAAATATATTTCTAAAAACAAAAAAAAAACAAAAAAGATTCGGCCCTTCCTTCGACCCATTCGGCCCTTCGACACATTTGGCGCTTCGACACATTGGCCCTTCGACATTCGGCCCTTCGACACATTCGGCCCTTCGACATTCGGCCCTTTGATATCATACCTACATGAGTTATTTTTCTTTCACATTGAGCTGATATACCGAATTGATATTTTTGAATGAATACCGAATAAATACTTGTATGTGAGATTCGTAAATCTCTACTTGACGAACCGATATTGATATTCGAATTGATATTGATATTGAACCTGGGTATGGATTCTGTTGCCTTTTCAAATTCAATTCAAGTTGAATTTTGTATGCGTATACAGTGTATAATACACACTTTTAATATTGTGTGCTGTCATTTTGTATCATTGTGTGTGTGTCCACATACACATGAAATTTCGCCAAAATGTTGACCCGATTTTATAAATGATACTATCGGTAGAGAAACAATACATTTCCTCTGCTCGCGAGCAAAGGAAAAAATGACAGATGATAAGAAAATAGATTCGATTTCCATTTTTTTTGTGAATTTTTCATTTATATCTAGATAAAACTTAAATAAAATTAATTTTCATAATTCATATTTTTTTTTTATTATCGTGTCTCTTGATCGCATCGATGTATTGTTTTGTTATTTGTTTGTTTAATAGCAATATGGAAATGATAGAATACGAACAAATACATAAAAAAATATTTATTTTTGAATGAAATTACTTTTTCATGTATTTACTAGGAATTAGATTAAACTATATAGGAATAGCGACACAACACTATTAATTTAAATAATATTGTGAAATTTAATAAATTCAAAAATTATGTACCTAACATTATTTTGTGTTCTTAAATGACGTCAAAAACACAAAACAAAAAAAACGTATACTAATATGCACACTAATACTAATATGCACACCACTACAATGACGTTTCGGTAAAATTCAAGTTGAATTGTAAAAAGGCAACAGAATCCATACCCTGGTACTTTCGGTTTCGGTATATTGATATTTATATCGGATATATATTGTTGATTGTTTGGATTTAATATTGAAATATTTTTCTTTATGGCTGATTTTTATTTCGAATGGATTTATATAAAATTAATAAATGATTAATTAAATTTTTAACGTTATCAAATTTTATTGTTTTTGATTAGTAGCTCGTTTTGGGTATTAAATTCTTATATGTCACAAAAAGTATTAATTGGTTAAAAGTATCGGGTTAAAAGTATCAGGTAGTTCGTTCGAATGAATCAATTGCTATTGATACTGAAAAGTATCTAATAAACCCATCGCTATGGCATGACGGCCGCAACAGAATTTTTTTTTTTAAAAAAAAAATTAATTAAGGTACATTTTTTTATTTTTTTTTTGATTTTATTTTTATTTCTCATTTATTATATATTTTAAATTTTATATTAAATTTTCAAATTTTTGTAATCGAGCGCCGCACAGCGGTGGTTTGTCACGCGCTCGGTGTGCATTGGTGTCGCGTCTCTATTGTTTTCGGCGATTGTTATTTTTTTTTGTCTTGATTTTGTTTGCCTTTAAAATGAATTCCTAATTTTTCGGTTTGGTGTGATGGGGGCGGAGATTCCGTTCCGTGTCGGAATCATGTTTGCGGTCCTCTGATGCCCGCATCCGATTTCAAATCCAGGGCTTTGTCCCGTTTAAATTCGAACGGTTGCGCGCACAAGCGTAATCCAATATCAGAAGCATATTTGAAAAACAAATCGTACTCTAAAATTATGCCTGCCCTAGGACTGCTAGCATCTCCACATTGAAGGCAAATTATTGAAAAGATTAGTTAATCACAGAAACGACTATGGCGCTATTATCTAACTACTTTGGTAATAAATTAATTATACGATCTGTTAATTATTTACACAAACACATGTTTCCTGCAGAGAAGATTGGTTAATTTATTAATTTATGTCAAGTCATCCTCTTTTATCAATATAATATACTACCCAAAACAATATAAGAAGCAGTTACATTATATCAATTTTACTCAAACTAGTGATGAAAAGAGCATATTTTTCATATTTCATAACTGAGATTCATATCTCATAACTGTAAAACGCAGTAGACGTTCCAGTTCAACAATAGCAAAAATAAAGAGAAAAATGTACTCATTCGTTAATTGAATTTTGAGTAAAATAAGTTATTTTTATCAAAATTAACTTGTTTTTAAATACAAATTGTGTGAAAATCATTTTTTCAATTAATCAATAAAATGGCACGAATTAGGATTCATTTAACAGCTACGGAGGTGCCAAGAGCAACAACACTGATCCAAGAGAGAAAAAGTTAATGTTTTGTGACGAGATCATTGGGAGTATCCCATTGTTCGGTACGTAAAGTTTGTTTACGTTTCTGTGAGACGGGATCATATAAAAGAAAACCTGGCAGTAGCGACATTGGCAGGCTGTACTTTTCACGAATGAATTGCGATTTTGTTTGAGTATCAGTTGTAGACGAATTCATTGGAGAGTGATATATTGACTGCTGTATACAAGTAACCGATTGTTTCGGTGGAGGTTCAATAATGGTTTGAGTGGTATCAGTTTGGGGGAAAAGACAGAGTTCGTAGTCATTGATGGAGGATCGATTACGAATGATAGGTATGTGAACGCAATTCTGAGACTCTCTATGCGGATAGGTGTGAACTGGCCAGCGAATAGCCCAGACCTAAATCACATCGAGCAAGTGTGGGATATTCTAAAAGCCCTCCATTAACCATAGCTGCACTGGTTAATGCTGATAAGCTTGAATGTTGTAAAATAACCCAAGAAACCATCTACAGGCTGATAAGGAGCATGATCCAGAGAAGTTTCGAGTGTATTAGGGCCAGAGGAGGTCATACAAGACATTGAATTCGGTTCTATTGTACCTTACAATCAACTGCGTTTTACAATTCTAAGATACCAATCTGGTTTTAGGTATACAAGAAACAAAAGAATAATGCAAAATATGGCATGATTAGTTTGGGTAAAATTGATCTACAACGAAAGTTAACAACCTAGTAGCAAGTGTTTCTTATATTGTTTTGAGTAGTATAGAATATTTCGAGCAAATATTTGTGAAATAATTAAATGTAAACAAAATATGTTCCTGTGCACATTATAATTTTTAAAATTCATGTACAATAAAGCCCAATAAACGATTACAAAGAAAAGACTAAAAAAAAAGTTTTACACAAACAAAATATGTAGACACGAGTAAGTAAACCAACAAATTATAATAATAATTCAAACGATACTAAATAAAATAATGTCTCAAATGAGATATTAATTTAAATTCACCTCAATTTTTTTGCTCAGTTTTTGGTACCAAACAAATATACAAAATGGAATGTACATAATTTAAATTCAACTCATGTTTTTCATTTATATAATATGTATAACATCAATTATGATAATTTAAATATTACAAACAAAGCATACAAAAAAATAAATAAAAGTAAAATGTGTAAATGATTGTTAGTTATATACATATGTAATTATAGTACACACTCACAAAAAAGGGTATATACACAGATCACATCTCCAACCGCCAGAATATTTAATATTACATCGGTAGGTACAACAAAAAATAGCATATTAAAATCTCTCTATTAAGGTAACATCATCCTAACAATCATAAACACATAATGTTTCATTACTTTTTGTTCAAATAAAATCATTTTGATTCAAATCATAATGAACCCTTATTTCAGACATACCCTTGTTGATTCCCTTATTTCTCGTCGTTCCTTCAGAGTTGTAACTGATTTTGCAAATAAAAGCTTTACACTCATTCATACTTGACATATATGAATGTATTAATAAATAAACTTTTTTTTTGTTCAACAAAATCAACAGTAGCAGCAACGAATAATTTATAAACATAATTTACATAATTTTCTTTTATACATATGTATTTTGTTTTTCTTTTGTAATCAAACATAAAACGTTGATGATGATGATGTTGATGGGTAAAATCAACATTCAACATATTATGTCATTCATCATTATATTTAAGCAATAGAACGATAATGATAATGGGAAATCTTGATAACCGCAATGCTAACACAAAAACAGTTATGTTTACCTAAATCTTCTTTTAATAAGAGAACGTGTTGGACACATTTCGCAGTATTATTAGAAAATAAATTTGATTAGGCGCATCTAATTTTAATAGAATGGTTAGTCCCAACATTCAAAAACAGTGGAACCCTGACAAAAAGGCAACGGACATTTAATAAAGTCCATTCTTCAACTCGTATTGTTGAAAGTGCCAGAGGATTACTAAAAACACGTTTCCGTAGGTTACTGGACTTTACCGAGCAGATAAACTTAACACTATTAACGAGAATAGTTAATTCAGCATGTGTTTTTCATAACTTATGTTTAATGCGTAATGACGAGTTTGAAGCCGACCAGGTAGCACCAGAAGATATTTCGGTATAAATTGAACAGCCATCTGTTTCCGAAGAAAATCGACCGAGATTGTTTGAGGTTTAAGGAGCTCATTCAGAAAAATATAATATAAACAAAGCAAGATTTCATTTTAGTGGTATTTTCTATATTTTGCAAATAAAAAAAATTTGTTAAAATTTAAAAAAAATATTTTTTATTATAGTTATAAATAGTAGTTATAAATATTTTTCAATTCTTATTATTTTTTAAAACCTCCAACAATTCGGAGTGCCGCCTATTGCGCTTATCATTCAAAAATAACAAAAAAAAAAATTTCTCCTCGAATATCGCAGATTGATTTCTCTGGGTTTAATGAACAGACGAACTGCAACTCGATGAACAACTATTTGATCCTATTAAGGGTGGTGAAGCTGGTGGAGGTATTATTTGGGATGAATGGTTCAAAACAAAATGTTTCAGTAACGTGGTCACATGCTACATCCAACTAGAGGTTTGTCCTCAAAAATTTCGTCAAGTTCCTTTTCAAAAGGAATGTAGTCAGGAGTACGTTCAAAAATTCTACAATGTAGAACATTGTTTTGCTGTCATTGTTTAGTGTAACAATTTACCATTACATCAATAAATATTGTTACAAATGTCAACTAAAGCACAACAAATTTCACTTAGCATAATTTCTCGAGATTTTCTATATAATTTTAAAATGGACATGGAAGAATCATTAGCCACAATACCCACGATATTGAAAAATGCAGAAATATTTGGTTTAATGTAAGTGTAATATTATTTTACAATTGAAATTACAATATATTTCTAACAGGAAAGTACATATATGACTGACTAAATATTTTATAGATGGTTGCAAAAATACACAATCATGGGCTCTGGGATAACGAGGATAAAGAAGAAATTTGCAGATTACAAATTAAACTTATTAAAGAGAAACCCACGAGAATTACGGGGTTATTAATGATGTGAATTTCTACCTCGAGGTAGAATTCCAGAAATTGTTTCGTCTAAAACGACTTGCATTCGAGAAGCTTTTGGAAGAAATTTTGTTACAGTTCTTTATTGGAGTTCTTATTTTTCCTCGTTCATGGACAATTCGATGCATTGCTGTAGCATAAGCTTTGCCTTCTAATTTGTATTTACTATACAGACTTAATTTTGTTTTGTTTTTGTTGTTGTTGTCGGTTGCGAGCAAGATTATATATGTAGTATTGTACATAAACAATTATTACGACTAGATTTATATGGCGTTAATTGGTAGATTTTCTTTTGTATGCATTTATTTATTTCGATTCTCTTTTGGTCCATAGATGATGTGTTTTTGTAGTGGTCAAAAGGAAATAGGTAAATGGTCGTCGTCGCGATAGAACAGGTCCAAAAGTATGTCTGCAAATGAACCAGTATTGCTATCTACACAATTGCACTAAATAAGCTGACATATAGGTGCGGTATTTACGGTCCTTATACTCCGTTTATGGGTAAGCACCGTAAATTATTTGGTTCGCGTAGCATTTAGTGCTTATCCTTTTATATTTCTGTGTCTAGTGAATAAAATACCTGGTCAACCGGCTTTTACAATAGATTTAGGATATATTCTATTGAAAAACGTTTTGAAGAGTAAACTCTTACTTATACTCAGTAACAGGAGCGGGTAAGCAAAATCGCAAAATTTAGTGTTGTGCAATCTATAACTTGGAATTTCTTTTAAATTCAATAGGGCCTCTTTTAAATAGAATTCATTTCTGGTGGAAAAAATAAAAATCGTAAGCAGAGCGTATTTATTGTATACCACCGGATTGCTTATTACCGAATTATAAGGCTGCTGTTTACATATAAAACACTAGTATAGCGCCTCATACGAATCTACGCAATGATATCGTTACCTATACAAGGATTTCCTAATGACTCATACGGTCGTGTATAAGTTTTAAACGATTGTTAACTTATTTTTTATTTGTTTAATTTAAGTTTAATTTGTTTCATTAATTTCTATTTACGAGTACTTCTGTGATAAAATTATAATTAGTATTTCATTTGATAAGTTGAACTAACTTAATAATAATTAAGTTAAGTGAATCGTCGTGGTTTTGTGATAGTGTGGGCATGTATAGGAAAGGGAAAACTAGGAAAAATTTCTTATTTTTGGTAATCTAGCCGTAGGAGAGAACGAGCGCTCGTCGGAGACCTACAAGTGAGTTTTTCATTAATATTTACTATTTATAAAAACGGTTGCTTTTATTACATACCCATTTTCAATAAAAACAAAACGATTCAAGTTCCATTTTCTTATATAAAAAATTTAAACATTATGTACCGAACATTTTATTGGGAAAATATATAAAATATAAATCATGAGATAATTCAGGTTAATTTTGTTGGTGATGAATTTGTCGGTGCAAGGATCATTTGAATTCAATATTATTCAACACGATATTCGTTTGTGGTATCTCTATAAAAATGTCGTCGAAGAACCCCCCTACAGACCACTGTAGCCTACCCGATTTAAATCGTGTTGGCCGAACATTGAAGCACGTAACAGTGAGAACGTGAACGTTTCAATATGTCTAAAAGCATGTTATCATATTGTTTTATGAGAATTATTAATGCTCTGAGTTAAGTTTAATAATGATAAAATATATAAAATGGCCAACAGGCGCCGAAATTGGAATTATTAAAAATAAATTTGGACCAAAAATTGTTTTTGAAAACTGTATTGGAGTTGTTGATGGCACTTAGCTTTCTTTTCCATTAAAAGACGCAACGGCCTATAAAAAACAAATGTTTTACATCTATGACTCTGCAGGCGATTTGTGACGTGGATATGCGATTTTTAAATGTGTAAACCGAATGGCCAAGCTCAGTACCAGATTCAGAATTTTAAAAAAATTCTGATATATATATATATACATATATATATATATATATACAGCGATTCCACACGAAAACGACCGGATTCTGCCCTCACCCCCTTCGATTTTTATGAAATTTGCTGAAGATGTTCTCTATGGTGTAGAAACACAAAAAATAATTTCTGTTTTTCTCTTCGGCTCTGTACTTTTGAACAGGGGCGCACGCCGTTTTAAGGATTTCGCAAAAATGCAAATTTTTAAATACATATAGCTCGAAAACTACTTACCGGATTTTAATAAATGAGATTTTATATGAAAGGGACTTAATGGTAGTTTTATAAATAGTTGTTATATAATTTTTTAATTAATTGGTTGTGTGAGAAAAATGACAAGTTTTCAAAAAAATTGATTTTTCAGTACTTTCGACAACAACAATAACCAATTTTTTTATTATTTTTTGCAAGTTTAATCATTTCCCAAACAGGTACAAAAATAAAAAAATAGGTGTTATTTTTCGTTTTTATGATATAATTTTTTAAAAATTCCATGCTTCACTTACTTTTGCAAAAAAGAGGGATTTAATCATAAAGATGGTTCTATCATAAAAGAAAACACCGACAACTGCAATTTTTAAACTTTTATAAAACATGGGTTAACTCATAACTAAAAAAAAATATTTTTATTGCAATAAATTTTATCAATTTAATACTTTTTAACTCATTTTAAGTGTCTATTTTATTTTTATCTATTTATACTTTTTTTTTATTTATGAGATACAGAATATTAAATTATTCCCAGTAAAGTTAAACGGGAAATGGTTATGCAAATTTCTATTACCAATTGTCCATTTGTTTTAATAATAAAATAAAACAAGTACTATTTTTAATTTCATATAAACAATATTTTTATTAAGTAATCATATTTAAAATACAATTTTAACGATTTATTATATTAATAATATAATATTTATTTTTCTAATTTAAAACAATGTTGATCTTCACAAAACGAATTTTTTTTAATGTGTAGAGATGTCTTATCAATTGGAACAAAACTATGATATTGATGAGTACCTGGTATTTGTTTTATTGAGTTATACCGATTTTTTCTTTTGCTTTCCATGATATTATAATCTTTGGTACTATAAAACTGATAATTCATTTTTGACTCATTTTGAATAGCCCAAGAATACAGTTCATGTGGTGTGGTTATTTGATTTTCAAACGGCATTTGCAAACTTGCTCTAGCGGCATTTCTCTTAAGAACACCTAATGCATCGCATGGTCCTTTTCCATGGCAGGTTGCGAAGAAGTGCCATTCTGTTTGTATGTTGAAGTCTTCTTTAAAATTACACAAGTTGTAAAAATTCATTCTGTTTTTATATTGTTCTCCAGATCCATCAGAAAAGAAACAAATCTTTTTAACATGACTTGTCTTCGTCTTTATGAAATCAACTCTCTCTCTCTCTCTGGCCTTCACATCCCATGAAGGGATTTCGCCGCCTGCACTAAGGCCCTCCATCCATCTCGATCCACCGCTCTCGTCCTCCAGTTTCGACATCCTAATGTTCGTAGATCTTGTTCGATGTCGTCGCGCCTGCGTAGTCGGGGTCTTCCTCTACGACGTACTCCGGCTGGTTGTTGATGGAACACTTTATTTATCATCCGTTGTTGGGGAGACCTTGTAACGTGGCCGAGCCATCTCACTCGATTGGATTTGATGAATCCGATAATGTCGCTGCCTCCGAGGAGTTGCTTTATTTCGTGATTCATACGAATCTGATATTCGTTGTTCGCAACTTTAATTGGACCAAAGATTGAACGAGCAACCTTCCTTTCGAAGGTAGATAACAATCTACAATCGTTAGTGGTCATGGTCCAGCTTTCGCTTCCGAAAGCCAGCACAGGTCTTATAAGTGCTTTATAAAGTGCGAGCTTGCACGACTGCGATAGATGTTTCGATCGCAATAATTTTGATTTGGCGTAGAAAACTCGTTGTCCGGCAGCGATTCGGGCTTTTATTTCTGCCTGCATATCATTCGACGATGTTATAACTGACCCGAGGTATTTAAAGTTTTCGTCGCTATCAAAGTTGTGGTCGCCAATTCCGAGATTTGTCGTAGAGATGTTCCTAGGTGTTACTAAATATTTGGTTTTACTGCTGTTCACCTCCAAATCAAGTCTTCTTGCGCAGCGGTCGAGCGGTATGAAACAGTCTTTGATATCGCTAGGTCTTCGGCCAAGAAGCACGATATCATCTGCATATCCAAGAATTATGAAATCAACTAAGCCTTGAATAAATAATCTCACTGCTACATGATTGTGCTTGGTTGACTCCGAGATATTAAACTGGTGAATTCCAAATTACTATTATTGGAAGAATTTTCGTCCTTATTCTTATAGTAAACTGCAAAAGGATGTATGGTGCACTGATAATTGGACCAATGAAATCCTTGGACAGCATCTTGAACTATGAATGAGTAATTTTCCGAAAAATCACATATAACAACACATTCATCGTTTTCCAAATTAGACTTCCTATGTTTTAGATACGCTGATTGTTGTTCTGCAATAAATGAATGTGGTAATTTGTTTTGTAGTTGCTCACAAAATTTATCAGTAAATCCCAATGTTGATAAAATTGTTGTTTCTATTGGACACCGATCTGTTTGCTGCCATTGTTGATAAGTAATCTCATCTACATCATTTTCTAGTAATTTTGTTGATATTTCCTGTTGTAAATTTGTTGGTCCTGGGCAAGATGTACATTCGTTTAAATAGCAATCGTAAAAATTGAATTTCCGCAAACAATCTGAGATATAAGATCACGATAACTTTCTAAAGAATAAGAAAGAACTTTTTTTGTTTTTATGACGTTAAACATCAGTCTAATGTTTTGATGGTATATGCATACGCATATACAATATGTGCCACTTGAATTTGCTAGAGCGCAGTGTTTTGGACGCAGTGAAGCAAATATAGAAAATCCAACTTTTATTACTGGATATGTTCTTTTAAATAGTTGATGCGCTTCCTTTAAATTACAGAGCACTAATCTTTGTTGTTTTGTTATCTTAACTCCTGTGCTCTTAAAGCACTTAAAGCACACACTCTACTTATTTCATCGTCCTCATAGAAATTCTGCACGAATTCGGTTATTTCAGGATTAATGGTTTTCGATCCACATTTAATGTTCGGTGTTGACATTATGCCGTGCTCCTCTTGAATCTGCTTTGCTCTATTTGCTGTATAATGTGACACGTTAAACTCCCGTTCAATTTTTCGAGCAGACCAGCTTTTTGGTAGCGTCGTTAAAACCATATACCTTTCATTTTGATTTTTACAATTTCCAAACTTGTTTTTCAATTGTTGGATCATTTCATTTATGTCAGCACTAGTTGCGGCATCGGAACTGGAAGGCAGATGAAATATATCCTCTGCTATTTTCGTTGAAACTTCTTGAATTTTTTTTTTGTTTTGTAACATTCAACTCTCATTTTTTTACGATTTATCGGTGAACTGCCAATGGACAACAACGTATCGTTGAATGATGGAATATCTGGATAAATGTATTTCTCTTCTTCGGTTGCTATTGATGATCTGCTGGCAGGTGAACAGCCTACATTAGAGTTAATCGTTTGTATTGCAGAGGGCCCTGGATCATTAACACTTAATTTACTTGCACTACAAATGTTTAAGTAACAACCACCGCATAAGTATTCACCCATATGAATGATAATTCCTTTCAAGCTAGCTAACTCAATTAAACTATTATTAGCTTTTCGACAGTTTGATTGTTTTTTGAATTTTTGCCACTTAACACACTTAATATTCATACTGAATTCTTATTGTTTTAAAATTGTACTTGATTTAACTTTAAACTCTGGGTTACGAATGACATAGTTCTTACAAATTTCTCTTATTTATACAAAATTATTTTTAGGATTTTTGAAAACAAAATTGTCATTAGAAAGTTTTTACTGCCCGGATAATAAAGATTTATTATCACACTTACTTACGTGGTGAGTCAGTTGGTAATAATAAGTATCCCCTTTTTCAAAAAAAGAATCCCGCCCAGTTCTATTCCCACTTAGGTGACTAATAAGTTGAGATAATAACAAAAACGTAATAAATATATGTATACCTAAAAACAACTTGAAATTTGTTACTTAGCCGATGACTAATCGCATAAGTGCAGCTTACGCCTATAAGCAACACGGACGATCATTCGATCAGTGATTACTAATATACCTCGCTTTGTTGTTTGTCTCCCTCTTTTTATTTTTATTTCTTGAAGGATATGTAACTATTTTTTCATACTATAATAACCGACATTCTTATTTTTAGAAATTAGTAGATACTCCTAATGATAATTATAATCCAACAAATGACTCCTTAATAAGTACTAAATTGATAAAATTTATTGTAATAAAAATACTTTTTTTTAGTTATGAGTTAATTCATGTTTTATAAAAGTTTAAAAATTGCAGTTATCGGTGTTTTCTTTTATGATAGAACCATTTTTATGATTAAATCCCTCTTTTTTGAATTAAAATAAGTGTAGCTTACTTTAACGACGTGTTGTTGTCGAAAGTACTGAAAAATCAATTTTTTAAAAAAATCGTCATTTTTCTGACACAACTAATTAATTAAAAAATTATATAACAACTATTTATAAAACTACCATTAAGTCCCTTTCATATAAAATCTCATTTATTAAAATCCGGTAAGTAGTTTTCGAGCTATATGTATTTAAAAAATTGTATTTTTGCGAAATTATTTTTTGTATTTCTACACCATAGAGAACATCTTCAGCAAGTTTCATAAAAATCGAAGGGGGTGAGGACAGAATCCGGTCGTTTTCGTGTGGAATCGCTGTATATATATATATATATATATATATATATATATATATATATATATATATGTATATATATATATATATATATATATATATATATATATATATATATATATATATATATATGTATATATATATATATATATATATATATATATATACATACATATATATAATTTAGGGTGGCTCATGTTTGTATGGGGAAAAAAAGTGTTGGTTATGTAACGGGACACCCCCTAGAAATATGAGGACACCGCCTAGAAATATGAGGAAAACATAAAAAATATTGGGTCGATGGAAGGTCGTTTAGAGGTCGCGACTTGAGCTCGAAGTTCGATAAAAACGGTGTTTTTTTCAATTTTTCACTTTCAAACGAACAGAAAAATTATTAAAAAAATGTTTGTCAGACTAAATAAAGATTGTGAATAGAGGAGATAATTTCCAAAACATTAAAGATATCGAAAATCGGTTAACATATAGCGAGATAATTGCCAATTTTCGAAACTATTAAAAACGCAAATAATAAACGTTTTTTTAAATCCTGGAATTTATCTTCAAAACTACAAAATAAATAAATAAAATGAGGTATAACGAATAAACAAAGGAATGTTTTATGGTGTCATAAAAACCCGTATGAGTCATGAGAAGTTTACGTAGTTGTAGTTTTATGATGCCATTATCCTAAAACCAAACAATGTTAAGTCCTTATGACTCATTCGTCTCATTAGTTATTGTATTTAAAATTTAAATCCGCCTACTGCATTAATTATGATCTGATATGGCCAATATATTTCATTGTATCATAAAATATATAAACAAAATAAATGAAAATTAATTTCAGTTTAAATCCAAATCTCTCGAGAAAAGGACACATATTTGTAATAATTAAATCATAGTCCGTTTAACAGTTTTATTAATATTTTTAAGAAAGTGCTACTACAGTTGATAAAATGACAGCTAATTTTCGGTCCACTACAGAAATTTATCTTCTTGGGCATGAGTACTGTCAAATTATTGGTGCTAAGTTACCATCAAAAAAGCAAGTGTTGTGTCTTTTTTTTACAATCACCGTACTGTAAAATTAACTATTAGTGAAAGTGCAGCTCTGACAATCCAGAAAGTGTCTAGTTTTTGGAAAAGAGCACGAATTCCAGTGAAAAAGGAACAACATTCTATTGAAAAATTGGAACAATTGCATGATGAGTGGAAAAATCTTCTAAAGAATAAAAATAAACCTTTAAAAGTATACCTCGAAAGAGAAATTGCCTTTAATAGTAAACTGAATGATATTTTCGATATCGCCCATACTAATGCCTTGTCCGTGATGACTAGTGAAGACGACAAGCGATTCCTCTTGTCACAGCGGGAGAATGAAATTCAATATGAAATTGAAAAAGAAAAGCAGAAATCGGAACGTGTGATGGCAGAAAAAAATCTTAAACGAAGATATCTTGAAGAAAAACGTAAATCAATTCCAATAGACTCACAAGCATTATTTTCATCATCGGAGAGTGACAGCGAAAGGACATCTGATAACGGCATGAGCTTCGAAAATATTGATTTGCCCGTGCTAAATGCAGAAGGAGCCTCTATCTATAGGAAGCAAATTTTTCATTACTCCTAGAATATTATCAGCTTTGGATAAGTGGAAGATTACAGATCGTGCAGCAATGCATCAGTGCCGTTGCCGAAAGTCTTGGACATTCTATTGATGAACTCGTTTTGAGTCAAACAACACTGAGGCGTCTTCCTTGTCGACATCACAAATGTGAAACTATATTGCACGCTACAATTGAATCGAAAATGAGCAATACATCAGGAGTAAATGTTCCATTATTTGTGAGATTCAAGAATGACTGGAATTCCTTGAATAAGAATAATTTTAAAGCAGGCATAGATGATCCCAACGTTCATATACAATTAAATAATGTGAAAGCCGAGTTAGCGGGTTTTTGTAACAACGAATTGGCAAATGAACATGCTCTTGATGATTACAAAGAATTATTGGAAATCACTCTAATTTTTTTGGACATGATACCAACTGAAAATGTCAGTTTCCGCGTGCCGGGGCCTATGCATCATGCTCGCTGGATGTCCAAAGCCATTTATGTATTGCTAGTATTTATCAACAGAAGAATTTACAGGACATTTGCATTTTTGTCGTAAGATTTTATGTGTAAATTTGGTTCCATTGTACAAAAGCTGCTAAAGCACCACAGCTGGATTTGAACTATTTACGAGATATTTGTTTGTACAAAACACATGACGAAAAGTTGGCGATGGCTGTACTAAATAAAATATGTGGCCAATTGTGGTATTTATCCGACGAAGGCATCGCATTCTCTTTTTTCGACGAAAACGTCTCTAATGCGGAGAAAAGAAGAATGGTGCAACAGTTGGATATGAAGAGGGATGCAGAGGCCGAGTCATTTAAGCGCGTCGAGTTGAAAATTGATGATATGAAAACATTCATTACGAAGCAACTAGCAGATTTTGTTACACCAAACACTGGCAATTTTTTTAAAAGTTTCAATATTTCTACAGATTTCTTAAACAAAGATCCGGATATGTGGCCTCGGGATGATAATTTCACGAACGGAATGAAGATTATCAGATAAATAAAAGTCGTAAATGATATCGCAGAACGTGGTGTTAAGTTAATACAAGATTAAAAGAAAAATTAACAAGAAATGAAGATGACATGCAATATTTACTACAAGTAGTAAAGGACTACACACAGAAGTTTCCAACATACACCAAAACAGCCTTAATGGGTAGAATATCAACTTAGATTGATTATTTTAATACTAAAAATTAATTTATCACCGTCATTGTATAGAAGAAACATTATGCATTAATAATAAAAAAAAATATAGTAATAATTTGACTTGTTTTTATATTTTGGAAATTTGGCAATAATCTCGCTATTTGTTAACCGATTTTCGATATCTTTGATGTTATGGAAAGAAAATCATCCCCTCTATAGACCGCAATTTTTATTTAGTCTGAGAAAATTTTTTAAATAATTTTTCTGTTCGTTTGAAAGTGAAAAATTGAAAAAAATACCGTTTTTATCGAACTTCGCGCTCAAGTCGCGACCTCTAAACGACCTTAGATCGACCCAATATTTTTTCTGTTTAAGTTTTTAGCATAACCTCACATTTCTAGGGGGTGTCCCGTTAGAAATTGGAACTTTCGAAAATTTGGTCCACCCTAAATATACAGGGTTATCCAATTCGAGGTTGATAAAGTAGAAATCTGTATGCCGACATCTGTCAAAGATAAACGTCAAGTACGCTATCATTTATTTAGTTGACATTCTGCCATTTAAGAATATGGAGCATTTAACAATCGACCAACGCGTTAAAATTATTAAATCTGCTGATGCTGATTTTTCGAACAAAATTTTCTTCAGTGATGAAGCTCATTTTTCGCTTGGTGGATACGTTAATAAGCAAAACTGTAGAATTTGGGGCTCAGAAAATCCACAATTGATTGTAGAGAAGCCATTACACCCGGAAAAAGTCACTGTTTGGTGCGCATTGTGGTCTGGTGGTGTGATTGGGCCGTATTTTTTTGAGAACAACCATGGACGAACCGTTACCGTCAATTCTGAGCGCTATGGCCGCATGTTAACCGATTATTTTTTTACGAAAATCGAAGATTATGATCTTGACGATATGTGGTTCCAGCAGGATGGAGCAACCAGTCACGTAACACGAGCAAATCGAGATCTTTTGCAAGAGAAATTTCCTGGACGTTTGATTTCGCGATTGGCTGATGTCAATTGACCTCCAAGATCCTGTGATTTAACGCCTTTGGATTTCTTTTTGTGGGGCTACGCGAAAGATCGTGTTTACGCAAACAATCCTCAAACTCTTGACGAATTGAAAACTAATATTCGTAAGGTAATGGCCGAGATACCGCCCGAAATGTGCCGAAAAGTCATTGAAAATTACCTCAAAAGAATCAAGGCCTGTAAGAAGTCCCGTGGAGGACATTTGAATGATATCTTGTTTAACTAAAAATGGCAAGGATCAATCTGTAAAATGAAATAAAAATTACAATACATTCCGAATATTTTGTGTATTTTTTTTAAGTTTACTTTATCAAGCTTGAATTGGATAACCCTTTATATATTTATATGAACGCCAAAATCGTGCTCAATCAACTCCGATGAATTTATGTATATATAATATAATTACAAAAACATATTATTAATGTTTACATAATCTATATTTATTAAAGACCACCAACACAATATTTCGGTCCTTAGACCATTTTCAAGTGCTAACACACAGAAACTAAAATAGTGAAACAATAAAATTAACATTAAGATTAATTAAATTATTATTAAATGTTTTGTTAGAATTGAGACTTACTTGATTGGTGTTATAGAAATAATGTATAAATTAATTTGTACAATCAGTACCCATTTCTTGCTTTTGATTTTTTTATAATTAATTATTAATTAAAAAATAGAAAGAAATTATTTTACAACAATATAATGAATTAAATTATAATGTTTGCACAAGATGCTAATAGACATAGACTACAAATAATTTTTTTTTGACAATTACTCAAAAATGTCGTTAAAACTAGAACAATAAAAAAAAATTTAAGAAAATTTTGGTATATACAAAAAGTGGTGCATATCGAATCTAAAAGTTTGTTTAGCTACTATAAGAAAAGGTCGAAAGCAATAACATTGAAACATCGTAATACGTGAAGCTGTGTATGTACTAGATTTTGGACTAAATTTGAAAACGTCAATATTAATAAAATAAACAAAAATAAAATTAAATAGAAGACAGAATTTTCTTCTTTTTTAGGCAACAACAATGTCCCACAATTTAATATCGGAAAAAATGAAAAACTAATGTACTAATGTTGTGTGTATGTAATGAATATGTGTAGTGTTTTATGTGTAGTTTTTGTGAAAGCTGTGTAGAAAGTATTTGTATGCGGAATCTAAATTTTTCGTGTCTGTTTTGAAGTTCAAGCTTTTTTGATTGCTTATGATATTTAAGCTTTCAAGAAATTCCCGTTTTTCTTTGTGTTTTTCTTTGTGTTTTTCTTTGTGTTTTTTTTTGTGTAATATTTGTGTTCTTGTGTAATCTGGATTGTGGTTTTTGGTAATTACGTGTTTTGAAATAGCCGTCTTAGTATCTCCTAATCTAATGTCACTTTTATGTTGTGTTAAACGATTTTTTAATTGATTAGTTGTACGTCCAGTATAATTATGGTTATAGGACAGGGAATTCTGTAAACTACGTTGGCCTGGTGTTCTTTCTTTGTTTGGTCCTTTAATTTTGAAAAATAATTATTTATGGTGTTTTCGATCGATTTTTTACCCCTCACTAACATAGTACACTGACTTTTTGCGTCAATCTAACAAAAATTTTTTGTACCCTCATTTATGTGTCTGTGTGTGTTAGCTGCTGAGCATAACGTACGTAATTTCAAATATGGACATTGAAATCGATTTAAATCTTTATAAGGTGGTGGTCGATGAGTCAGGGACTATGATGATGGTGGAAAATAATGTTGTATTGCAACATCTAAATAGTAAGTAGTAAAAAAATTATAAATACACTACATTATTAAAAATAACTTTTTATATTACAGCAAAACAAGAAGTTTGTGTTGAATATTCGCAAGTTGCGAATTTTTATAATTTAATGTATGAAAGCGGAATACCTACTACAGCCACAACCAACACCCTTCAGCTAAATAATACTCGTACAATCTACAACGATAACACATATCCAGGTAAATTTTAAAATCTAGTAAATAATACTTTTTTTATTAAGTTTGTTTTTGTTTCTAGATGATCGTATTCCCATAAAATGGTCCGGCGGAGAAACAAAATATTTATTGGACTTATACACCGAATTAAACGACTCCGTCGGCCCATTCAAAAAGTTTAAAATTCGACGTCATATGTGGAGCTTTATGGCTGACGACATATCTAAAAAATTTGATATTGCAGTTACCGGTTCGCAAGTTGAAAACCGCTATAAATGTGTGATGCATAGAACGCGTAAAGTTATTGACTCTAACAACACGAGTGGAGCCGTCCGAGTAGATCCCGAATACGATTCTGAAATCCAAAAAATTGTAGCATTGGACGATTCATTGGAGCCCGAATTACTGTATATGCCGAGTAAAATAAGACGGAAAAATAACTAACCTGCAATATCGATCATAATGGAAACTTCACCAAACTTTGAAGAATTTAGCGAGGCCTCGAACACCAGCATCTCCTTACCAGATAGTGAGAACACAAATACTGAGGACGTACCGATTGTAAAAAAACGAAAGAAACTCACCGTCCAAGAAAAATTGCGTAGGGAATATTTGGAAATAAGGCAAAAGGAAGTTGATAAAAAACTAGAGCTGAAACAACAAACTGCAGAAAAAAATTGCCAGGATAAACTGGACATGTTCCGAATTAAGGGAAAAAATAAAAACGCACGGGCTGTCCTTAAATTAAAAAAACTCGATGAAATATTAAAAAAATTAAATTAATTTGGTTTTTTATTTATTATATTTAACAAAAATGAATTAATAAAATATAAAAAGGAATTTAGTATAATTAAAATGAATTTAAATATAATATATAACTATAGTACATAAAATATAGTAAATATCTAAAGAGTTTGCATAATTTTATTACGTTTTAATTCTCCTAGATGTTTAAGGACAACATCGGAAATAGCTTCGGAACTTAAATTTTCAAAAATTGTTGGTTTTTCTGTTCCTCCTGGTATGGCGGCTTCCTCGATATCCCATAAATCCGATGCATCGATACATATATTATGAAGGACGCAGCACCCCAAAATGAATTTGCACATTTTGTCAACATCCATGAAATCCAACTTTATTAATTGCCTGAATCGCTGTTTTAGTAACCCAAACGCATTTTCTATCTTCACGCGCGTTTGGCAATGTTTTTTATTGTAAATTTTTTGTTTTCTGCTTAATGTTCCATAATCCTTGTATGGAGTAAGTAAAAATTTCCTTATGAGATAAGCAGCATCGCCTAAAATGTGGTATTTTTCACCGCATATCGCCGGGGGATCTTTTGATATATAAGATAAATTAAAGGTTCTAGCGTCGTGAATCTTACTGGGCGATCCCACACAAACATCCCAAAATTTTTTGTCTGCGTCACAGATAGCTTGGAGCGTCATAGATATTAATCCATGACGATTAATATATGTTGACCTAACTTTATTCGATGGTTTACGGATGTAAATATAGCAACCATCGATACATCCAATAGTGTTATGAATGCCTGCTAACTGGAAAGTAAAATGTATTACATAGCTAATTTGTTAAACAATTTTTATATTTTTTGCAATACCTTAGAAAATTCTTGGGCTTTCTCAATTTTTTCTTCTTCTGTAACAGGAAATTTTATTTGAGTCAGGAATATATGAAATAAAAAATCCAAAAAATGGCCAAGATGGCTATGAGCCGTTGAAATGGACATGTTAAAAAGATTTGACACTCCACGGTACGTCTCCTTGTTTCCAGCAAACCTTTAACAAAAAAGGATTAAGTATTTCAATAAGAATAAAATGTCTTTATCGTAAAATGCACAATCGTATTACCACAAGAAGGCCAAAACTTGAAGTTCAGCAGACACTTCTTTTCTGCCGCCACATTTTTTGGTTTTAAAGTATTTAGAACTTTGAAACTGTTCTATTAATTTTTGGGCGGTTTGTCTTGAGACTCGAAAATTTTGACGAAACTGTACTTTGTACAAGATAAATTTGAATATGTATTTAAGTTTGTACATACATATAAATAAATTTAAATTTTATAACTTACTTCAATATCTGAATATTTATGAACAACATCGGAGAGGAAGTTGTTGACACGATGCTTTTTCTCTCGACAAAATTAATTTTTCTGGAACTCCATAAATTCTTCAAATTCTTCAAAAATTGAATTGTTGGACGAAGACGATGTTGACGACGGGCAAATATTTTTTATAATTTCGTCCATTTTCCACAAAATAAAAACTTTTATGTTTTAAATGTGTAGTTTTAAATAAAAAATTTAAATGAATGTCTTAACACCAAAAAAAATCACAAATGACGATTGTCAAATTCAAAATGACAGCACAATGACAATACAGTTGTTGGTGTGTGTGAAAAGAGCAGTGACTCGACCAAAAAACCCAGTGTAGCAAAAATTACTCGATTAATAAAATTTAACTGTCAGTACAATTTTTTTTGTACAATCGAACATTTAAAGGGGTAAAAAGGGTACCCTTTTTACACTCAATGTAAGTTATTATGATCAATCGAAAACTACATTAATGTATTTGGTATTTTATATGACATTTTATCCACACCTATTTTGATCAGAATTGTTTTGATTTTTGTTGATAATCTCGGAATAAATGGAATGCATGTAAATGTATTAGTATTATTTGTATTATTTTGTGTATTGTTATTATTCTGTGTAACTAACGGATTGTTTATCCTGAATAATTCCTGTCTAATTATCTTTTTCATTCTACGTTTAGGAAAGTTATTTAATTCTAGGAAATTTTCTTCAAGCAAAATGTTCTTTTTGTGAAACACATCGCTTAACAATAATACCCTGCGAATTAAATTAGTTGCTACATTAAATTTCATATATGCGGGATGGGCTGAAAGATAGTTTATGATTTTTTTTGATGATGTTGTTTTAATATACCAATCGGTAATGATGGTGTTGTTGTTTTTAATCAACGTCATATCTAGAAAATTAATTTTATTATCGGCTTCTAGTTCAGTTGTCAATTTAAGCTTTAGGTGAAAATTTTCAAAAATTTCTTTGGTTTGTATAATATATTGTTTAGGTAAAATTATTAGTATGTCATCTACATATTTTATTAGAAGTGTTGGCTATTTGGGTAATAATGGCACAGAAGTCACCCTTCTAAAATACAACAACAATCTTTATATCAAACTTCAACGTTACAATCTATTAGATACTATATATCTTATCATACATGAAACATTATAACAATGAAACGGAATTGGACACTTTTATAAAGAAATGTATAAAAGAATTAAAAATGTTCCTAAGGGCTAACCCACAGATCATTATTTTAAACAGTGGCAAAAATATTTCCTATGAAATTAATTTTTCTTCAAGTTTTAATCCTATTTTTATTAAATATTGTTACGATTTTGCCTTGTCAATCAAGGTTCGAATCACTGGATTGTGAATAAATACAACTGCTTCAAATTTGAACTTACACAATTTATTTACACAACACAACTTATTATACACAACACAATTTATTATACAACACAAAATTCACAATTAATTATTATAATTATAACACACTTTTTAATTATCACTTTAATAATCGCTTTAATAATCACTTTAATAATCTTTCTATTTAACCTTCACTGTATCACGTTTAAAATAATACTCAGCATTCCACGTCAACGCGCGCCTTTATATACCAAAAAATTTGTTTCTAGAATAATCCTAAATGCGCAGCAAATATGTTAGTATAGAAATGACGCCTAAATGTTGAGTATAAATTATAAATGGATTTGAACAACAATTAATGAAATTAACTTATTCTATTCTATTCTAGGTGTCACCGTAACACTACCCCCCACCTAAGCCTGTTCGTCCCGAACAGGATCCAGATCACCTCCTCTGTAGAGCGCCAAACGCTCCAAATGCACCACCTTTGGTTTACCTTTCCGTCCTTTCTGTATGCGATAAACCACGTCGTTCAACCTTTTAATGACAGTGTAAGGGCCTTCCCATGTGGGTTGCAACTTCGGTGATAATCCCTTCTGCCGTTGCGGGTTGTGAAGCCATACCAATTGCCCTTCCTCGAAGCCTTGATTATTTGCTCGTATGTCATATCGAGCTTTCATTCGATCACTTGTTATCCGAATTTTCTCCCGTACAAATTGATGTATTTCATTGAGTTCCTCTTTCATCCGGTCGACATAATCCTGTCCGCATAGAGCTGCTGATGGAACAGCCCCAAATTTTAAATCTCCCGGTAATCGCAGATTGTTCCCAAATATGGTTTTAGCTGGTGTCACTCCTGTTGTGTCATGTACCGCTGATCGGTAGGCCATCAGGAACATCGGTATATGTCGATCCCAGTTACGTTGGTTCCTTTCCACAACCTTTGCTAGATATTCCTCCAATGTGCCATTGAATCTTTCCACCATACCGTCCGATTGTGGGTGTAAAGGCGTCGTTCTTGTTTTATTGATTCCAAGCATCTGACATATCTCCTGAAATACCACCGATTCGAAATTTCTTCCTTGATCCGTGTGAATTTCCATAGGTACACCAAATCTGCTAATCCAATTGTTAACCACGGCATCAGCTATTGTTGTTGTCTCCTGATTGGGTATGGGGTACACCTCCGGCCATTTGCTAAAATAATCCATTATTACTAGCACATATTTATTTCCGCTCTCAGTGGTCGGAAATGGCCCCGCCACGTCCATTGCAATTCTCTCAAATGGTGCCCCGACATTATATTGTTTCATGGTTCCACGGCTTTTTCGTGCTGGTCCCTTCACTGCCGCACATTGGTCACATCTTCGACACCATTCTACTACTGACTGTCTACATCCGGACCAGTAGAAACGTTGGCGAATTTTGGCTAATGTTTTATTAATCCCTAGGTGACCTCCACTTGCTCCTCCGTGATACTCCTTGAGGATTTCCGCTATCCGATCTTTTGGCACCACTACCAACAATTGTTTTACTTTACCATCCGTGCTTTCCCACTTTCGTTTTAAACATCCATTTTCTATGTGGAGGCTATCCCATTGAGCCCAATATGCTTTTACAATGGGAGCTTTGTCAGCTATCTCACTCCATGTGGACCGGTGTTCCTTTTCCTTATATTTCATGATGAATGACAGGTCAGCATCCCGTAATTGCTCCTTCTTGATCATTTCATCAGTCCATTCTTCATCAGGTAGCACTTGCATAAGCCGAATATCGATGATGTTTTCCTTACCCTCCACACGACCACAATGCTTGCATTCCACGGGACATGGCCTTCTTGATAATGCGTCGGCATTTCCATGTGCGGTTCCCTTCCGATGTTCAATTTGGAAATCGTAGCTTTGCAAACGTTCGATCCAACGTGCTACTTGTCCCTCTGGATTTTTGAATTGTAACAACCAGCGCAAAGCTCCATGATCCGTCCGTAGAAGAAATTTTTGGCCATAGAGGTACTTATGGAAGTGCTTAACACATTCCACTATAGCCAACAACTCTTTCCGTGTAACACAATAATTCCGTCCCGGTTTTGATAACATCTTGGAGTAATATGCAATAACTCGCTCCTCACCATTTGTTGCCTGTGATAATACTCCTCCTATACCGTCATTACTTGCATCGGTGTCCAAAATGAATTTAATGTTGGGTATAGGGTATGCAAGGATTGGTGCTTCGCATAATCGACGTCTTAGTTCCACAAATGCTTCTTCCTGTTCATCCTTCCATTCGAATGCCTTGTTCTTCCTGGTTAACTCGTGTAAACTCTTTGCAATATTGGCGAATCCTGGCACGAATCGTCTATAATAGGTGCACAATCCAAGGAAGCTCCGTAATTCATGTAAGTTTTTAGGTCGTGGCCATTCCTTCACCGCTGCGATCTTGTCTTCATCGGTATGGATTCCATTGGTTGTCACCTTATGACCCAAATATTTTACTTCCGTTCTAAATAGTTTGCATTTCTTTGGGCTTAGCTTCAATCCGGCCGCTTGTATCCGATCCAAAACCTCCGCCAAATTCCTTAAATGCTCGTCGAAATCCTTGCCCATAACGATGATGTCGTCCAAATATACGAGGCACGTCCTCCAATGTAATCCCTTTAGCACGCGCTCCATTAGCCGTTCAAAAGTCGCTGGGGCATTACATAATCCGAATGGCATAACGTTAAATTGCCATAATCCGTTACCCACACTGAATGCCGTTTTCTCGCGATCTTCTTCCTGGACTTCCACTTGCCAATAGCCGCTTTGCAGATCTAATGTTGAAAATATTCGAGCACCCGATAATGTGTCTAACGTGTCATCGATCCTTGGCAATGGGTAACTATCCTTTTTCGTCACAGCATTTAATTTTCGGTAATCCACGCAGAATCTCATGCTACCATCCTTTTTCTCGACTAACACCACTGGTGAACTCCATGGACTGCTTGATGTTTCGATTACCCCTGCTGCTTGCATATCTTTTACCATTCGATCCACTTCTCCTTGCTTTGCCAATGGTAATCTCCTGGGTGGTTGGCGAATCGGCATTTCTGCTCCTGTATCTATTCGATGTTTTACCATTGTAGTTCTCCCATTATTGTCCGGTGTACTGCAGAATATTGGCATGTACCGCTCGAGCAATTGTTTTGCCATATTTTTCTGTTCGTTGGTAAGATCTTCGGTCCATTTCTCCATGAATTGTTCTACAACTTCTTTCTGCCCTTGCGAGTTACTCGTATTAATCGGATTTTTCTGCTCGCACTTCACTATCGCAGATATTTCTTCACATTTTCCGATTATTGTCCCTTTCTTGATGGTTTTCGTCTTATCCGAGAGATTTAGAGTCCTAATTGGTACTCTATTATCGCTGTCTGGTTGCACTAGGACTTTCCCGATCATAATTTCTCTGGCTCCGCTCTCCGCTTCATTGGCTTCAACAACCCACAACCTGGGTGACCCAGAATCTCCATCCAATCTTGCCCATACTACTGTTTCCGAGTTCGGTGGCAACTTCTCCCGATGATCCATTATAATTTGCCTGGTCGTTTCTCCTATAGCGGCGCTAACGTGAAGTGGCAACTCGATATTATCGTAGGTTAATACACCCCGTCCAACATCCACCACGAAGCCATTCGTTCTCATGAAGTCCATCCCCAAGATGACTTCGTCTACAATATCTGCAACCAGCACCTCGTGTTGAAAGTAATTTCGCCCAATCCTTATTTTTACGACCTTTTTCCCTTTTATTGCTGAATTTTCTCCAGTCGCCGTTCGTAACTTCATTCCATTAGCTGGTTCCATAACTCCATAGATAATATCCTCACGAACAATCGTATGAGTTGCTCCCGTATCCAGCGTGATCATGCATTTCTTCCCATCAATATCGGCTTCAATTGTTAAGCTATCACCGCTCCTTGCTATTCTCGAAACATGGATGGAGGTTATGGGGCAATCGGTTGTGGGAGTCAGCTTCTGCCCCTTCAAGCTGACTCTTTTTAGTTTAACGACTCCACTGTCGTCTGACGCTCCTTTCTGGATTCTATCTGCTCTTCGTTTGGTCTACGCTTCATAGGAGATGGCGACCTTGCTCGTTTCTTCTTAATCTCCCAACAGTCCCGTGAGATGTGGCCCATTCTATCACATACCCAGCATTTAATCCTGCCACTTCCATCTCTGAACCTTGGCGTAGCCCGTGCGGTGTCTAAACTGGAATCAATCTCCACTCGACGAATTTTCATTGCTGGTTTGATGATGGTTTGCGCAGTTTCGTTTGTTAACGCACAAGCGATGGTTTCCGTAAAAGTTGCCTTAGGTGACAACATCACCGCTCTGCGCGTCTCAGGATCTCGAATACCGTCAATGAATGCATCCATTTTAATTCGCTCCATGTAATCGGCCGACATATTTGAATGTACTAAATGCGCGAGCCGCTCAATTGCCGATGAAAATTCCTGTAGCGATTCTCCTGCTCTTTGGTACCGACCCTTCAATTCCATGCGATAGATTTCTCGTTTGTGGTCACTTCCGTATTTTCGATCCAACGCCTTCATAATTCCCATGTAAACGTTCCGTTCCTGCTCGGGAATGATTTGTAGTGTTTCCGCCGCTTCGCCTTTAAGAGCCACAATTAACGCTGCAACACATTGTTCTTCAGTCCACTGATTTTGCTTAATGGCCGTTTCGAATTGGAACTTAAAAATACTGAAGGATGTTGTTCCATCAAATGTTGGTGGTTTTATCTTAACTGCATTAACCGTCTGAATCACTTGCTGTGTCGTTCCATTCGCCTTGACATCTTTGAGCTCCTTCTCGAGACGTTTAAAATCTTGTTCAACCGACTCAAATTTTTGTTGAACCGTCCCTTTAACATTTTGAATTTCTGCGTGTACTTCTGTTTGCAGTTTTTCCACTTTACCGTGTAGTGTAGAAGATAACTCCAGAAACCTCTCGTCCATTTTCTTTTGGCCATCTTCTATTTGGTTTTTAATGTCCTGGTTCGATTGTTTAATGTCCGCCCCTTGTTGCTCCATCTGCAGTTTCATTTCCTGGTTCAATTGTTTAATGTCCGCCCCTTGTTGCTCCACCTGCTGTTTCATTTCCTGGTTCAATTGTTTAATGTCCGCCCCTTGTTGCTCCACCTGCTGTTTCATGTCCTGGTTCGACAATTTCATTTGATGTTTAATGTCCGCTCCTTGTTGCTCCACTTGTAACATCTGTTGTTTCATTCCCTCGTTCGATTGTTTTATTCCCTCCAACTGTTGTCCCATCATTTGATTCATAGCAGCCATCAACTGCGAAAAATCGAAACTTCCAGATGGGTTTTGCGTTGTTTCGACCACCGTTTGTACGTCCTTTTGTTTCTTATCCATACTGATCTCATCCGTTTTTTCCTCCTCGAAATCATACACGTCTGGATCTAAACCTTCCTTCTCCATGGCCTCACGTAGTCGCTCCACCAAACTAGCTTTTGTGCCTTCACTGGCCAAACCTCGCCGTGTCAGTTGCTCCTTTAATTGCGCAAGCTTTAGTCCGTAGAGAATCATTTTCCTTATTATTCACAATCCCACCGCTGTCACCAATTGTTACGATTTTGCCTTGTCAATCAAGGTTCGAATCACTGGATTGTGAATAAATACAACTGCTTCAAATTTGAACTTACACAATTTATTTACACAACACAACTTATTATACACAACACAATTTATTATACAACACAAAATTCACAATTAATTATTATAATTATAACACACTTTTTAATTATCACTTTAATAATCGCTTTAATAATCACTTTAATAATCTTTCTATTTAACCTTCACTGTATCACGTTTAAAATAATACTCAGCATTCCACGTCAACGCGCGCCTTTATATACCAAAAAATTTGTTTCTAGAATAATCCTAAATGCGCAGCAAATATGTTAGTATAGAAATGACGCCTAAATGTTGAGTATAAATTATAAATGGATTTGAACAACAATTAATGAAATTAACTTATTCTATTCTATTCTAGGTGTCACCGTAACAATATGTTATAATTTATAATATAAAATTGCAGACGTTTCGGATATCATCCATATCCATTATCAAGACAGATCGAAAAAACAAATTAACTAAAAATTGATAAACACAAGAATTACAATAGAGTTATATAAACCAAATAGAAAAATGAACCTTCCCAAAATAGTACAAATTAATGTACATATGTATATTGTAAAACCAGAAGAAGTTTTTAATTTTATTAATTAAAAAAGCCTAATAATCAGGAATTTTATATATACGTTTAATAATTATTTTCTGTTTTTCATTATTTTCACAATCCTTCAAACTTTCGTCGGCCGATTCGCATAATTAAAGCATTTTTGTTGAAACTCTTAGTTTTTCGTTCTCGTTCCATTCTGTGCTTTTTAATTTCTTTTAATTCGTCAATAAGTATTTGGGATTTTGACTTCCGTCTACCTTTTGCTGGAGGTAGACCCGGAGATAGATCATCATCTGAATCTAAAATAAGAAAATTGTTAAAATTGAATTAATATATATTTACTAATGTTATATTTTCAATAGAATATATATTAGTTGATTATTTAATTATGGGTTGCATACCATGCATTTCATGATATTTCATTATCCAGTGTTATTTGCGACGATTTTTATAGACGAACTTATTTGCTCAACTCAATGCTGCTTGCCGAATAAGTCTTTAAACTCATCGTAGTATTCAAATTCTATAGGTTCGGCATCGATGTGCCGATCTTTATCGCATTTTTTATGGTACAAACGTTTCAAATTAGCAAACTTGTCCTTGCATTGTGTTTTTGTCATAGTATGCCCATGTATCATCGTTAACGAATGTATTCTTTCGCATATATCGTCCTTTTTGAATTGACAGGTGCCGAACATATATTTTTTTTTCTTTATAGCTACTTAGTAAGTCTAAAACTTTTTTTTTTCTCCAAATAACTCTCGTTTGAGATTAGTTTGAACACGACGGTTGATTTACAGCAGTACCCGCGGCTTCTGAACTATTTAGCAACTCCATATTATCATTTACTTGGTTGTGGTATGGTTCTTAAAAAATATGTTGAACGGAATTTTCGTAATTATCACAAATTTGCACGATAAATTTTCGTGTTCGCTAATTATTATAAATATCCTTTCAAATGGAACTGGACGAAATACAATTTTTTGACAATGACCTACAAACATGGAAAATCCATAACCACACACAACATTCAAATTAAATAAATATGTTCAAATTTTTTAGAAAAATTCTATCCTCATTTTTAATATAACGTAAACAATAAATCTATTGTTTTGTTGAGACTATTTTCATTACGGTTTTCTTATTTTGTCGAGTAGTATCTGATTGTGCAATCTTGTGCGTCTAACGGTAAAATTTGTTCATAATGTACTTTGAGAGATAATATGGGATTTCTAACGTGATTATCATACCAGAAATCCAATAGATCCGTTTAATGATTAGAGAATATGTATATCTGCCTATTTACATGCGATATTTACAATGTCTATTGAAGTAGATCAACTATGTAACAAACCGTCGTAGTTTTCTAATCACAATGTTTAGACTAGATGTATAGTATACAACCTACTAAGACCAGAATTCAGTAGTGGCATACTCCATAACAGCCAGAATTGGGAACATAGAATCTTAAATCAACTTTAATTTAAAAAGATCAATTTCTGAAAAAAATTAATGGGTAATTTATGGAAATCCCACCTTTTATTAATGAAATCACTTAAACTAGTTAAAATGAACATTCACATCCAATTTCATGATTGTGCCTCTTCCCCATCAGCCGGAATCGCACTTACAAGACCTTTCCTTAGATCTAATAAACACATTTATATTAATCACTTGTTTTTTGTTTCGCAAAAATTATTTTGAATATTTTCAAAAAGTTTAAAAAATCACTCGATCGATTTCGACTTGTTAGGTCATCATCAGGAGTATCTACTGATTTGTATAAATAAAAATTTTGTTATATAGTAGAAAAAAGCAAAAAAATAAATAACAGAAGGAGGGACAAAAAATAAGCAATAAAAATTAATCTACGGATCGCGCAGGTAGGCGACGAGTCATAGGTTGAGTAACAAAATTCAAGGTATGTTATTGCGTACGTGAGAATAATTCATACTTAACCTATGACTCATCGCCTACCTGCGCGATCCGTAGATTAATTTTTATTGCTTATTTTTTGTCCCTCCTTCTTTTATTTATTTTTTTGCTTTTTTCTACTATATAACAAAATTTTTATTTATACAAATCAGTAGATACTCCTGATGATGACCTAACAAGTCGAAATCGATCGAGTGATTTTTAAACTTTTTGAAAATATTCAAAATAATTTTGCGAAACAAAAAACAAGTGATCAATAAAAATGTATTTATTAAGTATAAGTGTGTTTCGCCAAGTGCCTACGGCAAATAGCGTAAAAAATATTTTTCCTTAGATAAATTTCAAAGATCAATTTCTGGCAAAACTGATGGAAATGATAAAATTTTTAACATCGTTACCACAGGAGCATAATTTTGCTTCATTAAAATGTATAGCCGTTTCTAAACTTTTTAGATTGTTTTCAATAACATCCACTAAAAGTGGGATAGTTTTAAGCGTAAAAATTTTCTACTTCATTATGCAGTTATTACATGTCTGTCTGTGGCGAGGATCAACAAACTACTCTTGACATTTGATTATTTTCTTCAAGATCAGTTTTTTAAAAATATTTAATAAACAATTTTTCGCGCATTAATCTTCAGTAACACCGTCCGTTCTCACTAAATTTATTTAAAAATTTAAATAAATCCGATTGTATTACAATATTTTCATTGAATATTTCCTTAATAATGAGGTAATCGACAGCAGTTGCCCCAATCGAATGAAAAATATTATTGAATGCACACATGTTATACATATGAATAAAAGGTGATTTTCGATGGTTACAAAATGTATTTGGTAGTATTTTCGGGCGTATATTGTTATTTAAAATAGAGTTTTTGCCTCTGCTATACGCTGTTTTGCTGATTTCATTTTTGGTGATGTTATCTATGTTTGATAGATTTTTGTGATGCCAATTTTCTTCATGGTTCTCAATTTTAATTTCCGTATTACGTGAGCCTTCGAGTATGGTAAAACATTTGTAATTTTTAAAAGAAGCTTTTGCTTTTTTCAAATTTTTGGGAATTTGATTCTAAAATACAAGCATTAATTTGGTTGAGATGAAAATTCAGAAAACTGTTAACCATCATGTGCTTTTTGTGTTCTCCGTTACTATTTTCAAAACATTCAATCCGCTTTCCACATCAGAAGAGGTAGGACACACATAGGGTGATTGAAAAATGGGTATCATAACTCCACTCCAAAGTGGCAAAGTGTTAAGCACTTTTTTATTTCATTTTGTATTAACGGGCCGTAATAAAAAATGTCGCTACCGCTACAAGTTAAATCTAAAGAGTTCCCCAAATTATTGTGGTACGGAAACAGCTTAATTTGTTCGAAGCTCTCCTCTAAATTAGATTCGGTGGAATCTTCGTTTAATTTTTCTAAGCCCTCTTGCGTATCCTCGTTGAATGTTTTTATCATTTCTAACAGCATCATGCGAGCTGATTCACATGATGTATCTGGACCATCACACGGACTCAACAGAACCATAAACATTAGTTCAATAATAGTTTTTGTTTTATTATAATTGCAGGTTTGAATTATTAATCCAAATATTTTCAAATAAAATTGACTAACTCTAATGTTTAGTTTAGTAAAACATGACATTCTGTGCAAAATTTTAATAAAATGTGACCTGGTCAAACGTATAAAGACTTCCGGGATTTCTCCAGATATTTGATCTAAAACATAAAAACATTGTTTTAAATATTCTTTCAAACTATTGAACGATGTAAATGACAATACTATTGCAAGATGTCAGGCGGGAGAATCATCTACACATATTTCATTTGGCGTTCCCGTGATCCGATTATGCCAAATTTTGAGCCAATAGGAAATAAATAAAGCAGTATGTTTTTGTGACAACATTTGGCATACTGGAACGCTAACTCTAGTGCCAGCTGATTTCGAGAAAATAGCATATACAAAAATATGTTTTACTTTTGCAGAATCTATTTTATTAAGAGAAGGTTTAATTAGGGACCCAGTACTGACTATCAATGCTGATAGAAGAACAGCTTTTTAAATCAGATTTAAATATATTTATTTGCAGCTCAGTAACATAAAATGGATCTAAACTAAACCAATATCGTGTATAGCGTTTCTGCATTTTACTGTCTGCTTTAATAAAATAAGAGCACACAATAGATCACTATATGCAACAAGTTCTTTTTATTTAAATGCATGGAGTTTAAATGAATGGAGTTTAGGAATATTTGTTGGTTCTAGGTCCCCATATTTTACATTAGCCATAAATTAACCGTATACAATTTTTCAGAAACTGATCTTTTGAAATTAGGGTTGAAGGAAAGGTCTTGTAAGTGCGATTCTGGCTGATGGGGAATAGGCACAATTATGAAATTTAATCTGAATAAATGTTCATTTCAACTAGTTTAAGTAATTTGATTAATAAAAGGTGGGATTTCCATAAATCACCCATACCAAATTTTTCAGAAATTGATCTTTTGAAATTAGGGTTGAAGGAAGGGCCTTGTAAGTGCGATTCTGGCTGATGGGGAGTAGGCACAATCATAAAATTTCATCTGAATTTTCATTTTAACCAGTTTAAGTGATTTCATTAATAAAAGGTGGGATTTCCATAAATCACTCATACTAAATTTTTCAGAAATTGATCTTTTGAAATTAGGGTTGAGGGAAGGGTCTTGTAAGTGCAATTCTGGGGAGAATCTGAATGTTCATTTCAACTAGTTTAAATGATTTCATTAATAAAAAGTGGGAATTCCGTATATCACACATTAAATTTTTTTCAAAAATTCATCTTTTTAAATTAGGGTTGAATTAAGGGTTTCTATGTTCCCAATTCTGGCTGTTCGGATCCGCTCGAAACGCGATATTTCAAAACGCGATATTTCGAAACGAAATATGACAAAACGAGAAATGGTACAAAACACGATATTTCAAAATGCAATATTTCAAAACGCGATATGGTACAAAACGCGACATGGTACAAAACATGATATTTCAAAACACGATATTTCAAAACACGATATTTCAAAACGCGATATTTCAAAACGCGATCTGGTACAAAACGCGATATGGTACAAAACGCGATATTTTAAAACGCGATATGGTACAAAACGGGATATTTTAAATCGCGATATTTCAAGACGCGTTATGGTACAAAACGCGATATTTCAAAACGCAATATTTCAAAACGCGACATGGTACGAAACGCGACATGGTACAAAACGCGATATTTTGAAACGCGATACTTCAAAACGCGATATGGTACAAAACGCGATATGGTACAGAAGAATGTGCATTGCGAAGCGACAGGAGCGCAGCGACCCGCCTGATATAACAACGGGCTGTATTCCCATTTCTATCGATTTTTAAATTCGTATAAACTGAAGTTTTTTTCCTAACTAAGGATCGAAATCCTTACCTGATATAACCTGCTCCTATACTCCCGCTAAAATCGGTTTTTAAATTCCGATAAACTGAAATTAAATTTCCCCTTTTCCAGAATGTACGTTGCGAAGCGACCGCCTGATATAACCCATTACCCGAGCCGCCTGATCTAACCCAATCCTAAACTGCCACTCCTATCGATTTTTAAATTCCTTTAAACTAAAATTAAATGTCCCCTATGTGGATTATAAAAAAAATTTAAATAAAATAATTGAAATAACATTAAATTTTTTTATTTGTATAAAAGTTGGGATTTGGGGCGGTAGCCCTCAATCTTAAGGTATAAAATGATTTAAAATAATCATAAAAGCATTTGTGCTTCGAGTTGATCTTCTGAATTCAATCGGATTCTCCGTGCCCGCGTTCGTTGTATTTCAAATGAATACATTATACTATTATAGTAATGCAATATCTAGATACGGAAAAAATATAAGTAATTGAAAATAATTAAGCTGTGTTAAAAAAATAATAAGTTAAAGATCTTTTATTAGTAAAATTGGTTATTAAAAATCCTTAATAAGTATACCATGACAGAAGTGGACGAAAATAACAAAAAGATTGAGGAGCAGCTGTGGCACATTATGACATCATAAAAAAATACCAGATTGTTGTCGTTATATGGGTTTACCTATAGTGTACGATGAAAAACCGTAATTGCGTTTGCAATTTAAGGGCAGAAAAGTGTGTAGCAATTTGTTTGGCCTGGAGAATTCTACGCGACCGGAAATAAGATAAAAGTTAAAACAAAGCAATTAATAAATTGAAGTAATTCTCCAAGCCACACAAACGCTATTGAAAGTTGGACTCACATAGGGACTTTTCCGCGGTCGTTGCCGACTAAACATCAGAGTAGGGCGTGGGATTTGGAGTGTATGTCAGCTACGTGTAACCGCAAGGAAAAGGACGATGCCAACTACCTATCTATGACGGGAACACTTACTCTAACCCATCCTCAACTTGCTCGTCAATTTATTTCATCACTACACTTTTACAAAATTCAGGCCAAAAGAAAAATTCCACCATAACGAAAAAGAAAACCATAACTCAAAAAAGAAGACACAAAAAATTTTGTTTGATTGCGATCATAAAACCAATTCAATAATAATCTATTTATTCAAAACAAGATCCATAAAAAACAAAAAAAATACAAATTCAATGATAAAAAAACGAAATGGAGAATGGGTAGACAGAATAGAAAAAAAACTTAAATCCCTATTAACTATCTAACTAAATTATATATGTATGTATGTGTATAAAAAAATTATTTAAAATAAATTTTTGTTTAAAAAAAAAGGAAAATCAAAGAAAATTTATTAATAAACATGTGAACTAGAAACAAAAAAAAAAAATACAAAACAATTTGGTACCTCATACGCTGCTGTTGATAGTAGGTTAGATATGTTGTTGGTAGATATGTTGCGTGAAGTTACGTCACATTCAAATTATTTTACGGTTTTGTTCTTATTGGTGATTTTTATGACGGTTGATTCACGTTAATAATGATTTTTTTGATAAATTTTTTTTTAATTTCACCAAACAAAAAACACAGAACATACGCAAGATATTTTTTTATAAATTCCTGCTCATTTAGTTTATAAATTACATTAATGAATTCGTAACTAAATTACATTACTTTCATTATTATTATATATATTTTTTTTTTTTTGTACGCACACACTTTTTAACTTTTGACACAAAACACTTGAGTCCATTATACGAGTAGCTCTGATTATCTACAAATATTTTTTTCAACTCAGTTCGGTTTTTTTTCACAAATTAATTATCCAACAAAATAAATTTTTTTTTCACTTATTTATGAACTTATATATTATTTACATACAATTATGAAAAAATAGGACCATTTTCCATTTACCTTTTTTTCTGAACCAAAAAAACCAAAAATTATTATCAGACTCGTACAAAATTCTAAATTTTACTGCCCCGCTCGCACCGCTGTTCGGCCTTTTTATATTTTTTTTCCAACACCCGCCAAATTTTTAGCTGGACTTTTGACGTAAGGACAGGGTGTTAAATTTACAAACCATTTCCCAAAAGAAATAGAAATATAATCGAAATGACAGAGGTTCCATGTATTCGCATCGATTTGAACAATTTCAAATTTTGTTGGTAACATACTATTCGCACAGTTTTACAATATTCGCTATACTATTCGCACAGTTTTACAATATTCGCACATTAATCAAATGAATAACATTATTGTGACGTGCACAGATGCACTGTTACAAATCGTGGGGACGACCTACACCCTGAAACTGTCTCATGCCGGGCGATCAATATTAAATTTCTATTAACTTTGCTGGGTCCGGCAATTTAGTCAAACCAGCTGGTTAGTAATGGAATTATTTCGGAATCTAAGCATACAAATGGTTTCCGATCGGATGTCTTTGATATGAAACGTTCCTAGTGATTTACCTTTCAAATCTTTAACCTGGAAAGCAACGTTTCCTATTTTACTACCAATTATAACAGGAATAAACTTCGGAGAAAGTTTAGCAGAAAATTTATTTGCTGCATCGCTTTGGGAAAAATTCCACACGAAAACATTTTGTCCTACCGAAAAAACACGATTGTGACTGCGCAGATTATAATGTTTATAAACTTTGAGATGGTGAATTATTTTACTCCGGATTAAATTTAAACGACCAGATAACCAATTAAACGACCAATTTAAACGACACAGACATTGCCATCCTCAAAATCGTATAGTAGTCGTCGCAATTTGTACTCTGATCCATGTAGAGTCATATGTTGTCAATAGACTAGGTAATACGGAGAATATTGGGTCGTTTCATGTATGACGTCGTAACAGGTCAATATATAACCTGTGAAAGACTCGCTCTGAGATATATTGATGACCCATCTCTGGTCTGGTAATAATATTCACCGGCTTGGTCATTTTACACGTAACACAATTTGCGACAAATTCTTTTACATCCAAGGCCATTTGTTGCCAGTAGAACTCACGTTGAAGTTTGTTCAGGGTTTTTGCAGTACCCATATGAGCCGATGACGGAGGTATATGAGCTTGCTCAATCAATGCAGGAACCAATGGGTCAGGAACAACCAGTTTCCAATTTGGTAAATCCGTTTCGTCATATAGGTTGCCGAAAGATGGTGCAAATAATAGTTTATTCAATTGAATGCGGAAATTATGATTGTCAGATTCCAATCCCTGTATAATTGTAATGCGATCTTGATATACAGGTTCCTTGAAGGCTGGCGACTCCAAGTCGAAGTGAAGTGGTTGCATATTGGTGGAAGAAATCGAGGATACAATAGATGGCTCTTCACAAAACACACGGAATAAAACATCGGGTACTACGTTCACAGATCCCTTTCTATACCTTATATGAAAATTGAACGGTTGTAGCTCTAAACTCCACCTGGCCAATCGTCCGGACAGATCTTTCTGTGACATCAACCAACGTAAGCTGGCGTGAACCGTGTAAATCGTGAAATGGTACCCTTCTATATACGCGTGGAATTTTTTTACACTCAGTACCGCTGCGTAACACTCTAATTCAGTAATTGAGTAATTCCGTTGAGCGGCGTTCAGTTTCTGTGAAACGAAGGCAATTGGGCGTTCGTATCCTTTAGAATCCAACTGAAACAGCACACTGCCTACCCCAGTGGTACTGGCGTCGCATTATATATAGAAGGGCTTTTCGAAGTCGGGATTTGCTAAGACGGGTGCCGTAGAGAGCGCACCATTAAGAGCATTGAACGATTTATTTGCTTCGTCGGACCATTGCAGTTTTACGCCTTTCTTTATTAAATCGGTTAATGATGAAGATATTGTGGCAAAGTTTTGAATAAACGTTACCAACCACACATACCTAAGAACCGCCTAATTTGGTTCGAAATTTTTGGTATGGATACTCATTGATGATGGCACGGATCTTCTCCGGATCGGTTCTTCACCTACTAATATCCGGTTCTTCACCTACTGGTATCCTAGGTACCGGACTTCCTTTAACAAAAAGCGGTTCTTTTCGACATTGATCGTCAATTCCGCACCTTTCAATAGGTCGGCAACTTTCTTAAGCAGGGTTAAATGCTCTTCTAGGGTGGCGGATGTGATCAATAAGTCATCCAGATAAACGAATATACGACCATGTAACTGGTGCGGGATTACCCGGTGCATAAGGCGGCACATCGTCTGTGGTGCATTGCACAATCCGAATGGTATGACCGTGAATTGATATAATCGTCCAGGTACCGTAAATGCTGTCTTATCTCGGGATTGTGAACCCAACAATCCATCGATAAGCGGCAAATGATACGCATCCTATGATTTTATTCAATTCACGGGCATCCAAGCACAGACGAACCTTACCATTTGCCTTATGCACCAGAGTGATAGGGGAGCACCAGACACTATGACTTTCTTCGATGACGCCAAGAGAGAGCATTCTATCCAACTCTTCAAACATAACAATCTGGATCGCCGAAGATACGGCATAGAATCTCTGTTTTACAGGTTTTGCGGAACCAACATCGATCTCATGGCTTACCAATGAGGTTTTACCAAGCCTAATCTAGAAAAAGACGGGAACCGGTGTTTAATAGGATCTAAAGTGGCCTGATCGTTTGGAGATAAGTCGTGCCATCAGATTTAGGTGTATCACTGTTAATAATATTTAGGGCAGATATATTGGGAGTAACCCCAAATAAATTCCAAAAATCTATTCCTAGGTATAAGCTGTGTTCCAACGAAGGAACTAAATACAATTTCATCCGATGCTGTTTACCATTAAATACAACTGACGCATTCATGTATCCATGATCCCGTTGGGATTGTCCGCTGGCTGTATGTATATACAATGGAAAACTGTGAAATTGAACATTTGATGACGGAAATTATTATGTTACAAAATTTTTCAATAATCATAATCACGCTCCGGATGCTGAAAGGTTGGCAGTTTCAAAAGCCTTAAGTAATAAAGAGGAAACTGCGGGCACATCAAATAATTTACCTTGCCAAATTTTGCAAACAGTGGTGGCAACACTCCCGAAGTTGTAGCTGGTTGTCTTCCATCAAAGCCAGCCTTAACGCAAATGATAAAACGGCAAAAGAAGAAGCAAATGCTGGATAAGGAACCAACTTCACTTGATTTTGAAATTCCATTGAGGTACCAGCATATTGACGGAGCTAAATTCGTGTTCGGGGATATAAATGAAGGAGAGGACCGAATAATAATTTTGATGACCACCCAAAATTTAACCAGGCTGAGATATGCTGAGTTTTGGATTATAGACGGTACTTTTAAAGTAGTCCCTACGCTGTTCTTCCAGCTTTATACTATACACGGCAGTATTGGACCCCATAAAACTGTACACCCATTGATGTACGGACTAATAAGTGGCAAATCAACTGCTCAATACAGGAAATTATTTTCTAATTTATATGATATTGCCTTGGAACATGGAATTAATTTGGACCCTAAATTGGTGATACCGGATTTCGAAAAGGCTGCTATCAACAGCTTCCGCACAGTTTTCGAAAATATCACCGTTAAAGAGTGTCATTTTCACATTATGCGAAATATTTATAAACATATCCACAAGATTGGCTGGTAATACTGATATGGGACAGCCATAGAATTTGCGTTAAAAGTCAGGCAAATTGCTGCGTTAAGTTTCTTTGAACCCGAAGAGATTCCTGACTAGTTCAAGGAAATAAGTGCTGAAATCGGTGATGAATTCAATGGTCTCTAACCGATTGGCCAGATGAATTTTATATTTCCGGAAAAAACGGCAGGGGTCCATTGTTTCCGCCGAGCCTCTGGAGTGTAAGTGAACAAAATAAAGTAGGAATACCAAGGACACAAAATTATGCAGAATCATTCCATCGATATATAAACACTGTAATTCGCCGACCCCATATTGGAGTGTTCAATTTATTAGATGAATTAGTAAAGAACACAAAAACATAGAATGTGGAACTGGAGACATGATAAAGAGGAAATCCACCACCTTCTAAAAAATTTAAACTAATAAATAAAGAAAAAATATTAAGTTAATTTTAAGCAAAAACAGGAATACAGCAAATTTGGCTTTTTAAAAGCTATTGCTGGAAATATTTCCTTTTAGTATTTTAAAAAATTACATTTAGTTGTATTATTTTGTAAGTTTTTTTTTATTATTAAATAATTCAATAAAATAACATCGCGTTTTGAAATATTGCGTTTTTAAATATCGCGTTTTGTACCATATCGCGTTTTAAAATATCGCGTTTTGAAATATCGCGTTTTGTACCATATCGCGTTTTGTACCATATCGCGTTTTGAAATATCGCATTTTGAAATATCGCGTTTTGTACCATATCGCGTTTTGTACCATGTCGCGTTTTGAAATATCGTGTTTCAAATAGGACCCCTGGCTGTTATGGAGTATGCCATTATTGAATTCTGGTCTTATTAGGTTATATACATCTACTCTAAACATTGTGATTAGAAAATTACGGCGTTTTCTTACATAGTTGATCTACTTCAATAGACGTTGTACATATCGCATGTAAATAGGCAGATATAGCCGTTTTAGGAAAAATCCTGACCAATTCTGGAGGAGAACTAAATTGATTTTGACATGCACAGTTTTGCACAATTAAATTAAAGCAAAACATATTCTTTAATCATTAAACGAATCTATGGGATTTCTGTTACGATAATCACGTTATAAATCCTACATTATCTCTCAAAGTACATTATGCACAAATTTTACCGTTAGACGCACAAAATTGCACAATCACTACTTGTCAAAATAAGAAAACCGTGAGATTTTCAAAATGAGATTTCTGACGTGACTTACACTTGAAAATAACATTCCGAACAATGTACATAAATAATTTTTGAACGAAAAAAGCACATGTCCGCTGTTACAATGGAGGTTTATAACCGATGTAGAATTGCCATTGTTAACAATATTGTTGCTCCCGTTCCTCTCTCATTGTCTTTTCCTGTTTTATATGCCCTTGTAAGAGGTTTAATTTTTTTTTTCTAGCCGAGAAGGTGTGAATGGAGATTTCTGAAAAGAAAGCAAATTTAAAGAAAATGTTTGATTAATAAGAAAGTTTTAGAATAACACAAAGGAAAACAAAAACCTACCATTACGTTCATCGCAATAATGGTATTATGATACTGGCTTTTTTCCAACTTTTTGAGCTGCTGAAAAATCGAATTATAACAGGTATACATAATTTTAATAAAAGTGAGTGTATACACAGTAGCCATGGCAAAAAAAAAATTAAATGTCAGAAAAATGTTGTTGCTCCATATTTTCTAGCAGTTAATCGAGCAAGAAGAATTCAATTTTGATTCTTTTATTTACAAGAATTTGTTTGTTATTTTTGTTTATCAAATACAGTTAAAACGAATATCTTTATGCAAATTAAACAAAAATATTATATTCTAAAACTATTTGAAGTGATTTGATAACGGTATCAGATAATTTTTATTGGTACACAAAATGTTTGCTTACCAACAAAATGTACATGACGTAGAAAAATTATGTTGTCTCATTCGTTTTAGTTGTTTCTGTCAGTCACTGCTTACTTTTTTAAATGCACTTTTTTCAAGCCAGTGTCATAATACCATAAGGTCTTCAAACAAATTTTGAAAACCGTATTTTTTATCTAATGCTGCCAAATTCTTTTTTTCTGCCATTATAAAAGTATAAAAACGCTCTCGTCTCACAGTTGAGCCAGACGTGCAGTGGCCTAGAACCAAAAATAAGTGAAAAATATATTTTTTTCATGTAGCTAACATAATAAATGTTATCTTTGACATAGTACGGAGAAACGAAAAACAACGTCGACACATTATTTTCCATTTTGATAAAAGAAAAATTATTGAATATTTTATATTAAATAATATAAATTATTATAATATATTTTATAGAATATTTTGTAATTATATTAAAAATTAATTTTTATGATAAATATTTATTTATTTCTGCGAGAAAATGTCTTTTGTTTTGACAACATAAATTTATAATTTTTTTGACAATTCAACATTGTAAATTGTGTTCTAAAAAAATTTCGTTGTTTTGTCACTTCAATAATTATTCATATTTTTCATAAACTCTGTTGTACTCTACTTATGTAGAACTCTACTCTATCCATAGAACTGTCGAGAACTCACAAAAATACAAATATTATAAATTTTATTAGAAGATGTGAATTAGGATTATTTATTTAGACTCATTTAATTTCACATTGTAATATATAAATAATATTCATTTGGGTGCAAAAATCAAAATACAATTTATCCCGATATCGAACAATTATTTCAGGAAACGCAGCTGTAGATATTTCTTAAAAATAGGCACACAAGGACTTATTAGACACCACCTTTTAATGGCGGTGCGGGATAATGAAGCTTTGAATTTTCATTATATCCGGAGAACTACGACTGTGAGACTACTTATAGTATACCAACAAAATGAAAGTGATCTTTTAAAGATTTCGTTGTTTCCTTTTAAAATACAGGACTTTCGTTTTAACGAAGATGATAAATCGTAGCACTCTTTCTACATTTCCATTAGGTACTATTTCATAACAGAACTAAATTTGATTTTTCCGGCCTTTTAAAGTGATTTTTTGCTATGGGTGCTTATAAATTTTACAACTCCACAATCTACAATTTTCGATATTTAAAATAATCTACAGAATCAAATTTATAAATTAAATAATGCGTTTCAAGTATTTCTTTTAAATCGCCCGACGGAACACAAAGAAACCAGTTTAAGAAAGCAATATCCCTCATGACTTTGTAATCCATATTATTTTTTTGGTTTCGTTTTTTGTTCATGTCCAAAGAAATATCGTCTTATCGTAAATCTTAACATACATATATTTATTTTTGATGTTTAGTCATCTGTAAAACTTTATTTTATGAATAAATAAAATTTTAATTAAAAAAGTTTTATTTCAAAAGGAAAATCTGTCTTCTGTTTTGATTGGATTTATTTTATGGTAAATTTTTAACCATTCCCCAGATACACAACATATCCCCTATTTACATACACATATACATGTACGTCTAAAGTATGTATAAACGCAAAAAACAAGAAATTTTATATTTCCCTAAATCATCCTTTGGGCCATCTCTATTCCTCCGCAAAAAATTGTGCGTAACCACATATTATTTTATTATTACTATACACATATCGTATATTCACAAGTTTCGTGTCAGAAGTGATTTTTTGGGGCATACATTTGCTATGTGTCGTCCTTCGATTTATTTTATAAATTTTTGGGTTTTGTATTTTGTTTCAGATAAGAGAAAATCTTACAGTTTTATGAAGTTGTAATGGATTAAAATTTGTAAGATTAAATTATATAAGTTGGTCAAGCTCATATACATATTAAAACACATAATAAATTATAAATAAAAATAAACATTTTAAAATTTATAGTCGACCAATTTGATTGGTATAACCAAATGTATCAATAAATTTCGATGTAAATTAAAAAACCATAAACCATTAAGTTAAATAAATTTACGAGGGAAAATTTATTTTATATTTAACATTTTTTTTGGATATGTTTTCTATCTATGTACTACATACGAGGAGAATATGTGTATTGCCAAAATAACAAAAAATATGGCTATGGAGCGCAACAAACACCAAAAATATATGGGTTATGTTATTGCTGGCAACCCCCCGATGTATTGAAAAACCATAAAATTTGTTAAATACTTATAGTGAAAATGTATACGAACGTTTATTTCAAAGTTCGAGCGCAATACAACCAAAATAAAAATGGTGAAAATTTATTACAGTAATTTAAAGCACATAAAAAGCTTTCAATGTGATATGTTTTATTTCAAATCAACTTCATGATTGTTTTATTTTTATTTGCTGAATTTAGGTTATATTTTTGAGCAATTGGGTTGAATTAGGGGAACTTATTTTTTTAATTAAATTTTAGTTAAAATATAATTAAGGGGAATGCAATGATACTGCGAATAATGCGAATTTTGCTAAGTATTAAGGTAATGTGCTCCAGGTATGGATTATCCATGTAGCGATTATCCCGAAAATGATTTTATATAACTCATTTATATCTTCAAAATATCGCTCAGTCAATTTACATCTATTCCTACTTTACTTCAAAATGCAAACGGTTCGATTTTAAAGATTTTCGAGTTCGTAAATACTCAAATTGCTAATAATGATCTAGCTATGTTTGTGTTTCTAAATCTTTAGCAGTCACTGCATTTATAGAATGTGATTTTAGACGAAATTCTGGAATTCAACCTTGAAACAAAAAAAAATATTTTTTGGTTTTGAGACTATATTGAACATTTCATTTAATTAAATAGGTTGAAATCCCGACGCGTTGGGAAACGTAGCAGTCAACGCATTCATGTCAAAACAATGCAGCATGCGGGAAAGAAACTTTGAAATTTGTCTATATGATGAGAAGGAGATTTTCCGAAAGGAAATAAGCCGCTGGGCTCTAGATTCTCTAGTCTCATCCCGTAAATCTTTGAGTGCTACTTGACTGGCGGCATTTCATTTGCAAATGAAAGAATGATAACCCATTCAAGTTTTAGGAGGAAATAATTAATATTAGAGAAATCTGGGGTCTTTGCGAACTTAGTATTACCAATTATTCGAAACCGGCCTTACGCTATTACACCCCTAGGTTCCTGGTACAATGGGTGATCGTAGCGTTGTTTTAAATAAGAAAGTGCTGGCTGATGGATCTAATTATTTCAAAAACTGTATGGACGGTTGCTTGCTACAAAGAGAGATTTTTGTTCCAATTGTATGTTGCATGAGATAATCAACTTTTCGAAATCGCAAATAATTTTGTGTTGTTTTGCGCTAAAAATAGTCATTCTAAATATAAAAAAATGGTCGTACAATTTTATATTTTTTTTTTTACTTTTTAGGCAAAATATTTTAACGGGATGGTTCACCGTCAATTTGACCTTTAATGGCAAATTTCCGCCACATTATAGAAAGTACTACTTGAAAAGAATCATCCATTCAGCAGTTAGCTTCTGGTAACAGTTTCAGAGATGACCGTGGTCCGCAAAATTATATTTTTCCACCATCTACATCGGGTTCGCTTAGGACAAATAATTCTCCATCTAGCATACTTATACGATATGTGCATCGATTTTGTGCGAAAACTAACAAGTAAGGTGAGATTAACCGGAAAATATAGTATTGGCAATTGTATGTGTGTTGGTGAATAAGCACGTCATGATGTTGTTTTTTAAATTTGGCATTTCTGCCCAAAACAAAGTATCGTTTTCAAGTTGTTTATCAATTCACGAGTATTTCCCCATTATTAATAAAAAAAAACCGTGTGCCTCTTCACGGCAAGAAAAATGGGCCATGTGGATGTAAACCAAGGATGTAAATATAAATCGTTTTTTATTGTGAAAAATGTAAATTTCATTTGTGCCTTAATAGAAACTGCGATTGTTTTTACAATTTTTATAAAAAATAGAAAGAAACAATTGAGGAACGAGTTGTTCCTTTTATTACATTATTTTTTTGTTACGAAGTATGAATTTTTTTGTTATTGTTATTTAAATTTTATTTTATTTTTAAATATAGTTGGAATGTTATTTTTTTTATAGGTTAGATGTTTATTGTATGAAGATTCTACAAGGGTATTTTGTTTTCTCATAGTGTGTTAATATTACAATTTTTGTTTTGTAAGGTTTATTACATATACCTATAGAACATCGGCTAAAAGTTTAAAAACGCGAGCTTATGATATTTTTTTTTTGGAGATAGCATATCGATGTCAAAATTAATGGCTAAAATATTTTTAACGTCAACCGATTTAATTCATGACTGAAAGGGTTAAACTAAAATGAATCGTAATATTCCATAAATTTATTATGAAAAAAAAGTAAACACACGGCGGTATAACGAGTATTTACGTGATACCTTAGGTACATCCAACGTTTCTGATAGATGGTAAGTACCTAATCAATACCCAAGTAGCACTAAATAACTTTATGGTTTTATGACCAAATCCCGACGTCGGTGCAACCGCTAGATACTTGAAAAATTAGACATTTTGAACGTAAAACTAAAATTTCTTATCTATCGGTCGGTACGACCACCATACGACGGTATCTTTTACCAGTCAATATCAAGTTATTTTTTATCGAATTTCACATTTTCTAACTATTACCTGACTACTGTAACTTGATGGTCATTATTTACCCACGTGTCGACTTTTTAGTTTAGCGGTTGTTTTACCCGATATTTAATGACCAGTTGGCCACTTTATTGTCATTTAAAAACTGAAATCCAACTTAAATAAGTTATTTGACATATGCACGACGACGAAATAACATTTTTCACGTAAGTATCACAATTTTGTGACATAGTTGACTGTGCTTGACAATTTTATCGAGAAGAATATTAGTCAACGGCAAACGTCAAATCTACAAAAATTGATTATTTATAAATAATTAAATATGGATCGTTTTAAATTAAAAAAGAAACCGTTTAAACATTCGACATCATTTTATCGGAAAGCGACAATTTTACTTAAACAAACCCTTAAATCCAAACGTCAATAGAAAAGGTGTTTATAATTATTAATCAAAAATATAGCATCGAATTTTACTTTTATTTATTCGCATATTTTGTATTTATTTCAGTTTGTAATTCATTAAAACATTATGCTCGCACCGTACTGGAACAATCTGTTTCTTCAAATAAGTTGGATTGTGATTTGGTAGAAAAACCAAGTCACATGAGAAAGAAAGAAAGTACTGTCACATAAGAAGGGCAAGAAACACTTATTGAAGGCGACGATTACGATGATTTGCAATTTATGACAAATGAAAACCCGGTCGCAATACACTTGAACCTCGATTATTCGGGATGAGTGGGACTTCCCGGATTATCGAAAATCTCGGTTAATCGAACGATTTTTATTAGAACTAAAAAAAATCCCGATTAATCAGATGAAATTCACATTAACCGAGAGAATAAAAATCCCGGATAATCGGATCCCGGATAATCGAGATTCAAGTGTATAACATTATTGAAAATTTGAGAAATTAGACACTAAAACATAATATTACACATAATGCGGCTAATGAACTATTGAATCTGCTGACATGTAATGGGATAAAAAATTTGCCGATGGACAGCAGAACACTTTTGAAAACACCCAGAAGCGTTAGTATTATTCCAATGTGTATTGGTGAATACTGGCATAATGGTTTAAAAAAATGTTTGCAACTTATACTGAAACAAATTGATATATTACCTGATTGTTTCATTCATTTTTAATATGGATGGATTACCAGTGTAGCGTAACTCTAAATGTGAATTATGGCCTATTTTATGTTTACCTGCTAATTTACCAGATGTTCCACCAATGATAATTGGTGTTTACTGTGGACAAAGTAAACCGCAAAACGCTCAAATATTCTTGACTCCATTTGTAAATGAATTGAAGGAGTTACTTAATGCTGGAATAAAAATAGGCAATTCAGTGGTTGGCATTAAAATTAAGGGTTTTGGTTGTGACACACCAGCGCGATCGTTTGTGAGAGGTAGAATAAAAATTTAGCCAATCTACTTAAAGATTATTCACATTTTAATTAAATTTTATTAATATCATAGGCACAGTTTCTTGCAATCATTATCATGGATGCACTAAGTGTATTGCGATTGGGGAATATTACAACGACGGACGACACATGAGTTTTCCCCGAATTTATTTGCCTATGCGAACAGATAACTCGTTTCGTAGAAGAATCGACACAGACCATCATAAGGAAACGTCACCTCTAGAGCAGCTGCCTATAGACCTTATAAAACAATTCCCCGTTGCCGATTCATTACATTTAATAGATCTTGGAGTTACAAAACGATGTCTTACATATAGGGTGGACTCATGGCAGCTTTATTTTTCGTACTAAGTGGTTTGCAAGACATATAGAAGAAATATCCAGTTTACTCGAAAAATGCAACGCGTTTAAACCCAGAGAGATTCCCCGAGCTATTAGAAAACTTGATTCGGTGCGGTTTTGGAAAGGGCTCGAATTTCGTACGTTTCTATTGTACGTCGGCCCTGTGGTATTGAAAGTTTTTTACCTGAATATGTGTATTATCATTTTTTGAACCTTGCGTGTGATTTACGATGTGTGATTTACGCTCTAATAAAGTGTATCTGCCTTTCTTAAATGTGGCTAATGCAATTCTTGCCGATTTTATTGAAAATTTCATCACTTTATATGGCATTGATTCTGTAAGCAGTATGTCCATAACCTTTGCCATTTAACGGAAGATGTTAAAAATTTGGGATACCTCTCATCCATAAGCGCATACCTTTTTGAAAGCCTTCTCTGTAAAATGAAAAATTTGCTTCGAACAGGCAACCGGCCATTAACACAACTTGCAAAACGTTTAAATGAATCCGCATATTTTAATTACATAAAAATGCCGAATATGTGGCCACTAACCAAAAGAAAATGTAAGACGAGAAACCACGATCTACCGATATGTGATGGAATATTCTATGAATTACATCTAAGTGATGGATTGACTCTGACAAACGAGAATAAGGATACATGGTTTATGACCAAAAACAACGAAATTGTGGCAATGATAAATGTAACATATGTGGGCAAAGACTTGTATATGTATTTACGGAACAGATATTAAAGATAAATCTTGTTTCTTTGATCGGCCATTTAAATCTTCAAGAATCAACATATTTGAATCGTCAGGTGTTATAAATTCACCAAACCTATTTCCTGTAAGAGAAATTAAATGCAAACTCTTTGCAATTTCACGTCCCAATTCAATTGTTTTTATTCCAATAATTCATACACTCGGCATTGATTATTAATTTTAAATTATAAAATATTAATTATATATTATTTCAAAAATTGACATTATTCAAGTGATGATAATATAAAACAAAAATTTAATTTTCAATGGGCGTTGGCCTCTAAAATAAATATTAGGAGTAAATATTATAAAAATAACTAGTAAAATAAATAAAATAAAATAGTAAAAATGTTTACCGAAGATTAGATTCCTTATTAAAATTAACTCGGCTTGTACATTCAATATTTACAGGAATATTTTGTGCGGTATTTTCGATTGCTATGGCGTGTGAACGGCTCTCGCTATACTTTAAAATATTAACTTTTAAAAATTGTTCTACTCGTACCATATGCATATTAAATCTACAGTCCGCACTGGTAACAATTTGGTATATTATGTCAACAATTTGTTTCAAAGCTAAAAATGCATGTTTGTTTTTATTTTTAGATGATCCTGTCCAGGTATATTCGGTTAACAGTTTTCTATAAAAAAGCCAATCGACTAATTTGTACGAAACCTTTTTTCCATTTAAATTCCTAGACGTTCCCGTCATTCGTTTAAGTTCATTAATCTAAAAATTAAAATAAAGTTAAACGGATATCCTTGCGTTATGTATATTACATATAAATTCGATACTTACAAGATTCTTTTTGAAGTTTTCTTCTAACAACTTTGATTTCAGCATATCGACCTGATCAACTTTACTTAAAGGAAAGGTCACGTCATTTCGTGAGTATATCGGGCGCGGCTACTAAATTGTTCTGATTTTTATTTTGATTTTGTAGAATTTCAAGAATCTTATCTAATTTAGCAATCATTTCGCAAATGCTAAAGCAAAAGCTTCAACTGCAAAAAAAGGTATCATAATTTAGAAAAAGCTTAAGTTAAAAGTAATTAAAGTAAAATTAGTATTTAAGTATGTACTTACAATTTGAAACACAAATCTTCGTTTAAATTCGTAATTTCACACGATATTACTGAATTGTCGTCTTCAATTTGAAGATCGTTAGTTGGCTCGTTGTTGTTGAATTCAAATGAAAAATTCTCAACCGGTTTTACTAAATGGTTTGTAAGTTCTGGAACAGAGATTTCTGAGGCTGTTGTATTAGTAGAACCCGTGTTCTAGGTATTTGTGAATCGGCAATGTTGTTGATTTCGAACATGTTATCAACATGTGTGATTTGAGATAAGGCCACAGAGGTGTCAGTTTGGAGTACCATTTTTCTATTTTCTATTGCGTATGTATTTGGAATCTGTGGTTCCGATTCTGAAACAGACCATTCCAGCATTTCCCTCTCAAGTTTAACTTCTTCCTCATAAGTATTTAATCCGATTTTTTTAACGATACATGGAAAAGTTGTCCATGAATTATCCGGGACACTGTTTTGATTTCTGCGTAACTTATTCAACGTAGATTTATTTGTCGGCCAATACAATATATCATTTTGCACCCATTTATTTGGCATAGTTGACAATAAATATTTACCTTTTTCAATTGTTTGTACGATTGAAAATGTCATTATATATTATATTATATTATTATTTATATATTTTATTTATTTATTATTATTCTATAACACCTGTGCGCGTTGAATACAAAATGGAACTGTTAAAAAATTACGATATGTACATTATGTTTTATTTTTTGTTGTTGCTTTAACTTTATAGTTGTGTTGCTAACTTTATAGTCAAAATTTTGACAATTAAGTTAAAAAAATAACCAAGTTGTTGCCAGAGTGTCAAATTTGTTGGGAAAATAATTTATTTGATTATGAAATAACTTTTTGTGTTTTTTGAGATACGCTTGCTATAAATTAGTCTTTATTATAACTTTTTTGTCAATGTATATGGACATTATGAAACTCGCCATTTTTTTAGGTTTCACTAAAAATAATTTACGTCTGAAAAACAAAATTTGTTATTTTATAGTGTTCAGTCGGGCAAAAATGATAAAAAATATCATGATATTTTTTATCAGCTTTTGTCATTAAACACACTCATTTATCACAAAAAAAACCAAGAATATTTTCGATTCTGGCTGTCAAAATTTGTGTACATTTTATTTCTAATGTTTTTGCATTATGATTTTACATGGACAGGAACAATATTTTGTTCAAATTCAATATTGTATTTTCTTATTAAACAATATTACATTAAAAACAATGAATGCATCAAATCAGAGTCTGGAATAAAATCAACAACAAATATTGCTTGTGTATGATTTGTGTGTGTAGTTACTTTTCTGTGTTCTTGTCCAATATTTCATTTCCTCTGAATGATTGATTAGGTGACGTTGTGTGGTTAAAAATATTCATGTATTCACGAATTGGGCGAGAATGTGATTAGCTTTACACTTATAAATGTAGCCTAAAAACGATTTGTGAAAGTTTCTAGCGCAATCAAATATCTGCAAATCTCCACTACGTGAATTATAATTGATTGAATGTTTAAATGAATGAATTACTATACGTACTGTCCAGGTTTGTTTTATTAGCTAAGAAAAGATGTGAAGCATTAAACTATTGTGAAAGACACTTAGGCATTAGTATAATTAGTAAATTTTTGTTATGACAGCAGCATGTTTTGACGTGCACAATCAATTTATAATTATTTTTCTGATTTGGTTGTTCACTCGGGTTTGACATAAAATTATACGGAGTGAACTTAGGGCCACAAAAATATCATGATAATTTTTATCATTTTGGCCGGACTGAACACGCCTTATATGTCAATATAGTATCATAATTTTAATGATGGGAATGTTTTTGAAAAGATTTACCCTGTTTTTAGAGTAATTTAATCATATTTATTTATTTTTATTTTTTTGAAATATTAACTAATATTTTAAAATAAAGAAATTATGGAAGTAAGTTTTGAATTGGGAAACAGGTACATATTTACAATAAAACTTAATTTGTTTGAAAAAATAGGCCGTAATTAACACAAAATTTGAATTGATTCTATCAATTTTAAATAATTCTTATACATAATTTTTCAAAGTAGGAACATTTAAATATTTGTATTCGTTTTATAAAATAAGAAAATGAAATAAATATCGTGATGAAAAAGACAGCACGATTATTTATATATTTTGAAAGTTCTCTCTCCACAAAATATAATCCGAATGACGGACGAAATTGTTTGTTTTACGAACGTAATAGTTGTTAAAGCGACTCACATCTGACTAAAACGTCAGTCATTTGAAAAGACAAATAGTGGTTATTACGACGTTCTAACAACCTAAGATGTATTCCCCAATTCCGTTGTAGTACCGTTACCATACATACCGTTGTACCAACGTCGTCTGGCCAACCACTAGTCATCCAGCTAACGGCGGTAGGACATTGGCCCACCCGTTTGTGCTACTTGGGTAATATTAGACAATGTTTTAATGGTGAAGTGTTATGTGATTGTGACCAAATTTATTAAAACATTTATTTTTCTTACAGATTTTTAGGTAGGTACTTATTGTGTGCCTAAAAATACTGTCATTAACTTGATAGATTAACTTGAAAATACAATTGAATTTAGAGGTGTTGGCTGCTCTAAAATTATATGCCAGTGGTAGTCAACAGAGACGTATCGGCGTAAATGCTTCCCTACAATGAGCCAAATCAAGATATCGTCTAGTATAATCACGGTTAGTGAAGCGATTGGGAAGAAATCAGTACACAAAAACTGTGGCGGTGGTTAAAATAAAGAAGGACGAATTCTTTAATATGTATGGAATTACAGGCGTAGTGGGATTAAGTGACGGTACGCATATTACAGTTGCAAAAATGTCAAAAAAACAATGAATATGCATACGTGAATAGGAAAGATTTCCATTCTATAAACACGCAAATGGTAATTAATAAAATTATTTCTGTTAATATTAAACGTTTTATTAATACTAAATTATTTTGACAGATATGCGATTTTAATTAAGAATTTTACCGCTTAATGCCCGATTTTCAAGCTCCACCCATGAAGCTTTTACATGGCAGTGCAGCAAAATCAAGCCACTAATCGAAAGGTTGAGCTTGGAAAACAACACTATATGATTATTTGGTAAGAAAAAAATAAATATTTTTTTGGCGTGGTTGCCCGTGGTTGGTTATAGAGCGCTGGTTTGGTATTTTATAATCACGATTCCGATGTCTAAAGGGACAATCGGGACACTTACACAAAAAAAACTCACTCACATTATCTACTCATGTGCGTTCGATATAATCTCCAATATTCTCCTGCATTGTCGACGGACCCGTATAACAACACCTCGACTAATCGTTGTGGTGAAGCCGCTTGCGATGATGGGATCGTTGAGATAGTTCCAATAGAGTCCAATGTTAGTATTTGGGATATTTTGGAATACTCTGAAGTTCAAGGTTCTACAAATTTAATCTCTCAGCTTAGAAATAAATAAAGCAATAAAATTTGAACTGTATATCACTAATATTACATCAACTTACATAACTCTCTTCTTCTACCCTTATCCACTGTTCCGTTTAACGGGGGAGACTTGTTGGGTTGATAGTGCTTACCTCTAGACGCCCCATTTCTGAATAGAATGTTGAAATTTTCCTCAACGAATTCTATTAAATTGGCCCTTTCTTCGACACCAATTGTATTTTACAATTAAGTAATAATGTTTTTAATAATATGTAAGTTAATTTATAATTACGCTTTATATTTTATACTACCGTCTAAAAATACAATTATTGTGAATCTATTACAATTATTTCATCAATAAAATTTACTTAAATTGGTATAAAAAAATTATTTCAAAAAAATGTTTCGAGTATTCATCGATATAACTGTCGAATTGAGTAAATGAAACTACACAATATGACATAACGACTTTATAAAATTTAAAATAGTATCACTTACAATTCTAATAAAATAATGTTAAATAATAATAAATATTTTAATCTCAAAACTCACCATTTTTTAAATTTAAATTATTGTTTTATTTAGAAGAACAAAAGAGAGTTTAAAAATGTTCACTTTACCACAAACAACACGTTATGACTAAACAATTGCCTCAACGTATAAACAAAACAAAAAATATATCATTTTTCTGTTCAACAGCAAGCGATTGTATGCGTCCACACGAGGTATCAAAGAAGCAGCTTCACCTTCGTCTCCTTCCCCGTTTACCTATAAAACTGGTTTTAATGGCGACTCATTTTTCAGCGAACAATTTTTTGGTAAAGCAGAACTATAACACAAACAAAAATGAAATAAAATAAAGATGAGCACAAAATTATTTTTATGATATCTAATATGGTAAATAGTTTGTGTGTAAACAACTTTGGATTTTAATTAAATTTTTTATTTTAAATGACGTTAAACTCAACAATAAATTGCTGTATTCTGATTACATAAACCTACATTTGACAGCTCTTCGAAAGCTCGAAATGTTACAAAGTTTTTAATAGATACTTTTCATTTAATTGTTTTTTATTATTAATCAAAATATATTTTATTTTGCATCATAATTTATTTTATTTTATGTCGTAAAATTTTAGTGAAATCAAAAAGGCTGTCTTCCTTGAAGCTGTCCTAGATATCGCAATGTTATTTCCTGCGTTGCTACACATTGCTCAGATCAATGTATGGACTAGATGGACATCATACTATTATAAGTTTCGACTTACTAATTTGATGGATGACGAAAAATTATATTTCTTCAAAAGTTACACAAACGTAAAAAGCTTTGGCAGCAAAATACATTCTTTTAAATGTAGCTTGTTTTATTTTATGTTCAATAAATTAGCTACCACTCTATCAAAATGGTGTTGATCAAAAACAATTCATCTGGACTACGATACAATATACCCTAACTATTTTTTCATTTCATAAATCACTGTTACTGGTTTTTCATTAACATTTTATCCAACACTTTGTATACCATATACGCATATTATCTATGTACACGAGAAGACCAGAAGAAGGATAAAAATAAGTTTCACAGCCGAATTGATTTATCTCTCTCGCTTATATAATGTAATTAAATTAAGTAACTGATTGATATTAGTTTTATCCCACAAATAAATGAAATTAAAATTTATTCATGCCTCTCATACATATATGAATTGGTATCATTGGCTTTGTTCTTCTAAAAAGCATATACGAATAAAATGATATGTGAATTAATGGGGAAAGTTTAACAGTCGAGATAAAATTGAAAGAAAAGAAATAAAAAAACAAAAAAATTGAGATTTCCTTCATTCCATTTAAACTTCTTGCTTGCTGTTAGTGAAGATTCATTCTATATTTGCCTTCACTTTGGAAATGAAAAATTCAATAAAATTAGAAATTATAATTTTTTTTATCACAAAACGAGAGCTAAATAAAATCAATATCTTAACAAGCTTTTATGTGAGCACTTTTTGAATAAAAATGTACAATAAAATGGTAATAACAATAAAAACAGCACATGGCCCATAACTATTGACTTAAATCTCACTTCGAATAAAAAATTAAAACTGGGATAAAATCCAATTGTAATTAAAAGCTTTTTTGTATTGTATTAGTTTCGACCCACATCTGTCACCAAACTGCTTGATTTTAGCACATATAAAAAAAATCAAAAATAAAAAGTTACATCAAACTTTATTTTAATTATAACAATAAAGCAAAGGCACAGAACAAAATATTGTAATAATCGTAAAACGTCTCGAGTATTTAATTCATTTTATTGCTACTATTATTTATTTAACTGAGGATTTAAAATAAATATTTCACTTGTTGATTTATAATTTTGTTTATAAACAAAACTCTTATTGTAAATCTTTAAAATGAAATAAGTTTTGCTTGTGATTGTTTGTTTTTTGTTTTAACCAGTTGTGGTTTGCTAGATAATTGCCGTTAGCAAAATAATATTTAAAGTTGTTGAAAAATTGGAACAACTTATTTCGTACTAAAAGATAAAAGTAATGTGAGAAAATATATTTCTACACGACGAAATTGTTTGGTTTGACATTCAAAAATAAAACTTTTGAATCTTTTGATTTTCTCAATAAACTGAGTCTTGAAATTGAATTGTTTGAGCAGAAGAGTTATGAAATCTTCACAGATGTACAAATCGATTAAGCAAATACAAATTTTGGTTGCAGTCACATTTGTTCTGATATTAATGTTCAAAACTGTATTTTTAGATCTTAATCAGATAATTGTTAGTGATTCCGTTATAATTTATCATCCAAAAATTTTAGCCAAATACATTTTTACCGTAAAAAATTTGTTGATGAAAATATGATCAAAAATAAATACAGAATAGACGAATTTAACACCTAGAGTAAATAAAAATATTATCGCGATAATTTTTTTTTTGTATTATTACCACAGTAGAGATATTATGCAGAAGCTTCATTGGGTAAACCAAGAAAAAATGACCTACCGACCATTTTCCTACCTTTTATTTACGACTCAGAAATGTAATTATTTTAATGGAATCATTATTATTAATATTTATTATTTATATTAATTTTTTTGAACAGTTGTTATGAGTTACAAGTTTTTTTTATTTCAAATTTAAAACTCAATAATAACGAATATTGGTTACCCTGCAAACAATTTTTCCTACCTTTTCGCGAAGCAAGATCAACAAAATGAGTCGAAATTTTTCGATACAAAAATAGCGTTATGTCTATTCATTTATCACTGCAATCTGTTCTGGGGCTAAGGTTCTTCAAACTCTTTCACGGTTTGCTTTTTCAGTCCATACTTTTACGCCGTTGCCAGCCAATTTGAGGACGCACGGCTATAGGTCCGATTTTTATCACCACATTGCATAGCTTCATGCCAGCCTATACTATGAGTTTTGCACTCCGACAGGGGGTCCTAGATATGTTCCATCTCATCACAGATCGTAATCTCGAGATGAAAATTTTCTTTGCATCCTGCCCCTATCGGGATTCGAACCCGATACCTCCCGATCCAAACTCCAAAGGTTTAACCACTGTGGTATTTGGTCGGTTTATCGCGATAATTTAAAAAATTTAAACCACGTTCTGTGCACCAATTCTCTAAAAAACACGATAATGAGTAAACGAAAAAATAAACAAAATCATACAAGATTGTTGTTGTAATTAGTGTGAAGTCGAAAAGCTTACTATGGTTTTCACGTTTACACATTATCTTGCTTTTTAGAGAACAGGCTACTGATCGTAGATTGAAAACACAATAAGAAACCTTTAAAATTTTATTGCATTTCAGGATCAATAATTTTTAGAAGTACCGTGGAAAGCAGGCTTTTTTACAAAAATTTTAAATCGTTAAGCAACTGTTTTTGATGTTTTATTACTTCAATTAAATAATTAACTCTTATACTCTCGTATATAGGGGCAACGAGCTACTCGAGTTTGCTGCTCTTACAGCAAGACGAATTGACCAAACAATTTCAAATGTTTAGATATTTTTAGCCTGCTACGTATTCATAAATTATTTGTTTTTAGTTTTAACTACTGAGGAAAATTAAACATTAGTAAAAGAGAATTGAATTAATAATACTATTTGCAATTTACTTTTTATTGTAAATCTCACAATACACAAAAAATAAGTTGCGAGCGCCAAGGAATTTATTGTTCTCGCGTAAATGTCGGCCGTTCGATCAACAAAATACTATTTTAATACGTTCACAAAAACGATATAATGATATAATTTTGCTACAAAAAATTTGTTAAAAATATAAATAGCCTAAAATGTGAAATTTTAGCTAAGTTTGCCGGATTGCTGATATTTGAACGAATTTTTTCTAAATCCCAGCTAGCCATAGAGGTTAGGAATTTTGAAAATAGAACTGAAAGTTGCTGTGCTATAATTCGATTCAGTTTGAACGAATAACATGATCAACATTTTTTTTTAATTATATTTATTTATTACAACTAATTTATAATATAAATCATCTAGTCCTTTATCTTTCATAATTCATATTCTTGTTTAGAGGATTGAAGCCCTTTGGCTACAACCTTTACAGTTTTGTTATATTTTAGTCGATCCAGATTGAATCTAGTAGATCAAGTTATTTCTTCCTTCGCGGCCGTCTTACTGGGTTTGACTCGTCATACGACGTATCTCAGCATTTTGGTGTAGTTCATATTCTTGAAATTTAATCGAATAAAATCGTCGACACCTTTCTGTCAAAATACGTCATCCTGAAATTTCCAATTACAAAGTAGATGAAAATTTTCTACTGATATAAAATCTTTGAATTTCATTTTTGCATATACGTTTATGTGTCGTCACATTTTGTATTGTACAAAAAGACGAAACACAAATTGGCATTTTTTTCTTAAATAACTATAAAAGGCAAAATGGATAAACCAAAACAAAGATTAGGGAATTTCTCTAAACAACAAAAAAGGGCCCTAATAGACTTTATAGAGGCAAATCAGGTTTTAATAACATATGACAACCCAACAAGACCTAAAACATCAATTTTTTTCATCTCTACCATTGGCACTGTTGACAAGTCTGACTTATATAGAACATAAAAAGTTGGTTCAAGAACACTACCTTGTGGTAGTCTTGCTGATATTTTCTTTATTTCTGAATATTCGCCATACGAAAATATCGGTTAGATATAGAAGGTTTTAGGGTCGTATCGACAGACGCAACTACAAGTTGTAGTTGTAGTCGGTGATTTTTCGAAATTGATGTTCACATTCCGTATTTTTAATCCACACTATTACTGCAAATTAATTCACGAATTTATTGTAATTTTTAAACATAACTAAAAGTGTCAATTTTTACGTAATACAAAATTAAACTCAAATTACAAAACTACATTTTTTATTTCAATATGTCCAGACGAATATATAAAACACAAATAACTAATAATTTGACTATTAATAAATTAAAAACTTTTTGAAATTCAAAATTCGCAATTAAACGTCAATTGAATTGTCGATTGTAGTCGTCGATATCCACGACTTTAATTCATAATATATACGAGAATCATCACTTTAAAGTATCAATTTATTGTGGTTTAAAAATACCAAAAGATACAATTTAGTCGTATTTGCGGATTAATTGACATCTATCGATTTAGCCCTTAGTATTGCTAAACTGCTTTGGTAAGCCTTTTTGTAATTTATATTCCAAGTCTTTATGCCATACTATGTCAAAGGCCTGTGCTACATCCAAGAAGATACTTGAACATACTTTTTATTTTCAAGTGTATGTTTAATTATGTTTGTAGTTTGATGTACTCGTTCTATTGTTGAATGGTTTTCTCTGAAGCCAAATTGGTTTGGAGGAATGATTTCTTTCTTCTATTATTGGTTTGAGTTTCTTTAGGTGTAGTGTGTTGAATAGTTTTTAAATTATTGGAAGTGACGAAACCGGTCTATACGAATTTTTGCCATTTAGTAGTTTGTTGGGTTTAGGTATCATGATTAATTCTGCGATTTTCTTTTGATTTGGACCGTGTTTAAGTCTGGACACTACGTTAATTATTTGGAATAGTTTATGTAGTCCTTTTTCAGAAAGAGCTTTTACCATTTATGCTATAATTTTCATATCCTGGAGAATACTTTGCAATTAGGTTAAGATTGATTTCCTCTTTCAATTCTTATAAAGTTACAGGAGATAAATTATCTACTGGTGGTATGATTTCCTCTGCTATTTCTAGGTAGAAGCTCTAGCGTGTTATCGAGGTGAGTTGCAAACAACGTAGCTTTTTAGCACTTTTAGCCCATGTTCCATCATGTCATTGTTAACTGGTGGGATTTTAAGTTTAGGTTATTTAAATTTGTTTAAGCTTTCCAAAGGAAACACCCGGTGTTTCCCAGTAAGGTCACTTAAATATTTATTAATAGATTCGTTTTTGATTTCGTTAATTAGCAACTTTAGCTTATTGGACAAAAAATTTAGAGTTGTTTTATATTCTGGCGCTCGACTTATGCTCAAGATTAAAAATAAAACGAGTTTTTACTAAACAAAAATAAATGGCTAATTTGTGTTTCTGAATTAAACATAAGTAAAGATCTTTTACAGTTTCAAATATAAGAATATTTTTTTTGTCTTAGACAATTTGTATTTTGCTCAAAAATTTATAAAACACAAACTAGGTTAGGTTAAGTTAAAGTGGCTGCTACGGCGCCCTTAGGCCAGTAGTGGCTCATTGTGATACCACAGGATCCTATCTCCTCTTTACTCCCGCTGAAACCATCCAGAGCTACTTATGTACTGTAAAATATCTCGCATTCCACAGCTCGCGAGTTCCGAAAGGCTGTCCATACCGTTGTTGGACGAGAATTGCTCGTCATTCTAATCGTTGTTCCTAAAAATAAAATTTCCTATTTAATGAATCGTACAATTTAAATATTTATAAAAAAAAAAAAAAAAAACTTTTCTGCGTAGAATCTAGATCCATTAACTTAATATTTGTTGTGTACCTCTGAAAACTAAAAGTAAAACCTGTTAGAAAACATAAGCAATTAAACTTAAGAACTTACCAACAATAGTGTAGCTACTGTAATCAACTTGTCTACTAAAATTATTTCGATTCAAAACAAGGTTACCAACATAAATTTCAATTCTAAAAACACAGCTTTGCGGGTATATAAATTGTTGTACTGCACTGTGTTTGGTGAGTTGTCGTTGGTGTTAAACGCGAAGATTGTCGTAGTTGATCGCAGGACTACAAGCTTATAATTTCTACAATAATTGATAATTAATAAAAAAAATGTATATCTATAAATAAATAACATATAAATATCTATATTAATAAAAACTGCAAGTTCAAACATTTAATTTATAACGTAATACCATAGAAAAATAAGTTTACCATAGATTTCTCATTTTAATAAATCGAACGATAAAAATGAATTGAGTAAAAAAGTTCTAACAATTCCAATGTCATCATTGTATTTGTGACATTACATTGCAAGTCACAAATACAATCATGACATTGGAATTATCAGAACTTTTTTACTCAACTCATTTTTGTTTCTTGATTTATAAAAATGAGAAATCTATGGTAAACTGATTTTTCTATGGTAATACACTATATCGTGCGTTTTATATTTAGTCAGACAAGACAATCTGCGTCCTTGACAAAAATAATTTCTTGTTCACAACGTGGTGAACATAATTGGTGCCGAAACCCGGGAATTTTATTAAAATTTATGAAGTATAAGTACATAGATTTGCGTGTAAATAACAGTGATTATGGAAATGACAAAGTGTTGTTAAAACAAAATACAATCGGTTCTGTGAGTTTCAAACATAAAATTTAAACTGTGATGTGTGTTTCTTAAAAACGTAACAAAATCAATTAACCAAGTTTATATGGAAAAATGTGTAATTTGGAACAGTGTGTTCGAGACGATTAACGTTAAAATAATACGATTAATATTGACGAGATAATTCATAAGTCGTTGAATACTAGTGTGTGTGCGAAATATTTTGTCGGAAATTATTCAATTTATGTCATTGACAGTTACTATTAGCCGCTTGGTAAACTAACCATATGATGCAATAAAAACATTTATCAACATACTGCAGTAGCATCAAGAGAATTTCATCCATCTTGATAATCATAAGTAGCAGAATTCAGATAAGTAGAAATTTTATTCCTATATTTCTTATCACTATATAACCAGCCTATGTTAATTCGAAATATTTCCGCGTGTATGTTAAGAAACACATTTTGTAACGGTGACAATAATTTATAAGGTCATCTGAATCAATTTTATTATATTTTGTTCGATTGATTTAAGCTCCTACTGATAAAACCATTTCTGTTTATACATGTGTGGATAAATATCCAACGTTGACTATTTTTATTAGTTTTATAAAGTTAATTTCAAGAAAACAAAAACTCAAAGTGAACTCAAGGACATAACATAGCTAACGGTTAAAATCAAATATAAGTGATCCAATTTATTTTACTTTGTATACTACGGTTCTAACAAATACTGGTGTGCGTTGTGTTTTGTACCAATTTAAATTTCTTCAATCATATTGATAGTTGCTTGATAATCATTAACAATGGAACGTCACATTCGAATTCGGAATCGCATACCCAGTCAGATAGATCAATGCCTTCTAAACTACTGGCCTTTTACTACTCTCATTTTTCGCACATGACGTCAATTTAAGTCTAAACCGAGACTGCGCAATAATACTTTTAACATATTTACACTAACAAAGCAACTAGAGAAAGCAACAACAACGTCGACTTAGCGTGTCGTCATTATTTGGTGTAAGCGGCCTGTAGTTTAGAAGGCATTGGATAGATGCAATACTAACGTTCGCTAAAAATATTGATGATGTCATAACGGAGAATGCTATTCGACCTTGCATAGATGACTTAGTAAAATTACATGACGATTTCAATGTACGGAGATATCACTAGCAGAATTCGAAGGATACCAACCAATCACATCAAAAGTAAATTTGATCTACTATGAAGCTCGAGCCCTTTTAGAAGACGCTTTATTCAAACGAACGGGTGCAAATACGAGGAAACATAAAGTGGCTGATGAGTTAAATGAAACATTGGACACATTCGTAACGCAGCAGCGAACGTTCTATGAGACATTGAATACCACCTCGACTGCGAAGCTTCCTAAAATAATTATTGAACCATTTAGCGGCGAATATAAAATGTGATATCGTTCAGAGATCTTTATGTGAATGCGGTACACAACCATCCAAGCCTGAAGGGATCTCAAAAGCTGCAACAATTAAAGAGTTTATTGCGAGGTGAAGCGGCGGGACTTATTCGTCACATTACAACCACAGACCAAAATTATGAGGAAGCGTGGCAAAAACTTGAAATGCGTTATAATAAGCCAAAGCCGATTGCGTCTACACTCATTCAAACCTTTCTAGAGCAAAAGCCTTGTAAAATCACAAACTATAAAGATTTACGCCGTCTATATGATCAATCCGACGAAATCATTCGTGCGTTACGAAGTCTTGGGAACGAAGAAGAGTCACGGGATCCATGGTTAATACATTTGTTGTTGCAGAAGGTTGATAACGATACCAAACAATTATGGGCACGAGAATCAGTGAATAACAAGCATCCTAAATTTTCTGAGTTTTTAGAATTCCTCAACGTACGATGTGATACGCTCGAGTCATGTGTTATTCAAGACAGGAAGAATTATGCTACTCCATCATCATCAAAGTCATTTCTTGTAGAACAAACAGGTGACGCAACTCCAAGAGATACATGTTGTGCGTGTAAAGGTGATCATTTCTTATTTAAGTGTCCATCATTCCGAATTAGCAGTCTAGAAGATCGTATACAATTGGTGAATGAACATGGGTTATGTCGTAATTGCTTACGAAAAGGACATATCGCTCTTAAATGTTATTCAAAAACTTCTTGTTTGATTTGTAAACGAAGACATCATTCACTTTTACACCAAAAGTCCAACAATGATTCAAGCCAACAAACACCATCGCATGCACATTCAGTATTTGTCGAACAACCAAAATTAAATCATCCATCAACAAATAGTCAACTATCAACATTACCAATCACTCAACATTCACACGCAACACAAGAGCAACATTCAACATTACTAGCAAAACCGATTCCTGCTATTCAACTAACAACAAAAAACACACCAACACAAAATTGTTTACTGTCGAGTAACAATTATCTACAATCTTCTACAAGCATTCTATTACCCACTGCTATTGTCAAAGTGAAATTGTTACAGGCTGGCTACTGCCAACCTGCAGATATTCACTAAGCGCATGCAGAGGCCTCCACGGTGATTTTTGCCGGCTACGTTCTCAGGGAGAAGTGCTAAGGTCGTGGGGTTTGAGGCTTGCATGACGCTCCTGGCTTACACCGTGATCATACAGAAAGTTAGGGGGAACGCAAATAATAATAATACCGAGTTCCGCCGAAATTCGTCGGCCGGAACCTGAGGAACGAACACAACAAAATTATAAACCGGTAGAGGTGCCTTGGTGCGCGCATCCATTCGAATTCAAACAGGGCATAGCCCCGGTTACGAAATTGGATGCGGGCACCAAGGGACCGCAAACACTAAACCGACACAGAGGGAGTCTCCACTCCCATCATACCGAACCCGGAAATTTAATAATTCATTTTACTAAGAATCAACTACCAAAAATAAAAATAAAAATAATCGCCGCCGACAACAAAGGAGAAGCGAGAAGCGAGACCACTGCGCATCGAGCGTGCACCCGCTGTGCGGCGCTCGATTACAAAACAAAATTTAATTTTACCAAAATTTAGAAATATATATAAAAAATTAAAAAAAAAGAAAATCAAATAAAAAGAATAAAATCGTACCTTAATATAATATACTTTATATAAAAATAAATTCACCGTTGCGGCCTTGGTGCCGTTTCTCCGCGTGTTCCACCGGTGCGGCCCAATCGCCGGTAAGCTGATACCAAATAATACGGCAGGCCTCGACTAGCCGCCGGATCCGTCACAAAAGAGTAGCCTCAACTGGCCACCCGTAAAAATGAAACTAATAAATGTGCGTAAAGCCCTCGTACAAAATACGGTACCAAAAACACATATGGCAGCATCACCTTGTCAACACCACGATAACTACACGGAAGTACCGTTTGATTTATACGGCACCCGTGAAATATATATTTTTCCTTGACCTGACCACCCTTTGCAGCCTTGTAACTGATACTTGCGCTGGATGATTTTCCACCGTTGCGACACTACCGCCGGTAGATTCCGAAAACTCGAATAACGTCGCCTCGAATATTCACCCGATTACAGCGGTACGCGGGATACTGTGGTACCCGTTGCTATGGCGGAATTTTCTCGGTGTTTTTTACCAAACTTATTTGTTTTATTCTGCTTGATACTTCACAATTTTATACGGATGAACACAACCAAAAGATATAGGTAACCACCAAACAAACACTCGAATATCAGTGTCAAAGATTGACGTTAACAGCACAAATTTATAACCCGTAATTTTGGAGATAGCAAAAAAAAATTTTTTTTGATTTTTATTTTTTTTTTTACTTTTTATTTTCAAACTTTCCCATTTACTTTTGGGAAAAATGGCACTACTGTGTTTTTTTTTTTTACTTTAAACAAATGCACTTAAACATAAGTGTACAAACGATATTTTTTTTTTTAATTTACTGTATATGTTATGTTTTAATTTTAAATTCAATTAAAGCAAAAAAAATGGTTGAAAACCAAAATTTAACATAATTAAATAAAATTAAAACTCGATTGTTTTATACAAAATCCCAAACTCGAATGACCAAAAGCAAAAAAAATTCGGGCACCGCACAACTCGTAAAACGTTTTAGAAGAAATTAATCTCTCTTCTCTGTCTCTCCTTTATATCAAATTTTCGTTGGTACAAAAGAGAGACATATAAGAAAAAACATTTTTTCCAAAACGTTTTACTTTGCAGTTTGCACACACTCGATGCGCATTGTTCTCTCTTTCTCGTCTTCTCTTCACCTCTGCGCCACCACACGATGGGGAACAAAACAAAACGTCGCGGGTGCGTTCACAGACAAACACAGAGGTGAATAAAAACATAAGAGAAGATGGGCGAAACGAAGACAACAACCGGGGTGAATAAAATAACACAAAAATCGTCGTTGCGACCATACAGTCGTAACAAAATTACGCAGTGGTGAGTTTGTACAAGTTCGTGTACTCCTTGATTAAGGTTCTCAATGCTCATTTGCAACCGAATCATTGATAAAACGCCTAGGCCTAATCCGCAGTAAGTCAAACATATAAATAATCGGTCTAGCAGATTCAGCTGTCGGCTCCACAAGAGGTAGAGCGACACTAGTTGTACAATCAAAATGGAATCAAAATTATACCATCATTATTACGTCTCAGATCATGAAATCGATATCGACTAATTTACCTGAGACTAGTTTTAGTTTACAATCTTACGACCAATTGAAACAACTCGAACTCGCCGATCCGAGGTTTAATGAAGCTGGTCCCGTTGATATATTGATTGGAGCAGAACACTTTTTCGATATCATTGGGAATCAAAGATTATATATTTCTGGATTACCACCTTTATATAACTCGCAGTTTGGATGGTTGGTAGCAGGTAGTATGAATTCAGAAAATCATGTAGATTGTAACATATCACTGATGGTAAAGTCATTGAAGGTAGAAAACGAAGATTTAAACGAGTTGTTGAAAAGATTTTGGGAGGTAGAAGAACCTTCGATACAGCCAGAATCAAGATCTAACCTTGAATATTGCGAACAGCTATATTCTACAGAAACTGTGAAAACCAAGAACAACCGGTTTGAAGTGAGACTACCATTTGTTTCACCTAGATTGACCTTAGGAAGCTCATATTTTATTGCAAAATGTCGCTTGTTAGCAATGGAGAGGAAATTTATGAGAAACAAAGAATTCTACGAGCAATACAAACTATTTATGAAGGAATATTGCCAGTTGAATCATATGGAACGAGTGGACTGGACACAAATCCCAAAAGAAGATGATAAACGATATTTTATACCACATCATGGAGTGTATAAGGAGAGTAGCAGCACCACTAAGCTTCGAGTAGTATTCGACGTGTCTGCTAAAACGTCAAATTCAGTATCCCTAAATGATATCATGCATGTTGGTCCAAAAATTCAGTCGGATTTGTTTGAAATATTACTACGATTCCGGATGCACCAAATTGTCTTTGTTGCCGATATAGAAAAGATGTACCGACAGATTTTAGTAAGTGACAATGACTGCAATTATCAGTTAATATTATGGCGCGATGAGCGAAAGCGAAAGCGAATGCCATGTTCGGATTTGTTAAAAGATGGACAGGTGAATTTAAGGATATTCAAACCTTATGTTCACTCTATTTCGCTTATGTTCGATCTCAACTGGAATACGCTGTAACGGTCTGGAATCCATACTATGCTGTACACATAAAAAGAATTGAAAGCATTCAAAAGAAGTTCCAGATTTTTTTGTTAAAGAAAAGTGACTGGGATTACGACCACAACTAACCATTCCATGAAAATGTGGCTCGCTTACCTCCATACACAACAAGATGCACAGATTACAAAATATGCACGCTTGAAAATAGACGACTTCTCTTGGGAGCAGCTTTCATTGGTAACGTTTTGCTTGGTCACGTAGATTCAGCTTACATCTTGGAAAACATATCAATTCACGTGCCATGCAGAACATTTCGAAACCATAAATTTTTATCACTTGAACACCATTCCACCAACTATGGAGAAAACAACCCAATTAATAGGATGTCTAAATCTTTCAACTTAATCGACGACCTATTTGACTTCAACTTATCAAAGGACAACTTTAAAAATATCCTTAAAGACTTTTTTCTAAATTTTTAATTGTTTAAACCAAAATTTGGTTTATATTTTTTTTTTTTTATTCTGTTTTAAAGTTTTTTGTTGTTTTAATATAATTTTAACTATAACTGTAAATAATCTGAAATCATACATGTATATTACAAAATAGATTTCTTTAAATAAATAAATAAATAAATAAAATAAATAAATAAATAGATGATAAATCAAAAGAGATCGATATCTATAAATTACGAACGTTTACTTATGGAATGAACTGCCCTCCATTTTTAGCAGTCCGAACACTTCAACAAATAGCCCTTGACAACGCGATTCAATATCCAAACGCATGTCAGGCTATATTACACGATTTTTATATAGACGATCTCTTGTCAGGAGCTGACTCCGAAGAAGCTGCGTTGAAATTAAAAGATGAGATAGTCTCATTACTTGATAAACACGGATTTCATCTACGTAAATGGAGATCCAATTCCCAACAGATCATTAAGTCATTTTCAGATATTGAGTCTACAATGGAACAGAAGTTACTGGAAGAAGATCAGATTGTGAAAACGCTTGGATTAAGATGGGACGCAAATACGGATACATTCTCATTTCAAACCAAACTAGCGGAAATTGACGAATGGACGAAGCGTAAAATATTGTGAGAAGTATCAAAACTATATGATCCATTTGGATGGCTTGCACCAACAGTCATATTGTTCAAAATGATAATACAAAAATTGTGGGTTAGCCAACTGGATTGGGACTCTCCAGTCTCACTAGAGTTAAACGATGAATTTCAAGTCATATATAAAGGGCTTACTTACCTAAATAACATTAGCATTCAGCGTCCCTATCATAAATTCAATCAATCAAAATTAAAGGATGTTCAAATTCATGCATTTTCTGATGCCTCTGAAAAGGCTTACGGTGCGGTGGTATATTTACGTGCGACAGGAATTGATGGCATCATTAGTACTGAAATAATATGTGCAAAAACGAAAGTGGCGCCTATAAAGCAAATTTGCTTGCCCAGGTTAGAGCTATGTGGTGTGTACATCTTGAGTAAACTAATAAAACATCTTAAGAGTTGCATATTTAGAGAAGTTCCCACCGAGATGTATGCTTGGTGTGACTCATCCATTGTATTACATTGGTTAGCTGATAGACCCAGACGCTGGAAGACATTTATCGCAAATCGCACGTCATACATTTTGGACGTTATTCCAACACAACACTGGCGTCATTAAATGGCAAGGAAAATCCAGCCGATTTACTCTCTAGAGGTGTATCACCAGATCGATTATGTCAAATGAAGCTATGGTTTAAAGGTCCTCCGTGGCTCATACAACATTCATCAACTTGGCCAGTTAAATGTATTCCAATGACAAAGTTAAATCCTACTATTCTAGAACAAAGAGCAAGTACACTATTCTGTGCAAATCAAAATGTATCCACGAGTATAATCAACATCTTAATTAATTCATGTTCATCTTACTTAAAGGTTAAGCGTTGTTTAGTATTTGTATTGAGATTCGGTCGAGTTTCAACTGGAGAAAAGGTCAAAATGAGCGGACCTATACAAATCAAGGAATAAGTTCAAGCTGAAAATCATATCGTTCGCTCTATTCAAGCTCAGAATTTCAACGAAGAATTAACATGTATACGCAAAGGCGAGGCGATCAAATCGAAATTAAAAGCCTTGGATATTTTCGTGGACAAAAACGGTATACTCAGAGTAGGTGGGCGATTAAAAAATTCTAACCTTAACTACTCATCAAACATCCAATCATATTACCGAAAGGGCATCCGGTAAATGACTTAATAATTAAAGAATTACACCACTCATTGTTACATGGGGGTTTAACGCTTGTGTTAAATACACTTCGGTTAAAATTTTGGATGATTAACGCCCGAAATAATATAAAACAGTTCATCAAAAATTGTGTTGTTTGTATACGATTTCATGCAGAATCTGGATGCCCAAGAATGGGTGACTTACCAGCCGAGAGGGTTACAGAAACTCGAGTTTTCCGAAACAGTGGTGTCAACTATGCGGGCCCTATATATATATCAAGACGAGCAAATTTCGTAAGGCTCCGATGACTAAAGCATACATTGCGGTGTTCGTTTGTTTGTTTGGCGATAAAAGCTGTTCATTTGGAAGTAGTCAGTAGCTTAGATACTGAATCGTTCATTGCTGCACTTCGTAGGTTTATAGCTCGACGCGGGTTACCAGCTCTTATTTGCTGCGATAATGGGTCAAATTTTGCATCCGCTAACTCTGAACTTAAATTACTTAATAAGCAATTGACACAACAACAAAATTCTACTAATGTTATTGATTTTTGTTCGCAGAAAAACATAGAATTTCGTTTCAACCCACCTAGCGGTCCACATTTCGGAGGATTATGGGAGGCCACAGTGAAATCTGTGAAATTTCACTTACGAAGAGTTGCAATAAGGATTCTAATTTTACATTCGAGGAATTAACCACTATGATAACCCAAATTGAAGCTATATTGAATTCACGACCGCTGTGTCGATTGCATGACAGTCCAGATGATCTTCAGATATTAACGCCGGGTCATTTCTTAATTGGAGAACCAATGATGAGTATTCTAGAACCAAATTTTGACTAAATTCCGGATAACAAGACAAACATATGGCAAAACATTCAAAAAAGAGTCCAAGGATATTGGAAGACCTGGCAAAGGGATTATTTAAACACACTTACACAACGAATGAAATGGTGCAAAGAAGGTCCGAAATTTAACATAGATGATGTAGTACTTCTGAAAGATGAAAATTTACCACCAACCAGGTGGATGTTGGGTCGAATAGTATCTGTGTTTCCAGCCAAAGACGAAATCGTGCGAGTTGTAAAAATCAAAACAAAACAAACAGAGTTAATAAGACCAGCAGTAAAATTAATTAAGTTACCAATAGGAAAAGATTCGAATTAATATCTGTTATTGTATAATATCAATTAAAACGAAGTAAAGTAGTTATTATGTATGTATGTAATGTACGATTGATTAAGTTTACTGTTAATTGTTAAGATAATTATGTACGTTCATATTTCTCTTAACTCGGGGAGTATGTTGGACGAGAATTGCTCGTCATTCTAATCGTTGTTCCTAAAAATAAAATTTCCTATTTAATGAATCGTACAATTTAAATATTTATAAAAAAAAAAAAAAAACTTTTCTGCGTAGAATCTAGATCCATTAACTTAATATTTGTTGTGTACCTCTGAAAACTAAAAGTAAAACCTGTTAGAAAACATAAGCAATTAAACTTAAGAACTTACCAACAATAGTGTAGCACTGTAATCAACTTGTCTACTAAAATTATTTCGATTCAAAACAAGGTTACCAACATAAATTTCAATTCTAAAAACACGGCTTTGCGGGTATATAAATTGTTGTACTGCACTGTGTTTGGTGAGTTGTCGTTGGTGTTAAACGCGAAGATTGTCGTAGTTGATCGCAGGACTACAAGCTTATAATTTCTACAATAATTGATAATTAATAAAAAAAAAATGTATATCTATAAATAAATAACATATAAATATCTATATTAATAAAAACTGCAAGTTCAAACATTTAATTTATAACGTAATACACTATATCGTGCGTTTTATATTTAGTCAGACAAGACAATATACGTCCTTGACAAAAATAATTTCTTGTTCACAACGTGGTGAACAACCGTACACACCTAAATACTTATGCCTTCTTATGCCTTAACGTCTCTTCCTCCTCTTCGTCTAAACAACTTCTACATAAGTCATTCGTCTGTAGACCCAGTCTTCTCGCATGTTCCCCCAAAAAAGCAGTGTACTTTCAGTATCCATACGACCAATCCTACCTCTCGTTTTTCCAGGGATACTAGTGCCTTGGAGCGCCGCAGGTCCAGTTTTGGCCACACCTGGTTTGCTACCCTGCACGTGAGGGTGTTGGTCCACCTCTCGTTTGTCAAGGTGATAGCCTTTTTACTGAGTGCCGATTTAAGCGCTGCTATAGGCCCCCCCAGACTTGCCCTTTCCGACTGCATCTTAAGAGTCGTACCGTACCTATCTAGTTCGTCCACTCTGCAGTTTCCCGTGATTTCCGCGTGACCAGGGACCCAAATTATCTGGATGCTGAAATATTCGCAAACACAAGCTAAAATAAAATGGAAATATTTCCGACATTAAAGATTAGATACCATTTAAGCTACATATCTAAGATACAAGCGTTCCAGTTCATGCATTTTCTTGAGAAAATTTTAATTGCGTTTTTGATTGCATGCTATCTATTTGAGCCAGTCGTCATTATTGATTGAACCATATTTTTCCATTCTTGGCGCTTTTTCAAAGAGCAAATTATGAATAATGTAGTAAACAAACTTACGTTATAATTTATGTACAATTAAAATGTTAACCTTTTATGTTAATTTTTGTTTAAAAAAAAGATTGTTTTAATTAGGCACTGAACTTTGCATACTTTTAACGCGAATTAATTAATGCACTCCTTTTCATTCAATCATACACAAACCATAAGGCCAAACCAGGACCCGGAGCCAGTGTTTCGGATACGGCGGGCCTGCTGTACTCCCACTCTAGCATTCACATCCCATAAAAGGATTTTGCTGCTTGCAGTTTCGACATCCTATTGCTCGTAGATCTTGTTTAACGTCGTTACGCCAGCGTAGTCTTGGTGAAGACGGCTCTGCGACGTTCGCCGACTATTTGGTGGAATGTTTTTCATATAATTCGTTTTGATGGGGATCTTTCAACGTATACGAACCATCTTACGCGGTCTCACGTATAAGAACCATTCTCCCACATTTTTATAGTAATCTACAGTTGCTGGTGGTCATGATCCAACTTTCATTTCAGAAAATTAGTAAAGGGTTGATAACTGCTTTGTAAAGTAGGAGTTCACACAACTGCGAAAGATATTTTCATCGCAACAACCTTGATTGTGGATAGAAGACTCGATATCCGGCTGCTAAGCGAGCTTTACTATCTGCCTGGATATGATTTGTAGATGTTATATTTTTAGTGATCCGATATATTTAAAATCTTTCACGTCGTGAAAGCTGTAATTGTTTGGTCTGAGATCTTTCTTAGTGATGCTCCTTGGTTATGTTAATAATTTTACCTTGTTGATTTTTAAACCAAGTCCTTTTGCGTGATTGTCAAGTATTATTAATCTAACGTTTCAGTAAAATTTTCCTTATTACATACTCGAGCGTCAGTATACGCACCTGCGCGAGTGCATCTCGTACACCAGATGCTATTTTGAAGGGGTCAGATACTGTCTCTTCCACTAAGAATCTGCACATAGAGCAAGAGGTGGTTAGCCTACACAGAGAGACAAGCTCAACTGGAATTCCTAGATATATGAGTGAGCCTTATGGTTTTTGCGATTGATGTTATCAAATGAAGATAATGAGTTGCCTCCTTACCGTGAAACGCTCTTGAGTGGTTGATCGAGTCTAGCGAAAACCACATTAGTAGTCGTTGATTATATTTTCGGCCAGTAGAATGATTCTGGCAAGTACAAAATTAGCAGGTAGTTCAGTGAGCTGGTCCCCATGATTTCTTCCTTTTGTGTTATTTTAGTGGATGCATTTTTCATCACCAGAAACTATGCGATGCAAAATTTTTTTTCACTTATGCCTGTCATGCAGCATTTCTCATGAAAAAAATCGTTCTCGGCTTCAGTTCGTATGTAACTTAATTTCCTTGCTTTTGGATCATCATTTTAAACGTTGATGCGTGTTGAATCACTCCTAATGTAAGTGCAAGTTCTTCTTGCATTTGACACGAATCTTAATAATCTCAATAATGCTCCAATAGTCCAATTCCTCGTCTTCAAGACGTATACACTTTCGGCCTTCCGCTACATTCTTTGTCTTCGACACAAAATTCTTAAACACCATTCTTAAACTTTTAAAGCTACTGTCAACAACTTCTCTCCCTTAAGGTAGCCTCACCATACACTTCTACAAGCAACCAATGCGACTCGGCTGCAAAATTTTGAAAATCAAAAAAGTAAATCAAAATTTCCCGCAAATAACGCTTATTCGGCTCAGAACTCGACTTTTGTCCGACTAATGTCGGAAACTGGTCTTCCAGAATAAACTTCTAATAATTAAACTTCTAATCCTAAACAACTAATAATTTTATTATCACAAAAAGAAAAGACGTTATGTATTTTTTAATAAATGTTTAATTTTAATAATTTTTTAAAACTGTGCAATAGTTTTTTTATTAATAAATAATCAATACATAGTGTAATATGATTTTAATATGAAAATTAGAATATAATACTTATTTAGTAAAATTATTTTGCTGTTGATGTCGATGCATTATTTTTTGCCATTGCATCAATGGTTCCTTCCGTATCAACTTGAACGTAAACCAAATATTTGAAGTGCAATTGGAAGAGCATTCTCTTCAAACAAACTAAACACAATTCTCGTACCGTAGCAGACGACAAAAAACTACAAAATGTTTTATTTATTTTTTAACACAAAGCAGTCGATGGCTGGGATACAACATATCAGGCAAACACAATAGAAATAAATGAAAATGTACAATGGGAATAGAAATATAAAAAGAAAAACCAACAGTGACACTACCATTGTTGTAATATTCGTTCACATCCTATCTAGTGCTGGTGTATATGTTTCATTGTAAGAAAACCAACATAACAGATAATAATAATTGTCTTTGGAGACGGTGATACCATACATCAAACATAATTTTCATTTTTCGTATATGTTGCAAAGTTTCCAAAGTTAAATATTATTATATACAATAATAACATATGTACATATGTATATACATTTCTCGTATATATTATGAATACTATGTATTTCATCATTGGTATAGTGCTGGAAGTAAGTTGTGTATTTAGTATCTCTTTCGCTTCCCTTAAATTTTTTACAAGATATTGTAAACCGGGGTTAGCTAAACCCAAACAAAACTTTAAATTAACATTTGAAGCAGTTAACCATCTAAATCTACCGTGTTGTCTAGCTACGAATAATTTTTCCATTATTTTATCATTTGCGTTATCATCGAAAGTAAAAGAAAATCTAATATTTTTCCATTTGGTGCTTCTTCATTTGATTTGGTTTAACAATATACCATAAACTGTACTTGTGTGAAAATCACGAAGAAGAAAAGAAAATACACCGAAGTTTAGAATATTAACTAAACAAATCATTATAAATTTTACTCTTGAGTCTCGTTTTTCCTTATATTTCCCAATGTTTATCCTTTTACCATATACATATTATAATGCTTTATTGTTATGTTCTTCGGCCATCTCGTGAGCCTGCTTTTGTATTTTGCCTGCCTGTCTCTTTATATATTTGTCTATAAACAAAAGAAACCAAACATAATAATTTTTCATTGTTGCTATTCTATACCTTGAATAACAAGATGTGCAATAACATTAAAATGATACTACGACAGGGGGAAATATAAAGTGATACAATTATTATAGCACACATGTTGATTATGTGTATTGTAGAACACAAATTTAGTTAACACGAAAAGAATATAATAATAATTCAATATTCTCGAAATTTGTTGGTTATACTTTTTTTATAATGATAACATTCTGAAATTGGTAAATTCCCTCGTTTTGGTTACGAAAAGAATTTCAAATGATGGTTCGGTGTTGACTGATGCGTTTAATATTTGTATTTTTCAATTTTATGAAGTTCGCTACGGAAATAACGCAATATTTGACTCGTAATCCACGACTTTACACCACGGACATTATGTATGGGCACATTATCTTGTTGGAAAATCCACTGAAGAGCCCCAAGTTGTACCGGTAAGAAATTTAACGTTTGAATTATTTAAGCAGCGCCATTGGGGAAAATCCGGTTGCTTCAAAAACCTTGTAGATATTCTATTCCATTCATTTATTATGTTTTTTTATTAAACCTGAAGTATAAATATTACATTATTTTGTTATAAAAATTTTCTCGAGTATTTGTACCGAGATCCACTATGAAAGCTTTTCGTTTTCGAGATCAGTATGCCACGATTGTTAATGCGTTGTCTCGTTTTTTGGTAATATATAGTATATATGAATTTTATTTTGTGGTTTTTCTTCCTGATTTGGAAAGTACAGAATAAGGGGTTTTGCAGATTTAATTAATTCGTATTATTTTGTAGTGGTAAATATTGTTATTCAATGTTCAATGCTTTTACTTGTATGTAGATTATGCATTGTTTTCTCAAATAAAATACATTCACGATTAACCTGTCCAGTTATCCCCTCCTATGTGACTCGTTGATGGAAAGAGATGGATGTGATGAATTGGTTTGTTCTGAGAAAAAACGTGGATAAACTTTCTTTTGGATCGAGACAAGCAAAGCGGACGGATGGTGTTGGAGAAGCGGTGTTGATCAGATGTGTTTTTTTATCAACAAAAAGAATTTTGAAGTAACACATCTTGGACGAGTTGGATTTCGTGTTATGGATATAAGGAAAACCGTCGATAAGTATACTTATTTTTTTTTATTTTTTTATATATGCATATATGATTAAGATTATTTATTGTGGACAATGTGGCGTGAAAGCCGAAGTTTTTTTGTGAGATTTAATTAAAATCGCAACATAATCCGAAACATTATAAGTGGTTGTGCACAGTTGAAAAAATATGCCGTATGTAATGCAAGTTGCATTACATATAGGTCCGGAGCAAGCTTGCATTACAAACTAATGCAAACGTTGCATTAAATCAGATTTTAATGCTAATTGCATTAATTTTTATTGTATAGTTTACATTAAATTTTAACGGAATATTTTGTTAAAATTGATACATGTTATATTAAAATTTATAGCACATTGCATTAAAAAATAATCAAAATATCCATTTGGAAGCATTATTTTTTGTCGTAAGTGGCATTAAATTGTATAGTCCAGTACTTTAAACAGTAAAGCACACTACATCAAAAATTCCCAAATAATTGTTTTAACACTTATATTATTTTGTATTAAAACTAAAAGTATAAGGCAAATTCCACAGATTGCTGTTTTTTACTTCCAACTCGATTGACGTTAATCAATTGGCGTCCTTACACAGCAAATATATGAAAAATGTTTTAAGGTTATATTACCAGTATACACAATGACTTAGCGAATTATTATAAATTCGCTAAAAATTAGTTAACCCCAGGTTATATAGAAATTTTCTTTTAATGCAGTACTGCAGTAATTTTTGACGCAACTGCATTATAATTATTTTTAATGCAAGCGTTACATTAGAATGTAATACATGATTGCATCGTATAAGCTTTAATGCAAGGGTTGCATTAAAAATTGCAGCAAAACTTCTAACTGTGTGCTTGTAAATAAAAGTGTCAAAGTGGAAATCGTTCGAGCCAGCTAAATCTGTATAACGCTAGAAATACAAACATATGATGTTGAAAGTGGGTCCAGAGGCGGATGAATCATATTAGCAAGCATCGTCACAAGATTTGTCACCATCCAGTATATAGTTTTGTGCACCCTTCAGATACCTTATTCTGTCGGGGTGTTTTTTTTTTGAGAAAGTTAAATGTTTTATTGTTAAATTGATTTCGGTAATTCCTTTTCTTGGTTACATTATCTATAGTGTTTTTTTTTGTAATCGTTACACGTGAAATCCTGTAAGTTTCCACCCCTAACTCATGCGCTAACCAGATAAAGTCGGGAATAAAAAGTTAATAAACGCGTGTTCTTTCTTCGGTTTCTTGTCGAATGACAAGATGGCGCCCAATAAAAATATATGACCGAAAGTGAAGAAATTCCGTGTGATGGTTATATTTTTAGATTTAAATTCGTCATTTTTCTTTGTTTAATTATAATAAAATACTTATTGTTTTTTTTTGGTTTATTTGAAAGGTATATCGTCCGTGGATGTTTGGAGCAATTGCAAAATATAATTTAACACCGGGGGAATCCGTTCTGCTGCTGCTATATTTTTTTGTATATAAGATGATTTACATTTTTTTTTTTTGTAATTTAAATTCTTAGCAAATTATTTTTATGAAAATATATTTCTTTTTATAATGTCTATAGAAAAACTTGCGGTCGAGTATTTATTTTTTTTATTACTTAGATTTGAGTAAATCACGCGTTACAAAGTAGCTCCTCAGTTTCCAGAAAAACTGATTGTAGCATATCCTTATATGAATTTCAGGTCATTTTATTAAAAACAAAATACAATTTAATAGCGCCCAATATGAAATTACTCCTTTTCTGGCTTGATGGCGACCCAAAACTTGTTCTTCGTTGCGAATGTTATAGAAATAATAATAATAGAGCCATCTGGTCCATCTAAGTTAACTTTTTTTTCATCCGAAATAACAACTTTCTCCAATTATTATTCGTTGTTTGCGGATCCCAAGTCATGTACTGCTTGGCGAATTCCAATCTTTGTTGCTTGCGTACAAGGTTTAGTGATGTTTTTTTAATTTTAAAAATAAAGCACAAAAAATTGCTCTACGGACTGTTGATTTGCTGGCATTAAGCTCCGCTGCCGTTCTGATTTTGTTGGTGGAAGGGGCTGAATTGGACGCTAGCCTATGAATTTTTCTTGTATCTTGCGGCGTCAGAACTGTCGCTGATCTTCTTTGCTAGTTGCTTTCATATGATGCACCGCCTTTTATATAATTTCGCACAACATCCTTACCTTGATTTTTAGCAAGAAGTGGTAGACAACGATTTTTACCCTTTCTGCCGAATTTAAAATATATAGGAAAATTTTAGAACGAATTTCTCCATAAATAATGTATAAAATAAAACCCAAAATATTACCCAAAAAAAATTTAAATCAAAATTAAACCAAATTTTTTTTAACCGATTAATGGCCAATTGCACAGAAAAATGACTAACGGCCAGTTAGTTGACCGCAGTTAAATGTTTTATTTGAAATTTGTTTTCGCAATCAGAAAAAAATCAACGCAAACTTGATTAAATATATTTTATTCTTGGAAATTAGCAGTCGAATAAATATTTAAATGGCCAATTTTGGTTGAATAACTTGTTGAAGAATGTATTATGAGAAAATGAATTATGAATGAATTATGTAAATATTTAGAAATTGGGAAATCGACTACAAATATTTACAATATGGAAGCGTAAAATAACTAATTCCTTGGATCAATTGGAAGAGAAAAAATATCCACTACGATTCAAAACCACCCCTCTGGCACAAAATCCAAACATTACAAAATTCTCAAGTAGGACTTATTGTCTAAGTTGATCATTGTCCTTATCAAAATTCATTAGTTGGTGATTGGGCAAACAGATAACAGCTGTTTAATAAGGATTTTAATTAATTAATACGTTTGTTTTACTTGATTATTTTATTTTTATTTTAAAAATTGACCAGTAATTGAATATATTGAACATTTATTGATCAATATTATATTTAGTAAAATTTAGTAAAAACTTCCAACACCTATATACTATACGTGCGTGAATATTTTACTAAATGATTACTAAAATTATTTTTTTCGTTTAGTATTGATTTAGTATAACCTTCATTAGCATCAAATATGTACTTAAATTTTAGAATATGCCTGTTCAAGCGAACAGATAAAATACGTTTAATAAACTATATTTCAGAAAGAAAAGTGCAATTATATTGCAATGTTTAATTTTTTATTCATTGGTGTTTTACTGAGTAGTACTTTATCTCTCTCCTCAATAAAAATATATTTTTGGTTCCGGGAGAAATTATAGCAAAATTTACATTTAAAGGTAACACGTACGCCTAATGAGGTGAACCGTAGTGTACCAACGTAGTGGTCGTTCAGAATAAAATATTGCTACTGTAAGTGCTAGTGTTAATAAAAGCAAACTATCAACCACTTTATTTAGAATTTTACACAATGGTCTTCTTTTTAATTCATACAAGAATCGGATAAACAAAACAGGAAGCCACCAGAATATGAATTACCCTGTCTATAAACAATTTGGGCCTAACAAATATTTTCAACAAAATCATCTTTAGAGAATAAGAAAATTTTCAACTAGTGGAATTTGCAAATATCTGGGGTGAAGAACATCCAAGAAGATGAATGACCAAAATATGTTGTTTCAGCAGGACGGTGTGAGGTGTCACATGTCATACAACAATAGAAACAATTGACTGTTGAGCGTACGCTTTGGTAATCCAATAATTTCTCGTAGAGAAATAGCTTTAGATTTTTTTTAAAGGTGATCTGGTCATATAGTCTCTGAATTAAAAACTCTTTTAAAAATATATAAAGTTAATATAAATATCACATTTCACCTGAAATACTACTCTTAAGGTCGTTCAAATATTATCAATTGATAGTTTTTGTGCAAAATGTTTTATTTTGAATTTGCGGAACAATATCCAAAATTCAAAGCGAACCTAACCTGTTCGGCGATTAATTGCGGTAAAAATATTACAAATAAGCAACCTCTGTTTGAATGCAGTGAATGTAAGAAGTGCTTTCATCCTCATTGTAAAGGTGTTTTTGGCCAGCACATGTCTAGGAAAGCGACGGAGACTTTTTGGCTTTGCTCTAAAATGTGCAATAAGAACAAGAGTGAAGTAAGAAGTGGCAGTAGCTCCAGCAACACTCACAGCGCAGAAATTATGGGAAAGCTACAAAAACACATGATGACAAATTTGGTGAAATGAAAGCAATGATGGCCGAGATAAAAAAGTCACAAGAGTTTATTTCATCTGAGTTTGAAAAATTAACAGCGGAATACAAAAGAGTCGTCAATGAGAATAAGAATTGTTGGAACTCTTAAAATCATCAAATGTTGAAAACCGAAAACAACAAATCCAAATAAATAACCTGGAATCAACTGTAGATGAGCTATATGAGGAAAAATTGGATTGTAGCCGGAATTCATAACGAAGAGATTCAACCCAGCGAAATTACAAAAACAATTTTTGGTGTACTGGATTGCAGTGAGTGTTTCGATGATGTTGCTCGAGTGCAATACATGAAACAAAAATTTCTACATAAAAATGTTCGTGGTGGTGACACAATGGACAGGAGGCTGCTAATTACATTTAAGGACAAGCAGGCCAAGTATAAGCTGCAGAACAAGAAATAGAAGAAAATGATTCACTTAAGTCAGGTGGGTTATAATTTTCCAGTAGATAAACAAATCTTCAGGGATCACTTGACACCAATACAGACTAAATCTATACAGAGAAGCTCGTAAGGTCAACAATCATATTAATTATAAGTTTCTCTGGATAAGCAAATTTGTAATCTACTTTCGGAAATAAGAAAAGTCCCCTGCTGTTCGATTTGTCACATAATGATATCAATCAGCTGTTATCGGCAAACAATATCGATCCAGACACTGTTAATTAATTTTCTCATTATTAAAATTGAAGAAATTTTTATTTTTTTGTCTACTTTATTATCAAATATGTTTGTGAACATTATTCAATTACACATACGAGTATTTATTAATTTCAATTTAATTAAAACACAATTTTCCACTTTCGAATTTTCACTACCGTTACTGTATCCAATTATTGTTGTATTATTCAGATCCTAAAACAAAACAGTTTATAATTTACAATATATTATTACATTTTAATGTTATAAATTATAATAGATACTTATCTTATTTTATGGATAATATTTATAATCAAAATTTTATTTTACTCATATATATCGACTGATTTTGACGTTTGTTTACATTCTGTCACTTATACTATTGAGCATGATCAAACAAGTATTGTGGTCGATAACGCAGATTTAAGAATTCTTTACATAAACATTCGAAGTATGAGAAATAAACTGAACAATATAGAAACAGTTCTTGATGCTATACAGTTTAATCTCTCTTTTAATCTTAACAGAAATTTGGATAGTGGAAGGCGAAAATAAATTTTATAATCTAAAGCAATTCAATGGTTTCTACTCGAACAGAATAGGTGGTTATGGTGGAGTGGCAATTTTTGTAAGACCCAACATAAGGGTCGCTAAAATATTTGTGGAAGATAATGACTTTTGTCAAGTATTAGGCATAAAACTTATCGACAGTAACATTAACGTTATCGGTTTGTACTGTTCACAAAAAAACAGCATTCCTAATTGTTTTGTTTTGTTAGAAAAATATTTAAAGGAATACAAACGTAACATAATCGTTGGCGATTTTAATATTAATTTATTAGATCATCAAGATGAAGATGTAACAAATCACACGCAATTGGTGAACTCATATTGTCCGTTCGTCCGGTCATCTGTTTATAAACAAACGAACAACGGAATATTCCACTCGATGTAGTAATGGAATTGGTACAATAATTGACCATATCATAACTGATTAACTGTACAAATATGGCATGAATATTTTGGACACTTCATTATATGACCACAAACAAATACTTTTACAAGTGAGCAAAGTAGCAATCCCACGAAAATCGCATGAAATTATATTCAAAGTTTTAGACTATGATAACTTGTTGAGAGATGCTTCCTGGGTTCGAATTTGTAGTTCAGGAAATCTAGATGGTTTCTGTAGTGGGTTGAAACGCTTAGTATTGAATAGCACACGTATTATAACCAAAAAAGTTAAACCAAGTGGTGCTTCTTGGATCACCTCTGAAATAAAGGGGTTGATTAAAGAACGAGAAAAAGTCTTCAGGTTCATATTTATTGGCGATCAATTTTTGGCTAGTAAACACAAAGCACTTAGTGCCCTGGTAGCTTTAAAAATTAAAAAGACAAAACGCGAAAAATGGTTTAGTTGTATTAGCAAAAATATAAACAAACCCAAAGAACTTTGGAAACATTTAAATAAACTTATTTACAATAGAACAAGTCTTACTAAAAAAACTTTAAATTGTATTAAAGTTGCGAATATATTAGTAAATGAAGAAAAAGCAATTGCAGATCACTTCAATGATTATTTTGCAAGTGTCACGAGTATTTTTGCGAGAAATTTCAATCACCCTGTTGAAAACGAGTTTAATTATGTATCATATATCATTTCTTATCCCTACGAACTTTGGCCAACGAATGATTATGAAGTTGAGCAGGCAATATTAAGTTTAAACTTAAATGCAGCCATTGGTAATGATAACATCTCTACAAAAGTATTGCAGTACACTGTTTACTATATCAGTCCACTCCCTGCAAAATTCATAAATGAAGCCTTTAATAGTAGAATCTTTCCTGATTGTAATAAGACTGCAAATGTTATTCCTGTTTATAAAAGCGGAGATGAAACGGATGTTACAAATTATAGACCGATATAACTGCTATATCTAAAGTTTAGGAAAAGGTTATACTTACTCGAGTAAGCCAATTTTTAACCTCTAACAGTATCATTAGTAACCATCAATTTGGTTTCACCTTGGGCTCTAACACTACGGTGGCATGTTTAAATTTTACGGATTATATGAGCATAAATATAGATAAAAAATTGTTTTGTGGCCGCCTATTCTTAGATCTAAGTAAAGCTTTTGATACTGTTAACCCAGACATTCTGTTGATAAAATTATCCAAACTAGGATTTACTCCAAACCAAATAGATTTGTTTCAGACTTATTTATCCAACAGGCGTCAATTTGTGAAAGTTATCGATTGTGTTAGTTCAGAAAAAATGACGAACTTAGGAGTTCCTCAAGGCTCTATCTTAGGCCCTGCTCTCTTCAACGTATACATTAACGATACAACTTTTATTAAACTTGAAGGGAAAATTCAACTATATGCCGATGATTGTCTGATAATGTACTCTGCAGAATCTCTAAAAGAATTGCTTATAAAAATTCAAAATGATTTACAAAAATTGAAACATTGGCTTAATATAAACCATTTATCCCTGAATCATACTAAATCTAAGTATATGATATTTAAAAATTGAAAATTGGCCGGGGATATTCTTAACAACCACCCAATTACTTATAGTTCTTTCGTAATTGAAAGAGTAAGCAAGTATAACTATCTTGGGTTGGTGATTAATAGCGAGCTGGACTGGTCTAGTCAAATTGACAAAATTAACAAGAATATACTACCATATGTTTTATCTATCAATCGATTAAAATATATCCTTCCAAGAAAAGCACTTTTGCTAATGTATTTCGCATTCATTCAGTCGAGATTAACTTACCTTAATCCGATTTGGAGTGATGCTGCGAATTATAAAGTCAAAGAGCTACAGATTTTGCAAAAACGAGTTCTAAAAAACATTATTATTGTTTCAGTAAGGTACCCAACGAAGAATTTTTTTGATGAGTTTCAATCACTAAGGTTTTTAATTAAAAGAGAGCTACTAATTTTGATAAATAAAATACATAATAACCAAATCAAACACAATTTTGATTTGATGAAAGCACAAAAACTGCATAACTATAATACACGAAGAAAATCAAATTTTGTTGTTAATTAATTTAGAACAAAGGCATCAAATAATAATATGTTGTATCGAGAACTCTTGAAATATAATACTCTGCCTTCGGAGCTTAAGAACATTACAAACTCAACAAACTTTAAAAAGAAAATAACTGAATACCTTAAAACGTACGAAAATTGTGAATTGCTAAAATGAGGAAAATTTGGGATATATTTTAAAATTCAATTTGTCATTGTTAAATTGAAGTTTAAGTATATTGCTAAGCTGTTAGCATATGCAACTATTAAGTTGCGTTATAACCTTATTAGGTTCGAGCAACTGACTGAAATTGTTTATATTTAATTATTTATTATTATATTTAATCTAGTAAAATTGTTGTCTAAATAAAAAAAAAAAAAAAAAAAAAAAAGGAAGTATTAATTGTCCAGTGGATTTAATGTCCTTTGAAGGTCAATTAATACCCCCTTTCATTCAGGCACAGACCATCCATTCACACAATTACAATATACCACCTGCATATTTCAAGCTCCATGTCAACCTGTAAACTGACATAGACGGTGGGTCCTCGCTGAATTCTGCACTCCAACAGAGAGTCTTAGTTGTGTTTATTAACATAACTGATCGTAATCGATGACGAAAATTCGTATTGCATCCTGCCTCTGGTGGGATTCGAACCACTGCACCACTTGTCCGGTAGATTAGGCCAAAAGGAAACAGAAAATGCTAATGGTCCACAAACATTTAATGACTTAAAGGAGAATATTAATAATTATATTCAAGAAATTTGGTCGTAGTCATCGAATATTTCGGTAAAAGAAAATGAGCTTCAAGTTAAAATACTCGTCACATGTGTACTCAGGAAATATTATTCTTAATAGTCCAAGAAAAAATGAGAATAAATGAGAGATTCTTAACCGTCACGTTAATTGACTACCGTACAAAATAAAACAAAACAGCGTAATTATAAAACTTAACATTGTATATTATGCAGGCTTTCACTTGAACTCATACATTAATATATTACCTCTTACTTAACTAATAATCATCAAATTTAAATAAATCAATGTCTATATTGCGATGGCGCAAGAAATTAGAGTCATATAGCACCTATGCCAATTTGAGCTTTATGCTTATTTTTTTGATGTTGTTTGCACGTATTTTATAAAATGTATATTAAGGAAAAATGAATTGCATAGATACACTTTAAACAGGAATGGAATTTTTTTTGGAACCATGTTATATATACAGCTGGTGATGATTTGATATTTGATTTGTTTTCCTAACCTGGATGAACCGAAGAAATGTTGACAAGTACGTGTTATCAAACTGGCGTGACCTCAATTCCAGTTGTGCTATTTTTTGTTGCAAGAATCAATTTGTGTTTATCAATCAATAGCTGTAGACATTTAAAGTTTTAAATGAAAAAAAGTATTTAATTTTCATTTGATATTTATAACGTTTAAAATTCAGAGTCCAATACAAGTTTTTACAAGGAGTTTATATTGCTTTTGTCAATACAATGTACAGTATTTATTAATTCAAAAGAAAAATAAATACCAATCGCCAAATATCAACGCTCAAATTGCTCACTTGTAACACTAAAAAATTGTAAGCCCCAATTTGCACACACAATAATATTTTTACTTTTAACCTCCAATCAATAATCCTTTTTGCCATTAAAATAACGATTCAACCGAATTCGAGAAAAAATGTTTATCCCGCGTTATTCTATTACCAACAAAATTTTTGGGGGTGATCGAAAAATTCCAAACCACAATCAAATTATATCAAAAATAAATGTTCAGTTGCTGTTCTAAAATTTGAAGCATTATTAGCATGCATTAACAGCAAGCTTCGCGCAATCGTTACATGTTCAAAACTAGAACACAGGAGTGACACAAACAAAAGTTTTTTATAAGGAATATTTTCGAAAACCAACAGAAATCTAAAACGCATATAAAAATTGGACATTTGTGTAGAAGAATTCCTACTCTACCAAATCGAGGCCTTTCAAAAGACGCTTCAGAAGCTAAAGCAGTATCGAAAAGATACCAACAAACATAGCTTCCATGTCCACATTCGGCTGGCTAGCTAAGCAAAAGAAAAGTTTTGAAACTCTAAGCACCATTTTAGACAACTAAGACTTCAAATAAAATGGCATCTATTCTCTATTAAAATGAAGCAAAAAACCTCAAATAAAATATTAAATATAGTAACCTATGGCCCGATTTTGGTAGTTCCCTGGAATTGGCGAAAGAATTTACATAGTTATCTATAAAAAAAAATTTCTGGCCTACTGAGGAAAAAGTTTCAGAAAACTTTTAATAAAATAATTTTTAAATACAGAAACTGACAGTGCAAATTATTCCCATTTTTATTATGTTTTAAAAAAATTACCAGTAACGTTTCACCTTGGCCATCAAAAAATAATTTAAACAGAAATTATAGGTAAATTCTTTTCCAGTTCCATATTACCGGAGTATTACCAGAATAGGGCCACTGGAATGCAAATGGCATTTTTCTAAATATCGAAAAAAATAGAAATATGCCTACAATACTAAAAATTTATTTTTTTAATAAATTGTATTATATTTGTTTATATAATTATTATTTAATTTAATTTAATTTTTAATATTAGTATCCGAAAATAAACAGTGAAAGGGTGGTGGCGACAATGTGATTGTGCGGCATTTTTATTAAAACGCTGTGTGAAGTGAAAGATTTCTAATTTATTTTTGTTAAATAAATTTGTTACCATTCAAAGCAAAGTATCGTCTTGTTGCTTTGTATTTTCGTTCGGAATGCTCGTCGTGTTTTTTCTTTCTTGCATATACACTATAAAAAATTATCCATACAATACTCGATAACGAAATATATGCTGAAAAAACCAATTAAAAACGTGGCAAATAATTCAATCTATATTTTAAATAACTTCAAATAATTTAAACTTAACAAGAGAAAATAATAGTTAATATGCAACAGATTCATTTAATTTTTTGTTAAATATGATTTTGTAGGAACACAACCAAAAATTACATCAATTTCGTAAAATAAAGCAAATTGATGGAGTTTGGTCTGGTGACCCTTGGTTGTTTTTACATATACAACAACCATTCTTTAACCAGCTGTCAGGTATGTTTTGGATCATTGTCCTGAACCAAGCAGAACTCTTTCCCATGTCCGAATTTCTCAGCACTAGCTAACAAGTTTTCCAAATCGATCCATTGTAGTTCAGATAAAAAATAATTTCCAACACCTTTTGCAGTAAATGCTCTCCACACCATTACATTTCCTTCTCCATGCTTCACTGTCGGCCGCAAATTTTTAACCAACAAAATGAATTTACTTTCATTTGAGAAAATTATGTTTAAAGCACATTCCAAACGCTTTTTGATGTTTTGGGGCCATATGTATGGTTTTTTGCGCGACGCATATCCTTGATACCCTTTCTAGCGTAAAATGTTACGTATCGCCTGCAGATTGACTGTAACATTTTCACGTTGAAATAGGTTGGTAACATGCTAACCTTTGAATCCTTTTTAATCTCCCTCTCCACTAGTATTGTTTGACGCTCATCTAGCTAAGCTTTGCGGCCACGTCCTGAGGTCATCTCTAGGGATTTTGTTTTTTGGAAGTTCTGGATTGTAATTTTTGAAATTTCAGATAATCTTTTTCCCTCATTTTTCAATTTAATGATTAATTGTTTAATTTCAATTCCAATTTTAGAGTGAGAAGCATTCATGTTGTTAAATGTGCCGAACTTTCTTTCACCGTGTCAAAACCTTAACTAATAGGCATTTCCAAACTCTACTACTCTCTACGTCCTGTTATTGGAACTTTAAAGTGCGCCACTGATTGTATAAAATGAACATGTTTTTACAAAATTTAATTGTTTCGTTACAATTTTCAGATTTTTTTAACTTTTTTAAATTTTAAAATTTATATTTTATTCACTCGCTTTATGATGCCATCGATCGTCAAACACAGTGTTTAAGTTAAGTTATGTTATGCCCATTTGCTCAATCACTTCTACTAATGAAAGTGCTGTTTCTACACTGTGTTAGTTTTTACACTAAAGTAATTATAATATTACTATTTTAAAAAGTTATTAAGTGACATAAGTCAAAGGCTTCAAGAAATTAATTATAAAAGTAAAATAACTGGTTATTTTGGCAATAACTGACGAATAAAAAACAGCCTAATCAATAGCATAATTTCATATAGTTACAAACAAAAAATTATAAATTGGATAATTCGCGAGTATAACTTAAAGTTTATTTTTTTGTCCTACTAAATGTGTCTGTTAAGATCTTTTAATTATATAGTCGAGAAATACTGAATTCTTAACACAGTTGGATATGGGGCATCGATTTTCCAATAATGAACTCCGCCAATTTCTCTCTCTCTCTCTCTCTCTCTCTAGCTTCTACATCCCGTGAAGGAATTTGCCGCCTGCACATCCTAATATGCGTAGGTCTTATTTGACGGCGTCACGCCAGCATAGTAGGGTCTTCCTCTATAAGTGATACCGGCTGGTAACGGAGCCATCGAAACTCAACTGGATTTGATGAATCCGATGATATCGCTACTTCCAAGAAGGTGCTTTATTCCGTGGATCATACGAATCCGATATTCGTTGTTCGCTTAATTCGTTTAATTAGACCAAAGATGGAACGAATATCCTTTCTTTTGAGTGCGAGTTTGCACGACTGCGAAAGCTCGTTGTCCGGCAGCGATTCGGACCTTTTTCGTTCTGCATTAAAGTGTATAACGCAATTATGGTCGCCAATTCCGAGATTTGCTATGGAGTTGTTCCTGGGCGGTGCTCAAAATATGGTTTTTCTACTGCTCACCTTTAAACCAAGTCTTCTTGCGCGGCGATTGAGCGGTATGAAACAGTCCTTGATATCGCTTAGTCTTGGGCCAAGAAGCACGATGCCATCTACATATGCAAGAATTTGGTCTGATTTATAAATATACAGTTTCAATGTGGCTTTTCCTCACTACGTACTCAAGTGCCAAATTGAACAGCACAGGCGCGAGTGCATCTCCCTGTTGAACACCAGATGTTATTTCTAAAGAGCCTGAACAGTTCCTTCGATTACGATTCTACATACAGACCCGGACGTTGTTAATTTACACAAAGAAACGAGTTTCTCTAGAATTTCTAGACATGCGGTTTATACTGTCATATTTGTCGGAAGTCTGTATATAATTGAAGTATGGTTTTGTTGAACTCCCAGTATTTTTCCAAAATCAACCTCATGGTAAAGCACTGGTCAGTGGCCATTCCTCCTCCGTCTTACTGAACTATTTCCATCTTGCAAAAGAATAAAATTCGCTGAAACATTTTCTTCGCAGAAGTTATATCATTTAAGTTAGTCACTAATATTTCTTATTTATATTCTTATTTGAATAAAATAAAGTTTATTTACACGAACAATAAGATAAGGTCCAACAAATACCGACACGCAACTAAAATAATAGCATCAAAACAATCTTCATTGTATTTCATGTGGTAATTGCTATTGTTTTTATATTGCCATCAAAAAATATTGATCGTAATTTTTCAGATTTTTTTACTTGAGCAACATGCAATTTACATCTTTGCTAATTTGCTTGCTAGAACATATCGAGCATATAAACAATAGAAGTAACGTTTGTTGTTCTTATTTATTATAAATACGAGTACTCGTAGAAGGCGATGTTTAATTTACATTTTCTACAATATTCGCTGGCGCGTCTAAAACAAATCTAAAATATTTTTTTGTTTAAGAAAATTGGAATCTAACAACTAGTATAATAAAAATTTTTGAGTTTTCCAAAAATGAATTGTTAAACATGTTTAATTTACATAGAAATAAGTTATTATCTTAATACCTAATTTCCGTATTAATGAAATAATGTAAATTTCCCCATTTATTTTGTTTTAATCTTTTTTTAATTTTCAGAACAAAAAAAGTAATTATGTACATCGAATATTGTTAAACCTTAAACAATTCATTATTATTATCTTTAGTATTAAAATAAAATTATGGTAACATTATTATCACTTCTTACGTATATCTACTATATGTATTTTTATTCTGCACTACTAATTTTGGTGTGTTGTTGCTCTTGCTGCTGATACTGCTCCTGATATGTAATTACTTTTAGTTTTTTAGTTTGTTAACCACACTTGAATGTTTGTGACACCTTGAATAATATTCCATTTACTATTTAAACATTAAATAAAGTGCGCAAAGTTTGTAGTGTGTATCATATATGTGCACTTATGTACACTGCAAAATACTAAATAGAAATACAAGAACAGAATATTAATTGCCAGTATAAAAAAATTATATTAGTTATAGTCAAAATTTATTCTGCATACATATGTTATTTACTCAGTTGCAGACTGCAGTACTATGTGTTTATAAAGTTTGAACAACTAACCAACCAATTAATATTAAATGATATTTACACAAAAAAATAACCTTATACTCGTATAATATGTAATTAAAATATATGAATGTGCGGTTCTACCCGTGATACGAGAATTAAACTGGAGCGATCAAAATCAGCTTTAGTTAAATTTTACCCGATACAATTTAATTATTAATAAAATGTTTAAATTATTATTAAAGCTTTCATATGTATATGAATGAAAATTCTATCGGTTTTGTAAATAAAAATTTCCATTAAAAATTTAAATGAAATAATAAATAAATTATTTTAACGATTTTTTATTTTCATTTTTGATAAAATATTATTTAATCCGATTATCTTTAAGTATTATAGTTCTCGTTTAAAAAATTAAAAAAACATTTTTTTTTCATATTAAAACTTTTTTAATTATTTTATTTTATATGTTTGATTTAAATTTGATTGCGATAATAAAATTGTGATTTGTTTCTATAGATATTCAAGTTAGTTTTACCAATTTTGTGGAATTCTTTAACATAATTGGCATAAGTATCCTTGGGTTAGAGAGGTAAATTTACTAAAATGGAAATCTGATGTTTGAATCAGTAGCCATCTTTATCTATTCTTATATTTACTAGCTGACCTGTGACTGAATAATCAGTCACGTGAATACATTTTGTTGAATTTTTGGTTAAGAAATGATTAAGAAGATTTTTTAAGATGTAAATTTGATGCACTTTTATCAAAAATAAAGTAAATTCATATCCGTGGTTAATTTTTAAATCTTAAACAGCAAGCACGCGCTTAAATGTACACAGTATGACTTACGTGTCAAGTCAAATAATCATAACTCAAACAGGAAACGCGCGCTCGGGATCACATGATCACTTACGCACCCAAACTAAATATTAAAATCTCAAAATGGAAAAGCACACAATTGCTGAGACAAACTATAATCTAAATATTTCATAAGAAATGTACAAAAGTATAATAAAATAGTAGTAGAAAGTAGATAGTAAAATAGTAAAATATATTACAATTTACATGCGCAGAATCTCTTCAAAAAATACATTCTTTCTCGTGATGCGCCCATCCCGATCAGCTGATTGATCGCTTGTCTCAACGATAAACACCTTGAGTCCATCAAAAGAGCGGCATCGTGAAAAGGCCACATACATCTGATCATGCGTAAATACGGGGGCCGGCAAGTACACTCCTACCTTCTTCAAGCTTTAACCCTGACCCCTCTTGTTGATGGTTATGGCGAACGCGAGCTGAACCGGAAATTGAAGGCGAGATATTTTAAATGAGAAGATGCCTTCCGACGGTGAAAGCTTAATGCGTGGGATGAGAACGCGCTCGCCTTTTTAGAAGCCAGTCAGCACCTCACATTCCAGAATGTAGCGGTTTATTTGTGCGACGCGCATGCGTGTTTCATTGATTCGACCCTTGCTAGTGTTTAGATTCCTCATCAAACGAACGATTGCGTTTACCTTTAGCGGGATGGCATGGCGCGGCAATCCGGACCCTTAAATCTTGTTGAGAAACTCGACGTCGTCACTCTCAAGTTTATCAGCACTATGTTTGACTTCTTGTTCGTCGGGCAGCAGGTCAAGCACCTGCTGATTGGTTAGCGCGCAATCATCTTTCTTGGGTGCAAGGATGGTGCGCTCCTCGATGGTTCCCTCGGCTGGTGTTGTGTTGATGTCACCATACACGAAATCGATCACACTTTGAGGAAGTCTGCCGGAAGTGTGATCGAGTCGGTTCGAGCATTGCAGTTTCCTACAGAAAGCAAATATTGCGCAAACTCGTCCTCACCTTCATCGACGCGCATGTTCTTGGTGAGTGTAAACTTATTTACCAATTTCCAAAGCGGGTTCAACTTGATGGTCGATTCGCAAGTTCGCGCGCGCCCCGTCTTCAGGTGGTCACCACACATGAGGATGATTTTCCGAGCTAATGGAACACCCACTACCCGTCTTTGATTGTGAGCTCTGCTCCTGGCATGATTAACTTTGAATTTAAATCGCGCGTCAACCATTAAGCAACTATGAAATTGATTCACGCACCGACAGTGTTGCAACTTCGAATCTGAATCGCGTACCAACTGTTTGAGAACTTTGAATTTGAATCGCGCGCCACATTTGAACAAAAATATTTGCTTTTTGGTCGTCCAATAAAATACTCAAATGTTGCAAGATTTCTCGCGCACAAAATCTTGGAAATCTTCTGAAACCGCCTGAGGTACCCATTTCGGGTACTTTCCGGTGGAATTTTTCTGATTTTTCTAGCCCACGCACAGCGCAATATTTATGTCGATTTACCCTGAAAAAATCTAACGGATCGGATCATGTTTAGGGGTCATTATAGGACTTAGTTTGAAAAAATTAAGAGTATTAATATAATAGAAGATAGATAGAAGCTGACCTGTGACTGAATAATCAGTCACGTGAATACATTTTATTGAATTTTTGGTTAAGAAATAATTAAGAAAATTTTTTAAAATGTAAATTTGATGCACTTTTATCAAAAATAAAGTAAATTCATATACGCGGTTAATTTTTAAATCTTAAATAGATAGAGTGTCATGACAAAATTGTATTTTTTACACTAACAACTATTAACACCAAAATGTATGTAAAATCATTTTATGTTCTCTGTTTTGTTTAATTGAGAGTCAAATACAAATTTTCTACTCATTTTGTCATCACAGTGTTATGACAAAAACATCGGCAATTTTAATAAATTTTGTCATTGTTACGGTGTAATGCGCATGATCATAGATTCAATATAAACATATTTTGTCATGGCATTCTGGCGTCGTGACAAATTTTTGCTGAAAACACCTGAGATACCCGTTTCGGGTACTTCCCGGTGGAGTTTTTCCGATTTTTCTAGCAAAGGCACACATTTATGTCGACCTACCCTGAAATATTTAAACGGATCGGATCATGTTTAGGGGTCATTTTAGGGTTGAGTTTGAAAAAATTAAGCGTATTAATATAATAGATAGATACATATAAACAATATTGGTTATTACCCTCTAAACAAAAAATCAAATTCGCAAAATACGGTACATAAACGAACTATTAACAAACCATGTTTTTTTGCTTTCTCCCATTTTAAAGCGATAAAACAAAGATTCATAAACTAAATGATTTAATGTTCGTGACTCGAGCGAAGACGCCATATTATTGGGTATTTATGTTATTAACTTTTTAGTTAATTTAGGTAAATATTTTATATTTTATGGAATTAAATTTATATTTTTATCGTTGAAGATAACAAGTGACCGAATTATAAAATAAATAGGGAATTTTATAAAATATGTGTCAAAAATCAAGTATAATCCAAACCGAATAGTTAAGGGAATATCGAAACATCACCAGATTTGTAATGAGAACGACATAGTACATTGATTTATGAAAAAAAAATATTTTTTATTTCTATTATAATAAAATAAGTATGAAAAATAGTCAGTGTGAGAATAAAACGATATAAATTTAATTTTGCGTTTCAATTTCCAACATTTTTTTAAACTTCGATGAAATTATTGGAAATCATATACAAAAGTCTTGCGTTTGTGAATCGCAAAAGTGTTACGTTTGCGTATCATTAAAAGGGAACAATATGCGAATGAATACTTCGCTAAAAAGTCTAATTATCTTGGGATAGGAACACCGTAAACGGTTCGTTTTTGAGCTGCACAACCGATTCGTTTGTAAACTATTGTATGAAGTGTAGTATTCGTTTATGATTCGTAAACGGTTCATCTTGTTTAGCGGGTAGGAACAATTCTTGAACGAATATATCGAATGGTTACCAAAGGTAACTTGTCTATTTCGTCTAATAACGGTCGCTAGGCTCCTTCAGATTTTTGTAACTCTATCAGCCAAGACGAGATTGGAATGTTGATTAGTGCGAATGTTATTTCGTTTGTATTGCCTTGAGAATACAAATGTTTTGGCATGTATGTGGTCGGTGTTGAGCAAATGCCAAATTTAAGTTTCTTCTGGCATCCTTTTAAGAATGACTGAGCCTTAGGATCTTGTGGATTTAAATCACGAAAATGTTTAGCGCTCTTAAAACTTACGGTGATGTTGTTTTTTTAGCCGATGTCTGCTGTAAGGCTATCTTTATAGAGTTTAAAATTGTCTAGAACTTTCTGGCAGTTATACCGGCTTAGAAATAGATTGAGTGGTAGCTAATCTTTTCTATTGTGCACAATAATTAATCCATATTAAACGATGATCACTTATGTTAGAAAAATATCGGCTTTGACTAAAATCACATATATTGATTGTTTTTTCTAGTCAATATTGTGATCTACTTATGAGTAGATTTTACCATTAGCCCAAGAAGTCTTTGTTCTTCGACATCCATGAATCATATGCACGATAAGGTGTGTTAAACTTGATAAAAATACTAAAGAAACTACATTTTTAGTACTGCATTTGACATTCTAGTTTTATGATTATTGCTCAAATTGGATATATTAGCTGCATTTCATGACACCACCATGATCCAGATCATGACATCATTTACAAGTGAAACAACAACAACACGTGATCGTGTTGTTGTTGTTTCACATGTAAATGATTTCATGATCTGGATCATGGTGGTGTCATGAAATGCAGCTATTATATTGGTTCACTTTATCATTATCATTGTTTTTATATGCAATATATTTTTGATTATCGCCTTTCACAATGTTAAATCGGTATAGTATAATACATCAAAACATTCGGAGCTTAAGAGCAAATTTTGATTTTTTAGTACGTTTATAGCCAGTCTGAAAACCCAACCAGATTTAATTTTTGTTACTGAAATTTGGATTTATTCACACGAAAGTACCGAATTCGACTTACCTAATTATTATTTTAAAGCATGCTGTAACGATAATTACCGTGTCGGTGGTGTTGGTGTATTTATAAATAAAAATCTGAAAACTGGATCATGTTATAATTGTAATTGGAGCTCAGCTGATGTTCTTAGGTTGGACATTCAACTAGATAAAAATGTTTGGACGTTTCTATGTTTTACCGTTTTTGTAACAGTGACCATAACGTTTCTATGATGATTTGGATAATTTGCTCGCAACAATTAGCAATAACAATATAGTTATCTTACACTCAGAGAAAAAACGAAATTTAAAATTAAATATAAAATTTTTAATTCAAAAATACTGCTTCATCAGTAAGAACAGGCAAAACATTTTATAACTAAAACCACCTCTATTTAAATTGAAACGAAACCTTTTAAATATGAATCGATATATATTAAAAAAATAAATGTATTAGAAACGATTTAGTTTCAAATTATATCGCATTCAAACTAAAACTTAGTATTTTAAAATTATATGCAATTCATTTTGATAATTTTTTTTTCAAAATATATAACTTCCTAAGCCGGTGATATAATTCGCCAAATCGATATGTGCTTGTGTTATAAGGTATAAACTTTTTGCAGTTTGGCAGTTGCAACCTGATGAGTAGACCAACTTTTTGTCAGTACTAAAACCAAACTGACAAGAAACAAACTTGAAGAGGTTTTCATTTTTGTAAGGGTTGTTTGTATTTTTTCATAATGACCTTGGGGTTCAAAATGGGGGGAGGGGGGAGCTGATTTTCTACTTTCTGTGGTAGAAATTTATTACAAGTACATGACTTCTTTGGTTTTTGATGACTTAAATTGGAGAGGAAATACATAATTTTCTACTTTTTTCAAACCGCATGTGAAAACGTAGTTGATTGTATTGAACATATTTGAATTGAAATTTTTACCATTTAGATTCGTATGCGGTCAACGTATTCATATCATTAATGTTGCATTTTAAATTTAAAAGAAAAGAAAACACTATTAAAGTTAAAATTTTTAATTTAAAACCTCAGAAATATATTTCTATATGTTAACCGATTTAAAATAAAAATTAATATCTCTAATTTAAAGTTGATTTGTTTTTAAATTTATATTTCAATTAAAAAAAACAAATAAGCTTTTAAAATGATCATTTTTAAATCAAAATATTTCGTTGTTGCTTGGAAAACGTATATGAAATTTTTTAAAACGAAACGTTTTTTTTATTTTTAAGTTGTTTTTTCTCTGAGTGTAGGTGATCTCAATATCAACTTGTTAAACAACGTAAGCAGCTGTTGCATCATATGGATTCCTGAGTATTTCTAATAACCCAACCAGGAATTTATCATGTTTAGATCATATGTTCGTTAAATCCAGTAATACTTATAACTTTACGATTGAAAATTTACCAATTCAATTTTCGGATCATAATTTAATTTCACTAAATATCTGGGTAGTTTCGAATAGACAAGTAATATACAATAGTGATTATATCTCAAAAATAAATTACGATAAGCATAGGAATCGCCTACTAGTTGAAAACTGGGACCTTGTTTATAGTGAAAAGGATTGTAATACAGCATTCAACAATTTCTTAAAAATTTTAAATTCTCATATTGATTTTTGCAAAGACACAATTACTGTTCAAAACAACAAGAAATTAAAACCCTGGATGAATTCCTATCTTTTAGGTCAAACCAATAAACTTAAAAAAATTTCTAAAAAATTAAGAAGATATCCAAATAACGTGCGGTTAGAAAATTATGTCCGAAAACTTTCTAAATTCGTGAATAACAATGTCAAACGGGATAAAAGATTGTATTTCAAAGACAAGTTCGAATCAGTAGGAAACAATTCTAAGCTTATGCGGAAGGAAATTGATATTATTTTGGGACGTAATACATTCAGAAACCAATTAACGCAAATTTATAAAAATAAGTCTGAGCATGTTCTTACGGATAATCAACATATTTGTAATGAGTTTAATAATTTTTTTATAAATTTCTCGTCCGATTTAACTTCTGATCTTAATCAAAATAGTACTTAAACAGTGGAGAGTACAAACGGTTTATTTTCGGAAACCGTGATAACTCCTGTACTTCCTGCTTTTTCGAAGAAATCAATTCTTTTGGGATTCTACTTGGAATTAAGAAATTAAAAACAAACATTCTAAAGGATTCGACGGTATAGACAATGTGATTATTAAAAATTGTATTTGGTATCTGGTTGATGTATTGAAATTTCTTTATAATTTAAGTTTAATGAGCGGAGCTTTTCCCGACATTCTAAAAACAGCTGTTGTTATTCCAGTTTTCAAAAGGAGTGATGCTTTTCAACTGAAAAATTACAGACCAATTTCCTTATTGAGTACATTTTCCAAATTATTTTAAAAATTAATAAAACGAAGGTTGGTTTCTTATCTTGATAAAATCAAATTTTTAAATGGCCACCAATTTGGATTTACAGCTGGAAAATCTACTGAAGAAGCTCTCCTACATTTCTTTAGTAATATATATTTAGCTGTTAACAACTCTCACAAATGCTCTGCGGTTTTCATTGACATTTCGAAAGCATTTGATACTGTCAACCACGATTTACTACTTACAAAATTATCTAGTATCGGAATTAGGGGTAATTTGTTAGATTGGTTTATCAGTTACCTTCGAAACCGTTGTCAAATTGTAAGAATTAATAAGGTGGATAGTCGTCCAGGCCATCTTAAATGTGGTGTTCCCCAAGGTTCAGTTTTGGGACCTTTGTTATTTTTAATTTATTTTAATTCCGTTTTTGAAATTAATCTAACAGGCTCCGCTACAGCATTCGCGGACGCTTTGGCATTAACCTATGGGTCGAATGATCACATTGAAATTCAACGCTCTATTAAGAGTGACTTATGGATTCTATGTAAATGGTTTTTCTTTCACCGACTTGTTGCTAGTGATAAGTCAAGAGTTATGCATTTTAGGCGTGATGGCATAACATTTGATCAAATCTTTATCAAATATCATGTTCACTCATGTGATAAGAACCTATGTTCTACCCAATGCTTTGACCTACTTTGCGTAATGGAGTTTAAATATCTAGGCGTTACAATTGATTCACAGCTTAATTAGACCTCCCACTTAAATAATATCATTAAAATTGTGATTACTGCCGTGCATAAATGGAAAGTCCACCAGAAAAGTCGGAAAATCGAAAAATGATGTTTTTGATAATCTTCGACGTTTGTGTCCTTCTTATGTTTTTCGAAGGCTATATCATGCTCTTGTAGAATCCATCATAATGTATGGGATAACTAGCTGGGGAGGTATTTACTTTGCTAATATTGTTGATCTTTTTGTAGCGCAGACAAGAATTGTTAAATCAATTTACGCCCGTCCGAAAGTTACACCCACAATTCCGCATTTTTCGTGAGTTGAATTTGTTGCCTCTGAGATATCTATACGTGTTTAAAGTATTGAAAATGTTTTTTATTCGCAGCAATAGAAAATGGAAAAAACATAAACGTACATATCCCATACATTGGAGGGAATAGAATTACCCGACTAGGGAATCCAATTACCCTAATTTCGGGTACCCGACTTTCGGTTCCGTGTTTTTACCATTACCCCACCGGTTTCTACAAACATACGTTTTTATTTTTTTCCATTTTCGTTGAGATGCATAGGAGGGTTGTCGGTTTCGGTTATTTGCAGCATTTCCTGAAGGTTTCGGGTGTCTCTGGGGGGTAAGTAATTGCCCAACTTCACGAAGTCGGGTAGAACCGACTTGGATACCCTATATCATGCGTATAATACGAGAAATCCAAACAATTTTGTCGGTCTTCGTTGTAGTAATGAGAAGATTCGAAGATTTAATTTCTACATGGCGCCGTATTGGTTTCATCTTTTACCGAATCACGTTAAAATGTTTCCATTGGAGCAGAAACACAAATTTTTCAGGGATGTTTGGATTTGGCTGCTAAGCATTGATAATATTGAGCAATACTTTTAGTAATGAAATTAATCATTTATACTATATCCTAATGAGCCGGAGAATAAATTTACAATATAACTAAACTAAAAACTGAGCTTGCATATAAATAGTATTTGTTCATCAAAAATTGTAACCTAATTATATTTTTTTAAATGTTAATTGTAATTTTTATAAATTGCTCCACTACAGACATAAGATCTAAAGGAGCTCTACTTTGTCTCAAATTTTATAGAAATAAAGATTATAATAATAATAATAACAATATTTACTTGCAAATGATTAGACGAAAAGCGCCCACCATTGATTCATTTCAGAACCAGTATTAATTAAAAATTATGTTAATAGTTTCTGACTGGAAGTGGTGAATACGCAAGTGGTGCATTTCACTAACTATGTATAGTTTTCAAAATAACTTTCCGTAAGAGATTTTCTATATAAATGAAAACCGAATTTTCGCTTCTGCCTCTGAATACGAACTCACTTTCTTTCTTTTTTCATATTCATTTTATAATATTTATACCTTTTAGTAGGTTTACTAGTTTCTTCTACTGTTTTTATTTCATTTACAATATAATAATTCAATATAATTTACGTTAACACTAAAAGATAAATTTCAAACAATAAATTAATATTTAAATTGATATTCATTACGGTGGCCGTAACAATGGTTTCATCAAAGTGCTTTGGCATTCAGTTGGGTTGTGTAAATATGAGAAGTACCTCATTTTTACATACAGTACGTTTTATATCCAACCGTTTTTTTATTTTGTTTTTTTAAATACCTAATTAGGTAAATTTAAATTTACAAAATTTAAAAATTTTATTGGCAAAAATTAATTATTTTCAGACATACGGAATTATGTAATAAAAACCGTAAATTTCTTCAATTGTTTATCGAAAAAATGGATTTTTCAAAATCTTTTTTTTTTTTCATAACTATATAACCACAGTAGCCGTTTGATCATTTGTCTTGCTCGGGCCTATACATTTTAAATTGAATTAAAATTTATTCGTTAATCATCCGAATAGATAAGTGTTGTAGGAAAGCAATGTCACGTGGAAAGTACTTACCAGAGATGGAAAAAAGCAAAATTCAAGCCCTTTTCGAAGAAAGTGTTTCTTTTAGACAAATCGGATAAAGATTAAACCGCCATCATAATACCGTTGCTATTTCTTAAACGATTCAATTAATTCTGGCACCAACAAAACTGGAGAACCTAAAATAAGATGAGTTCACGCGAAACACGCGGGGTGATTAAGGCCACAAGTATTTCTTTTTAAACTATTAGGTACCTGAAAGGCGACCATAAATTAATTGTGTATCGAAGGACAATCTGCCGAGCAATGAAAGAGGCTGGACATCTAAAACACAGCAAAACTATGTCGGTACCAAGCTATTACCACGGCACAAAGCTGAGCGTCTTATAACAATAAATGTAATTTAACAACATCCTGTTCTGCTTTTATGATAACTATCCATTACTTTATAATACTCGTAGATGACTCTTTCAGATCAGAAAAAAGTTTAATTTAGATTGGTCAGATTGTATTCAATATTCTTGGATGGATCTCAGAAAAGAGCCAAAGAGCAGTTCTAAGCAGAATTGTAATGGTAGTTTAATGATATCAGGTGCTTTCTGTTCAGCAGGCACACTCACCTAAGCTTTTCCATCCAGTAAAATGAATAGCGAGGAGTATATTGACTTCCTACCTATCGTACTACTATCGTTTACCTATTTTGGAAATAAATCAAGAAGAAATTTGGTGGTAAACTGTTTCTTTATATTTCGCTGAATTTTGTACCTATCTAATTTTTGGCATTAAAATTTTTCAAATTTTTTTAATCGGGTATTTAATAAAGCCAAAAACGATTGGATATATGTATAGTTATGAAAAGTGATGTATAAGTTTTTCTCAGAATTTTAGTATACATAATTTATTCTACGAAAGTATACAGGTGGCCAAGGAAATAAACAGTTTTTAAATTAATTGCGTAGATAAAACGTACTGCAAAAATTATCTTAAGCAGGAGCTTTTCTTAATCAGGATCTCTTTTTAAGTGTTAAAGAGAAATTGGTTTCACCCTGTCACATCATGAAAAAATTCCCTTTAAAAATTTCCCAGGTACATAATTAATTTAATAATTATTTATTTCTTTGACTACTGGCATATTTTATTAGAAGGATTGTGAATCTTGAGAAAATTGAATGTGTAAAATTGAAGTACAACTCACACCTAATTGAATAATTTATTTATTATTATTTTTTAAAATACGCATCTGTTCTACAACATCATATTTAAATATAAAAAAATTTATTTTAATTATTAAATTAATTATTAAAGCGATTGCAAAACAAAACTCCCCGAATGGCTACAACCAAACACATTTCGTCATTTTTGCGTTCGACACGATTCTTCACTGTTATGTATGTATTTATAAAGAAAATTATAAAATTATCATCCATAAATTTAATTTAAATTTGATTAAAACGATCTACCACCATCGCGTGTAAGTAATGAAATAATATTTTAGCGTATTTTTAAAGCACATTCCGCGTATTTTTTATAATAACCATATAATGCAATGGTGGAAAATTTAAAATATAAAAAGCCTTAATTTTTCCATTCCCTGCGTAATTATTTTAAATTTCGTATAAATGAAAATTTATAAGGGTTATCAGAACGTATATCTATACATTCGAATAATTGAATTTTATAATCCGCTTAAGTGATACGAAAATTATTTAGAATTTCATATATGTGTAGCTTAGATTCTTATAAATGAATAAATCATTAGACAAGATTTATTATGTATGTATGTTCTCGTTCATATAACTAAAGTAACAATAACAACTCGGCATATAACATAAAAATAATTTTTGTGAATAAGAAAATTTTCATTATTTATTGGTTTTTGTGAGAAACAGGAGAATGAGATTGTCAAGATAATTAGAAAGATTTATTGGTACATTTTTATTCTGTCGAAATGGCAGAATAATGTTTGGTGTTATTTTTATGGCATTAACTAGACTCTGGCATTTTTTTACATTAGAAATTGGTACTGACATTGGTATTATATTTTCAATTTTTTCTGTTAAGTTTCAACAAACGAAAACCTATCGCACGTAATAAATATGATGTGTATGAACCTCACGCTATCGAACCAGTTTAAAAATAAAATGCGCCTAAACTGTAAATGTTGGTTAAATAGTGATTGCATCACAGGCCTAAAGTACAACTCGTTTAGTTCATGGTAACTAAAACGACCAATTTTCGAGGTAGGGAACTGCTCTAAACCATTTGGAAAATTTAATTGTTGATTTGAGCCTACACTGTGTCCTCTATACCGCTCACACTGTTACAACATGTATATTGTCCCACTAAATTTCAAAAATCAACACATATAAAAAATAAATTTTGAAAAAAAAAAAAAAATTTGCGAAAAATTTGGGATTCGAAAAGTTTCTATGAAATGTAAAGGGTTAATTAAAGGGAAAGTTATAATAAAAGCTTAAAATTAATTTTTTTGTTGGTATTGAATCAAAGCCATATATTGAGTTGTGTTGAGTGTTGAAGTACTTTCAGAAATTAAAATAAAATGGTGGTTAACATTTAATTATATATCTGGACGTGATAATTATCCAACATTACGAACCCAATATTTTTTTTTTGATGTGAATTAAAAAAAAATTAAATATTGATTTCCGTATAAGAATCTTAGAAATAAAAATAATAAAAAGACAAAAAATGCGTGAATTTTTACAATTACAATACAATTATAGAATACCACCTGCACATTGCAAGCTCCATGTCAACCTGCACACTGACCCTTCGTGCAGGGTAGGCGCTGAATTCTGCACTCCAACAGAGGGTCATAGTTGTGTTTATTAACATCACCGATCATAATCGATGACGAAAATTCGCTTTGCATCCATCTTGTAATTCCTGCCTCTGGAGGGATTCGAACCCAGTACCTCCCGGTCCAAGTGCCGAAACTTTAACCACTGCGCCACTTGTCCGGTAAATTGTATAAACAATTTTGTAAATATTGAGTGAATAACTAACAAAAGTTATATTGTTTTCCTAATGAATGTTGACAACGGTAACCGAGATTTTTGAGTGTACTGTGCTGATAAATTAATCTAAATCAAACCAGTGGCGCTATTTTGGTAATTCCCCAGGAATAGAGAATAGGGAATGAATTTACATATGAATTCTATTTAAATAGCTTTTTTCTGTCATACTATGGTAAAACGTTAGTGGTAATTATTTGGAAATAAGTTTTACTGATAATTGCGCTATGAAAAAATTATTCTCAGTTTACAATTTTACATCCAGCTTTTTCGTGTTTTCACGGTTTTTTCAAAGTTTTTAGAAAGTATAGCTTCACGAACAAATCGATTATGAACAATTGAATTCCTTATTAAATTTTCAACAAAACTGCTCAGTTTAAGGATCAATTAATCGGAAATTACTATTTTTGAATAAATTGTTTTTCATCTAAAATCGACCTTTTTACAGCGTAAATAGATAAATAAAGAACAAAATTATTGCTTCTAGTATAATTTTTCGTTTATGCGGTTGGTCACTTGGAGATAATTAATCCAAAAGTTTAAAATATTTCAAGTAAGAATTGGAAATGTTTGTATTCAGATGATTTCTAGAGCGCGAATAATTTGTATTCGCTTACGTGAAGCAGGCATTTAATGTGATGGAAAAAGAGATAAATCATTTTGTTTAAGATGCGCTATCTTCTCAGAAAACCTACTATGTGTGATGACAAACCTGTCTGCCAACTGGCTGTGCGCGTTTTCTGACACTGAGTACGGTAGTGTAATTATATTACCATTAGCAATAATATGCAGTATGCCTACTGCGAATGCACAAGTAGATTGAAGATCACATTATGCCATAAAAAATTTCATAAATTCAACACAACAAATTGTTACGAATTCCTGTCAAATACGGTACGGTGCGTGTCACTGGATTGTGTACACAAATATCAGTTTCACAGTTTATACCTTCTGTTAATTTACACAACTTCATTATTTAATAGTTAAATTATTATTTAAGTTATTTATAATAGTTATACGCGAAAGGAAACGTTTCAGATTTATATAATGGAAAATATCACTACTTTTTAAATGTTAGCTCTAAAAAAGAGTAATTTCGGTTAATCATATTTTTCCAATAGGTGTAGTCTAACAGTATGTCGGATGTTTATTTTATCTAGAAATATACATTTGCGTACATTATCTCACGAAAGAACCTAGTTAAACGACCGCTGAGATTTTGCGTTTTGGCTGCATTAAGCTTATTTCTCTAACACTAAAAAAATCGAATCTGCCTAAATTACATTAGAGCAGTATTTGTACAGTATAAAATTAAATCTATATAACAAATCAATTTAGTTGAGCAAATTTTTTATTTTTTAATGCAAATTACTGAAAGTAATTTACCTACACCAACATTTACGCTACTGTACAAAGGCTATTAACAGACCTCCTTAAAACGAAGATTTATAGTATTACATTATCGTTTACAGAGTTATTATATCAGATGCGATATTCTAGATCAACGTCTACAAAATACTTTGATTTTACAGAGATCCGCCTTTTTCTCTTATAACATAATAAGTATATTAATTTCTATAAATCTCTAACACCCTGCAAGCATCCATATATTTCAACATATGTCAGAAAAATAGCAACAACAACAACAGAAAAGCGATCAATATTCACAACACACAATCGTAATAATACAAAAAGTCGGAAGAAAATAACAAAAGATTTAGAAGGAAATATAATTTTTCTTTTTTCCGACTTTCTTTTTTTTGTTCTTATTCCGAGTCAGTCTTTGTTTGAATTTTCGAAAAAATATTTTTCTTTTTTAACATTTTGATTTTCTTATATTTTCATTCTTTTATTATAGTTCAAACAAAATTGTAAGCAAACACTTTCATACATACATTATTCACATATTCATATTCATGTACACGACGCTCACACATAAAAGTAAAATTAAAACGAATTGATAAGGAAAATCAAACGAAAATGAAGATTTATTTATTGATAAGATGGTGTATTGATTTACAGACAAAAAAATGTATTTTTCTTTTACATATGTTTGAACTACATGAACTACATAATATCTACTTTTGACACAATCGAGTAAAGAAAAACGTTTTATATTCGTAAAATCAATTTGTGTATATTTTACAGCATATGTTTTGAACATACAAATTGATTTGGTTTTAATTATGCTATATTTTTAATTTGGTATTTATTTCAGCATCCATGTTCCATTGATTTAGTTTTACTAATACATATTTGTAAAAGCTTTGTTGCTATAGACATTATTTACGCATAAATAAATTTCAAACTCAAAGCCTAACAGTCTTGGGCGCGTATTCCTGAAATCGGTGGAGATTTCCGCGCAGAGTATAGTATACTTTAAAAATCTTTATATTAGTCGAATTTTTCGTCCGCTACTTTAATCGTTTTTACAAATTTGTTTGTAATTTTTCTATTATTTATTTCCTTACTAAGGGGAAAAATCCGCATTGATTTATAACCCAGTCGGAATTATTCCCTTAGTAGAGAAATAAATAATAGAAAACTTGCAAACAAATTTGAAAAAACGATTAAAGCAGCCCGCGAAAAATTCGAATAATATAAAGAATTTCAAAGCAAATTATATTCCGCATGCGAAAATATCCAATGATTTCAAGAATAAGCGCTCTGGGGCCCTATTCTTGAAAACGGTGGAAATTTCCGTAATTGGAATTCAATTTGCTATGAAATTCTTTATATTACTAAAATTTTTCGCCGGCTACTTTAATCATTTTTTTAATATTCTTTTCTTTTTTAAATTTGGAAACATAATTTTTTCCCCCTACTAAGGGAACAATTCCGACTGGGTAAATCGATACGGAATTATTCGCTTAGTAGGGAAACAAATAATAGAAAACTTGCATACAAATTTGAAAAAATGATTGAAGTAGCCTGCGTAAAATTAGTTCAAAGGAACAATGCCAAAATACAGAGATTAAGGCGGGCAATGTGAGCAGTTAGTATTATTTTTAAATTTTGAATTAACGATTTTCTAACGGGAAAATAACCTAGAAACTGGCAACAATCGAATATGTCTAATTTTTATTCGTTGCAAGATTTTACTTGAACGTGAATGTGAAGTGTTGTATACATAAAAACTTATTAAAATTAAATAAAAATAAATAATATAGTGCGGATTTATTGGTACGTACAAATAAATTAAATTTTCAAATATGGATTTGGATGAACCCATGAATATAATATTCAGCAGCAGCAGCGGAAACGAGAGTGGAGATACTATTCCCAGGAAAAAACGTAAATGTTGGGTACGGCCTTACTACCTGGAACGAAATATAAGTGGAGCAATTAATTGCATCTTTAACAAAATTAAAAAGGACCCACAACTGTTCTATAATTACACACGGATGAGTTTAGAATATTTCGAAGAACTATTGGCAATGGTTACGCCATTTATCGAAAAAGAAAAACACATATTGCGAGAACCAATATGCCCTACTATAAGATTGGCTATTACATTAAACTACGTACAACTTATGTAATGTGTTACGCTTAGATTTTATCGGACAAGTGGTAAATGCTTCGGCACTTGGACCGGTGAGGCACAGGGTTCGAATCCCATCAGAGGCTAGATGCAAATCGAATTTTCATCATCGATTACAATCGGTGATGTTAATAAACACAATTAAGACCCTCTGCTAGGGTGCAGAATTCAGCGCCGACCCACCGTCCAAGTCAATGTACAGGTTGACTTGGAGCTTGCAATGTGCAGGTATACTGTAGGTATACCTACTGTGAGTAGGTGAATGGGTTAATGATGTGCTGTGAATGCGTGATATCACAATGGGCCAAAAATGGCTTAAATGTCAACCACTGAAACCTAACCCTACGCTTAAATTTAAAACAAATTCTGTTAAGTCGGGTTGTAATTCCTAACTTAGCTTCGTAGTGAGTTGTTATTATCTTACCACTGGTGAGGGATAATAACAGTCTGTAGTGTATTTAACTACTTAACTTTTATTAATTTTGCTTTGGTTTATATACAAATTTTATAATATTGATAACAGCAAAATATAATTGCTTACATTATAGTTTACTTAATTTTAATATAAATTTATAGTTCGTATATTGAACTTGATAGTTGCTGATTCGACACATAAGAATTATTGACACACCGTCAAGAATGATTTGTAATATATTTGGCGTATATGCGATTTAAGTGCATTAACCTCTTCGTATACTTATTTATGCTGATGACATATTTGTGTGTTCGAATGTTATGTGCTTGAACATATATAATAAATTATGGCATGTTCAAACCCGTGATTGAACATACTGCGGGGCTGTACAATTGAGAGACTTTAGCCGTGGCGTTGGTCGTTGTGGTGGTGACATGTCTTCGGAGGAAACCCGGTGATTTGTCTTGCGTCTGCAGAGATATAACAAAATTATGACCACTTCTATAATCACCATGGTGTAAGTCATCACGTAATGATGAATGTGATGCCCTCTATTAGAAGAGTCCATTGATGTAGGTAAGGCCGTTTCCTTTAATTTTTGTTGTGCAATGGCCGTTTCAAGATTAATTATGTCCTCTCAGTTTAAGGTCCGCTGAATTGTTGGTGCCTCTCTCTCTGATGGAATCGTCGGTAGCTCCGATAAATATGATGAATTTTTCAGTTCACTCTGAATCTTTATTGATGCAGCAAAAGAAGAATTAATCATATAGGATTTTTCGTCGATAGTTGTGAGATAGAAATGCCCGTTTTTTAAAGTACATTTCCGATCCAGACTGAGTATCCCAGAATTTTGCAGCTTCATTGTGGTTATCTGACGATCACATATTAGATCAACGATTTTTGGTGCTATTACTGAAAATAGCCATTTGTTTGTGTCTACTGGCATCCAATAGTTCAGTTGGTGCAATATAGTTGTTGTACAACCGTTCAAATTCTGCACTACATGTCTTAATAGGTTCATTTCACATTGTGACTGATTTGATTGTATGTTGTAAATTGGAGAAATGGTACATAAACATCCATTATTTTTAATTTGAACGCATTGTTGTAGTTCATCGTTAGTTAGAGGAGCGAAACGTTCTCGATGCATATTTACTATGAGGTATTCTGTTGTTCGCATTATTATGTGTAATTGACCATTTTTGATTTTTGGGATTGGTACTATGTGAAATAATTGATACGTCTCCGAATATGCTAAAGGCATCTGGATGAGAAAGAGGATATGATTATTCGTGACTCTTGTCTGCACGGTCAGCAGGTTGTAAATGTGCCCTAGGCTATTATCGTCATCGCCTTCAGGGATCATCATGGTTGGTGAAATATAATCCTTAATTCGGTTGATTTCCTCTTTCAATTGTTGAGGGGCCAACAGGGCTGGATGGATATGTCCTTGATGGGCATTTATAATAACATCGATAATAACTCGTTGTTTATCTGCTATTCGCCTCATGATCATCATTATTTGAATAGTATATGTTGTAATAGATTGTACCCTGTCATAATGATCATCATCTATGGATAATTGTTGGATTTTTCCATCGAGATATAAGAACTGCTTGGCGATAATTTTAAAATGATTAGCAGTCGTCTCTCTGTCGTGTTTAAATACATTTATTGTAGAGTCTATGATTGACGTTTGATTTTGGATTAATGCCAATAAATATTCTTCATTATCTTCTGCCTTTTCCAGTTGATTCTCTATATGTGAAGCATCTCTTTGATTCATGATGCCGAACGCATCACCGAGAATGTATCCTATTGTATCACCTATGTCACGTTTCCTCAGAGCGTGGTCCTTGTTCGTTGACCTGAGTAGGGCATTTTGCGATGCAATTTCCTGCATTTGTTCAGTTAGCTGGTGTACCACTACATCACAGAGTTTTGGTCTCTTCCCCCCCGTCCACCCCGTCTGACAAGTGTTATTAAGATGACTGATGTAGTATTCTATAGCCCTGATGTCGTCCCAATATCCTGATAGGTTGTAGTTTACAATTATTTTCCACCGCTTTGCCATCAGGTTAACAGTTCCGGTGTTGTGGAAATATATGCCGGCGTCCGTTGGTAGCGGTTCTACAGTGCTTTCAGATGTTCCAAGGGAGAAAAGCCCTTGCATCATGCCGAGCATCAAGATTATTAGTCTCATCGTTGGTCCTTTTTTGAATATTACCTTATTGTGATATACTTGTCTTTTCTTTTTAACTTCTCGGGGAGGTTGAACACGTAAAGGTATCGTTGGTTGTTGAGGTTGCTCGACCGGTGAATGTGTATTCGTTTGGTTGGTTTCGTTCTCATGTTCTATTGGTAGTCGTGAAAGTTTGTGAATCGGTCTTTTTTATAAGAGTCCCTCCCGGGCCACGAAGTGAGACTACTCGAACCTTTTGGTCTATGCCTGGATGTATTTCCATCACCCGACCAGTTAGCCACTTTAATGGAGGAATTTTGTCCTCTTTGATGAGAACCAGGTCCCCTATCTTCATGTTTGGTTGTTCATCTGACCATTTTCTTCTATGTTGAAATTGATTTAAGTACTCGCTATGCCATCTTCTCCAGAAATCTTGTTTAATTTTTTCTACAAGTTTCCAACGTGTTATGCCGTGAATGGTTGTTTCTGCTATTGCATCTTGTGGAATTGCTTTTAGAGGTGCACCGATTAAAAAGTGTCCAGGCGTTAAGAAGGTAACATCTGTAGGATCGGTTGATAGTGGTGCCAGTGGTCCTGAATTTAAGCAAGCTGCTATTAGTGAAGTAACCGTTGATAATTCTTCAAAAGTCAATGTTGCTTCTCCAATGACTTTTATTAAGCATCTTTTTACTGACTTAACTGCCGCTTCCCATAGTCCTCCAAAATGTGGTGCAGCCGGTGGTATAAAATGCCATGTTATTTCATCATTTGCTAATAATTGCGCAATTTCCTTATTTGAATTACGAATTAGTGCAGTTAATTCGCGTTCAAGTTGATTTTTAGCACCGACAAAGTTGGTACCATTGTCGCTATACAAATCACTGCATAATCCTCTACGTGCAGTGAATCTTTTGTATGCCACGATGAATGCTTCACTAGTTAAATCACTGACTGGCTCAATGTGTATGGCCTTGGTTGTCATACAAACAAAAAATCGCTAAATAACCCTTGTGTGCCTTGTGACCTCTCCCTTTGTTGTTCGAATCAGAAGAGGTCCCGCATAGTCGACTCCAGTTTTCAAAAATGGTCTTCCGGGAGTAATCCGGGCGGCTGGTAAATTACTCATTAGCTGTGTTCCTGTTTTTGTATTGAAACGATGACATCTTGTACATTTCGATATGAAATGTCTTGTTAGATTCCGACCGTGGATGATCCAGTATCTGGTGCGAAGATGAGCCAGGGTTAATTGTGTTCCTCCATGCATTGTTTGTTTATGTGCTTGTTCAATCAATAGTTTAGTAATGGGATGATCTCTTGGGACAATAATCGAATGTTTCTCGTCGTAGCTCCAAGAGGTTGTGTTTTGGACTCGGCCAAAGGAGACAAAGATTTAATCTTACTTTTATTTGCCACTCCTTTCTGGGTTGTAAGATCGTAAATTTCGTTCCTGAAGTGTTGCCTCTGTGCCAGTTTAATCAATACTTGGGTAGCTTTTTTTAGTTCTTCTGTCGTGGGAACTTCTTGGTTGTTTACAGTATTCCTTCGGCTTTTGTCAATAAATCTCAATACATATACTAGAATCCTTTTTATTGTATTGAAATTGGAATGCCTTCGATATAAATTCTCAATCGGGTTATTTGATGTCACTGTCGTGGCCCCAACAATCGGTTGTTTCAGCTCCAATTGATCTGGCGTTCCTTCTAGTTTCATTGGTGTTAGTTGGATTGCCGTTTTGAAGACGTGTTGAGGACCGTTCCACCATAAATTGTATATGATTAATTGATTGGCTTCAATACCCCGGGATGCACAATCTGCGGGATTGTCAGATGATTTTACATAAAACCATTAAGATACAGGCAGTTAACTTCTGGATTTCCGAGATTCGATTTGCTACGAATGTTTTAAATTTGTGAGGCTTGTATTTCACCCATCCCAAAACAATCATAGAATCCGTCCAAAAATTGGTTGGTGTTTTATCGAATTTCATGTCCTGTTGTACCTTGCTCATTAGATTAGCAAGCAGACTGGCTCCACATAACTCTAGCCTTGGTAGCGTTAACTTGGTTGCTATTGGTGCCACCCGGGTTTTTGATGTTAACAAAGTTGCCTTATTTAACGATCTATCGTAAAAATATATTACTGCTGCATAAGCCGCTTCTGAAGCGTCACAAAATCCATGCAACTCTCCTGGTAACGTAGAGTAGAAGTTGATCCACCTTGGGATTTTGATCGCCTCTAGCTTCGGGAGAGAGACATAGTATTGGCAGCATTTATTTTCGACGTCTTCAGGCAGCTTCTCATCCCACGTAACGCCTGAGATCCATAGAGTTTGCATTAAAATTTTGGCTTGTATTAAGGTTGGAGACAACCATCCTAATGGATCGAAAACCTTTGATGATTCGGATAACATCTTTCTTTTTGTCATGATACCATTTTTTTCGTTAAGGTTCACCTTGAATTCGAAAGTATCGGTTGTAGGGTTCCACAGCAATCCTAACGTTTTTACAGCATCGTCGTTAATTATGATCGGCTCGAGAGCTCCCGACTCTGAACCGACAGCTTCTAAAAGTTGAGGATAATTAGACGCCCATTTTCTTAGATTAAATCCTCCGGTTTTAAGTGCACTTATAAGTTGGTTTTGTGCTTCTTCGAGGGTGTTACCTCCTGATAATACGTCATCCACGTAGAAGTTGCTCATTATTATGTTGGCCGCAATCGGGAATTTCACTTTTTCATCTGTTGCTAACTGCTGCAATGTCTTGATAGCCAGATATGGCGCAGATGACATACCGAAAGTTACGGTTGTTAGCTGGTATGATTTTATAACTTCATCTGGCGTCTTCCTCCATAATATTTTCTGATATTGTTGATCATCGGGATGTACTTTTACCTGTCTATACATTTGTTGTATATCTGCTGTGTACGCCACCTTGTATTTTCTCCATCGAATTAAAATTGACATCAGATCTTCTTGTAATTTTGGACCCACGAGTTGAGTTTCATTTAGGCTAACGTTTTTATCGGTCTTAGCTGATGCGTCAAATACTACCCTTAATTTTGTTGTAGTGCTGGTGGTTTTGACTACTGCGTGGTGCGGAATGTAATATTCGTTCTGCGTATGTCCATTACTTTCAATGAGGTGTCCCTGGTTGAAATACCCTTCTATACACTCTCGATATCTAGTAGAAAATTCATTAACTACTGACAAACGTCGTTCTAGTTGAATGAACCTAGCCAGTGCTCGTTTTTTGGATGAACCGATTGATGTTATATTTTGTTGAAACGGAATACGTACCATGTAGCGGCCGTCGGTGGTTCGACAGTAATTCTGTTGATAATGTTCTTCACACATCCTTTCTTTTTCTGTCATAAAGTTTTTGGATGATATATCTTTCACTTCCCAGAACCGCTTTAACTGGTTTTCAATATCTACCAAGGTAACCATGAATTGGACGCTCGGGGATTTTTCGTTTACAATATTTCCAAATATGATCCATCCTAGCTCCGTTTGTTGGGCGATTGGTTCGCCTTAATTTCCTTTTATAACTTGGTTCATCAGGATATTTGGGTAATAATCCGCACCTAATAAAATGTCAATTTTATTTGGTTGGTTGTAAGTTGGATCCGCCAACAGTAGATTATTTAAATGTTCTCATCTTTGATTATCGAAATGTTGTTCAGGAAGTGGCCGAGTTATATTCGACAATACTAATGCTTCCATTTCCATGGAGAAGTTTGAAGAAAATTGTGCTCCTACTCGAAAAGTGACTAATTTTGTGGCAGTCGTGATATCGCTATCATTTAAGCCACTAATCTCCACATGCGTTTTTATCGGCGGTTGTTTGATTTTCTTCGATGCCTCGTTGGTGATAAATGAGATTTGTGAACCGGGATCTATTAACATTCGTAACATGGTTGGTTGTTGCTTTCCATTTTGTACCTCAACCATTGCTGTGGCCAATAGTGTACCAGATGGTTGTTCAAATTGGTTTACAAAATGATTAGTCACAATGCACGTTTCGTTTGCTTCCTTTTTTGGATTGTCATCCACCCTTTTGGTAAGCATTGTACGTTGTGGGTGATTATTAGAGTGTAGGAGAGTGTGGTGGGCTCCTTTGCATACTAAACATCGTGTTGATTTTAAACACGGTTGATGAAATTTTTCCAAACATATTTTACACAGATTGTGTTGATTGATCAATCTGCTACGTTCCAATGTAGACATTTGTTGAAACTTCAAGCAGTCTTGAAGTTCATGTGTCTGCTTGCAATTAATGCATGTCCGTTGAGCTTTTACGTGTAGATTTTTAAGTCTTGGTAATTGTGGAGTGGTGCCTGGTTGTTGAGTTGGTCCGGAATTGCGAAAGGTGAGTGATTTTGGTCTGGCGGCTTCTAAGGCTTGGAATCTGCGTTCCAAAAATGCCAGAAATTCCTCTATTGTTGGCATCTTACGAGGATCAGGAATGGTCATCTCAAACAGCCTCAAACTTTCATTATCTAGTTTTCTGATTACAATTGGAATTACTATGTAATTCCAAGATTAGGTTATTACGCCCAAGTTTTTGATGGCATGCATGCTTTCCGTTAATGTATCGTATAACGATTTCATAGTTGTTGCTGATTCTGCATGCATGCTGGGGAAATTCAAAATGTGGTTGGTATGTGATGTTGCCATTTGCCGTTTATTTTGGTACCGATTTACCGATAGCTTCCAAGCATCTTGGTAATTCACCCCTGTTGCTTCCAGATGACTAATGATTCTAGCTGCACTACCTTGGACTGTTGTTTTTAGTTGGTGCATCTTGACGGTGTCGCTTAAATCGTCATTTTCGTGAACCAACTTTCTAAATAAATCGTAGAAAGCTGCCCATTTCAGAGTTTCTCCGTAAAACTGCGGTATCTCAATCCGTTTTAATTTTATCTTGCTTTTTTCACTATCGGTTGTTTGTTGTCCGCGTTCATTTTTAACCAATTTACAACGTAATGTTTCACTTTCGTTGACTAATGCAGAGTAATAATCGTCGGTAAAGTAAGTTGTACGCTCTTCTTCACTTGCATTTGCGTGCACCAATATGTCTTCGTGTAGTTGTTCTATTTGTGCTATCTTTGCATTTAGCTGTTGCAGCTTATGTTGTAGTTGGACATGATTGCCCTGCTTTCCTAACAGCTCATTTGTATCGGCTATTAACTTATAGCAAAGACGCATTTTGACCTCTTGTGTTTTGTACCGGTGTGCTTGTTCTGGTTCAAGCGCGTCGGTTGTTACTGGTTTTTTTGTTGGTGATCCCGTTGGAATTGCCTCTCGTGTTGCTATTTCGAGTTTCCTTTCTATCTCACGTTTGAACGTTGTGTACAGTTGTTTTACTGTGTCCCGCTCAGCCCAGTAACTATGCGTTGGATCGTTGTCGAAGTGTTGGTCTTTCATTTCGTTGTCTGCATCCGTGTAACTGGACCACCAGTCATCTAGTTTATCCAGTTTATCTTCTAAGTAAACCGTTGTCCGTCTACTTTCGGAATCCTTGCTGTAATTGGTTTTTAACCGCTGCAGTTGTTCGACACGCGTACATTGCTTTTTATATAAAGCATCCAGATTTTTATTGTAATGTGGCTCGAAATGATTATGACCAGTAGCTCGAAGTATTTTGTATACCGCCTGTTTTTGTGGTTGTTAGGTTCGATGCCTGTTGGTTGTTGGCTCGAAATTTATATAGTCCGCCGGTTGTTGTTTTGGCGTCGAAGGACCAATGTTAAGTCGGGTTGTAATTCCTAACTTAGCTTCGTAGTGAGTTGTTATTATCTTACCACTGGTGAGGGATAATACCAGTCTGAAGTGTATTTAACTACTTAACTTTTATTAATTTTGCTTTGGTTTATATACAAATTTTATAATACTGATAACAGCAAAATATAATTGCTTACATTATAGTTTACTTAATTTTAATATAAATTTATAGTTCGTATATTGAACTTGATAGTTGCTGATTCGACACATAAGAATTATTGACACACCGTCAAGAATGATTTGTAATATATTTGGCGTATATGCGATTTAAGTGCATTAACCTCTTCGTATACTTATTTATGCTGATGACATATTTGTGTGTTCGAATGTTATGTGCTTGAACATATATAATAAATTATGGCATGTTCAAACCCGTGATTGAACATACTGCGGGGCTGTACAATTGAGAGACTTTAGCCGTGGCGTTGGTCGTTGTGGTGGTGACATGTCTTCGGAGGAAACCCGGTGATTTGTCTTGCGTCTGCAGAGATATAACAAAATTATGACCACTTCTATAATCACCATGGTGTAAGTCATCACGTAATGATGAATGTGATGCCCTCTATTAGAAGAGTCCATTGATGTAGGTAAGGCCGTTTCCTTTAATTTTTGTTGTGCAATGGCCGTTTCAAGATTTATTATGTCCTCTCAGTTTAAGGTCCGCTGAATTGTTGGTGCCTCTCTCTCTGATGGAATCGTCGGTAGCTCCGATAAATATGATGAATTTTTCAGTTCACTCTGAATCTTTATTGATGCAGCAAAAGAAGAATTAATCATATAGGATTTTTCGTCGATAGTTGTGAGATAGAAATGCCCGTTTTTTAAAGTACATTTCCGATCCAGACTGAGTATCCCAGAATTTTGCAGCTTCATTGTGGTTATCTGACGATCACATATTAGATCAACGATTTTTGGTGCTATTACTGAAAATAGCCATTTGTTTGTGTCTACTGGCATCCAATAGTTCAGTTGGTGCAATATAGTTGTTGTACAACCGTTCAAATTCTGCACTACATGTCTTAATAGGTTCATTTCACATTGTGACTGATTTGATTGTATGTTGTAAATTGGAGAAATGGTACATAAATATCCATTATTTTTAATTTGAACGCATTGTTGTAGTTCATCGTTAGTTAGAGGAGCGAAACGTTCTCGATGCATATTTACTATGAGGTATTCTGTTGTTCGCATTATTATGTGTAATTGACCATTTTCGATTTTTGGGATTGGTACTATGTGAAATAATTGATACGTCTCCGAATATGCTAAAGGCATCTGGATGAGAAAGAGGATATGATTATTCGTGACTCTTGTCTGCACGGTCAGCAGGTTGTAAATGTGCCCTAGGCTATTATCGTCATCGCCTTCAGGGATCATCATGGTTGGTGAAATATAATCCTTAATTCGGTTGATTTCCTCTTTCAATTGTTGAGGGGCCAACAGGGCTGGATGGATATGTCCTTGATGGGCATTTATAATAACATCGATAATAACTCGTTGTTTATCTGCTATTCGCCTCATGATCATCATTATTTGAATAGTATATGTTGTAATAGATTGTACCCTGTCATAATGATCATCATCTATGGATAATTGTTGGATTTTTCCATCGAGATATAAGAACTGCTTGGCGATAATTTTAAAATGATTAGCAGTCGTCTCTCTGTCGTGTTTAAATACATTTATTGTTGAGTCTATGATTGACGTTTGATTTTGGATTAATGCCAATAAATATTCTTCATTATCTTCTGCCTTTTCCAGTTGATTCTCTATATGTGAAGCATCTCTTTGATTCATGATGCCGAACGCATCACCGAGAATGTATCCTATTGTATCACCTATGTCACGTTTCCTCAGAGCGTGGTCCTTGTTCGTTGACCTGAGTAGGGCATTTTGCGATGCAATTTCCTGCATTTGTTCAGTTAGCTGGTGTACCACTACATCACAGAGTTTTGGTCTCTTCCCCCCCGTCCACCCCGTCTGACAAGTGTTATTTAGATGACTGATGTAGTATTCTATAGCGCTGATGTCGTCCCAATATCCTGATAGGTTGTAGTTTACAATTATTTTCCACCGCAATGCCATCAGGTTAACAGTTCCGGTGTTGTGGAAATATATGCCGGCGTCCGTTGGTAGCGGTTCTACAGTGCTTTCAGATGTTCCAAGGGAGAAAAGCCCTTGCATCATGCCGAGCATCAAGATTATTAGTCTCATCGTTGGTCCTTTTTTGAATATTACCTTATTGTGATATACTTGTCTTTTCTTTTTAACTTCTCGGGGAGGTTGAACACGTAAAGGTATCGTTGGTTGTTGAGGTTGCTCGACCGATGAATGTGTATTCGTTTGGTTGGTTTCGTTCTCATGTTCTATTGGTAGTCGTGAAAGTTTGTGAATCGGTCTTTTTTATAAGAGTCCCTCCCGGGCCACGAAGTGAGACTACTCGAACCTTTTGGTCTATGCCTGGATGTATTTCCATCACCCGACCAGTTAGCCACTTTAATGGAGGAATTTTGTCCTCTTTGATGAGAACCAGGTCCCCTATCTTCATGTTTGGTTGTTCATCTGACCATTTTCTTCTATGTTGAAATTGATTTAAGTACTCGCTATGCCATCTTCTCCAGAAATCTTGTTTAATTTTTTCTACAAGTTTCCAACGTGTTATGCCGTGAATGGTTGTTTCTGCTATTGCATCTTGTGGAATTGCTTTTAGAGGTGCACCGATTAAAAAGTGTCCAGGCGTTAAGAAGGTAACATCTGTAGGATCGGTTGATAGTGGTGCCAGTGGTCCTGAATTTAAGCAAGCTGCTATTAGTGAAGTAACCGTTGATAATTCTTCAAAAGTCAATGTTGCTTCTCCAATGACTTTTATTAAGCATCTTTTTACTGACTTAACTGCCGCTTCCCATAGTCCTCCAAAATGTGGTGCAGCCGGTGGTATAAAATGCCATGTTATTTCATCATTTGCTAATAATTGCGCAATTTCCTTATTTGAATTACGAATTAGTGCAGTTAATTCGCGTTCAAGTTGATTTTTAGCACCGACAAAGTTGGTACCATTGTCGCTATACAAATCACTGCATAATCCTCTACGTGCAGTGAATCTTTTGTATGCCACGATGAATGCTTCACTAGTTAAATCACTGACTGGCTCAATGTGTATGGCCTTGGTTGTCATACAAACAAAAAATCGCTAAATAACCCTTGTGTGCCTTGTGACCTCTTCCCTTTGTTGTTCGAATCAGAAGAGGTCCCGCATAGTCGACTCCAGTTTTCAAAAATGGTCTTCCGGGAGTAATCCGGGCGGCTGGTAAATTACTCATTAGCTGTGTTCCTGTTTTTGTATTGAAACGATGACATCTTGTACATTTCGATATGAAATGTCTTGTTAGATTCCGACCGTGGATGATCCAGTACCTGGTGCGAAGATGAGCCAGGGTTAATTGTGTTCCTCCATGCATTGTTTGTTTATGTGCTTGTTCAATCAATAGTTTAGTAATGGGATGATCTCTTGGGACAATAATCGAATGTTTCTCGTCGTAGCTCCAAGAGGTTGTGTTTTGGACTCGGCCAAAGGAGACAAAGATTTAATCTTACTTTTATTTGCCACTCCTTTCTGGGTTGTAAGATCGTAAATTTCGTTCCTGAAGTGTTGCCTCTGTGCCAGTTTAATCAATACTTGGGTAGCTTTTTTTAGTTCTTCTGTCGTGGGAACTTCTTGGTTGTTTACAGTATTCCTTCGGCTTTTGTCAATAAATCTCAATACATATACTAGAATCCTTTTTATTGTATTGAAATTGGAATGCCTTCGATATAAATTCTCAATCGGGTTATTTGATGTCACTGTCGTGGCCCCAACAATCGGTTGTTTCAGCTCCAATTGATCTGGCGCTCCTTCTAGTTTCATTGGTGTTAGTTGGATTGCCGTTTTGAAGACGTGTTGAGAACCGTTCCACCATAAATTGTATATGATTAATTGATTGGCTTCAATACCCCGGGATGCACAATCTGCGGGATTGTCGGATGATTTTACATAAAACCATTAAGATGAGGCAGTTAACTTCTGGATTTCCGAGATTCGATTTGCTACGAATGTTTTAAATTTGTGAGGCTTGTTTTTCACCCATCCCAAAACAATCATAGAATCCGTCCAAAAATTGGTTGGTGTTTTATCGAATTTCATGTCCTGTTGTACCTTGCTCATTAGATTAGCAAGCAGACTGGCTCCACATAACTCTAGCCTTGGTAGCGTTAACTTGGTTGCTATTGGTGCCACCCGGGTTTTTGATGTTAACAAAGTTGCCTTATTTAACGATCTATCGTAAAAATATATTACTGCTGCATAAGCCGCTTCTGAAGCGTCACAAAATCCATGCAACTCTCCTGGTAACGTAGAGTTGAAGTTGATCCACCTTGGGATTTTGATCGCCTCTAGCTTCGGGAGAGAGACATAGTATTGGCAGTATTTATTTTCGACGTCTTCAGGCAGCTTCTCATCCCACGTAACGCCTGAGATCCATAGAGTTTGCATTAAAATTTTGGCTTGTATTAAGGTTGGAGACAACCATTCTAATGGATCGAAAACCTTTGATGATTCGGATAACATCTTTCTTTTTGTCATGATACCATTTTTTTCGTTAAGGTTCACCTTGAATTCGAAAGTATCGGTTGTAGGGTTCCACAGCAATCCTAATGTTTTTACAGCATCGTCGTTAATTATGATCGGCTCGAGAGCTCTCGACTCTGAACCGACAGCTTCTAAAAGTTGAGGATAATTAGACGCCCATTTTCTTAGATTAAATCCTCCGGTTTTAAGTGCACTGATAAGTTGGTTTTGTGCTTCTTCGAGGGTGTTACCTCCTGATAATACGTCATCCACGTAGAAGTTGCTCATTATTATGTTGGCCGCAATCGGGAATTTCACTTTTTCATCTGTTGCTAACTGCTGCAATGTCTTGATAGCCAGATATGGCGCAGATGACATACCGAAAGTTACGGTTGTTAGCTGGTATGATTTTATAACTTCATCTGGCGTCTTCCTCCATAATATTTTCTGATATTGTTGATCATCGGGATGTACTTTTACCTGTCTATACATTTGTTGTATATCTGCTGTGTACGCCACCTTGTATTTTCTCCATCGAATTAAAATTGACATCAGATCTTCTTGTAATTTTGGACCCACGAGTTGAGTTTCATTTAGGCTAACGTTTTTATCGGTCTTAGCTGATGCGTCAAATACTACCCTTAATTTTGTTGTAGTGCTGGTGGTTTTGACTACTGCGTGGTGCGGAATGTAATATTCGTTCTGCGTATGTCCATTACTTTCAATGAGGTGTCCCTGGTTGAAATACCCTTCTATACACTCTCGATATCTAGTAGAAAATTCATTAACTACTGACAAACGTCGTTCTAGTTGAATGAACCTAGCCAGTGCTCGTTTTTTGGATGAACCGATTGATGTTATATTTTGTTGAAACGGAATACGTACCATGTAGCGGCCGTCGGTGGTTCGACAGTAATTCTGTTGATAATGTTCTTCACACATCCTTTCTTTTTCTGTCATAAAGTTTTTGGATGATATATCTTTCACTTCCCAGAACCGCTTTAACTGGTTTTCAATATCTACCAAGGTAACCATGAATTGGACGCTCGGGGATTTTTCGTTTACAATATTTCCAAATATGATCCATCCTAGCTCCGTTTGTTGGGCGATTGGTTCGCCTTAATTTCCTTTTATAACTTGGTTCATCAGGATATTTGGGTAATAATCCGCACCTAATAAAATGTCAATTTTATTTGGTTGGTTGTAAGTTGGATCCGCCAACAGTAGATTATTTAAATGTTCTCATCTTTGATTATCGAAATGTTGTTCAGGAAGTGGCCGAGTTATATTCGACAATACTAATGCTTCCATTTCCATGGAGAAGTTTGAAGAAAATTGTGCTCCTACTCGAAAAGTGACTAATTTTGTGGCAGTCGTGATATCGCTATCATTTAAGCCACTAATCTCCACATGCGTTTTTATCGGCGGTTGTTTGATTTTCTTCGATGCCTCGTTGGTGATAAATGAGATTTGTGAACCGGGATCTATTAACATTCGTAACATGGTTGGTTGTTGCTTTCCATTTTGTACCTCAACCATTGCTGTGGCCAATAGTGTACCAGATGGTTGTTCAAATTGGTTTACAAAATGATTAGTCACAATGCACGTTTCGTTTGCTTCCTTTTTTGGATTGTCATCCACCCTTTTGGTAAGCATTGTACGTTGTGGGTGATTATTAGAGTGTAGGAGAGTGTGGTGGGCTCCTTTGCATACTAAACATCGTGTTGATTTTAAACACGGTTGATGAAATTTTTCCAATCATATTTTACACAGATTGTGTTGATTGATCAATCTGCTACGTTCCAATGTAGACATTTGTGGAAACTTCATGCAGTCTTGAAGTTCATGTGTCTGTTTGCAATTAATGCATGTCCGTTGAGCTTTTACGTGTAGATTTTTAAGTCTTGGTAATTGTGGAGTGGTGCCTGGTTGTTGAGTTGGTCCGGAATATCGAAAGATGAGTGATTTTGGTCTGGCGGCTTCTAAGGCTTGGAATCTGCGTTCCAAAAATGCCAGAAATTCCTCTATTGTTGGCATCTCACGAGGATCAGGAATGGTCATCTCAAACAGCCTCAAACTTTCATTATCTAGTTTTCTGATTACAATTGGAATTACTATGTAATTCCAAGATATGGTTATTACGCCCAAGTTTTTGATGGCATGCATGCTTTCCGTTAATGTATCGTATAACGATTTCATAGTTGTTGCTGATTCTGCATGCATGCTGGGGAAATTCAAAATGTGGTTGGTATGTGTTGTTGCCATTTGCCGCTTATTTTGGTACCGATTTACCAATAGCTTCCAAGCATCTTGGTAATTCACCCCTGTTGCTTCCAGATGACCAATGATTCTAGCTGCACTACCTTGGACTGTTGTTTTTAGTTGGTGCATCTTGACGGTGTCGCTTAAATCGTCATTTTCGTGAACCAACTTTCTAAATAAATCGTAGAAAGCTGCCCATTTCAGAGTTTCTCCGTAAAACTGCGGTATCTCAATCCGTTTTATTTTTATCTTGCTTTTTTCACTATCGGTTGTTTGTTGTCCGCGTTCATTTTTAACCAATTTACAACGTAATGTTTCACTTTCGTTGACTAATGCAGAGTAATAATCGTCGGTAAAGTAAGTTGTACGCTCTTCTTCACCTGCATTTGCGTGCACCAATATGTCTTCGCGTAGTTGTTCTATTTGTGCTATCTTTGCATTTAGCTGTTGCAGCTTATGTTGTAGTTGGACATGATTGCCCTGCTTTCCTAACAGCTCATTTGTATCGGCTATTAACTTATAGCAAAGACGCATTTTGACCTCTTGTGTTTTGTACCGGTGTGCTTGTTCTGGTTCAAGCGCGTCGGTTGTTACTGGTTTTTTTGTTGGTGATCCCGTTGGAATTGCCTCTCGTGTTGCTATTTCGAGTTTCCTTTCTATCTCACGTTTGAACGTTGTGTACAGTTGTTTTACTGTGTCCCGCTCAGCCCAGTAACTATGCGTTAGATCGTTGTCGAAGTGTTGGTCTTTCATTTCGTTGTCTGCATCCGTGTAACTGGACCACCAGTCATCTAGTTTATCCAGTTTATCTTCTAAGTAAACCGTTGTCCGTCTACTTTCGGAATCCTTGCTGTAATTGGTTTTTAACCGCTGCATTTGTTCGACACGCGTACATTGCTTTTTATATAAAGCATCCATATTTTTATTGTAATGTGGCTCGAAATGATTATGACCAGTAGCTCGAAGTATTTTGTATACCGCCTGTTTTTGTGGTTGTTAGGTTCGATGCCTGTTGGTTGTTGGCTCGAAATTTATATAGTCCGCCGGTTGTTGTTTTGGCGTCGAAGGACCAATGTTAAGTCGGGTTGTAATTCCTAACTTAGCTTCGTAGTGAGTTGTTATTATCTTACCACTGGTGAGGGATAATAACAGTCTGAAGTGTATTTAACTACTTAACTTTTATTAATTTTGCTTTGGTTTATATACAAATTTTATAATACTGATAACAGCAAAATATAATTGCTTACATTATAGTTTACTTAATTTTAATATAAATTTATAGTTCGTATATTGAACTTGATAGTTGCTGATTCGACACATAAGAATTATTGACACACCGTCAAGAATGATTTGTAATATATTTGGCGTATATGCGATTTAAGTGCATTAACCTCTTCGTATACTTATTTATGCTGATGACATATTTGTATCGCTAATGTTATGTGCTTGAACATATATAATAAATTATGGCATGTTCAAACCCGTGATTGAACAAATTCATTCATTATTTTATTGTTAGATATCTAGCAGCCGGGGAGTCGCAGCGCAGCTTTTCATTAGCATATAAATGTTCCCAAACCAGCGTACATAGAATATTAAATGAGACGACGAGATCTATAACCGCGGTATTGAAGAATAAAGTATTTCCCGAAATAACAGCAGCTTATTTACAAATAGTCGCAGAGGAATTCGAATAACGATGGAATTTTCCGAATTGTATAGGAGCCATTGACGGGAAGCACGTTCTTATTCAAGTAAGCTACTATTATTGTTTTTTAACTATAAGAAAACAAATTCTATAGTTCTAATGCCAATTTGTGATCACGATTACAATTTTGTATCGTACAGTATTGGTGCCGCAGGTCGTCAGAGTGATGGTGGAGCTTTTAGAGATAGCACATGTGGGAGACACTTTTATGATAAAACACTTCCGTAAGTACATTTTTTCGGATCCTAACATTATTAGTATAAGAATTATAAGCATTGACACAAATCATTTATTTAGAAGTCCTCAACCACGCAATGTAAGCCTAACTTTCTCTTCTGTGCCCTATGTTTCCGTGGCGGACGTCGCGTTTGCTTTACATGAAGATATGGTCAAGCCATACACCACTATTAAAACAACCAAGCAATGGATATTTAATTATCGGTTAAGTAGACCTCGCCGCATGATCGAGAACTGCATCGCTTGTGTGCGATCCGCATCGGTTGTGTGCGAAATGGCGCATATTCAGAACCCCGATTGTGGCCGAAGTTAGTCTGATCGAAGAAATTATACAAAATTGTGTCTACCTGTACAACTGGTTGAGGAAAAAACAACTCTCAGTACATTATTCCTGATCTCGTCAATCGTGAAGTAGGAGGAAACATAATACAAGGTAAGATTTTATTTACAATGTTCATTAGTTCACAATTAAATATTTTTCTATACGTTTTATGGTTCCTGGAATCAACATCAAAATTCGATGATGCCTCTCCAACCCACTAATCGCAACTCAACAACGATTGCGAAATTTACGTGAGAAAAATTCAGCGACTACTTTTTCGGGGAGGGGCAAATAGAGTGCAGCTGAGTAAATTTAAGATAAGTGTTGTTCCTGAATTATGTTTTATTTATTTGGCGATTACAGATTTTTGAAATTTTAGGTTATTCTGGATTGATAGCCAGATAGTATTTTAAAGATTATTGAATTTTTTTTTCTTTTAAGGTAATCACTGATTGAGGTCATTTTTTGAATTTCTTGTATATTTTTAATTTTGTATTTGAATTATTTATAGTATTTTAAATAGATTTTAAACATTGAGGTTTTTATGCTTAATGGAAGTATGTATATCTAGATATTAAACAGATATTTAATACTTCCATAAGGGTTTTCCTCTAAATTATCTAAAACAAAGTATTTTCATCCCGTCAATTTTCAAAAATATTTTGTATTCAATCGAGTCAATCAAAAGAAAGAAATATGATTCAATCCCATTTGCATTGCAGTAATCATTTAAGTGAAAACATGTAAAAATGAGCTTAATTTTATCTTGTTTAATTTATGTATAAAAAAAAATAGAGAAAAAGCCGTATGGAAGCGTAAGAAAAAAAGTAATATAAAAGTGCATAGATTTGAAACATGCTTCCATTAGGCATAAAAACCTCCAAAAATAGTAAAATCAAAATTATAATTTAAAAATTTCAAACCATCACCATCAATAATACAATATAAATATTAAAAAAAAATCGATATTCAAAATATAGTTAATAGGTAGTTCTGTAAAAAATAAAAATAAAAAAAACATTAACAAAGCGGTACAATTAACAATTTCTGCTGAACTTCGATTCGCGTTTTATTTCTACTTATACTTTTCCAATTTACCATGTTTGTCCATATAATTACAATATATTTACTTATTTCTTTTTGTTAAAATTTCAATTTATCAATTCAATTTGTTAAAATTTCAATTTATTCAATTTATTAAAAATTTTGATTTCAATGTTTTTTTTTTTCAAACCAAAAATTAATTGTATCGTGTCGACACACCAAGCAAAACAAATGTATGTAGCTACTCACCATAAAAATACCAAAAAATAAAATTTTGCCGATAGTGCGGGAATTTTTTCTCTTTGGTTGCCATAAAAAGTACTTTGTTTGATACTTTTTATTTATAATTATGGCAACCAACTCAACAACAACAAAAATTCTCAAAAAAAAATTACTGATGTATCGCTCACACACAGCAAGAATCTATATTTTTATCTCGTTCTAGTTTTCCGCAAAATAAAATGCTGTTGTAGTAGAATAGGCCCTTAAATTCGGAATTCCATTACTGCGGCTTTTATTTTTGTGCAGAAAACCAGAAAGAGATAATATCAAAAATCCGACGGAAACAGACTATTTTTATATTATAGCGAAATTTTAAGGGGAATATTTGACAACTACGAAATTATAACAAAAATTAGTTGAAAAATGAAAATTTTTGTTAAATAAATTTTATTTATATCTCTACATTACTAAAAAACCTAAATATTATTTGTAGGCATCATTTTATTATGTTTTTAATTATTTCCTTTCAATAATTAAAAACTAAGAAAACGCTTTCCCATAAAAAAGTTGGGGAATATTTTACCGCGTTTGTTACATAACCTAAAATTATATCATCTATATTTGTGACAAGTGTTGACATAAGTTTTGGGATAAATAAAAATAATACAATTTAATATATTTGTGGTGAATTTTATAATACATAATTGGTTAATATATAATACATACAACTAAATGTCTTCAGATTCGGACTTTCTTGATCCGTTAAACATTATGTTTAATAATCACGATTATAGTGACAATGTACCGAAAAAAAGCGATTTTGGGTACGCCCATACTATTTAGAGCGGAACCGAAGCGGGGAATTCAGCTGTGTGTTCTCGGAAATAAAGAAGGATCCAGAGCTTCTTTACAATTATTCGCGAATGAACCTGAATCAGTTCGAGGAATTATTGGAAATGGTCACTCCATTAATTCAAAAAGAAACTGTCGTGAAAGAACCCTTGAGCCCCAGGTTACGATTGGCTATGACATTAAGGTATGTTTATTTAGTGTAATATGAATAATAATTATTAATAATATGTATATATATATACCTTCTACTTATATATCCTTTTTCGGGCCCGCGTACTAAATAGATTGAGGTACATACCTCAGGTAGCAAGCAAGCAATTTTAACAATTTTTAGCAATTTTGTTAACATCATTTTATATTTTTTAGGATTCCTGAACCAATTCAGAGAGAATTGTAAACAGTTCAATTACGTTTTTGTTGCCGATGACACGTTTGTGTTGCATGACATGTGAAAACCGTTTGCAACAATAAAAACGATACAACAAAGAGTTTTCAATTATCGGCTTAGTAGGGCTGGCCGTATGATTGAAAACTGTTTCGGCATCATGTCCGCGACGTGGTGAATTTTCAGAACGCCAATCATTGCCGACACCACTACTGTGGAGGAGATTACCAAAAGTTGTGTTTGGTTGCATAACTGGTTGAGGAAGAAAAATAATCGATATATTACTTACACCTGAACTTGTAAATCACGAAGCTGATGGAAATATCGTACCAGGATAAACTTTTTACAAATCCCAAGTCCACCTTTTGGGTCATTCTTATATAACTCTTCTATATATTCCTAGACGCTTTAAACAATTGTTCCAATGGACTATTGCCCCTTCGGCCAATAAACGGCAATTCTACTACCACAGCGAAACTGGCCCGGGAAAAATTTGCCGAGTATTTCTCAGGAGAGGGAGAAGTGGAATGGCAGCTTGGACAAATTTAAAAGATAAATATTGTTCCTAGATTATAATTTTTTTAATTCAGTTATTACAGTTTATTTTTTATTGATTTTCATTTCAGGGAAGCAAGTGAAGTTTATGAATTGTGCTTTTATTTTGATTGTTGTTTGATTGTTTTTGAATGTTGTTATTTATCGATAAAGTTCATAGTTCAAGGCTTTTCCTTTGAATAAAAAATTATTTTATTAAAGAAATACGAATTATTTAGTTTAATTTTTTTAAAATATTTAATTTCTCTATTGCCGGATATTAATAAATACGTTAAATGAATTTTAAAACAACGTTTATTATTTAACCAAACCTAGGTGATGACTATAGCTTTTTCAATTGTTGAATGTGGTCTAGTGCGGTAAGTAATTAATGCCTATACATTCCATCGAGGATAATATTATGACTGATAATAATTTCGGCCATTATAATCTCGACTTTGAATTAGGATAAAAATAGGTGTTAGTGGAATGCATGAATCAAAATAAAACATTTTTTTTTTTAATTTATTAAACTTTATTATTTAGTTCAAAATTTAAAAAATCTAAAAAAATATTTATGGAGGAATAGCCTTATGGAAGCAAAAACAAAATAAAATCCTTTCAAAATTAAAAAAAATAATATTTATTAAAAGAACAAAATAATATATAATAAAATATAATATATAAAAGATAAATAAACTAAACTATAAAACGAAAAATAATAATTCACAAATATAAATAAAAAATAAAATACTGTATCACAAGTTAAAAAAAATATATCACAATCAGAATCCAGGTAAAACGTCGCGCTGCAAAAACAAAAAAAAAAGTAAATTTCAAAAAAACAAAACAATTTGGAACGATAGTTATCTGATAATGTCATTAATCCGTGGCTGCGGAACCCTGTGATGGTTTATGGTTTTCCTGTAAGAAAAAACAACAATAACTAAAGAGAAACGCTTTCAAAAAATTTCTTTTTACTCACTTCGTTGTCCAAAGCATACCCCAAGGTTTGTAAAAATTGTGCCTGCACATTGAGTCGGGCCTTTACATTTAGCCTTTTAAAATGGCATTTTAATGTTGCGCAGAAACTATCAATTTCTACATCTTCTAGATCAGGGGCAGGAACACTTGGACAGGAACAACTGTTACTCGACTTTAGTTTTAATTTTTTGGACTGGATGTCGACGTACTCGCGTTGTAATTCCAAATCTTTTTGGTTGTAATTTCCTGAACAAAAATGAAAGAAATTTGGATTCATTTCCGTAAACATTCATATACATATATATATATATATATATTTACTGTTTCTACTGCTACTGCTCGGTCTTGGAGTTTCCCTGTCTCCGTCCTCCTGAAATTTGCTGCTGTCGCCGGCTTCCTGTGAAATCGCCCTACAAACGTCGGAAGATAAATAATTTAGTTATTTATAAAAATAAACTAACTATGCACATCATTAAAATAAACTAACTATGCACTATTACGTCGATTGGACTATTTGCGTAGTTTGCCACGTTAAACTGAACATGAAAAAAATAGAATTAGTTAGGTACGGTTTGCGTCTATGCTATAAAAAACAGTTTGTCGCAAGTTTATAAAATATTCATCAATTAGGCATTTGCAGCACCAATTGGTTCGAGTATTTGCTAGATTTTTGATTTTCACATTTGAATCAAAATAAAAATGAAAAATTTAAACCAAACATAAAATAATTACTTACTTGAATCAGCAGCTATTTCCTCCCACATTCTATGTCGGAGTACCTGATTTTTATGTAGCTTGTCTCGTATATTCCAGAGCGCTGGTACTGCATCAATAATGAATTCTGGTAAAGAAATTACAAGTTTATTAAACATTTTATAACACAATTTTTTTAGATATAGCTATTTTATTTACCATTAACGTCATATTCCTCTACGACAGGTGCCGGGATATGCGATTGCGTGTCATAATTTAAATCATCTGTTTTATTTGAAAAAAAAACGTTAATATAAAAAATTAGTTACATATATAATTTGGATTATTATCCGCTCGTACACACGCACAAGGTCATACATTGGTCTCGCTCCATCATTTATTCGTCGAACCACTAAATAAAAGTAAAAAGAGACAAAAAAGAAAATACAACAAAATGTATTAAAAAATACTTAAAATTATGAAACTATAAATATTTGTACATTAAAAGTTTTAACTTTTCTATAATTTTGAAACGTTTACGTATTGATTTATTTAAAATCATCTTTTCCGCTTTCAACACTTTGAAGAAATTTATTTGAAACCGTAAGTGTTAAATTGGCTTTTAAAATTTGATTTTAAAACCCGTTCCATTATGAAAACCATTATGAAAAAAGATCGTAAAAATGGGATGGGGACAAAAATCCAAAAAATGCCATTATTCCAAAAATTTAACTAAGATTTATTTTAATTTTCCAAAATCCATAACATAATTCTAGAAACAAAATTCCAAAACCTAAAATTCCAAACTTTTATTTGTTGATCAAAACAAGTATCTTAGCCAAATTTGATAAATATTCGGTTGCACCCATTTTGTTTTGTTTTTTTAATACACGTTTAATTCTTTTATATTTTATAATAATTTTTTTGTTAATGTCTTCTGCTACCATTTTTTATTTTATTGTGCGACAGGACTATTTCTGCTCTCAATTCTTCTAAAATTTTATATAATCCACTTTGTTTTTTTTTCTACGATGACTTTTATCAATCTATGCCAAGCTTCGACTCAGTTTTGAGTCTTTCGGTAATTGGTTATGATTGACTCATTTATATAACCATTTTTTAAAATTTTTGGCAACTTTCTCACATCAGCATCATCTAATATGCTCTCGAATTGTTAGAAATATCGGGGAATGCAGTCATATGGTAAACAAGCCAAAGCTTTAAGCATTCGAATTTTTAGCGAGAGTTTTTCTGAATTCCCGTATTTTTTTGGTTAGCTTTAACTTTTGGATTCTCCTCCAAATCAACTGACCAAAATGGAAAAAGCATCCTTTAAATTTGGTATTTGGAAAATATTCCAAGGCAGAACGATGCATCGCTATTTCAAAATCAGTTATAATGACATCTGGAGTTGACATTAAAATCAACTGCTACTCATACAAAAAAGTTGTTAAACATGACTAATTCATATTAAAATTCAAGCTTAAAGCAAAATTATCATAATTATAATTAGATTTATATGTATTTACACAAACGACGTCTTATTTTGTAAAATGAATAAATTGTCTTATTTTAAATATTCCATTAAAAACACATTTTTCACGGAAAAAATCAATTTATCACTAAAAAAATAAAAGTGTTAAATCGAATTTAAATTATTTCTCCGAATACACAAAAAAAAAACAATATTTTCATTTCCAAAGTGTGTGAATATTAAATTATGAAGGTCAAAACCGGAAATAAATCTCAAGGTGAATAGAAATGTAAATATGAATAAAAAAAGATTTTTTTTTCGGTTTTGATTGATATTTATTTTATATTCAACTTAAGTTAAATCGAATTCTTTATTCGGTGGTTCAGAAGGAAATTTTATTATTACTACTTTTTTGAATTAATAAAAATAAAATAAATTTCCGTTCTAATTTTCATTTTCATTGAATTCACCAGTGAGTTTTTTTTTGTATTTTCTGAATACACAAATTGGTTGTTTGATTTGATCGTTTTGTTATGATTTACTATTCAAATTTTGGCTTTAGCACAACAAAAAACGCGTACGGTACAAGTAAACTTCCTGAATGAAGACGGGGACAAATATATTTTGCTCCCTAGGTCCTCAATCGTTAATTATTTCTAGAAAGCGAAACAAATTATGCGGCACTTTTGCGCGATTAAAATGTCAATCATAAGTCAAAATCCAATTGTCACAAGCAAACATAATTTAAATTAAAAAGCTTATAAATAAAATCAATTAATTTGTAAAAGAAAATTTTTACCACACCACAAACCTCCTTTATTAACGTTTCGATTTGATGTGACCACAAAGTTGTATTATAAGAAACTACAGATAAATAGAAACGGATATCATTAAAATGAAGAAGATTTCAGATTAAAGCTTCCTTTTATTTATTTATATTTTTGTTGTATAAAAAGATTTATTATCAAATAATTAATTATTCAAAACAGCATTAATTAGATGGTCATTAATTTTAACCGTTGGTGCTCATTAAGTGATATACTTTCCGTCTTTAATTCATTTAGCATTAGGGCTGTTACAATTTTATTTCGTACCGTATCAGCATATATAAACACACACCAATTTAATTTATATTTATGGGTCTCATACATTTTCTCGCAAAAGAGGAGAGAAATTTAATTTAATTAGGATTTTCTTATTTTTATGCAAGTTATATAGGTTATAAAACCGAATTGATACATGTATTATGCAGCGATCTGAATGGAAAAAGGGAGGACAATAAAAATAACCTTGCTTGTGCCTACATTAAACTTAGCAAAGCTAAACCATGAGCTGGTAATATAATTTTATCGATTACCATCACCAATGAATTCAATGAAACAAAAATTGTAACTCCGTTTTTATGGAGTGATCCTTTCGTTATGCAAATCTGTGAGGTTCGGTTCATACGTACGGACGAAAATTGCGGATTTTCGTCAAAGGATATAAATAAAACAAAATGTATGTTTGATGTTGGATTTTTATCAATAATATGAACCGGATCTAATTTATTGAACTTACCAAATTTATTTGAAATTCTCTACTATAGATATGCGTGTGTGTGTTTGATGCGACCAATACCACGCGGTCCATGGATGTAACTGAAAGAAGGCGGCAATACTTTGCACGCGAAATTGAATGGGTTGGAATTGTTCGAATTATTATGTTATCAATAATATAATATAGTATACGGTTGGCAATTAGTGAATTTTCACATAGTTTTTTTTTGTTGATTGTTATTGGATTGCCAATTGATATCACTTTCACACTTTCTACTAATTATATTTTAATATTAACTTACATTAAAAAAATGCGAAATTAACGAAAAACGAAAATTATTGAAAATTAAATTAATTATAAATAACCTAAATAACTTATATTACTAGCCCGCGAATTGCACTTGTTTAACCGATATAAAGACCTTGGTACCGATAATATCGTACTGTATAGAACGGCAGGCATACAATTTTCCACGGGCGTTGTCTTTCAGCTATTCGCTCACGAGTTAACCGGTTTGGAATAAATTAGATGGGAATCTAATTTTGAATTATGATCCTATCAGCCGGCGTACAAAATGATTATCCAAAGTGAGGCAGCAATGTTTGCGCCCAATCAAAAATCGAAGGCGTCTTACTCACAATTCGCGAGGTTTGGTTCACTATGCCATAGAAAATAAGTTTACCATAAATTTCTCATTTTGACAAATCGAAAGATAAAAATAATTTGAGTAATAAAATGTTCTGACAATTCCAATGTCATGATTGTATTTGTGGCTTTACATTTCGCGCAATGTAAAGTCACAAATACAATCATGACATTGGAATTATCATAACTTTTTTACTCAAATCATTTTTGTTCCTCGATTTATAAAAATGAGAAATCTATGGTCAACTGATTTTTCTATGACTAAACGCAACGGATAAAATATTATTTATAGATTAACTATAAGTTTAACTAACACTGAAACTAAATAATTACCTGCAGTATATATTATTTTGGGAATATTATCCTCAAGGGACCGTCTCGGTTGATACAATAAACTATAATGGCCTTCTATTCCGTTTTCTTAGTGTCACTTGATGTATAACTTTGGACAGATTCGAACGAACTGATTAAAATTAATTTTACAAAAATTTTATGGTTGTCAATTTTCGTAATTAAAGAAGATAACACCACTCATTAGTATACCTATACAACCAGATTGTATATAAAATCTGTAGCGGTTACAATATTGCAAACCAATATTCTAATCGCACATATTGCAAACTTAACACCTCGCAAACTCACCGCTAACTCATCATCACTCTGTACGTCTAAACAGAGTAAGTGCATCAACAGATGCACATATACATGCAAGACGGAAGCAGCACGACGAGCATTCCAAACGAAAGCAAAACGAAGAATATCAACCAAAGATGAACCCAGTTGTACGATTGAGCGCTTTGCTAGCGCTACTTAATCGATCACGGTGATCGCTCCATTTGACCTCATCGTGAGCATCATTTTACACCATATTTTGCGTAAACTTTACAAATAAAAGCCGATATTATGGTGTATTGGTATGATTCTCACACAAATAGAAAACCAAATACATTTGTTTTATACTTATAAGTATACGTATACGGTCTATTTCATCGTTTTTATGCATTTTCAAACAAAATTCGTCGGTCGCTCATGCAAAGTACAGCTGGGAACGAGCAAATTAATCTAACTTTTGGTAATCAATCAGTTAGTCTCACAGTATCACCGCTACAATAAGTGCACAACACTTGCGCTTGTCCACACCATGCCGCACATCACACCACACCACCATTGCATATGGTGGTGATTGCATTGGAAATTAAATATACAATTTAATTTAAATAATTTAACAAATAAAAATTCAATAATTTAAATTAAATAATAAATAAATTAAAATTAAATTATAAATTAATAAATAATAAAAGTAATAACTTTTATAGTGGTGACCCCGACGCCGGTTTTTATCGGTTTATAATAAATAATAAATTAGAAAATAATAATTTAACGTGCGTAAATAGTCGAATGTAAAGTGTGAAAAAGTATTGTGTAAATATTTTTTTTGTGTGTGAGCGCAACCTTAGCCGTCACACTAACGTGGGTGAAATAAATTTATGGCGAGCGCATTAAAACCGGTGCACCCACGCAACAACAACAATATGGGCCAACATTTGCCCCCACAATGGCGATAGCGCCCCACAATGGCGATAGCGCCCCACGAGGAAGCCGGACAACGGTGACAACAGTAGAGAAGATGACAAAAGCGGCTACAACAACAAAAACAGTGTGATAACTACAACCACAACAACAACATCTACATGAGTGGCATAGGCGACAGCAACAACAACAACGATCGCTACAACAACAGCGGTAAATGCAGCAACAACTACAGCTTAATACGGCTGCACCCAATTTTTATTTTTGATTTTTTTGTTGTTGTAAATAAAATATTATTTTGCGTTTTATTTCATAGGCCAAGCAACTTGCAGGATCCATTTCCCAGCGGCACACACAAACGCATTCTGTGAACAACACCAAGTTGTTCAAATTGGTCTTCGTCCAGCGTCGCCACTGATCTAGCAATTATGTACCATGATCCAGCGACGCACATGGTGCAGTGAACACCACCACCATATGTCCCCTTTCGTTTTCTTGCGTGGATCATGCAACATCCTTGATCCATGAGTTAGCAAAATACAAACCACCCACCTCCACACAGTGACCCTAACCAAAACATGAATTGATTGACATGAATTGATTTTTTATATTATCTCGAACTCTTTTAGCTTGTTGCTGCAGGTTCCCATTGCTTTCATCTGGTGCATTTAGATTTCCGACATCCTCATCATTAACAATGAGGCTTTCATCATAGGGCACGTTATATTTCACACATAAATTATTTAGTAGGCAACATACATTAACAATTTTGGCTACTTTCTCTGGTTGATAATGTAGCTCCCGACTGTGCAACATACACCTCCAACGACCCTTTAGTATAGCAAATATGCGTTCGATAATCGAACGCACTTTTGCGATAATCAAACGCCTCCGCCGCGGGGCTCAGTTGATGGAGTCATCATCCAGGGTTCCAATGTATATCCGGAGTCGCCTAAATATTTGATAATCGTATTAATTTAAATTTACAAAATATTTTTAGAATTACCTAACATCCATGACGAGTCATCTCGAATCCATTCCTGCTTCATAATTTTACGGTTATCGCTCATGTTCCAAATGACGGAGTCATGAGAACAACCCCCGAAACGTGGATCGACGTGATTATATTTTTGTAGTCACAAGTCTATAAAGAAATAATTTGTTTATTATAATGTATCTATGAGTTACGTATATGTATATTGAAGTAAACATTGATAAAATACTTAAAATCACAACATTTAAGCTGTGTGACCCTTTTCTGTTAAAAAAATGATGTTCATTTTTTTCCGGTCGTATAATATTAATGTGTGTGCCATCTACACATCCGACCACTCCAGGAAATCTTGTTTTATTTAAAAATAATCCTTTGATTTGGATTTTTCCTCTTCCGACATTTGAAATATAATATGTTTACTACACATATTTGATTCCAAAATATTTAGTGTCTCTGTCATTGCTTTCGATACGGTGGACTGTGCCATACCAATTAGGTAATCTTGCCCTACTCCTTCTTGGTACGACCCTTCCCCCAAAAACCGTAATGTGGCTGCAAGTTTTAATATCGGTGGTATAGCATCGTGGTTTCACGGGGTAAAATGAGGTTCAATTTCATTGAGGATATCCGTAAATAAATTTTTGGTGATTCGAAATAATTTTATGAACCTGAAACCAGTTATTTTTGTGGTAAATAAATAGTTAGTTTTGTGATTAATACATAAACATGATAGCAATTATACATTACCTTTTACTTGGCATATCAAGAACATTTGAACTATTCCTTAGTCGTTTTCTTTGAAGATACGCAGGTGTTATTGCATCGTCTGAATCATCTTCACTACTATGCTCAAAAAAGCCACACTCGCTTCCATTTTAGCACAAAAATATTTATAAATTATTTTTTATTTTAATTTATAGAAACACTTCAATGACCAAAACAAAAATTCACTTAAAATTATATTTTCACTTTGACAACTTAAACAAAATGACGTTCCAATGTTATTTGTGATTGAAATTATTTTCAACGTTGTCGAATATCTCATAATAGCCATATTCGACGTTGTCGAACCGGTCGACAGCGTCGCAAATTTGCGATGTGGAAAATTTCATAATAGACCCCCTGGGGAAAACAAAATCACTCGCGATCGGCAAACATTTTTTTGCTCTTAAACACTCCGAAAACTACAATTTTAGATTCGGAGTATCGGTCAACTCACCGACCGATTAGGCACACAATTCGCAGCTATTCACTGAGCTTATGCACATATTAAGCTCACGTTGAATTAGAATTACTGCCTAAAGGATGAAACACACCAAGCAGCAGCAGCGAGCAGCGAATTTAAATATGCGCTTTTTCGTTTATCTAATGATGCAAAATCATAGTTTGAGTACAAATATAGATATTTCCATTAAAAGAAATCTAATAATCTGTAGTTTTAATAGAAAAATTTAAATTTAAAAAAAATATATTGAATGAAGTTGCATCTGTCGCGGCATCAATAGGTTCCACACTCGACAGCTAAAAAAAATTGCTCTTCACTGCTAGACATAACCTCAATAAAAGTGAAACGATTCGAGTTTGAATTTTTGTTGTGAACCGCGGTTTGATAAAAAAAAATCGAAAAACTCATAATTTAATTTTAAATCACGAAATAATGGACCCGGATGAAAATGAATGTGAAAATGAATACTCAAATATAGAATATTTGTATGATTCCGACGAAAATGATGATAATATAGATTTTGAGGATAAACTAATTTTATTAATACAACCAAAATTAATTATTTATGATTTAAAACAGAATGATTATCATAACAAACAAAAAAAAGACAAGGAATGGTCGGAAATAGCCAAAGGTTGTGGAAAAACTGGTAAGTTTATTAGATATAATATATAATTTGAATAGTAAACTAAATGTTTTTTAATTTTTTTAGTGGATGAATGTAAGTTTCGTTGGAAAACGTTGCGCGATACTTTCATGAGGAAAAGACGAAAAACTATAAGGTCTGGTTCCGCAAACACAAATAAAAAACCATGGCGTTGTTTCGAACCCCTACAATTTTTAATACCCACTCTTACCGAGGCTAAGTACTTCGTGTTAAATACTATTTCTAATTGTTTGCTTTTCTATTATTATAATTTTTCATTTTAGATCAACCAGTAATTACCATATGATCGATAATCAAAGGTCAGTAGAATCGGACAGCGATGACCTTGTGTTAAATTCACGAAAGCGTGTGAACTCATCCAATACAGGCACAAATTCTAATCTATCAAAAAGAGGCAGATTCGATATGGAAGAGGATATAATTTTAAATTTATTGGAAAACGAAGAAGAGGGTAGCAACACGAAATTTCTATTAAGTTTGGTTGAACCGCTAAACCGCTTAACACCACAATAAAACAATTTGGCAAGAATACGCTTCCAACAAACATTGTATGACCTAGAGTTTGGTAATGGAAAATGTTTTTGTTGATGTTAAAGTTTTTATTTTATGTTAAATGAATAAATATATATAATTTTAGTAAGTTATCTTAGTTTTAATTTATTATATGTGGTCATCTTGGTAATCCAATTTCCCTTCCTTTGTGAACCAGGTTGCTACTGCATCTCCAATAGCTATGGCCTGTTTAGGGTTATGAGAAGATCCTTCATTTGGTGATAATATTACATTACGCTCGGGAAGTTTCTGTTGATCTCGTATAATGTTGTGCAGGATGGTACATGTTTTTACAATGGTGTAGTGGCTACTTTTGGCTGAAGAATCATTCTCGATAGCAACAATCGAAAAGTTTGTGCTAAAATACCAAAAGCGTTTTCGATGGTACGTCGTGCGCGCGATAACCTAAAGAATTCAAAAAATTAGTAATGGCTAATTACTTGCACAAACTTTATTTACCTATAGTTAAAAATTTTTTATTTTTCCGTTAATTGTTTTCCTCCATACGGTCTTAACAAATTTGAGCGAAGCGGAAATGCTTCATCAGCTACAAGTGCGAGAGGAGTGCTTACAGTTGTGACTGGTAAATGCCGATCAGGAGGAAGTTGCAATGCGGGATCTTTATTGAGCCAAGCTTTCCCAAAAGCACTAGAAGAAAAAATGCCTCCATCACTAGATGAGCCATATGCACCAATATCGACCATAGTAAATTTATACTGAGCATCGCAAACCGCCATTAAAACTATACTGAACGTTTTTCTATAATTATGAAACTTTGAACCAGTGTTTCGTGGTTTAAACAAATAAATGTGTTTGCCATCAAGCGCACCAGCACAATTTGGCATTTGCCACAATCGATGGAAGTCCGTTCTAATTTTGATCCATTCCTCAGTTGTTTCGGTGGCGGAAAAATTGGCTCTAGTTTTACGTTAATTACCTTACAAGTTTCCTTGATAATATTACGCACTGTGGTGGCACCCAGGCGAAAATTAATAGCCAATTTTCTAAATGATCCTCCATGTGCCAAAAATCTGAAATTATACATGAAATTATATATTATTAATCGTCAAATTACCAGAGTTCGTCAAGTTACAAAGTCTTACATTAAAGTTACACATAATTTTTCTTTTGGGGAAATACTTTGGCGATAATTTGTCCCGACACCCTGAAGATTAGTCTTCACCAAATTCAAAATTAAATTAAACACCTGAGGAGTCATACGAAATAGTTTATGAAATCTGAAATGTATAATACATATTTAGTTTACGACTAAGGATATTTTCGAGTTTCAAATAATAACTACCTGTCTGGAAATTTTTCGATTTTTTTACAAACAATATTATAATATCCTGTATATTATCTCGTTCGATATTAAATGGATGGATCCAAAATTTCCTTTTATTTGTTTTGTATTTATATAAACATAAAAATGTCAAGAATATTAATTTACGGCGCTTGGTTACCATTATTGTTTAGTTGGTAAAAAAACGGACTTGACACAATTCAAATTTTTTGTTAAAACAAAAATAAAAAAAACTGCTGTGTTGCTTGGTGTGCGCGCTTATATGCAGCCGGTAGTGTGGATTGTTTGGAATGTGTCGCGCTGCTCTTGGTGTGTTTCATCCTTAAGACTAACACTTAAATAATCACTACCGAAAAGATAAATGTCTTAAAGAACGGATATCTTTTCGGATTCTTAATTAATAAGTCAACCGATCGCGCAATCAATCAGTCATGAATCGATCACCTAATCCAACAATACTGAAAGATAAGATATGACATCATCAACAGACTGACGTCCAATCTTTACCGTGTTGAACATATCGACAGATATCCTTCGGTATCACTGCAATAGCATTGATCGACACTCTTCTTCACTGTGTGACTCATCTGGGGGGATGTGATGTAGCGGTTACAATATTGCAAACCAATATTCTAATCGCACATATTGCAAACTTAACACCTCGTAAACTCGTCGCTAACTCATCATCACTCTGTACGTCTAAACAGAGTAAGTGCATCAACAGATGCACATATACATGCAAGACGGAAGCAGCACGACGAGCATTCCAAACGAAACTAAAACGACGAATATCAACCAAAGAAGAACGAGCAAATAATCTATTTTTTGGTAATCAATCAGTTCGTCTCACAATATCACCGCTACAATAAGTGCACAACACTTGCGCTTGTCCACACCATGCCGCACATCACACCACACCACCATTGCATATGGTGGTAATTTCATTGGAAATTAAATATAAAATTTAATTTAATTAATTTAACAAATAATAAATTCAATAATTTAAATTAAATAATAAATAAATTAAAATTAAATTATAAATAAATAAATTAATAAATAATAAAAGTAATAACTTTTATAAATCTATGTATACGCGACGACCAAGGGGAAATTATGCAATACAATATGAGCGTAGTTAAGTTTACTCAGGAAATGTTAAGCTGCATGTATATGCGTCATTTAAACGGGACGAACATATTGGATTGAATACTTTATATATATAATTTACATATGCAATTTGTTGGCGTTTAAATTGAGTTGGGTTAGAAATTGGAGTGCGTTAATGTATCGAAAATTTCATCAGGGTTTAGTCACAAAATATCGTTAGATTGGTTCGTCTACGACGTGTGTTAAAAATAGTTAAACTGAACTCGTTCGTTACAGCATGTACGGTAATAACATATTTTATAAAAATTTTGTTGTCATTGTATCGAATATGCACAAGTGATTCTTATAAATTATAGAGGAATATATTTATTACATTTCACTCGATAATAGTTTAAGGTAAAACGAATAAAGTTTAACCGACCAAACATCACAGTGGTTAAAGCTTTGGCCTTTGGATCGGGAAGTATCGGGTTTGAATCCCGATAAGGGCAGGATGCAAAAAGAAATTTTCATCATCTGATTACGATCGGTGGCAGAAATGAACACTATGACCCAACCCATCTTCAATGCCTAATCAATGAAATACACAAAAATAAAAGTTGAAAATTTTAACCTAGAAAAAAAAATTACCTTTCGAAATATATCAGGTTCCGGTAAATCGATTTCATATGAAGCAATTTTGGTCCAGCACATAATACTTGTTTCATTCATTTCCGTTTTCCGTTCAAATTTAAAACTGAACAATAACAATTTATGATATTGTAGTAATCATACTAAGAACAGACAGTTCCATAGTGAAATCACATGCTTTAAGATCTAGTATAAATTCAGATAGCTAATACTTATTGTTATAATCGTACATCCTCAAGAGATGCAACGTGATAAGTTGATGTGAAATTTTGTGTTCGAAAATAATTTTCTTCATAAGCATTACGTACATCGTAATCTCAAGAAAATATTACCTACCGTAAATAATATCTAGCCAAACTTGCCCCGTAGCGAATTGGAATCAAATATAAATTTTTATTATTCAGACACATACAAGCCATTTCCATTTCTTCAGAATAAATTTCATCATAAAAGTTAATCGGGGTACACAGTATAATGTTGATGCTGATGATGCATTAGGAAATAGAAATTTTCGATTATATAAATCCCAATATTCTCCCCTACATACAGTATCATAAACCGAACCGAATAGAATTCAATTTACTTATTTTTATTTGTTGTGTGGGTGTGTGTGTGTATGTGTGTGTGTGTTGTCTATGCTACTTTGGTTTCATGTTCATCTAGTAAATACAGTAATATTAGTAAGACGAACATAAATAAAAAAATTGAGAAAAATATTTTCCTTCTATTTGGACGACCACACTATTTTTTCTACCTAGTGCCTATTGACCAAATTTTTTGCTTTTTTCCGATTTTCTAATGAAAAAAAAATCAATTCAAATTCATGTTCAGCGGACATTGAGCTTTTTTTCTCTGGGTCTTCTTGTTAATTTCATGTATTTACGTTTTAGTTTTTGTATGATGTTCTATATGTGACTTGTGACACAAGTTTATTACATTTGGGACTTGGGATTTTCTCGCTCATTCACAATGAATTCTGCTTTTCACCAATGTTACTAGGTTTTGAACTATTGCATGTAAGGGATTATAAAGGATCACACGATGTGGACAATCGTTTGTGTGTATACAATGAAATAAAAGCGAGTGCCAAAATCATGTTCTAAAAATAGTGAGTCAAATAAAATATACCATTTTGGTCTTATAAGGACGTCAAGAATGTTGTTATGTTTATTTGGGGATGAAGGTTTTATAATAAAATTTTACTGAAACCCATTGTGCAGGTATACTACATACTATAAGTGCAGGTGTTGACGAAATTGATTTCCGCCTTTTTATAAAGGAAATAAGATGATGATGATGCGTCGAAATGTGATTCGGAATATAAAAATAATTTAGAACCTTTTTGGTTTCCAAAAAATAAGTTTTACTTATACAATGGATCCGAGCACACCAAATAAAAACGTACGGCATCGTTTGATCCGAATATCTTAGAAATGAGTGAATTCTGAGTTGTGACACTGTTGCAGCAAATGACCGAAATATTTCTTAAAATCATTATAAAAAATTAAATAAATCATAAAACAATCTAAAGTTACTTCATAAAAATATTCTGAATTAGAATTCTCACTATCTAAGAAAATCTAGCAAAATTGAGCATTATGCTTTTCTATGAAGCATTGTTAAAGAGATTTCCTCCCTTAACAGCTTCACCAAACTACAACTCTCTACACTTGCCCTTATTTATACACAATTGACTACTCATCTCAAAAAATCCAAAACGCTGAAAGGGATTTGCTTCGTCCCAGTACAGTAAGTACAGTTTAGGTGGCCACCTCTTAGTTTATTAATTTATATTTTCATTATTGAAGCATACTATATAACTTTTTATGAATGAAAATTGAATTTACCGAAATTTAAGTATTTTGTAAACAAATAAAAAACCTCTTAACGAGGTAAATGTTCTAGTGACTAAAGCCGAATTCAATTCACAAAATTTCTGATATAAAATTTGTGCCGAAAAAAACAATTGCATTCGATTTGTCAACGATTTTCGGAATATTAGTGCATTCAGCGTGTTGTTGTTGAACATTCCGAAAAATCGTTGATATGTTGTTGTTTTTGACAGCTAGAAAGAAAAATTTAAACAAACGCACCGAATGCACTAACATTCCGAAAAATCGTTGACAAATCGAATGCAATTGTTTTTTTCGGCACAAATTTGATATCAGAAATTTTGTGAATTTCAAACATTTACCTCGTTAAGAGGTTTTTTATTTGATATTAATGATTTTGGCACTGCAAATTGAAAATGAATTGAATTGCGATTCGTTTCATTGTTGTCAGTCAAAACAGTTCACACACACACTCGATAGCACACAAGTGGAAAATTTAATTTATCCGATTTGATTAGCTTTAATTTTGGTAGATGGGTGGGAGATGAAGACAGTTCTTGCGATAAATACAAGAATCCACTGAAAAGTCAGTGTTAACTTAAGAATACGCGTCGCGTTATTTTCACTTGTCATTGCCGATCAATACTATACGTGAAAATTAATAGTCTCCGCTTTCTTCTGTACCTCAGACAGAATTAAGCTTTGGAAATAAAAAATATGTTTTGTCAAGTGCCATTTTCCATCAGGGCACAGAATTAAAAGAAGGCCATTACACCGTAATTTTGAGAAAGAATGGAAACTTTTTTTAGAGCAGATGATGGCGTCATCTCACCATGGTTTTGGCCTCGAAATAGTAAAGACTTATGTTATCTTTTTTATGTTCAAAAGTAGGGTCAGGTCTCATCATTAGGTTCAGATAGGTAGTTGTTTTATTATTTATATCAGCATGATAGCCTACGTTTTGGTGTAGTTTCTGGTGTGTGGTAGACGATTCTATTTCTTTATTTTGCATGCATTTTTTCAATCTTCATTTTGTAGTATTTTAGTAGATTTTATTTCAGAATCCTTTACCACATGCCACAAACAGGTCATGCCGTAGAAATTGCTTAGTTTTTGAAGTACTACGAACCCTGAAAATATGAGACCAAATGAAAGAAGTACGGACAAACAAACAAACAAACATATATACCAAAGCAAGATGGTGACGTCATAGACAAATTTCCAAACGTCATAACTTTGGTCAAAATCATCCGTTTTGGACGTTTGAGGTGTCGTTGAATTAGTATTGACGTCAACAATCATAATTTACTAGTTAAAAAATAATTGGGACACTTTTTGGGGCAGTTATACCTGAAAAACTGATTTTTTGGTGCAATTTTCGGAAGGTCATATCTCCACTCAATGTTGGCAGAAATTCATGCTATTAACATTATTTAATCTAGTTTATTAATTATTTAATCAAGTCTACTTTTCAAGACCTTTCTAATGGTATATAACATGATCCTGACGGCCTGAAAGGGAAAAAGTTCGAAACTAGCTGTATATATACACGAGTTCGACTTACAGCACAGTAGGTACTTTCGTCACTCGTTTGGCCTGCCGTCCAAAGTGATATTGGCAAACTAAATTTTTATTCCATCCTGAAAAACGAAACAAAAAAATATCGAATTTGTTTATTTATTTATTCAATTCAATTAGCTAATTACAGATATTATCCTATTAGAATTAGCTTAGAGTAAAATAGATCGATGTAGTGTAAATTAATAATTATAAAAATAAAATTAAAAAATGTAAATATATAATAAACAATACATAACAATCATATATGTAAAACATATTTAAATAAAAAAAAAAGTAAAACATTAACAATAAAAATTAAAAAGTTGAATTATATAAATTATTAAGAATAAGTTTTTTATAAGATGATATTGAAAACGAAAACAGATCAAGATCATTAAAAAATAAATTATGATGTCTTTGCAAACGAACCATTTGTGAATACAATATTAAATTATTTTTATAAATTGGAATATCAAAATATTCCATGATCCGAATAAAATAGTCGGATTTTGGTTTAATTTTGAAAGCATGTAGCAAATCAATACCAATATAACCATTAAATAATTTTAGTAGAGTTATTTCATCAATATAAATTCTTCTACTATTTAATGTCATCAAACCATATCTTTGCAAATGAAAATTATACTGTTCATAACCGTTTTTAAATTTATAATTAAGGAACCTTGTAAATTTTTTCTGAATTTTCTCCAAATTATTTATATAAATTTTATAGTTAGGATTCCAAATTGTCGATAGGTATTCTAATTTAGGTCTAACAAGTGAATTAAAAAGTAAAAAAATGATTTTTGTAAAGAAAATTTAGCACATATTCGTATAACTATACCAAATATTTTTTAAGCATTTTTGATAATGTTATTAATATGAAGGTCAAATTTAAAAGTAATACTATCCACTGTAATACCTAAATCTAAAAAACTATCATACACTTTTAGAGTAACGCTATTAATATCATAACTAAAATTCACGTTGTAAACTATTGGCTTAATTTTTAAAACACCGCATTTACTAGCATTAATAATCAATCATATGGTTTTTATTACACCATAACTGCAAATTATTTAAATTGTTTTGCAAAATATGACATTCATTTATTGATTTAATCGAAATAAACAATTTTAAATCATCAGCAAATAAAAGAACCTCACAATCTAGTACATCCACTTCATCATCAATAAATAATAAACATAAAAGCGGTCCTAAAATAGATCCCTGAGGTACACTGGACGTTGGACTGAATTCTGAAAATTTATAATTATTAATAGCCTCAAATTGAATACGATTAGTAAAGTAGGATTTGAAAAATTTATCAAATCTATGAAACCAAATTTGCCTAACTTGTACAACAAAATTTCATAATTTACTTTATCAAACTTCTTAGCAAAATCTGTGTAAATGACATCAACCGGATAATGTGAGTTTAGAGGCCTATGGACAAAATTTGAAAAGTATAAATGATTGGATAAAGTAGACCTGGATGGGAAAAATCAATGTTGTTTTATCGAAGTGTGATTATAAATATGATCCTTTATTTTAATGTGAATAATCCGTTCAAATATTTTACTGCTTGTATTTAAAATTGATATCGGTCGATAATTTTTTATATCAGACTTAATTCCCGATTTATAAACTGGAGTGATTCTTACTGATTTCCAACGTAATGAGAATATATTATTACTCAGTGAATGATCGCAAAAATAATCTTTAACGGATAGTTTATCGATTGCGCTACATTTTTAAAGAAAATTGGGGAATATCATCAGGTCCCGCAGATTGTTTGATATTTAGAGTGTTAAGACAAGTATCAATGTCAAGTAATGATGGTAAAAATGGTGATATAATATCTTTATTTCCGATGTGATCAAAATCTTTTTCTTCAAAAATATTATTTACGGGCTCATAAACTGAAGCAAAATATAATCTGAACAGTTCACAAATATCAGTAGGGTTTGATTCATCATCTTTATTCATTATTAATGGAACATCATTTTGTATTTTTAATTTTTTTGCATTTTTTTTGCAAGTCCAAAAACCTTTAGGATTTAAACTAATATTCTTTTCCACATTATTTAAATATTTATTGTAAGTAAATTTAATTAAACTTTTGGTCTTGGAACGTAACACTGTGAATATATTATGATAATAATCAATATCATTACTTTTTTTATATTTAACTCTGAAATTTTCTTTCAATTGGATAAATTTGATAATTTTCAGAGAAAACCACGGAGAATACTTACTATTATGTACTAAAATTAAAAGATTTAACATTAGTTTCAATAATATCATAAATTTTTGTGTAAAATTTCTCCACTAAAAGATCAACATTTGAATTATTAATAGGCAATATTTGTGACCACTTTATAGTGCAGATCATGTTGTTAATTCGTTGATAGTTACAGTTTTTAAAATCATAAGTTTTTTTACGTGTTTGTTTAATGTCAAGGGCAGGATGATGACGATCAACAATAGATAAAGGATCTAAACTTTGCGAAACCTTAATTAACGACGAATCAAAGTTAGATAATAAAAAATCCAGAATTAAATAATTAGAATTATTATTTAATTCTGGACTTTATTAATTATTAGAATTATTTATACCTGATCGCCAAGATACTGTAGATAAAGTAAAATCACCCAAAATTAAAAGTTTAGAAGATGATTTTGATAAGTTTAATAAATCACTTAAATGTTTAAAATACTATTTATATTCATCAGAAGTTACTTTAGGGTAAAAATTTGAAACATTTATGAACAAGTTTTTGTAATTGAATTTTAGACAGATCCATACTTCTTCACTAAATTTCTCCCATTCACAAACACGAAATGAATCAAATTTTGACTTTACTGCAATCAAACAACCCCCACCACTAGATTTATCAGGAAATAGTGTTAAATCACGATCTTTCCTATAAACAGTATGATCATTAGAAAATAGTTCACTATCAAATAAAGTATCATCCAGATTAGTTTCATTTAAACAAATAACATCATAGTTGCAAATTAATAGATTAGAAAAAAATTGATGAGTTTTCGTTCTCAAACCATTTACATTTTGAAAATAGATTGATAAGCTCATGAAAATATTTAACAAAATAAAATAAAGAAAAACATTAAATAAATTTGATAAGTAACAATAAAAAAGAAAAAAAAATTACTCCTCTGCAAGACGCCTAAGTGAATATTCGTTGATGATTTTAATTATTTTAGGTGAATCATTTTTTTCACCAAAATATCATTGTTTTGAACCCATATAAATTTTAAATTGTACTGAGCTTGACATGCTTTTGTTTTATTTAATAATTGTTGCTTGTACACCGATAGTTGCTCATATACAAAAATGTATTTACTAATACTTTCAATTTAATATCAATTTTACTACACTTAAATACGATGGGCCTAGTTTTTGATGATTCCAATTTACCACATCATACAGCGCCTTCAATATTTTCCAACACATTTGTAATATTGAGGTAATCAAAAACATTTTTGAAAATCAAAGTTAAATTTTCGCTACTTGTTTCAGGTAAACCATGCACCAGTAAATTCAAACTTCAATGGTTGTCTTCAATATTGTTAATTCTGTTAACCAGATTGAATATTTGATTTTGAAACCGCATGTTCTTTTCTTCAATTTTCTTTATTTTCAAATCATGTTCTTTCATTATATTGGCAAACTTCATAATATTATCAAGCTTGTCACTCATTAATATTAATGTTTCGGAATATTCGTCCTGTTTTAATTTAAGAACCTTCATTTCTTCGCCAAACATTTTAATATACGACAGAACTTTGTCAATTTGTGTATCAGGGTCATTCAAAACAGGTGGACAAACACACGTACTACAACACCAATTATTTAATTCTTGTTTCATTCATTGCGGAAATCCCGGAACATGTTAGGACAGCATGATAAATCTGGTTACATTTACAACAACGAACTCCATTTCTTGATGTAGAAAAATTTGTTTAACACTCATCACAAAGAAGCAAAATTATATTATTATCATAGAATGATTTTGGTTACGGTTTTATTGTTTGCCTATAAAAGTGAAATTATACAAACACCCGGGGAGTTGTGTCTGGTATTGCATAGGATTAAATCAAACAGAAAAAATCTTTATTAAATTTGTTCGGGTTTTATTAAAACTAAATTGAAACAAAATTATTTTGCTGTGCTAAGAATTATAAGTCTAAGTAATGATAAAGAAACTAATAATAAAAAAAGGTACATATTAATTATAATAGAATATAAATGGATAGTAGTGATCCTAATATTAGTTTAAATAAATATAAAATAAATATTAATGATTATTATTTATTAATTTAAATAAATAAATATAAAATAAAACAGACATCAGAAGATGGTAATATTAATTAAAATAAATAGAAATTCATAAGCTGTGAATGGACCAAAGTGTTGTGGACAATAATGAAACAGTTAATACGTGAAGAACTCAATCTCGAGAATTTAACGTTAAACGATTACTTAGTGCACGGTAATTCCTAAACTTAAAGTCCTAACGATTAAATCATCATATATGGATTACGCGAACAACCATGCCGGCAAACGCGTTGGAAAAGTACCTAAAACAATTTTGTTTTCTAAAATTTTTATTAAATACAATTATTTAACTCAAATTTTTATGTTTAAATATTTTAATTACTTTAAATTTCTTATACTAGTATAATGGGGCAGTGAGTTCATATTTTCTGTATTTTCTCTAATCTGTTATATTAATACTCTTAATTTTTTCATTGTGATCCTATTGAACCTATTTCGCGTGCTAATATTTTAATGAAACATATATCAGATGAAAGGTATTTTTTCATATACGTACAGAATATATGTTTTATTAAGGAACGTGATAGGTTCCACCAAGCCAAGTAAAGTTTTACCTATACTGAAAATTGTTTTTAATCCCATACGCACTGAAACACTGTGCCCGTGCTGTTCATCAAAGGAACCGGGAAGAAAATTTACTTTTTTTCAGTGCAGATGCTACTTTCTTCTTTATTCTGCTTTTGTTACTTGAGCTGTCAAGTGCAAATTTAACAAGTGCTGTTTTTTTTCTTTTAACTTTAATAGAGTGAACACTAATTATAATTGCCCCAACGCTGTGTGAGTGCTTTCCGATTTTTCACTTTGTGTTTTTCGAACCAAAAGATTCGACACTTATTATATTCGCGGTGAGTAATCTCTTTTTCGATTTTTTTATACAGGCCGGTTGTGTTTTTGATTTAACACAAGAATTTTTATATTTTAAATAGTGTGTTCTATTATGCCTCGTCGGCCTACATTAACCGGTCGGATTGAACGACGAAGTCATAGAAACGAAGTCAGATCAATTCGAAATAGAAATAGAAATAAAGATATTACAAGAAATGTATATGCATGGTAATTAGATCAAATAATAATGTTAATATTCGATGTTACTATGATGCGATTGCTACTGATGTACCTGTTGTATTCAATAGTGTCAATAGAGAACCACCCTTTGAACGTAACATGATTTGCTTTTCGAGATTGAATATTACAGTTCGGAATGTGTCTGTGTTAGATTCATCTTTAGATCCGTTGGCTTATCCTCTTTTATTTTCAAATGGCGAATTTGAGTGGCATGTAAATATATATGGTTCACAATAGACCTACAATTTCAAATATGCCAAGAAACAGAATAACTATGTTAAAGTATACATCTTATAGACTTGCTATTCGCGACGATTTTAGTATTTTACATCGTGCACAAAAGTTGTTCTTGCAATGGATTGCTGATATGTATGTTCGCATTGAAGGATTTCGATTATACATTTTATTCCTAATAATCAAACAAATCTTCGTGCTCAAGTCTATAATAATTTGACAGATTTTTTGAACTTATATCCAAATGATGGTGATAATATTCATGCCGTAGGACGAAGAGTTGTTTTACCATCATCTTTTTTTGGTGTGCCAAGAAATATGTATCAAAACTATTTAGACGCTATGTCAATTATTCAACATGTTTGCAAACCATTAATATTCATAAACATGACTTACAATCCACGTTGGCCGGAAATTATTGAGTCCATTGATAATGTTGAAAGTTCTAATTTTCGTCCAGACATTGTTGTTAGAGTTGCATTGAATTTTTCTGGGAATTCATTAGCATTAACTATGGGAAGAATTTAAAAAAGATTTGAGTGAAGATTTTCTCCGAAATCATAATGAAAATGATTTATTCAATTTAGCATTACTTGAGTTACAAGAAATATTTATGTCACATAATACATTATGTCAACAAGTTGGTCTTCCAACACCATTGCATGCACAAGATTTTAGAATTATGCATGTATTTGATACAGACGAAGCTGCTTTTCATTCTACAGACTTTTATGATGTTGCAAATAATGAACAATGTAATGTTATAGACACAGTTTTGCGTGAAGTGACGCATCATGATACCGCTTTAACAGCTCATGCAGGCTGTGGAAAAACTTATTCAAACAGCGCTTATACACAAATTACATTCTCTAAATTTAGTTTGTATTTCTACTGCATTTAGTGAAATTGCTTCAACTCTAGTTATTAACGGCCGAACATTATATAATACATATATTTAAATTACCAATTCCAATTTTAGAGAATTCAGTTTTGAGTGTATCACTCGATAGTAATCAAGCAAATTTCATAAAATCTGCTTCATCTTATTTATTAGTACTCTTAATTTTTTCATACTCAACCCTTAAATGACCCCTAAACATGATCCGATCCGTTAGATTTTTTCAGGGTAGGTCGACATAAATAATGCGCTGTGCGTAGGGTAGAAAAATCGGAAAAATTCCACCGGGAAGTATCCGAAACGGGTAAATCAGGTGATTTCAGAAAATTTCCAAGATTTTGTGCACGTGAAATCTTGCAACATTTGAGAATTTTATAGGACGACCGAAAAGCAAATTTTTTTGTTCAAATTAGTGGCGCACGATTCAAATTCAAAGTTGCAAAACAGTTGGTGCGCGATTCAATTTCAAAGTTGCTTAATGGTGGACGCGCGATTTAAATTCAAAGTTGTTAAATTGTTGGTGCGCGATTCAAATTTAAAGTAGCGGATAAAAATAAGACTGGATTGATATTGCTTTAAAAAAGTAAGTTACTAACTTTTTAAAGTAAAAATAAAAACAAAAATAGCGAGTTTCATATAGTAATAAAAATGCATTGAAATGTAAAAAACGGCACGAGTGACCAATTTTGCGATTTTCAAATCCACACTGAATTGAATAAAAATTAAAATATTTTTATTTTGCTGTATTTAATACTGAAATGTGAAAGAAATTCAAAAGATAAAGCCGTAATCATCAAGTCAAGCCTCGAGTATAGATAAAACACCACTTTGAACGAGTGGTCCATCGAGTGAGTCATTACCATTTCTCACCTCGAAGAGTCTTGGACAAAACTCTTTTCATTTTGAACACAACTCTTTCCATTTTTCAGCCAAAAATTCAATAAAATGTATTCACGTAACTGATTATTCAGTCACAGGTCAGCTAGTTTTCTTTTATATTGGTTATGGTCCTACTTATGTTCAATAATGATTTTCTTAATTACCCGCTATTCACAACTTTGTCGTTTTTTCCTGATCGTTTTGTTTTTCAGGATGGAGCAACATCATTATTTTTTTGATGTGATCATGATAGGTATCAGTAAGTCGTGTGTCTAATAGTCGTTCGTGCTAGTCTTCCTTCGAGGAATACCATCATTTGGCGTTAAATCATCCACTGAGCCATAGCCGAGCTAAATCAATAACCCGCCGTGGAACCCGCTGCCTAAAATAAATTCTTTTTCTGTTAACGATCTGGGCAGAAAGAAGTTTAGGCCTGGAAATTTTCTATCCTTGACCACTTCGCGTCTTGCGGTTCATTACAACGCCTCAAAAGTTTTCTTAATTGAATGAGGTATATCACAACGCGTTTATTCAGCTCGGGAAACGCAAATAAAATATTGCTCCTCATTGCAGCGTCACCACTGACGCATCTAACATAGCAATACGCGAGATTCTCCAACAATAAATCAAAAGTACTTGAGACTCTCTTGAAGTTTTCTCCAAGAAAATATCAGATGCAGAAAGAAAATATGTCGCAATTAGTCGTGAATTGCTTACAATCCTCCATGCAATTAAACGCTTTCGTTGTTTTATCGAAGTTCGGGAATTCACTATCTTCACCGACCACAAAACGCTTACTAGTGAAATTTTCTCTAAAGCGGACGAAACTCAAGGCAAGCAAACAGGGCCAATACAGTGTGGCACCTGAATTAAATAAATATCCATTAGCAGATTTGACATTTTTTTACATTCCAGTGACATTACGTCGAACTATCTTCGGCACCTTGCATAATATTTTACATCGAAGTGTACGAGCAACACGTAAACTCGTCACTTCAAGATACTATTGGCCTAGTATGAATAAAGTTGTAACTCAATGGACGAAATCTTGTTTATCCTGCCAAAAATGCAAAGTACATACAACGATATACCAAATCACATTATGTCAATTTCAAATTTCCACCAAGTAGATTTGAACACATCCATATAAATATTGTTGGACCACTTTCACATGGATTAACACACATGTCATTTTGCGTAGGTTGTTTTATGCAGTGGCCAGAAGCCTACCGGTCAACATAACGACTGATCATGGCAAACAATTATAGTCCAAGCTATTCATTGTGATACAACTCTTCAGCCTACCACGAATACGGACTACTACCTATCATCCACAAGCAAAACGGTATGGTTGAGCGTTTTTACCGACAACTTAAAATACCCCACCAGCAGAACTGGTGTACGGCCAAACTGTCAAATAATCTGGACTATTTTTTGTGGAACATACATTCACACCCCAATTTATAACTTACACAGTGATATAGATAAGCTTCGCTGATGTTCGTACCAAAGTTACTGTAAAGGGACCTTGTTGTTTTTCTGAAATTTAAGCAGGAATAATATTTTTTTGATCATATAAGACAGTTTTACCAAAGTCCGGTAAGTTTAAATTCCTGCAAACCCATTGCTTGATTTCATTTGTGAGTGATGTAAAGAAAAAGTGTTTTGAAAATTTAAAAAAATTAAAAAATATTGAACATCATGCCGTAATTTTCATCTGAAAGACAAACGCGATCTTAAAATTTTTGTATGTGCTTTAATTCGAACATGAGATATTTAATGATTTTATTTGCACGCCACATACCTAACGTTAACTTGAAGATTCTATTTCAATGTATTAATCCTCTAAAGACGTTAAATGAAAGTTGTACATCATTCAGACGAAGTAATGACGAAGTAACAGTTATGTAGGAATTTAAAACTTTTGCCAAAATAATACAAAACGTGTTTAAGCCAGTTTTCTGTTTACCAAAAACATAAAGAACTAAACTTAGGGATAGATTTATGAATTGCATTCAGTTACAAGTATTTTTTCGAAACGTGTATACGAAAGGAGAAACATTTCGAAAATCACAGGCCACAAAGGTATATGGTATAGGTATTTGTTCAATTTATTGTTTTTCATGCTCTACGTGGAAACCCATTAAAAATGGAAAAATTACAGAGAATTTTATTTTGCAGTCAATCAAATAAATCAATTTACAGACAAAATAAATTCAATTTTTTAAAATTACATTGATATATTTATGTTTTGAAATTTTGATTCAATCGTAGTAATAAATAATATTGTCTGTAACTGCGAGGATATGCAAGCGACAATCCAAAATTTAATAAAAATAAAATTGAACTTTAAATATAATCCCCCGTTTTCAATAACGACTGCAAACACACAAAACAATAAACTTCTAGCATTTATACCAGTAACCCTTTCTAAAATTGCAAGAAGGGTAGATATAAAACCATACCAACCCTTTTCATTTTTGTCTACATTTTACGTACTTTTATAATCTTTACATGTGCGGATAGATTTTTTGGTTGGCAATCATCAGTTCGATCGATTTATATAGGCAACACAAAAATCTAATAATAACGAGACGAATAAAAGCAAATTTTAAAATTATCATGAATTTTTCTTTCCATTCCTCGAAATCAATCCTTAATATAATTTCCAATTTCGAACTTCAGTGTTACATAAACATGTACTACACTCATATACGTTTCCATTTTTATTATCCTTTTCGGTTCCTTTAAGGATCAAATTTTATATTTTTGTGCGATATATTATGATTATTGTTATTATGATTCTTGTCGGTGCCGCTCTTCTTGTGTGGCCCGAGATTTTCTTTTCATTTCAGCATACATATAAGATATATATGACTCCCAAAACATAGATAATAGCAGATACCAGATGAGAAATAAAAAATAGCTGTAATAGGCTTAGTTGGTAATCTTTTACGTTAAGGTCCTTAAATTTTATTTTATGTATATTTTTATTTACTTTTTGTATTTACAAAACCATACAAAGCACGGGAGTCTTGGGTACAATTTAATTTATGTTTTAAGATGACAAAAAATTATCAGATTTCGATTCATTTGCGCTGTGTATCATACTGATAAAAACGAATAGCGCATATAACTATGTGTATACTGTTGTACATAAATTCCAATTGGCTTCGTTCATTCTGGCTCCTATTTATACTTACCCTGACCACGACACGGTTCTAATATTTTTCATAACTCAATATTCATCTGTTAACGACGAAATGAAAAGTCGTCATAATCCTTAAGGATATACATATATAAAATAAAATAAAAACTTGCAAACATTAACGGATTATTGATAATCCATCTGTCACCCATACACGAATTTTTTGAAACTTTTACTTTTGAATTTTCTTTGCGTTTCCCACCCTTGCTCATAGACAACACATATCACATATAGTACTCATACCAAAATATCAAATTTCTTGTCTGTTTTATTTCGATTTTATGTGAAACACATAATATGAGAATTCAGGCGTAAAAGCTCTAAGAGCTTTTCTCGAATGAATAAAAAACAATAAATCATTTGAATAATTTGAAGGAAATCGTTTTTACAAGCAGTAACATTACCAAAAGCACATGCATGAGGTGAAATAATTTATTTGAGTTTAAAAGACTGTGTGGGTAGGCATACGTAAATCCACAATTGCGTTCGTTTTATAAAGTGAGTGTTTCTCTACATTACACCAATTCGATGATTTGTGGTTTACAACAATATTCAAATAATAGTCGAATGCGCCTTTAATATTTCAGCCTATAACCGGAAAATATATATTTAGGAAGAATGAATTCCAATATTTAAAATAATTAAAGTGTTAACAGAACGATTTATAAAATTACAGATTCCATTTTATTGCAGAATATTACTTGGATACGAAAGGGGCTATCATTCTGAGAAATAATCCTGATTGGAACTCAAATAACACCTTTTTTGATCACATATACTAAAAACGTTGGTAAGAACGTAGTTCAATAACCCAAAGACCATGGTACCTATGATCTAGCAATACTGTGAGTTTGAAAGTTTTTGTGAATAAAGGAGGAAGGATGTATCGGAATCATAATTTGGAAATGAGTAGTCACATCGCCTTGAAAATATAACTTTCGCTTTGAAAATAGAACTTTTCTTGCATTCATCCCGAAAAGCAAATGGCAACAGGTGGACTAGAAAAAATAATCAACAACTACGAACAATAAAAATAAGCACTACTATTGAATTATAGGCGCAGGATACATGTTCTGAAATTGGGTGAAAACTTCCACCATATGTATTCGATTTAGAACTGAAAAGGTCGGTCAGGAAAAGGCAGATTTACCAGTAGTTCCTGTGCATTAGTTTGCTTAGCCGTTAAAACTGTCGGTTTGGAGGCTCTGTAGATTTGATTAGATTGCACTTAAGCGATCATTTCACGAAGAAGAATACTAGGAAACATTTGGTGTGATAAAGTTTCTAATTTCCTTGGTACTAATAGCAAGTTAACAACAAATTAGTAGTCAAAGAAACAATCCACTAATCTCTGATTTTCTTTTGCAGAAGCCTATTTTGTTCAAATTCATTCAATCACAAGCTTCTCACTTCTGGAGGATTATGGGAAGTAAAGGTGAAATATTTTAAGAACCAGTTAGACAACATCAATCTTACACTCGAAGAGGTGGAAACGTTGCTGACTTAGGTTAAAGAACTACTTAATTCAAGGCCACTATGTAAAATGAACAAAAACCCGTCGGATCTAGAGATGCTGACCCCTACACGTTTCCTGGTCGGACAACAAATAACGGTAGTTCAGCTAACCACGTTTAGATAGCAACACTTAACAAACTTTCAAATTTGAAAACTGTTCAGCAGTACGTTCCAGGGTTTTGCAATCCAAGGCAACAGGATTATCTTAATAATAAACTTATGTTTTCCCCGAGAATAGTAACATACAACAACTTCCACCGTATGCTCTTGATCTGGCTCCCAGCGACTCCAAGGAAAGATATTTGCTTCAAATTCTGAAGTTATAGCCGAAACAAAATGGGCATCGAAATGTTGAAGCCGCGTTCGAAAGAGGTATGGGTCACGTCCCCGACAATAATATCGCCGACCGGCCAGATAGCCGATAATGACATCCCCGACAGGAATTTTGACCGACAATCATAATTTGCACACAGTACCAGATTGCCGACAAGCAACTTCGCCGAAACACTGACTTCGCTGCCAAACCACACCACCAAAATAATCGCGGAAAGCAAATATGATGTGGATATAGTAAGTTGAGAATTAGCAAAATGTAATCTAAGGATTAAATGGTTGAAACATTTCAACTAGTTTTCTTTTTATTGAAATGTTTTGCACAATCGACTATATATTTCTTTATTAGTATTTGCTTTATGTTCGTCGTATATTCTCATTATCATTGGCCAATCTTTTATGTAGAGAGCTTCCTATATAACAGTCATCTTTTTGGGTTAATTTTTTAAATTTATGGATTTTGATATTAAACAATGATCTTTGTCAGCGATCTGGTTGGGTCAGCTAAGTCGGCTTGTCGGTCTAAATTCCTGTCGGTGATGTGGTTGTCGGCGAGAAAGAATGTATCAGTTATGAAGGAAACTATGTTGATGAATAAAGTCATAGTTTGCAAACAATTTTTTTTTGTAGTAGTTAGCCTCAGGACTTATGGAGTGGTATGCCAAATAGTTCGTGTTTTTCTTCGACGGTGCAGTTTATTTATTAAAGAAACAGGTATTGTTCAAACTTTCGGTAAAATGGTGTAATTGAAGACTGTTGAATCGAAATTTAACGGACACTAACTCCAGCCACACTATTGGCACAGAATTGGCGTTACGTGATTTTTTGTGTTGCTTTCTGAAAAACAAGCATATGTCAATGGATATTTACAAAAAAGTATCGCTAAACATTGCAAAATAGCAGATTGTATTTTGTATCTTGAAGGCGACCAATTCACGAGAAAGATTCTGCTAACCAACGCAACTTGTAAAATTCATATTGACAACCTTGATAGGATACCGAGTTGCGGCAGAAGTCCTTCTAAGGTGGTTTCAATAAGAACTATTTATAGATTGTAAAATCACATTTTGATACATATTTTTAAAATTTTAAATTTTTGTCATGGACTAATTTTTCTGAGTTGGAGAAATATAAGGTACTTCAGCTATCCAGCTTTGCAAAATAATAAAGCATTTACATCACAGTAACGGATGCATTTTATGTTTCAATTTTGCTTGTCCGCCATTTTGGTTTGGACGTCATTTGTCAGTTCACATTTGAAAGTCGTATAGTGTGGTCGATAACAATTTACATATTATGGAGCATCTAACGCCCCAACAACGTATTGAAAGCCGCTATTAGGGCACTTAAAAACTTCAATTGGAACACCAAAAACCTGTACATCATAGTAGAGTAACTGCGGTAGTACAGTAATTCCCTTAGGGCTGCGGCATCATCTTGCTGTTACAGTTACTGATAACAGTTACCGCTATCGGGACATGTATGAAAACTTTATTGTACCCGAATTGAATCAATTATGCCTACAGAACACATGGTTCCAACTAGACGGTGCTTCATCATACACAGCTCATCAATTTATCCCAGTCGAATAACGTTGAAAGTGGTGATATCGACTGGCCCCACGATCCCCTGATTAGACCCCTCCCGACTTTTATCTATGGGGGTACTTGAAGGGAAAGGTGTACACTAATAAACCAACCCCAACAGCGATGATTAAGGACAACATTTTGCTGATATAACATCAGAGGTCTGATAGTATATCAGCAAAATGTTGTCCTTAAAATGATATGCAAAATGAGCGTACGAGAGCTCGTTTTTTATTCATGGACTGTGGCGGCCACTTGACCAACATTATATTGGAGACATAGTGTTAAATGCCATATAATCAATCAATTGCTGTGTTTTTTTATTAGCGCCCGATAGCTGTATCCGGAGCAGCCAATTTTCTATGTCAAAACTTATATTTAGCGCGCTATTATTGCAAATAATTAATTTATTTAACTCTAAACTAAGATTTATCATTCAACTTTTTAGTTAAAAATCGATAAAAAATATCTTGCTCTACCTATTTATCGGGAGCCGCTATCCGGAGCGCTATCCATTTCAATGGGAAATTTGAAAAGGCTTTTATTTTGTAAATCCCTGAAACCATTAGAAACTAAATCTTACGATAAAAATTTAAAACGCAGCAAGTTGAATTCTTGTTTATAACGTCATGTAAAAATAAATGTCAATTAGTATATTTCAGGTGATAAATGTTTGTTTTATTGATGAATTTAGTTTTAATTTTTATAGTACAGCGACACCAGTGAATAATAGCTGCAGTTTCAGTAGAAAATTGCCATTTGGCTCCGGATTGCTCCAATATTAAAACACGGCCAATAAAATATAAATAATAAAATTGTATTTCATTTAAAAGTTATTTAAAAAAACATCGACCTGTGGCACTATTCTGGCTTTCCATAGCATTTTTGTCCAAATTGTGTTTTTCTAGCCTACTGAAGGGATAAGTTAATGCACCTATTATGGTACTCACCTCACCTCACCTCACCGAGCAACTCACCTCACCAATCAAAGTCGTGTGAGTTAGTTTTTTGTATTATGGTGCTCGCTTTTATTTTGAGTAGTGCGCGCAGACCCTACGCGTCCCTTTGTTTATTATGACAATTTCCATTAGTTGTTTAAGTAGGCGATATTATAACTTTAGCATTTTGAACATACATTTTTGACAACACAATATTGGGTTTCGTGTGTTTTTAATAAATAAAGTTTTTGTGTTGTGTTAAAAATTATTTAAATTGTGTTTGCATTTGTGTTCGTTGCTTATTGGCGGCAAGGGAAATGCATTACAGCCCAAACAAAGCGAAGCAGATCATCAATGCTTGCTGTGTACTACATAACATGTGTAGATTTTATAAAGTAAATCACAATGAAGAATTTGAACAATTTAGTGATGCTCCTGGTGATGAGGATGATATTGATTATAATGAAGGACCACAACCATCATCTAGGATGAACACATTGCTGCAGGAAGAAAAAAGAATACGCGATGAAATTTTAAATTCTTTGTAAAATTTATTAATTCAGAAAAATATCACATTTCATTTCATTGATTTCAGTTGGTACTAATTTTATAAGAAAATAATAATAAACTTAAAACATAAAAAATGCAAAAATATGTAAATTTGTTTATCACAAAACGAGAATGTTATTCAATTTTTCAGTCATCATTTTCGGAGTTGCTGGCTGTAAAATTATTTTCATATATCCCGTATTTTCGTTCCTCCGTTTTTTTGCCATCCATCTTGAATTTATTTGTACAAAGGTTACTATGAACTCACCAATATATTGTTGGTGAGTATATTTGACACTAGAGTCACCTCACCGTAACAAGTATAATATCAAATATTTCAAAACGGTGAGTTCAAGTCACCATTACGACGTATTTCTCGGTGAGTTGAGGTGAGGTGAGTACCATAATAGGGGCATTAGTTAAACTTTTCTTCAACAAAATTTTCCCATTTAAAATATTTTGCCATTTAACTTTGTTTCGAAAATATTTACACCAAACTTATTCCCTTCGTAGGCCAGAAAAATACAATTTAGACAAAATGCTATAAAAATATTTTTCTCAATTCCCTATTCCCAAGGAAAGCCTTAGAACAGTGCCACTGAAACATAAAAAGCACTCTGTATATGTACTACACAATCTGCTTTCCATAATAGATGCGAAGAATTTTTCGTTTTTAATAAAAAAAAATTTTCGCTGAACGTTTTGTTATTTGCTCGCAATCCATTCCCAGAATTTCCTTCTGATTTATTTATTTGAATTAAGCAAAATACCATTTTAGATTTGTTTAACATCAACAAAACACAATAACCAACATTTAAAATATTAAATTTTCAATTAAACTTAAATTGGAGAGTAAACACATTTCAAAGTGGATTTTTTTTCTACAACACAGTAAATTATTATTTTATGTAAACTTTATGAAGTCTGTTTATGTGTCGTTTTAAGATTTAATAAGATTGCCATATCATAAGAAATTGCACAATTGCAAGTCCCAAAAAATCACCGATAGGCATAAAACACAATCGTGTGCCTCATTTGATACGCGGCAAGGACAGCTTTCGGTTTCTAAGACCTAGTTGCAAATAAAAGCCAAAACATAGAAAAGTATTCTTTATAACCTTAATATCAGTAGTGTCGAATTACTGTATACAGAATTTTTCTTTGAGCTTGAAATTAGACTTAAAATAGAAATATTTTCACGGTAATTTGAGGTTTTTACAGCATCGCACGCAAGATATCAGAATACCGAACGACAAGTCTATACATGAGTTGCATAACTTCTCAGAATAATAGCACAGTTTACGCTGACTGATAAGTATCATATTTGGGACTGCATTCTTTACGAATTTCAACCAGGAAAAATCGCTTCTAAAGCACGGAATCAATTTGTAGTGTTTTTGGTATTGATACAAACACTGTAGAAGTGAAGATTTCGATATTAGTGACCAATTCAACGCAGGTTTATTTTATTTTGTATTCTCAAATTAATATTTTTCAAGTCAAATTTGTAGACTTATTTTAATATAAATAAATAAAATAAATAAATAAATAAGCAGTCACCCAAATAGTAATTTTCGAGCGTTTGTACCAAATGGGAAAAACTCAAAAATTTGGAGGGTGGGTTGTCCTCTGTATCTGGTGGGACATGAAGGTGTGCTTTATTACGAACTCTTGGAAACTGGTAAGACGATGGCTGGTAGAAAGCTACAGCCGACAATAAAAACTGTGCGAAGAACTTGATCAGTAAAGGCCATTTACTGGGCAAGGAAGCATGCAAGTCAAGCTGCTGATTTAGGAGACCCTCTTGAACTTGGCATAGGAATTCCTCCCACACACACGGCATATTTAATAGACTTGGCTTTATCCGCCTAATATTTGTCCCGGTCAATGCAACACGCGCCTTAGTTGATAAACAGTTCAAAACGCTGGAAGATATCCGTCGTAAATTCATTCGTAAGCCTTTAAGTTTCTTTCGCGTTGGCATTCGTATGTTACCTGAGAGATGGCATAAGGTCATATAAAACGATGGAAAATATTTCCAGAGATTAAATTCGTTGTTGTCTATATTTTATATAAAATAAATTTGCAAAAAAATCTGTGAAATATAAGTCATACACCTAATAATTAGTAATGTAGTTTTGTGGCTGTCGCGTTGATGATGGAATCAATGAATATGGATAAATCATAAAGAAATTGCAACCAAACCAAAAAAACGAACTGCTATTGATTATATATTTTCAGCCCTAGCAAATGATGCTATTGAAACATATTTATTTGCGAACGAAAGCCAACAATGGAAAGGGAAATAATAAACATTTTGATTTCACTCAATTGTCATAAAGGTTGATTTAATTTCTTAACAAGATATAATTTTCAACCTAACAAATTCTACCTTGCAAACGTTAGTCAATTAGTGTAGCATAGTCATAAGCTAAAATAAAAGCCTGCTTATTTGGAGTTTTAACCTGCTTCCTGTTACTTTATTTTATATAGTACGAATTAATTACCTCAAGATTTTTGCAGATTGAAAAATGCAGACCTAGCACGGCGAAGTTAAAAAATTTACTTTTTAAAAAAAATTGTGTGCGAGTGTGTGTGAAAGTGGCTATGTTTAATGCTGTTCAGATTAAATGTCTGTAGTTTCTCGACAGTCCAGATGGATTGGATTGATTGATCGGGGTGGAACTGCATATTAAGCTTTTCTCATATATTGGGAGATCCCAATGGCTTCTGGCTGAAATTGGTCCACCAGATGTGGCAGACTTCATAAAAACTTTTTCATGTTATGAAAATATTTTGAAAAATATGTCATTTATTAGAAAATCGTTTAAAAACTAAAACATTCTAAATTGATTTTGCAACAATACCGGCCCAGACAACTTAAGCTCGATTTATATTATCCGTTCCTTTCAGTTCCTTCATTTTTCGTATCAGACAAAAAAACATTGTTACATGTTTTTTTCATTGGAGTATTTATATTATCCGTTCCGTACTTGCAGGAACTGACCGGAACGGATAATATAAATACTCCTATGGAAATACATGTAACAATGTTTTTTTTGTCTGATACGAAAAATGAAGGAACTGAAAGGAACGGATAATATAAATCGAGCTTTAAGCGGAAATGACGATTTTTGATAACAAAAAAACTGTTTTTTAACTAAAATTCGACCCCTTTATAACCTAGATGGATTGATTGGTAGCAATGAAACTTCATAATTAAGCTTTTACCTTAAGTTAGGAGGTTCCATAGCTGTTCGACCAAAATCCAATATTTTGAACAGTATATCATTTATGATAAAATCGACTATATAAACTAATTTTGCAACAATACAGCTCCACATCAATTTTCCTTAATGTAAGTGGAAATTACGATGTTCTACAAAAAACTGTTTTTCAGCAAAAATTTGAACCCGCATGGATTTCGGGAGCCCTTGCGGATTGATTGATCGGGATGGAACTTCATACTTTGTCGGTTGCTCTGTTATTCGGAGGTTCCGGGTTCGATTCCTGGTGGTGACCAGTAAAAAAAGTTGGGACTGGGTGTTTTTAATTTGTCATAGTTATTTATATAATAGGTTCGTCCAATTTCTGATTTACAGCCATAGTAGTTTGGCTTTGTCCTTAATATTTTAAGCCTTTATAAATTGCAAGATCCTAGTGATTTCCGGCCGGCATCGGTTCACTGGTGTTTCATTTCGAAGCATAGAACTTTAAGATGGCAACACTATTTTCAGTGACAGTTAATTTGAAAGCTGACATTTGATTTTTGGATAGTTTGGTTTGCCATTTCATAATGAATAGACTTACGCCACAGCAACGGTTGCAAACTGTTTAAATTTACTTTGAAAGTAATGGTTCAGTTCGTGAAAGTCTTCGCGCAGTACGTCCATATTACTGTCGACGTATTCGTCCTTCAGAGCAGTTAATTCGATTAACTACGGATCGTTTTCGCCGAGCTGAGGGTGACAGTTGTAGTGCGTAGTATTGAAGAATATCCAAATGAATCGATTAGTCTTCGTGCATAACAATTGGGAATTGATCCAACATCTTTATTGGGAATTTTGCGTAAGCATTTGGTTTGTGCATGAATTAAAAACATATGGCCATCGTTCGCGATGTCAATTCGGTGAATGGGCCGAAGCCAATATTAACATCGATACAAACTTGCCATACAAAATTTTCTCAATTATGAAGCTAATTTTTGGTTGAATAGATATGTCAACAAGCAGAATTAACGCATTTGGAGTAAAGATAATCCATTGCTCAAAAACCACAACATCTACAAAAAGATACAGTTTGGTGCACTTTATGGGCCGAAGCAAACATGGAACATTAGGTGTAAAAATTATACTGGTGAAAACGTTACAGTCAACGAAAACCGGTATAGAGACATGACTACTATTTGTGTATGCCGCAATTGGATGGTATTGACATCAGAGACATGTGGTTGCTATATCAATTATGACGGGCCACATTCCACACTGCGCGCGATACAATTAATTTATTGGAAAAAGCATTTGATGAACGATTAATATTGATAAATGGACCTGTCAACTGGCCACTGTGTTGGTGTGATTTAAAACCGCTTTATTTGGGGTATTGATGTCACTTGTCTTCAGACTGATGAATACTGGGAGGCCAACATTCGACGCATTATGCCGAAATACGACCAGAAATGCTGAAAAAATTGGACGCCATGTACGCGGTAGTCACGGGAACCACATGCTCAAAATCATATTCAAACATTAATGGCATAAAATTATCGGTCAAATAAAGTCACTTTCTTGTTTTTCTGAGTTTTATTTAAATTCAAAGTTCTATACCTCGAAATGAAGCACCCTATATTTTGAAAAGTATAAAACCCTTATGAAAAAAACACAAAATTGATTTTCAAACAAAATTAGTCCAGATAAATTTTAAAATTTTTTCGGAAATAACAAGTTTTGATAAAAAGAAACTAATTTTACCAAAATTCAACCAAGAGGATTGACTATTCAGAATGAAATTTCATGCCAGAGCTTTTTCCATTAATTGGGAGATTCTTGCTAAATTTAGAGAAAATCTGTGTGCCGGAAGTGGCAGCATCAATCAGAGTGTTTTCAATTTTTGCAATGATGTGAAAAGTTTAGTATTAACCTTCATCTGTCCCAAAAAAAGTAATATTAAAAATTCTTCGGTCAAAAATGGCCACAATAAATTCAACAGGAAATGTACGCTAAACAATATGAAATTCGTTTTTGTTTTCAATTTTATATATATTAAGGTCGGTATCCAACTCGCGCTAAGATAAATTGTACATACAAATTTGAAGTAAAATTTAGCTAGCGATATAACAAAAAAAATTAGCCCACGATTTCGCAGATGCGGTACGCAGATGGTGCGAAAAGTTTGTAGTTCTTTCATTAACATAGACTGCGCTAGTGAAAACTCTACAAACGTTTTCGCAGACATTTGTCTGCCAATGAAAAAGAAAAATGTTGACAGCAAAACGTGAAAATTTATTAATTTTAAATAGATGAACAAAATAATTTTCTTGACTATGAAAATAGTTTTTAACTATATTTTTGTTTGTTGTAGGACAAATAAAACAAATTTCAAAATTTATCTCTACATATACTTTTTAGCTTACTAATTTATCTGTAATTTAGTGCGAGCTGGATACTCAGCTTTAAACGATAACTCAGTAATTTAAAATTATTTCAAGGTTTATGTATGAAGAATAATTCAACTTTTATTTTATACACTGATACCATACGTTTTTAGTATGGGCCTTACAAATAATTTTTTTTACATATTTATCATTTAGATGTGTGCGTATTGTATGAATTTTGGTGGAACCTACAACGGCCTCTTTTTTGTGTTCCTGTCCGGAAAGAATCCAGGGGTCGAAATTTTCGCATCGCTTGATATTAAATTTGCTATAAGATTGCAAGATTCTGTGTACCTTGGAAGGCAAACTCTTGTAGTCATATGTGGCGTTGTCATCTACTCACCCAGTGATCCAATAAATAACCGCCTTATATGATGCTTCTTATTATTCCATTAGGGGCAAATACTAGTGAATAGCATGAAAGCTTTTATTATAGATGTCCAATATGTTTATGAATACCACTAGTGGCCATCTATTTGTTTTGTGTTTACAAGTATAGGAAGCAATCTTTTATCGATCGCGATGACACCGTCCGTCATTTTATTGTAGTCCAATATAACATTGGGATTTTTTCGTTGTCGTTGGCAACCTTTTTACTTTTATTGAAAGTACTCTGCAAAAGTACACACTTATTTCTTTTTTGAAGTATGATACCAAGGTTGTAGTCTTAGTAAAAATGAAAGTAGAGGAAAATATTGGGTGGTTTTGAGGCTCAATCCACGAAATCCAACTGCTTGTCCATTGTGACATTTGATTATACAAGTTCGGTAATATATCCACCAATCTTGTATATAATTCTGGAATTGGTGCTAATTTATCAGTACATGTACAACTATCATCATGACTTTAAACCATTTTAGATACATAGTACCAAGCAAAATGAGTCGATTTTTTTACTCGTTCCATAAATTCTCTAATGATTCGTTGTTAGATTTGTAAACGTCAGCTAAAACCAAAAGACCAATGAACACTACGATATCCAAAGTTTTCCAGTTTACTTAATATATTCATTGACCTTCCACATTATTATTGTTGAGAATAATTTGTTTGATGCTATTTAGGATAAGCAACTGAAAGGCTGATAAATCATCTGATAATGTGTATCTGGTAATTCCTGGCGAACTGCGGTACTTCTGAAGATGATGCTCGACCTAAATTTTTGTACAAAATGATTTTAGTTTTACGTTTAGACGAAGATTGGAATATCAAAAAATGAGAAATTCATCCCTTGGTCATTTAACACGTTTAGTGGTTTAATTTAATAAGATATTTGAATAATAATATACGATTTGGTCAAAACGTCATGAGGGAAGGATGAAGGCTAAAAACGACAAAGAATTAAAAGATTCCAATTAATTTAAAGATTCAATTTTCGAAATGGGTTGACCAAAGGGTCTACAAAAATTCCGGTGAGTTCAATTTTTTTTGCTATAGAAATCAAGTGAAATGAACATATTACGATCACAACATATCCACTCCTCCATTTTGTAAGTTGGTTTGTTTCAGGATTACAATGAAAACCATGATTATGATTATAATATTATATATTACTAGCTGACCTGTGACTGAATAATCAGTCACGTGAATACGTTTTGTTGAATTTTTGGTTAAGAAATGGTTAAGAAGATTTTTTAAGATGTAAATTTGATGAACTTTTATCAAAAATAAAGTAAATTTATATACGTGGTTAATTTTTAAATATTAAACGGCAAGAACGCGCTCAAATGTACACAGTATGACTTACGTGTCGGAATCACATGATCACTTACGCACCCAAACTAAATATTAAAATCTCAAAAAGGAAAAGCACACAATTGCTGAGGCAAACTTTAATCTAAATATTTCATAAGAAATGTACAAAAGGATAATAAAATAGTAGTAGAAGGTAGATAATAAAATAGTAAAACATATTACAATTTACATGCACAGAATCTCTTCAAAAAATACATTCTTTGTTGTGATTTGCCCATCCCGATCAGCTGATTGATCGCTTGTATCAACGATAAACACCTTGAGTCCGTCAAATGAGCGGCTTCGTGAAGAGGCCACATACATCTGATCATGCGTAAATACGGGGGCCGGCAAGTACACTCCTACCTCCTTCAAGCTTTAACCCTGACTCTTGTTGATGGTTATGGCGAACGCGAGCTGAACCGGAAATTGAAAGCGAGACATTTTAATTGAGATGATGCCTTCCGAGGGTGAGAGCTTAATGCGTGGGGTGCGAACGCGCTCGCCTTTTGAGAAGCCAGTCAGCACCTCACATTCCAGAATGTAGCGGTTTATTTTTGCGACGCGCATGTGTGTTTTATTGATTCGACCCTTGCTAGTGTTTAGATTCCTCATAAAACGAAAGAACGCGTTAACCTTTAGCGGGATGGCATGGCGCGGCAATCCGGACCCTTCAATCTTGTTGAGAAACTCGACGGGTAGGCAGAGTTCCTCATGCATGTGGACACTCTCAAGATTATCAGCACTATGTTTGACTTCTTGTTCGTCGGGCAGGAGGTCAAGCACCTGCTGATTGGTTAGCGCGCAATCATCATATAATCATTATTGGATGCAAGGATGGTGCGCTCCTCGATGGTGCCCTCGGCTGGTGTTGTGTTGACGTCACCATACATAAAATCGATCACACTTTGAGGAAGTCTGCCGGAAGTTTGATCGAGCCTTCAACAGAAAGCAAATATTGCGCAAACTCGTCCTCACCTTCATCGACGCGCATGTTCTTGGTGAGTGTAAACTTTTACCAATTTCCAACGCGAGTTCAACTTGATGGTCGATTCACAAGTTTACGCGCATCCCGCCTTCACGTAGTCACCACACATGAGGATGATTTTCCCAGCTAATGGAACACCCACTACCCGTCTATGATTGTGAGCTCTGCTCCTGGAATAATTAACTTTCAATTTAAATCGCGCGTCAACCATTAAGCAACTTTGAAATTGATTCGCGCGCCGACAGTGTTGCAACTTCGAATCTGAATCGCGTGCCACTAATTTGAACAAAAATATTTGCTTTTTGGTCGTCCCATAAAATTCTCAAAAGTTGCAAGATATTACGCGCACAAAATCTTGGACATTTTCTGAAACCACTTGAGGTACCCATTTCGAGTACTTTCCGGTGGAATTTTTCCGATTTTTCTAGCCCGCGCACAGCGCAATATTTATGTCAACCTACCCTGAAAAAATCTAACGGATCGGATCATGTTTAGGGGTCATTTTAGGATTGAGTATCAAAAAAATTAAGAATATTGATATAATAGATAGATAGAAGATAGATAGAAGCTGACCTTCTACTGAATAATCAGTCACGTGAATACATTTTATTGAATTTTTAGTTAAGAAACAATTAAGAAGATTTTTTAAGATGAAAATTTAATGCACTTTTATCAAAAACAAAGTAAATTCATATACGCGGTTAATTTTTAAATTTTAAATAGATAGAGTGTCATGACAAAATTGTATTTTTACACTCTCATATAGAGATGTGCGGCCGCAGTGCGGGTAGTAACTATTCGGTATTTAATACTCGTTACTTTCAACTACCCGAAGTAACGATTACTTCAAAATGAAAATATTCGTTACATTTACATGTGTGCAAACTACACACGACGAAAATTATTTTGTTATTATACATTTTACTACTCGAATACTTTATACGCTTGTTTCGTGGAACGAGTAGTTGTTTCACTTGGCTTTTAATGTAAAGGATAGTTATACTTTTACATTATTAAGCCAGAAAAGGAAAGTATTAACCTATGCTTTACGTATAAATCGTTTAAATCTTTCTATCTCATTTCTATTCATGAACAATCTTAACATTTTGCTTTCATAAGGAGCGAGGCAAGATAATTATTAAATAATAACGTGTAGTTTTTATTTTGTTAAAACAACAAAGCATTTTATCTATCCAAACTACAAAAAAAAACAAAAATTATTATTTGTTTGATATTTACTAAATACAGGATTATCCAATTCGAGGTTGATAAAGTAAACTTAAAAAAAACACACAAAATATTCGGAATGTATTGTAATTTTTATTTCATTTTACAGATTGATCCTTGCCGTTTTTAGTTAAACAAGATATCATTCAAATGTCCTCCACGGGACTTCTTACAGGCCTTGATTCTTTTGAGGTAATTTTCAATGACTTTTCGGCACATTTCGGGCGGTATCTCGGCCATTACCTTACGAATATTAGTTTTCAATTCGTCAAGAGTTTGAGGATTGTTTGCGTAAACACGATCTTTCGCGTAGCCCCACAAAAAGAATTCCAAAGGCGTTAAATCACAGGATCTTGGAGGCCAATTGACATCAGCCAATCGCGAAATCAAACGTCCAGGAAATTTCTCTTGCAAAAGATCTCGATTTGCTCGTGTTACGTGACTGGTTGCTCCATCCTGCTGGAACCACATATCGTCAAGATCATAATCTTCGATTTTCGTAAAAAAATAATCGGTTAACATGCGGCCATAGCGCTCAGAATTGACGGTAACGGTTCGTCCATGGTTGTTCTCAAAAAAATACGGCCCAATCACACCACCAGACCACAATGCGCACCAAACAGTGACTTTTTCCGGGTGTAATGGCTTCTCTACAATCAATTGTGGATTTTCTGAGCCCCAAATTCTACAGTTTTGCTTATTAACGTATCCACCAAGCGAAAAATGAGCTCCATCACTGAAGAAAATTTTGTTCGAAAAATCAGCATCGAGGCCTGTTTTTCCAACACCCAATTTGCGTATGTTCTTCGTTGTCCCTGGTCAGCAGGCTTTAGCTCTTGTGTCAAATGGACTTTATACGGATGAAGATGCAAATCCAGATGCAAAATGCGCCATAATGAGCCATAAGATAGGCCTAAATGTTGAGCTCGACGAGGAATTGACAAATTTGGATCTTCTTCCACACTTTCAGCTACAGAAGCGATATTTTCAGCATTGCGAATGTTTTGATGATGCACAGACCTTACAATATCAGTAACAGATCCAGTTTGTTCAAATTTATTCACTGTATTCAATATGGTTTGCTTTGTAGGACGATTATGACGACCATAATCTGCTCGTAAAGCGCGAAATGTGGATACGACAGAATCACTATTTTTATAATAAGATTTAATAATTTTAACGCGTTGGTCGATTGTTAAATGCTCCATATTCTTAAATGGCAGAATGTCAACTAAATAAATGACAGCGTATTTGACGTTTATCTTTGACAGATGTCGGTATACAGATTTCTACTTTATCAACCTCGAATTGGATAACCCTATACTTCTATTGTAAATACTCCAATTATTAATAAATTTATTCTATAAATTATTAAATTTTTATTTTATTTATGTAAAATAAAACTGCTGGTTTTAATGATTACTACAATAAAAAAAATGTACGAGTATGTAACATGATCATCGGTAATCATAGGAAAGTACGTAATTTTTTTAATACATTTTAGAAGTATTAGAACGTATACGGAATTTCGATTACTTTGTAACGAATACAAAGTAACGAGTATTTGCTCTAAAAGTAACGAGTACTCGCGGTTTCTCAAAGTACCGAAACTGCACATCTCTACTCTCATAATCTATTAACACCAAAATGTATTTAAAATCATTTTATGTTCTCTGTTTTGTTTAATTGAGATTCAATTACAAATTTTCTACTCATTTTGTCATCACAGTGTTATGACGAAAACATCGGCAATTTTAATAAATTTTGTCATTGTCACGGTGTAATGCGCATGATCATAGATTCAATATAAACATATTTTGTCATGGCATTCTGGCGTCGTGACAAAATTTTGCTGAGAACACCTGAGTTACCCGTTTCAGGTACTTCCCGATGGAATTTATCCGATTTTTCTAGCAAAGGCACACCGCTATATTTATGTCGACCTACCCTGAAAAATTTAAACGGATCGGATCATGTTTAGCGGTCATTAAGCGTATTAATATAATAGATGATTATAACCACAACCATAATAATGTAATTTTAGTACAATAAGTTCGGATATATAAGTTCGGATTGATAACGCTTGCGAATGATAACTCTATATCATTGAAATCCAGCGCGCGTATTCTTGAAATCTACCGATATTTCCGCATGCGGATTATAATTTGTATTAAAATTCTTTATATTATTCGAATTTTTCGCCAGCTACTTTAATCGTTTTTTCTAATTTGCTTGCAAGTTTTATTTATTCCACGACTAAACAAAAATCGGTGAATATTTCCGACTGGGTATAACCGTTGATTGATTACATTTAGATATTACTACTCGGATTTTTGCCGCTACGTTTGGTTAATGTCTCTACTAGTCACATATAGATAGAGGCATTGTTGTGCGATAGTGGTTTTTTCTTTCTAGCAACATAAAAACAGAACAATTTAATTGTTGTTGTTTTCTCCCATACACAAATTGCATTTGTATTGTGTATCAACTTTTTATTACATAAAAAAATATCATTTTGAAATGTTACGACTGATATTTCACTTACTCGTACATACAATTGTACCATCAGTATATAACAAAATAAATATATGGTTGAACGGAGTAACCTTAGTTTTAATTTATTTCGAAAAATATCAACAACAAAAAATACACTCATATTAGCCACTCATAGTTGGAATACGACTGAAAAAAATGAAAACAGAATGAAGACATAATACAATTTCATTGTTATTGTCTATTTATTTTTGTCATACATATTTATATATGTCATATATTCAGTAGAGAGAGAGGAAAATACATTTAATTGAATTTTTTTTAATTTTGTTAAAATATGTAGTGGTGTGTGTAAAAATAAATTAAAAATATGTTTTGCTTCTTTCTAGCTTTGAATTAATTGGGTCTATCTTTGTTCTTCTTAAACCTACATGAAGTGAGTTGTGTTCTTCTTTTACAATGTGTAAGAAGCAACAAAAAAATAAAAATTGTTGTTGTAATTCGCTGTGGTATTATCTTAAGTCATAATTAATGAATGGTATAACTAGTCGGATATATCCACCGATTTTTGTTTAGTCGTGAAATAAATAAAAGAAAACTTGCAAGCAAATTTGAAAAAACGATTAAAGGGATATTTAACTCTAAACGAATAATATAAAGAATTTTACTAGAAATTATAATACGCATGTGGAAATATCGGTGGATTTCAAGAATACGCGTGAAAAATTGTTCACCCTAAAAGTATGATACCTCTCTAACGCCTCGGTGGAACAACTGTTTGTAATTTTTGAAAAACTTTTATTTCTGAAAATGAAGGTAATGTGTGCTTGCATCTAATTAATATGCAAAAACTTTGATCTCCCCTCTCATGTTACCAAATTCAAATATTAATAACAAAATATCACATAAGATTAGATACAGAGACAATATTATCATACTCATTCAACCCAATATAACAGTTCTATATTAACTTCATTTGTATCATGTGCATAATTAATATTTAAATCTAATACCAAGGGGAAAAAACTAAAAAATTTAATTGATTTTAGATTATGTCAATGAAATATTAATAACTTATACAGGTACAGTACACTCGTACGTAATTTAAAATTAAAGAACCTAAAAACATTAAATTTAAAATAATTTAAATAAATAACATTTACATAAATGAATTAATTAATTTTTAATATCAATTTATGTACATTATGTGTGTAGAGACTGTTATCGTCTTGTACATACTTTCATATTATGGAATATTAAATGAAATATTTCTATGTACTTTGTATTTATCTTCAGAGACTTTACTTAAAGGATATACAGATTATTTTTTACAATTTTTAACATTTCTTATTTATTCCTTTGTAAATAAAATGGATATTAATTCAATTATATTATATCATTTATATTAATAAATCACCACATTTATATTTGTAGACGACTTTTATTATTTTTATTTGGAAATCTGTTTGTTCGGGAAATATTAAATAATTTGTGGAAAATATTTTAATATTAGCTAGATATAAGAGCCTCACGAGGGACCTACTTTTGAATATTTGTGCTTAACAAGTCAATCCATCAATTAAGGAGAAAATACAGGATGACTCAATTAATATGGATAAGAGTTTTAAAAACCGGAAATAATTGTTAATGCAAGTCTACAATATGAACCGTTTAAATTTTTTGTGCTTTTTTTTAATTTGCGTCAAAACCCCAAAAAAAAATTCCACTCTATTTATTTATTATTTATTTTCTCATTAAAATGATGCTTCAGAAGTTGATCGACAGGTATGCTCAAAAATTGACTATTGATGGATATAAAACTTTGAGTTCGAATATTTTTTCACATTTTCGTTTAATTTGGGTCGAAGTACAATCAAAAACACTAAACTCAATCTAAAGAATGAGTTGAAAAGTTTTATTGTAACCCTTTTGTTTATACTTTTATTTTTTAGGTTAGAGGTTGATAAAATTGAACTTAAAAAATCCAATGTAAACACATGGGGTAAGAATATTTTTATGGAATTTAAGTTTATTTTAGATTGAAGAACAAAGAATACCACCAAAAGCAATGTACTAAATTACTAAATTGTCTTCATCTTTCTCTCTTTTTCAAGGATAAGCATTATTAAATTACCCTTGATGATTATTAGGCCAGCCAAGAAACACGTTAGCATCTGCATATCCAAGAATGTGACGTGATTTATTGAATATGTAATGCGAAAATAATCTCGAACGGATCAGACGGAGTCCCTTCTACAACAATTCTAAACAGTGAGCCCAATATTGTTACCTTGCAGCAAGAGACCGGCTTCTGTGGAATTCATAGACATATGAGCACGTCAATAGTTATATCCACATTTCTACCAAAAAAAAAATTGGCTCAGTTTAAGTCCAAACCACACAAATGTGTGAGTAAAAAACATAGTATGTACTGGCGTTTTTGATAAAAAAATATTCGGTTGATTTTAAGTCCAACCAATACAATTGTGTGTATAGTTATAGTGTTTTTTGGACGAAAATAAGTTAGAAAGGAATGGGCAAATGTGTAAGTTGGTTCAAAAAACATACAAAATACATTTTAGAGATAATTCTTTTGCCTTACCCACAAAATTGTGTGAGCAGGCAGAAAAAGGGATATTGTACTCCGATCATTTTACCAATATGTCTTCTAGCTCAAAAAATACATCTTTGACAGCACAGCATCCTATTTCTCTTCAGTGAGCTTATGAACAGTGACAATCGTGATATTGAATTTCTATGTGTGGGGTCTAACCGTGCATATTCGCATATTGATCGGCCGGAAGTCGATGATATGCTGCTGTACTCACCGTTGTATGAGAAAGACGGATCCGAATTCTCCTCCGCTCGATTTTGTTCAAAATCCAAGACACGAGACATGACGTTTTCTTATACGTATAAGGAGTATAGTATACAATTTTATATTAGTGTGTAATTTTTCTGTGGTTATATTTGTTTCTTTTCTGTGAATATAATCATCAAAAATTGTGAATCGGTTCAGTTTTTATGGTGCTTATGACGTGTCGTTGTCTTACTTTTTCGACATCTCCGTTTCTTTTGAAAAAACTAGTTAATACGTTCGCGCAAATGACTGCTATAGCTTTTCCATTTTTTGACACGTTCGCGCAAGTAACTTTCATTTTTTAAGGAATAACTCGACATATTTTTCAATCCTCAACAATACATTCCTTTCCGCGACGAAATATCAAATGTGAGTTCCTGTGTAGCACACATTTAGAAAGTGTGCGTCAATGTGTTAATAAAAAAAAATGTTTTATTAATTTTTTATTTAATTTGGGGTTTTTAATTGTTGTTTTTTAAAATCTATAATGATTTAAAATATATATAAAACAAGAATTAACATATTGATAATTATTAAGGAATCCGATATTTAATTTAGCATGTATTGCGTTTCGAAGCAAGTTGTTGGAAATCTCTGATTTTGAAGCATTAACTCGTGGAAATATCCCGTTTTGTTAAAATTTTGGTAATAAAAATGTATAATTAAAAGCTCGAATAAGAAGATTTACTTCCTACATTAATTAAAAAACAAAAAATAAATCAAACTAAATACATATAATAAATAAAAGCTTGAGCTAGTGCTGGTTGAATTAAGAAGCAAATTTTTATAAAACGACGCATCTTGATATTGGATTCGAACCTAGTACCTCCCGGTCCAAGTGTCGGACCATTAACCACTGCCCCACTTGTCCAGTCAATAGTTTACTGATCGGGAAAACCGTTAACAGGTTAATAGCTCTTTAACACCGAACGTGCTACACACACATATGACCGGTAAGCCTAATGGTCACCACGTATACACAGTCCTCGTTGTGACCGCTTTTTATAACAAATCGTTTCGATATATTAAACTCGAAATCCCAGTTACCTGTCGTTTTATAACATGAGACTGACTGAGATTTCTAGTCGTAAACTGGACATACTTGGCTTCCGGTGTTCATGGATTTGGTGCGTTTTTCGAGAAATGAAAATATACGATCCAGTGGTATATATGAATGACCCGGGACAGGGTATATACCTCTTTAATGTTCGGAGGAGGGTTATAGCTACCATCGCGCTGTTCTTATTTTGAGCCCTGCATCCATCACAAATTAATCTAATAATATTTGTATCTAAAGAAAACCAGACGCTCGTGAGGCGATTAAGCACAGCAGATGATATTTCATTGTATCCTTTTAGCTGTTGTTTTTCAGTCCTTACATACAGGAATATATTTTCCTTCGATAAGGTGATGTTTGAGTTTCCATGTACAATAGCCAAATTGTAAAAGTTGAGTTTTACGGGTGTCGACTGAAATAACTATGTCGGCTAATCGGGCACCTTTGGCAACGGCGTATTTTTCTGACAATCAAATGAAAATGTGAAATGAGATTGTTATGTAGCTAAAGAATAAACTGCCTTTGCTCGTAAGCTGTGAATTCGTTTTTCAGTTATCGAATTCGTTTTCTCGCCTGCGTTTTGACTGTTTTTAATTTTTTCTTTATACATTGGACATTTTGAGCATTAGTCAGTTGGTGGTGTTGTAAAACTAACGTTGAAATTAGTGCTGCGAAATATATTTTGAAAAAATACATTTTGAAACTGGTGTATCTACGTGAGTTTTGTTAAACATTTTCCACATTCGTTGAATAGATAAATGGCCTGGAAGGTATTGTCTGGCAGATGTTTTTGATCCACAATAGTAAATTTACAGAATGAAAAAGCAGATAATGAAGAATAGAAAATTTTACAGCGTCCTTTTTAGGTTCGTTCATCGCAGCTTTTCTATTACGCCACGATTTTCCTTTGGTATTGTACCAGATTATAAAACCGTTTACAGATTTCATTGATACGTTGTAGCCCAATCCTCAAAATGTCTTTGAATGTCAGTAAATAAACTCGAATTAATTTGCCTTTTCTGTTTTTTACAAAGTATTTTGTAACAAATTTTTCATTGCTTCGTTTTTTCGCCATTTGTGGCCCACTAACTCTACGATCAGTTCTAGCTGGTACACTGGTCAGTTCTAGCTGGTTGCACCGATATGAGTTGTTTTTTTTTTTGCTCACATGTTGGCATTTTAAGAAGGCCTTGTGATTTATATCTAATAAATAATTAAATAATTATTGATATTATCTTGAAAAATGAAAAATTATTTATTTTTTACCTGGCTAACTTAGCTTGTGTAGCACCTTATTTATTTCCACTAAAACACGTATGTTAAATATTAACTAGAATAAAATATTTTTATAATAAATATTGTAAACTTAATTAAATAATTAAAATTTATAAAATACTTACTGAAAACCCCAACCATTCACAATTAAATTTAATCCCTCCAAAATATACTTAAAATTTCAAATTGGTAATGTTTTGTTCTGTTACGATTATTTTTTGTTAGCACTTTGATATAGGGATTGCAGCAGTTTGTTGCAAAACCGCTTTATATTGGAAATAATCTGTTTTGAAGCAATATTTTAATTGGAAAACATGTGGTTTTGTGGCAACTACTACGTGTAATTGTTAATTTGAAAGAGAAATATGATAGTATGAGGCGCCAAAGTAGTCTAGAAATTGAGTGTTTAGATTAACGAAGAATTTGCTATCATTAGTTGAAAATGAGAAAAAAATGGAAAAGAGTCGTTTTTGATTCTACTCAACTCACTCATATAACAGTTTTAATTTTTTTTCAATGCGATGTCGAATAAATGTTTGAAAATGCAGAATTTGCAATTATTTTAAAACTAATATTAAATATATTTAATTTGGTTAACAAGCAAGCAATTTGCTAGCCGAAATCCGGACTACTCGATCAATTTTACCAAGGATATTTAAATTTCAAATTATATTTTCAATAAGCTTTTTGTTTTTTTTTTCGATTGTACAGTAGAATTACACAAAAACAATGTAACATCGCAATTTAAATTTCCTTGGTATAATTGATTGAGTAGTGAGAATTTCGGCTAGCAAATTGCCTGCTTGCTAGCCGATCGAGTATCTACCCCATCTAGTAATGTCATATCCCATAATTTAAATGGCACGCATTCGCACTAACACAATCATACATACAAAGTACTATATATTTGTGGTTATTTTTACGTCAAGTCTCGAATTTTGAACAAAATCGACACCCAGATGACCGCTGTAGTAAATCATGGTGGTATTATGGATACCCTTTCAGACCACCCAAGCTCTTGTACATCAAGTATGTTCTTAGTGTAAATTTCTGCTTGATTCAAGCGGTTCTGGAGATCTCCAGCTATTAAAAGGCTTAGCACGTTCCATGTTTTTATTTATATGGCGTTATCCATGTACATTTTACGAGGTCATAGTTGTATAAGCTCGTTAAATTATTCGGAGGGCCGATTCGGCCGCGTCTAACTTTGACAACATACGATGATATGGAATCTAACAAATTATTTATTGCAAAAGTTTTGAAGTAACATCATTTATTTAAGATTTTTTCAACTTTTCGAACAAAATATTATTTTTAATGGCATTTATACAATGTTTACGACTTTTCCAGTCATAGAACACAAAGAGGCAATTTACTCACAATATAACTATCACAAAAAGTAGAAAATGCGCTCCCTTCATTTTTATCCCCAGAGTACTTGTGCAAAGATACACAAACCCTTACAAAAATGAAAATTTCCTTAGGTCTCTTCTTGGCAGCTTGGTTTCAAACTGATAAAAAGTTGGTCTACTCATCAGATTGCAACGACCAAACTGCAAAAATTCAACTTTTGCTTTGTTTCTACTTTTTGTGGTAGATATATTGTGAGTAAAGAAAAATTATTATTTTTAAAGGAAATTAAATCCAATGGACAATTAATACTTTTATTTTATAATAAAAAAATTGCAACCTTCAAAATCGGCATAAATCTGCCCCACAATAACAAAGAGTGGAGAGGGATTATTTTTCCCGTTCGGTGCAAACGATTGGAAATAGCAGTTTAACTTCTAGCTCAACTACAAGCACTTGTATCGTTTTCGTTGAGTCTTCATACAGTAGAGCTTGCAGTGCCGCATCTTCAAACTTTCGTGGTTGTCCAGAGTGTGGCTGGTCACTAAGATCGAAATAACCATTTCTAAATTGTTTGTCCAAATAATCACGCGTTTCATAAGCCACATCGTCGGCACCAAGAAAACTAAAAATTTATTCTCGTGCTTTAGAAGTATTTTATCCTTGTTGGAATTCGATTAGAATGCAATTCCGAATGTGCTGTTTATCAGTTGTCACCATAAACTTTGCTATTCTGAGGGGTTGTGTAACTCATGATGACTTGACATGCAACACATTTTCAAGTTTTTTTAACTTTCGTAAAATCGGGTACTTTTCTATCGTACAATCCGATGTGGCAAAATCGGATATCGTCCACAGAAAGAAATTAAATAGATTATTTACCTAACGCCAATTAGTTAAAATCAAAATACAATGTTTACCTAATTTGTTAGGTATTTTGCCGAAGAAACTAAATATAAATATATTATGTTGTATATGATTTAACTTTGAGTTTAGCTAATTTTTCGTTGCAAAAATATTCTAATTTCCTAGAAAGTTCAGCTAAAATACGTCGATCTTATTGCTATTTTACTACAATATTCATCTAAAAATGTAAAGCTTGAACGATTTATGAGAATTATCTAAAATTATAGATATTTTCTAATTATAATTTATCGAAAATATTTAGTAAAATTATCTAAAATATTTAATAACAAATAGACAATTGCAAGCTAATGGCACATTGAAATTAAGTCTCCTAAAATTATTCTATAAATCCTAGCTGAATTGCAACACTGTTTTAAAATATTGGTTTATTGTCTACATTTCTCTATAAGTCATCTAAAAAACTAGATAATCACCTTAACTAAAGTGAAACACGTTTAAACAAGTCTTTAATTTTACATCAGTAATCGAAACAGTAGATGTGCAGTACGTGATACGTGATGTACTATAAATAAAAAGATTTAATTAATAAATAATAATTATATATGTGTTTGTTTCAATAAATTAGTTCAGTGAAGTAATAAACTTTTGAATATAAAATTCTGCATAAGCAAATTTGTTTGCTTTCCAAAATTGTGCGTGCAAACTAAAAATTAGCGGTACATAAATTTTTGCTACTATAGTATATATTGTGTTCTGTGATTACGTTTTAAGTAAGTACATCCCAAGATTGTGTTACTATAAATAAGTAAGTGCATTTCAAAATAAAGGTACTTTGAAATGGAAGAAGATATACCATTTGAAGAAACTGTTTAACAGAGTGATGTCACTCAAATAATTCAACCTATTGAACAATCCATGGAAATATTATTACAAAAGTGGGAGTTTCCCTCTTTAATTGAGGAATTCCAACGTAAGTGCAAATTCTCATACGAAAACATTATACAGATAAATTAATATTTTTTTTTATAGTTTATGCAATTAGAGAAAGGAATCAACATTGAAGTTCTTAAACAATTAAACAGCGACGATTTAAACCGACTGATACCTGACCAACGATTTGGATTGCGAGTAAAATTTCGAAAAGCTCAGTATCAGTGGCAACTAGAAAAGGTACACATATTTTAAAACCACATACATTTTTAATTTTGATATACTTACCAAATTAATTATTATTTTAATATAGGTCTGTAATTTTCGATCGCGACATATGAATTGAATTTTAAGTTATAAAACTTTATAATTTGAATTTGTTAAAAATAATATAAATAAATATTTTTTCAATCAAATTAAAGTTTTATTGTATAATAACCATGAATATTTCTAGTTAAGGCTTGTCCTTTTCAAATTGGAAATAATTTCTTAGAGCTTGATGATTTTCTTAATGATCACAATAATATTTCTTCCCATAATGTATCGTATAGAATTACTGGTGACACACTTAACTAGCACATATTATGGTTTAGAATCATACTAGGTCATACCACACATTTCATGAAGCATTGTTATTATAGTCTTCATTGTAAACGCCTTACCAGAAGGAAGCAATGCAGCTAATTTTAGTACTTATTTTGCCTAATTTAAATTTCGAAAAGTTATGGTATATCTACTACATTTAATATACAAAACATCAAAGTTTTGTTGACAATTCAGCTAAATTGATATTAGATGAATTAGCAACATTTTTTATATAACTTAAATATATTCTTAGGTGTTTTGAAATCCTAACGTACAAATCGGTTTTAGGTTAAACATCGAAGTTGTTTAGGTAATTTATATAAACTTTTAGTTACTTTGAAAACTATCGTTTATAGAAAAATCTTCTAAAACCCTTTTCACGATTTTACCTAAACCGCTTAGAAGGCTGAAAATCTATTATAATTTTTAGGCAAATCATTGATATTTTTAGAAATTGTTTCTAATGTTTTTTCTTTGTGTCTAATCGGAGATTCGTTAAATCGGGTTAGACCTGTATTATGTTTTTATTCAACAATTATTGAAATAACCTCTGCCTTCGATCCAAAGTTTCTCGCGCTGCAATACCTTCTAAAACTTGTTGGTCATTCGTATCATTCTGATGAAGTATTTCATCAGCTTCAAACTCATCACTCAACGTAATACACATATTATGCAGAACGCACGATGAATATACAATTTTTGTAAGTAGTGGCAAATCTATTTGTTCTGTAAAGTGGAGATATCGGCGAAACCGTGTTTTTAATAAGCCAATAGCATTTTCAACTATCACGCGGGTTTTCGAGTGTATTTTATTGAAATTTTTATAGGAGTCTGTTAACGTTCCATTTTCCTTAAAAGGAGGAACGAGCCATGGTCGCACAGGATATGCTGAATCTCACAGGATGATCGTATTTGGAGGGAAAAAATGATTCATATTTTCTTCGGCACATTTAAAAATATCAATCCATCTTAAAACTCTGCCATCATGCAGTGATCCAGGTTCACCACATGATACATCAATGAATCTTTTCTTTGCATCCACTACCACTTGTAAGGCCAAGGATACGCTGCAAAACTTTTTTCTATTAAAATAATCCTGCTGCCGGTATTCCGTGTGGGCTTTTATTTTAATGTGGGTGCCGTCAATCACCCCAATAATATTTGGGATTCTATGCATACTTTCAAACATTCTCGCATGGATTTTACTTTCTTCGAGATTTGGTCACTTTAGATAATCCTTCCCGATATCGATACAAAAATTAGAAACGCGTGCCACAACGTTCCAAGCCGCTGATTTTGCAACGCCAAATAAATTTCCTAATTGACGAAATGTAAGCGTATTGCTGACGTACCAGATAAACATATACATGTCTATCTTTGCACCTAATCGTGGATGTCCTGGTCTTATTTCATTCAAATCGCACGATGATTTATATTCTTTGGGAACAAGATTTGAAGAAAAAGTCAGATTAGAATTATTAAGTTTGTAAAGGAAAAACTTACCAATTAATAAAACAACTGTCGTTCGACGCAATCGAAAATGCATTTTGAAATCCATCTCGCTGTAGTTCTCTGTAGTTTGAATGAAATTTTCAACCTCAGCGTGGTTTTCATTACTGGATGTTGATAAGTCACTGGATGAAAATACATCCAATTCATCGCTGTCACTTGCATACAATACTGAAATCTAAAATTTATTTACAAATTATTTTTATGGATTTATAAAAAATATTTTCTATTTACCTGTTCTTCCATTTATATATTTCGATAAACAAACAAAAAATGACAATTCTGTTTGTCAAAAAAAAATCTAATTCTTCATACTACTCTACCGCCCTGTATTATACAAGTGAGTAATCGCAAAAACAACAATTTCCCAATATTTTTTTTTGTATCTGGATAGCCGCTAACCAAATTTATAAAAAACGCGACATAAATTCATGTTAATAAAATCCTAAATATGTAAACTTCTTAATAATAAAACAATTTAGTTCTGTCAATTTGGTTATGTATAAAACAAAGCTAACTGAGATCCAGCTATTTTTCGAAATAATTAAAATTTTTTCAAGAACTACTTAAACTGAAATAAAATGGAAATATTATAAACGTCTATGTCACTGACTGACTCACTCGAGAACGCACAGTAGTTGATTTGGAAATGGAATTTTTTAACATTCAATTAATGTATTTTTAAATTAATAAAAAAACACAACAAACCCTGATGATGGCGCAATTACCAAATGCTCGGATAATTTGGTTGTTTAATTAGTATACGGGTGCAAAGCGGTATTTTTAATAAATATTTAACTAAACTTTGCTGCGAAAAAACAGGCGAAAAGTGAGGGGCTTAGAACTTAGAACAACTTAGCAACTTAGTTTAGAATAACAAATTGTTCAATTTTGATTTGATAAATGTATAAACTATTTTATATCGAAATGAGATTGCCTAGACGTTAGTAGCTTGGTTTCAAACTAATGAAACACTGCACTGAGAAATTATTGCCCACAGAGATATATTTTATATAGATTTTTAGATATAAAATATATCTCGTTTCGGGACAAGAATATTTTATATCTGTAAAAACGAAAAATATATCTAAATTTTTATAACGTTTAGAGACATAAACATATCTCTCTTAGCTCGGTATATACTCCTCAAAGTTAAAAACAAATACCAATTTATAATAAAATATATCGATATCAAATATATGAATTTCCTAAATTTTATATAATTATAACTGGACAAGGTATTTTTTTATTAAACAAAGATTTATATTCATCTTATAATTCATTATTTATTTTAACCGTTTAGCATGTCTTACATATTCAATTTGGATATTTTTATAAGTCAGTTGAATATGACATTTTATCATTTTAATTTTTTACCATTAATTCATTGGTTCAATCCAAAACCAATACAAAAATGTATTGTCTCAGATCAGATCAGTTATATCTGAATCTGATCCAGAAGAACTCTGATTAGAGTTCGTCTTAAAAAAATTTAAATTCGAGATATATATTTCTCATGTGCATATTGAGCTAGTAAATTTTATATTTATGACGAAAATTAACAAATTATATATAACTTTTAGAAATAGAAATTATTTCCCACATAACAATAAATATGCTTTACTGCGATATATTTTATTTGGACTTGGTTTAAAATAATTATCTCTGTTACACATAAACTGTATAACTGAAATAGCTAAATATGCATATACAAAACAGATAAAAATATTGCTATTGTAAAAATTTGTATATCTCATTTAATAAAACTTACTAGATACGCAATAAGGCTGTTTGACACATATTTTATATTGAACTTGGTTAATTTTAATGCACATGCTTCTATATTTTATTTCCAAATCGGTAAAATGTTGCAGATAAGTCATGATATCTATGTGGAAAATAGTTTTTTTTCAGTGTGTATTCCTTTAAATCAAAAAATTCGGGTGTCTCATCAGAATGAGTGATCAAACTACAAAAACATTGAAAATACTTTGAACTGACATTTAAAGTATGTTCTAAACCAAACTTCAACGTCTTTATAACGCTACCCCACCTCGATGTAAGCGTAATATAAGGCTTTCTTTCAGAAATATATTAATAAACTGTTTACCGTTACAGATAAATAACTAAGACTAGCATAATCATAATGCAAAACGTGTAAATGTCTTAACAGCATAGCTGTTAATTATCCTAAAAAATTCTATTAGTGCTATTATTTATATTTTAACCATTAGGTTAAAATATAAATGGTTAAAATAGGTCGACCTTACAAACAAGGCCCAGATAATAAATAACACCAACTCAACGACCAAAAAAAATACTGTTTAAGCCAAACTAGGTCAGCTAAAAAGTTAGAACAGAATTGATGATTCTAAAACTATGATAAACCCACTTGACGGGAGTGGGGAATTGAATAACAAAGATTTACTATGTGGATTACATTACACGTAACAGTGAAAAGGAAGATAATTTACACATTTTAAATTATTTAATTTAAAGCGATCACCAATTTTGCAAGGTGCGTCAATACAGAATTAGAATTAAATTTTATTTGAAACAATTGCGATTCAGTTCAAAATATTAAAGGTAATGAGGTTTGCGAATTTAGCTGGAAATGATTTACGGGTGGCAGCTGTATTTGAGCGTTGGTTACCTCATGCGATTTATACTATGTTGGTTTTAATTTGGTTTTGCTGTGTGCATAATTTGTACAGTTACTATATCTACGGCTTTTTTGCTATACGATTATTGATTCGAGGTGGTACACGCACGACACTGGGAGAGGAGTAATATTATAATGAATAATTGTGCAATATCAAAAATTAATTACTTGCTAAATAAAATGCTATAAATTTAATTAATTTTAATTGAATTTTAATCAAATTGTAAATTTTATTTATTTTTTGCAATTTAAATATATTTTTGGTTAATTCAATTTAGTACATAGTTTTTGGTGTGTACAGGAGCGGAAAATAAAGTTCAATCAGCATGAATTTCAAGATACTAAAACACAACTTGTCCTAATAAACTGCATGAAATAAATTTGGTCGAACAAATAAAATTTAAAAATATACGATCGCCCTGCAATAGTATTGCGTTTAAAACATACACATCTACTAAACTATCAATTTATATTCCATTTCAATTTAAAAGCTTTTTGCCATGTTTCAGCAAATAGTTACTTACTTTCCTTGTTTGTTTTGTATTTGTAATATTGAATAAATGGTGAGTTGAGAGATAGTTGGTTGTCTAAAATGAATTATTTACAAGTAGCATAATATCGTATAGGATTCTTATCAGCTAACAAGTTGAAATATTAGGAAACTAAATTTTTTAGGTTGGTTTTTATTTCTGTATATTTGCTTTTTCTCGAAATACCTACATTCGTGATAGTTATACTCGTACCTTTTGAAAGATAAATTAGATAATCAGGATAAATTATTTATAGAATTCATGTTACACTGTGGTGAATGATTTAAAATATCGTTCGGATAAACGTTTAATTTAGATCAGAACTATTTGTAACTACCCACTACAAAATGTATAAAAACCTATTGTTTACAATACATTTCCTAAATATGAACATTTAACGCACTGGTACTGAAAAGTATAAAAGAAAATTTAGTGTATAGTCCATTCCATTTTTATAATACACAATACTGTAGATACGTATGAAATGAAAGTAATAAAAGAAAAGTGTTTTTCTTCCTTACCTTACAATTTTCTTAATGGAAGTAAATAAATTATGTAAACAAAACAAATCAAATTTGCTGGACACAGAAAAATAAATGTAATTCGATATATAAGCTGGTGGCAAACAAGTGAAAAAATATTTGTTTTTCCTAACCAGATTAAATAATATCAAATATATGTTATATTTAACACGCCCTAGTATTTTTGAAGGTACATGTTTAGCCAAGATTCGTTGAACATACAATCGTGAGATTAATAGTACTAACATCAGTAAGGTAAACATAAATACTAAGATTAAACACCAAAACAAATACTTGGAAGCTATATCTTGGTAACTGATAGAGCCCAATTTTGATCCTTGACTTCTTTGATATTTAAAAGTAATCAATTGTATCGAATAAAATCTGGGAATGTGGAGATGTATATCTCTCGAGGGTGGTAATTATGACATAGAACCGTAACCATAGTTATTGAATTAATATGGAATTTCGCTGGCCCGATGGTAGTGGTAGTTGATAGAATAAACTTTTACCATATAAACTTTTTGTGATTTTTGTTTGTTTTGTCTTGGTTTAGGAATTTTGAAAATAAAATATTTATTATTTTCGTACAACATGTGTTGTGGTGGTATCAACTTTATTTGGTGGTACATGGACCTCGAAATTCCTACGATGTTATGATAAATTATAAAAAGTAATTAGATGCCCGGTTCAACTTTGAAACAATTTTTTTTAAATAGGTAATGAAACAATATTCGCTTCATATGATTCCCCAAAGATTCTGAAAACTAATTATAGTTTAACTATTGAAATGTGATCATCGTCCGGTTTTGATCAACTTTAGTTTCGATGATGGAACTTAGAATATACTAGATGCAATTTTATGTAAATATAGGGTGAAATCGATTAGACATCTCTAGCGCCGGCGCTACAGAACAAAATTGATGCCGTCTTCCCCCGAAAATAAGGGCCAGTCCTTCTATTTAAGATTTTTTTTTTTTTTTTTTTTTTTTTAACTATAAAAGTATATGAAAAATATTTGAATAAAAGGACTTAAAATACAAGGACCAGTCCTTTTATACGAAAATTCCGATTTAAAATTTGAGAAGAATAAGTTTGGGTTAAATCGAAATTAATTTATTCTTTATTCGTTATTTAAATAAATAAAAAAAAAATAAATAGTAACAACATATTTCATCACAGTTTGTTAAAATAAAATCACAAATAATTCATATGATTAAATTACATATATAGTTTTACAATAATAAATTTTTATTATTTATATCCAAAATATTCTTGGGAGCTTACAAACAATAAAACTTTTAAGGAACCCTCAACTTTATAGATAACCTCATCTATTTTGGTAAATTCTTCGTTCAGTTTCAATTAGTTTTATTTCCCATTTTTCATAAATGGACACTCAAATCGAGAGCTTATGCACTCTCCTTTCAATATGGTAGCTCACCATAATGTCAACGATTATTGGGCAATATATTTTGACCCAATCCATAAATTCAATACCGTCGGAAATCGTACCATTGGTTTTTAGCAGTTGCATGATACATCGGAAGAAACTTGTTTCTGTCTTTTCATCTGATGGAAAGAACCATTCCGAAGGATCCTCCTCAAAATAAGATGTATTTATCAATGTGGCAGCATACTGTACTATCCAGTCATGGATATCCGTTAATGGCGATAGCAACGATTTTAATGGAGTATGCATATTATCTATATTAAAACATTCTCTAGGACCAATTCCACAAGTCGAAAAAGCATTCTTTACACTTTCCATCGTTTGTGTTTTAATCCACGCTAAGACCCATTCTGAAACAGCTAAGTAATATGGTACTTTAGGATTACCTGATTTTTTTGCAATTCAGTATCTAAAATTTCTCTTGAGATATATTCATCATATTTTGTACTGTAAAATTCTTGGAAACTGCGATTCTGTACAACATCGAGTGGCTGGTAAGATTTGCTGGTATCAGAATTATAAAATTATTATTTATTTATTTTATCGCTTGTGAGATGATGAAGCGTTTCGAAGTAAAACGTTACATGAACCTTTCTGAGTTATTGATGATTTTGCTTAACTTTCAAAATAACGAGGAACTTGATCAATATTTATGATGTTTAAAGGATCAATATTTTTTTGCTCTATAATTTGAAAAATTTGTTCTTAAAAGTTTGTTATAATATTTGTAGCGTTATCAAGAAGTTTTCTTGATGTTGTCTGGCGTCGAGATACCAAATTGTGTCGCTTTTTAAAATTATCGAGCCAACCTCCACTGGCTTTGAAAGTAGAGTAATCTTCATTACCATTATTTTCATAAAGATTTCTACACAAATCTCTTGCTTTCATTTGTATATAAACATCCTTCACTCTCAGGCCGTTTTTATTCCGTTCTGCAATCCAATCAAATAATTATGATTCAAGTTCAGTAAATTTTTCATTTCTGCCACCACCTTTCAAACGTCTCACATTTTTCACTGATATTTTCGTATTTTTGAGTAATTTTTTCAGGTCTTCCTTTTGGTTATACCATCGTTTCAAATTTGTAACTGGAATTCCATACTCGGTTGAAAGTTTTTGAAAACCACATTCATTTGGTTTATATTTCGAAATTATATTTAATTTTTGTTGAACAGTGTATGATTTTCTCGCCTTTTTAGTTACTGATGCCATTATGGGCAGTTTTAAAATTGAATAATTAACTATTTACATTCAAATATATCATAAAAATATGTTTTAATAGTAATTTAATCCAATGAATGTCAGAATCAGTAGTTCGGGAAACCACAAATTTTAATGGGACAGTAAGTAGGCAAAAAAAAATGAATAACGTTATGCGCGCGCCACACGGTTATTCGGAGAAATTCGTAACATGATAACATGGTTGTTGAAAGAAATATATAAATATAAATGTAGTATGTACGTACAAATGGAGTTAATATGTAAGTATAGTGTAGAAAAATCGTTCGTAAAGCGTTCGTAAATTTAACAATTTTGATGAACAAACATATTTTTGTGCCGAGAGGGTTCGATCGGTTTGATACTATAACATCATACCATTTAAGAGTTTGTTCAAAGAGCGAAAGTATAAACAATATTTTGTATGATGCTAAACAAACGTCATTGTAAACTTGAAAAGTAACCAAAAATAAATTTTATTATAAAAATTGAGTTTTATAAAAAACTATTTTAATGATTAAACGAAATATTTTTGAGTTTTAATTTAATAAAATAATGCGGTATTTTAACAAAAAGCAATCTAAGTTTTTTTGACTAAAATTAAAAAAAATATATAACTTTTACGAATAAACGGACCAGTCCTTCTTCTCAAATAAAAGGACTAGTGGTCCGTTTATTTAAGAATAAGAACCAGTCCATTTTTTCGAGGGAAGACAGTCGTAAATTTAGGGCGTGCTTTGTAAAGGAATTTGGTGATATTTCGTTATATAGATTTGTGGTGAAATAAAACCGTTAGAGACAGAAGGAATTGCATAAGCATAAACCCATCCAGTTACTAAATATCGCATTATAAAATTCGAATAATTTTCATACAAATTTGTTTTTTGCAAAGCGAATTTTCAAAGAAAATGCGATATAGAAATTTCTTGCCGGTATATTTTAAGTAAGAAAAATTGAAAATTTTTTGATAAAAACCTAATAATTTAAATGAAAATGAAGTGGTAGAAAAAATATCTTATGTAACTTTTCATACATAATCTCATGTATGAAAAGCCCGCTTAGCTTTAATATTAGAAGTCAAATTTGGTTTCAGCAAAATTTGTTTGTGAATTTCCAGTAACGGAAAATAATTGTTCATCATAGTTGGCGTATTTATCAGTAGTAATTAAAGTAGAGTTGGCTTTAAATAAAACTAAAAAAAAAGATTTTCATAAAACCGATTCAGATTACAATTACTACTGACATAAAAGCCAACTATGATTAATAATTATTTTCCGTTACTGGAAGTTTACAAACAAAATATTATTGAAACCAAAATTGGCCTCTAATATTAAAACAAGTGGACTATGCGAAAGCAAAACAGCTTTTGCTATCTCCAATTAATTTCTACTAAAATATTTTTTTTATATTGAAGTGATTGGTTCCTATCCAGCTTTCATTTTGGAATACATAGCAGTTGCCCAGTAGTTTATCATTGGTTCCCATGTTTTGTTTTGTAAGCAGACATAACATTTATAAAAATCATTTTGATTAGTGTTAAATTTTTATCATTAATTCATAATATTTCTCAAGCTCTACCATAAACTTCAAATACCTTTTTCTAGCAAAAACAAAAAAAATTGGATCAATTTAAGGCCAAACCACACAAATGTGTGAGTAAAGAACATAGTATGTAATGAAGTTTTTGAAAAAAAATTCGCTTGATTTGGAGTACAACCAAACCAACACAGAAATGAATGCACAAATGTGTAGGTTAGGTTAGGTTAGGTTAGGTTAAAGTGGCTTCTATCGCACACTTAGGCCAGTAGTGGCCCATTGTTATACCACAGGATCCTATTTCCCCTTTATTCCTGCAGAAACCATCCGTAGCTGCTTATGTAGCGTAAAATATCTCGTATTCCACAGCCCGCGAGTTCCGAAAGGCTGTCCATACCGTACACACCTAAATACTTATGCCTTCTGTATGATAGTGCCGGACACGAGCATAGGAAGTGATCTAACGTCTCTTCCTCCTCTTCGTCTAAACAACTTCTACAAAAGTCACAAATGTGTAAGTTGGTTCAAAACACATACAAAAATAAATTTTTGATATGATTCTTTTGCATTACATTACATTACACCCTTACAATTGTGGGCAGGCAGGAAAAGGGATATGGCGATGTTGATTTAACGATGGCGCAGGTTCTTCGGAATCGTTTTCATAGCCAGCGTGTAAAGTAAGGACTGTTATACGCAATCGAAAATCTTATGCACAGATTCAAAAAAATGTGTGATGTGGATAAAACAGAAGTAAAGGAAGAGAATATACCAACTTAATTGAAGGTCGCAAAAAGGGGAAACAAATGGTCAATAGACGAAATTTCCGTCGCCACTGCAATACACGCACCAGGGCCAAGGGCATCTCACTTGCTTCATAAAAAATATTTGCTACCGGCTGTGATAACGATTAAAAATTAATGTGTATCCTGGTGTATTTGTTGTGTACCAAAAATTAAATAGATACATAAAGATTTTAATAATTTTAAAGATTAAATTATCAAAAAGGGCTATCCTTGCTTTTTTAAGTTTAAGCGGTAATATCGATTTTTGATTATATAAGATTTTTTTACCAAAAATCTGCATGATTGTGAAATACATACCAAAAAATACACTGTTAAATTTAAACAAAAATCCAATTGGATTTGTTTTCTAGTAAAATTGAAATATTAAATACAGAGGCTCCGAATCCCTGTTGGTGACACTGTAAAAATCAAAAAAATTTCTAACCGACTGAGATGATTACGAGAAAATATTTATGCAATTTACTATACAAGTCCTCCTAGAAATATTCATTCCGTCAACCTATATGGTAGTCAAAACACTGTATGGTGAACTGCATTTAAATATGATTAAAACTTTTTTCAAATTAATCTATTGTCGTTCAGGGGTTCGTGCATGTAATATAGGGTAGCCTAGGCAAAATTATAATGGCAAAATGAACAGCATACACGACCAAGAAGTTTGATGGATTTCAATAACTTTTCAAATTTTATTTCACCGATCCTAGAGATGTTCTTGGGATGGGGCCTCATCTGCATGGTCATAGATAACTCAGTCAAAGCCCTATGTATTTGGTGAATGGGATCTAATTATGATGACTTTTAACATGTCCGTAGACATTTTTACGTTATATCGCCTATCCCAGAAATATTCATGGGGTTTCTTTCATACGTTCGAACAGGTTAGGAAATTTTCTGTTCCAAAATTGAAAAATTCTTAATTTTATTCTGAATTGGAAATTTTAGCATTTTCAACATTTGTAATTATGCACGAGATCAACATTTTTAATGATTACTATCCAAAACTATCCAAAAAAATAGAGTTTTTCGTAAAAAATCGTCAGTTCCGAATTTACAAATTTTGGAAAACTGATTTGAACCAATATTGTTGAAAATTTAGTTTAGAATATATTAGTTTATAGTCGTGTTTCTAGTAAATGATATACTTTTCAAAATATTTGCAAAAAACGAATATGCTCGGGTGGAAGCTGTGACCGGTTGACCGATTTCAACCAAAACTCACTGAAATCTCTCGATTTGTAGAAACACCTTATGTGAGAAGCTTCTTCCCAATCATTCAATCCGTCTGAGCGGTGCAGGGCAGAACTTCAATTTGAATCTCTTGATTGTTTTTTTCATAAATGACATACTTTTCAAAATATTAGCAAAAAACGCTCCTATGGAGGCTGCCACTCCGTCTGGAACGATTTCAAACAAAAATCATTGGGATCTCCCAATTTATGAGAAAAGCTTAAGTATGAAGGTTCCATCCTGATCAGTAATCCGTCTGGGCTGTAAAGAACCAACAGACATTTAGTCTGCACGGAACCACATACGGACTTACGCACGCACAGATATTTTTTAAATTAAGGTTTTTTGACTTCGGCAATGCAGCGAATGGTAAATCTGCAAAAATTTTAATGTCAAAATCATGATTACTAAACGATTGCCGTTATACTATACGTTTTCCATCATTTACTTTCTAAAGCCTCATTCAGATAAAGATTCATTGCATTTTTCTTAGTTTAGATACTTCAAATCTGTTATAATGACTTGTATTTAACAGTTTTGAATTTAAATCGTTCTGATACACTAAATATTGCAGTTGTATACTATGTCGTTCAACTGCCTTTTATTTCACGTAATCTATATCGGGTGTTTGTTTTAACTTGATACATCAAACTATTCCGGAAAATAAGTGCCCTGCGAGAAAAAATTTAATACCACAGTAGGCGTATTTAGAAAGTTGAATATAGATGGCACCGTATTTAAAAAAACAATAAAAATTATCCTGTGATCGGTAGTTCGCACAAGATCATTGAAAACATCAGTTTTCATTAACACGTGAAATAATTTGCTGAGCGGCTTAGCAATAAAGCAACTATTATGTGTGCAAAATTTTTCACACGAACTACTATAGGTAATATTCTAGTTTTTACTAACCCTATTCCTACTTAGTGAATTTACTGACACATCCTACTAAGATGTGATTTTTGTACACAAGTAAAAATTTAAAGAAAATAACACAAGTTTTTTAATTTTGAGAGTATTAATTCATTCAGTCCAATTATTTGTTTTGGTAGTGTATGCATATTACAAGTTTTTCTGAGTATTCTTTGCAAATATATTGCAATTGCACATACTACAAATCTGAGTTATCACGCGCCTTATATTTTTAGGACACTTGTAACATCGACGATCAACGGTTGTTTTTGAATCCGAATCGGTTGATACTGCCGTCTCGGTATTGCTTAAAACCTTCGCGATTGTTGCAAGTGTACTGTTTATCAAATTCGTTTGGCTTCGTCGTTATTTATGGGGAATAACTAATTCCTGAACCAACTGCTTCAAAAATAGTTTTCTGCGTAAGTTTAATTTTTTCTTATTCCAATCTGAATGTGAGTTTAGCCAGATTACCATAGTTGCTTCTCCACAAACATCCACTAAATTAAAAAATTGCATCCTTGGGCCATCTACTCGATTACTCGATTTACGCTTTACGGAAATTGAATGTGAAAGTTGATCCAGAGTATCAACCCCATCCTTCCTACAATTGTAGTACAGTATAATCGATGGCTTTTTTTGTGGATTTCATCTAATTCGTCATCGTGATGCATAGATGATATTAACAAAACTGATGCAGCTAACCAACGTCATATTTTTTCGAAATCCGCACATACTTGTTTCTACTACTCTTCATTTGTATGAAAGAAACTTTTTTGGAATGCACGTATTACTTATTTACGAAGAGTTCCAACACACTTTCGTACCTTCGATAGTAAATCTTGTGTGAGCTCATAACTTGTAAAGAAGTTATCAAACGTAATATTTTGATTAGACCTCTCAAAGGATTGGCACAATTGACTGTCGATTTTATGGCCCAAATTTATTCCTCGCTCTGGCCCTTATACCATACAGAGGATAATTGATAGTGCTATCATCTAAAAAATCTACATCCCATATTTGTCGGGCTTCGACGGGATATATTGACGGAAGGCTACTCAGCACTCGCCCTCAAAATGTTACTAAATACATCAATGTTTAGGTTTTTACCAGGTTAATAATGTCTCGGCAAGTTTTTGTTTATTAGATCTTAAACTCTTCGAAAAGGAGCAAATTTATCTTTGCAGAAAATGAGAAAAGTATTTTGATAAATTACCGACCATTCAAACTTATAAATTCATGTAAATTTTGTAATAAGCATATAATTACATGGTGTGTATAAAAGACACATTTCAGTATGATATGCTGGAAATTAATTGGAAAGGCTAAGTGTATTAAGTAGGATATATTTGAAAAAAATAAATAAATCATTTTTGAATACAAAATGCGTTTTTTGCCGAATTCAATATAGGTTCAGATTATAATATAAAATATTTTGTGAGTATAACTTGAAATGTGTCTAAAAGTCACTGTCAGTAAGAATAGGACTAATTATTGTAGCATTTGCCCTGTTTCTGGCTATTCGAATGTCAGTAAAAATGTTTATCTGAAGGGCAATTGATGTAGTTTTTAAATGGGTTGTTTTTTATTAGAACTGTTGAGTGGTGTTTTATAAGGATGGAGTAAACTTGTTTAATCTTTGATAAAACAAGTTGAGAAGGTCGAGTAGGTTCCAAATTTTCTGGCGTAATTGGGATATGACGTGCATATATATATATACATATGATACATGAAAAAAAATTGTCATGCTACATTGTGTGTGACGTGACAATGTCGATTTCTGACACTAAACAGAGGAAATAGCGATAGTGCATTGATTTAAGCACTTACAAATTATCGGTGATTTTTTGGTTGTACACATAGGTACATACATTTTATTTCTCTTGTTATATATACCCCACTGCATAATTGTTTTAATGTTTGAGTTTATGACTGGGTGCTGTGTATAATAATTAATCTTTTTGTGGTTGTACATCTTAGTCATATTACCAGAGATGAGTTTAACATTTTAATTTTTTTTTGCGTAATGATAATTCGCCATTCGATCCTGGATATGTACAAATCACTAAAATAGTATGTATTGTTATTATCTAAACCTATGTACTCAATATTCTCATTACACATACAATGGTCTGTTATACGAATCTATGAAATAATAAAATTTGGAATAGCATTTCATTCGAATTATAAAGTTCAAAGTAAAAATATCTAAATAAGTAAACCTTATTTAAAAAGTGTTTTTTGCATATTGAAAATATCAAGTGATATCCAATAAATTTTAATAATTCCAAGTGAATTTTTGATAAAAGTTAAACCTTTTTATAAGTGATTTTGCTATTTATACGAACTAAATTATTAAGTGGAAAATCCAACTAAAAGTGTTGATTTATAAACAGTGGTCGACAGAACGACATTGTGTTTTTTGTTTGTTTTCACAATCGCTAGATACTCCATTTTATTGTGTAAGAGGTACGTTGAAATTTCTTATTGTTGGTTTTGATTACACCGTACATTTTATCTAAATACATTTTTGTATTATCTTGCTGGTAAACTAATTGGTTTTGTTTTCTCGTTTCACGTTTTGCTTCCCTTAGGATAAAAAACAAAATTCCGCGGAGCGGACCATTATGCATACTTCAAATGGCCTTGTAGGGACTATATACCGCAATAATTATAGTGCCAAAAACCGTGCTGTATCAATTCTTCAAGCACAAACATGCGCAGAATTATTTTTTTTGGGTAGTTACTCGTACCAGTGTAACTTACATAATTCTTATCAAAAAAAAAATCCAAAATAGAATAAATTTTTAATGACGTTCAATTTTATAATATTAGTTAGTTAATATTTAGTTTATGATTCGATCGCAAAAAAAAATTCCGTACGTTGGTCCGAAACTAATACCTAACGGCAACGGAGGTAAAGTAATTTTAGCGATACAGTTGTTTTTTTTGCTAAGATAGTTTATTATGAAGATCTTAATTATATTCAATTGTTATTTTTTTTTTGTTATTTTTTATTTTATAAAAATCAGTTATATTTTTTATTGTTTCAATTTCTTGTATCTTATATATATAATCTTATTCCGACTATTTAGTTTATTCGAAAATTATTGTTCCAAAGTGCGTATTATTGGGGCGCGAGAAACATATTATAACTTATATTCACAGGTGTATCAACGAACTTGGGTAAAGCGCTTCACCTTGATAACTGTTAGGTAAGTTCTTGTTGTTATTATTTAAATTTTTTTTATTTTACTCCATATTGGTTTTCATTTGATAAAACTAAATATAACGAATAAAATATTACATTAATTTCTTGTTTAAATTTTTGTTATAAATTGCTTAATATAATACTTATTTTAAATTTGTGTTACTCAAAGCATAATTTTGTTTTTTATCTTTATTGTTTTTTTTGTTTAAATTTCAAAATAAATTAAATGGAAATAGTTCAAGAAATTCCATTCAAGAAATCAAGACCAAGGGTATTTACAGCTGAAGCAGGGTCAGCCAAAGGCTCTCGGGTACAAATTCCTTTAAAAGGAGTTTTAACATTGACAGTAGTCGACCATTGGCGTATTGTTCTTATAAATTCTGCTGTACCAATCGAGTCGGATCTTAAGAGGTTTTGATAGTGTTTGATGGCAACTATATTTTTGTCATCGAATAACCGAACAGCGAAAGGAACATTTTGCCTTTCAAACGCATTTGGAAAATGCGGAAAGGAACATTTTGCCTTTCAAACGCATTTGGGAGCAAGAGCCGGGCGCATCTCAAAACCATTGTGTTCTCATGTTTATATATCTTCTCTAAATCCTGAAGATGAGCAGATAAAATGTTAGAAGAATTATCGAATTCTGGAAAATTAAAAGACCGGTCTTTGTTATTCATCTAATTATTGCGGATTGATTTAAAAAGATGAACCGTATCAAACAAAAAGAAATTTTTTTTATTTAATAAATAAGGTGAATTTATAAAAAGTGGAATTTTCTGGGAACGAGGAAGTGAAAAATTCGTGAACGCTGCTCTGTTGATTTCATAATTTTCCGATATTACACTCATAACTTCATATCCGACTTCGTGCAATACATCTAAGACTTCAGTTATTTTAGAATACAAAAATTTCGAATCCATTTTGAAAACGGGGTACAGTGCTACTATATCTTTATTTTTTGATAACAAGGAAGATATCATAAATGCTTGCATACATTTGGCAAGAATTGGACGTTCAATTAGGCACGATTGAATTATTTTCCGCAATGCCATCTAGCTTATAGCTCTTATAGGTTAAACACGGTTTCACATGAATTTTCGCTATTAAAATATTTACGTATTTTTCATAGGATTCCCTTTTTAAAATTTTTTCTATTAAATATTGATGACTTACGCCAGATCGTAAATTGTCCTTACAGAAAAACTCTAAATATCCAGTATGGATGACGTAATTTTAATGTCTCATTATACGGAGAAAGTTGTACGCGAAAGGATAGGTAAAAGACATCATGGACGAAAAAATAAGTATGTCGAATGAATAACGGGGTATTTTAAAAAATATAAGTTTGAACTGTTTCAGAAAGAAAATTAATTTTTTCTTTTTGTTTTCGTCAATTTCATCAAATCCACATAATGCCTCAAGACTCGATTCTTCTTTTAGCTTATGATCATCTATGTTATTTTCGGGTAAATTTAAATTGTTTAGATATTTAATTACATTATTGAGTTTTGAATAAGTATTGCATTTTAAATTTGACTCTAATAAAAATTAAAAATTAGTAAGTTTTTGCGGAATATTTTTAAAATAAATAATAATATTAAGGAATTTATCAATTTTAAAACTAATGCCTACGAAAGGATTTGCATCTGCCCAACAAATTTTATAAAATATCATCATAAAATCGTGGATGGAATATTTAGGAGACAAATAAATATCCCTTATACTTTTAATTTGCTGTGCCTCTATTTCTTGTTGTACTTTCAAAAGTTCTTTTTTCTGTTTAATAAATTTTTTTTCCTCCGGACTTTGCCTCTTTACAACGTTTTTTGATAAATAGTACGGCCGGCCTGGGAAAATGGTAGGTTCGGCATTGTAGGTCAATCGCCATCTTCTCCGGTTTCTATAATCTAAGTATTAGGGAAAATTAGGATTTTTTACGAGATATAGCAAATTAGAAATAAACTTCCTGCCTTGTTCGTTTAAATCGCCTCGCTATTTTATTATAAAACGTGGTTCAAAGTGTACATCACAGATCCTACTCCAGTTTGAGGACCTCCAGTTTTTTCTAGGGATGTTCTTTTCCCATTTGTTCTTGAATAGTTCGTTATTGGGGAGTTTGAATAAATGATTTGTTGAACAGTTAGATTTGCATTTTGACACACAGCAACCCTCGGGCATTTTTTTTTTATTAAGAATTACTTTCCACGCTTATGTACACGGTGTACTTTTTAGATCCCTCACTATTCGAAATTTTATAAATATTATTTCTATAAAAATCTTTATAATTTTGGCACTATATAATAACCCGACAACAAGAAAACTGGTGTTATTTGGGTTATTTCTACCACTTGTATATACTGTACCTTATGAAATTAGAACTGTTTCGTACAGGTTCGGTTATTTAATTTTTTCAAGCCGTAAGACAGTCAAAGAAATGGATTATAATCTACTGACAAAACAGCGAAAACTGTTTGATTTTATGCTATAATTTAATTTGAATTATTTTCCGCTAATATAACGAAACTTGATTAATATTTTGTATGAGCATCTAACAATAATTTTATTAAACGATAATTGAATATTATTTCGTATACATAATAAATTGGTGAAATATTCAATTTTTTGTCGCTATTGTTTTTTAAATTTATACTAAGCGACATCTTTTAACTGGTTTAGTAATTGCTAAAAGCTTTATCAAATTACAATTATTATTTATTTGGTGAAGCTCTGTTTTGTTTATACTACAGGATGAAACAATATAGGCTGCGGATTTGTTGCAATGAAAAATCAAATTTTTAACAAGTAACGAAAAAAAAGTTTTCGAAGTACAATCGAAGAACAATGTTGAAATAGAACCCAAAACACAATAATCCCCATATTACATTGCTAGTTGCTACTCCAAAAGCCTTTTTTAACGAACGTTTGTTTTAGAAAAATAATGTTGAACTTTTTTATGGAACACTCTATACTAATTTCTAATTTTCTGTATATACCACTGATCTATATAGTTACATGGATACGACATGAATGTCAGAAAAAAATGGGAGCACTTTTTTTTATAGTCATATCGCTCGTTTATACACACCTCTTGCTTTAAAAAAATATTTCCGAAAGATAGGACCGTATTGAGGATAGATTTAATTTCGAAAATTTCTGAAATTGGTTTTTTATTATTATAGTCAATGAACAAATAATAATATTCAAATGATTTAAATCAGGGTTGTTAAATGACATGTAATTTTTAAAAAACTACATTAACTACATTTGCCATGTAGTTTTGTAGTTAATGTAGTTAATGTAGTTAATGTAGTTAAGTGTAGTTAATGTAGTTAATGACGTTAATGTAGTTTTTATACGCATGCGCATTTCTGGGGGCTATTATGAAACTTTTTCGATTTCGTAAAATACGTTGGTTTTTTTAGCTAAATAATAAAAAAGTTTCAAATTAATTGTAATAAATTAAATTAGTTAATTTTTATAAAATATTTGAGTAATTTAACTTTTAAAAAGTAATTAAAGTATTTTATTTTAATAAAAAAATAATAAGTATACATTATTGTTTTCGTAAATACGATATTCGTCACCTATAGAGCAGTCGAATTTTGACATTTGATTTTCGTAAAATTAGATTTCGATTTTGTGTTTTGGTTCATAATAGGGTGGATTTTACGATTTTCGGATTTTACGAAAGCCATAAAATTTCAGTTGCGCGGTGGATCGAATTTTATGATATCGAGAAAATTTTATAAGTAGTTCCTGTTATTTTGGTTCAAATTTTAATTTTTACTCTCTTTGCCGTTTGTTGAGTGAATGAAAATGAAATTTTGACATTTTCAGTGTTAGACTAATTTAAATGTTTTTGCGTTAACTCAACATAAAATGGCTCAATATTAAAACATGCTTTTCCTGAATATTGAATTAACCATTCACATTGAAAATTCAAACAAAGAATTTATGTTTTTATTTACAAAAAAGCTTCTAAAAATATACTAAAATACACTGGTTGGTATGAAAAAGTACAAAAAGCTTCCCCTCTATGGAAAGCACATGGAAAAAATGATGGAATCTTACGGCTCTTATATTTAAGAGGCTCTGGATACAGTCAATGTGCGACTACATTGGGGGCACAAAGGCTAGAAACCTGGGGTTATGTTATACATCACATATTTTCGATAATTTATCGAAACTTATGTCTCGCTTCTTTAGAATAAAATGTGACACTATTTCACATTTTATATCATTTACCAGGTTGCTAGATTGAAAAATTGTGATATTCTACTCCGTTTCTATCACTAAATAATTTATTTCCGATACTTGAACGAAATTAGAGAAAGACAACTTGTTCGCGTTTGTACTAGTAGGTTGTGATAGCAATAGAAACGAAATATTTCATAAATGAAACAGTTGCCCATTTTAGTTTAGGAAAACGAGAAATAAACTTCGATAAAATATCGAAAATGTGATGTTATAACATGCCACCCCTGGGTTTTCCTCAATCCGATAATTGCCAGTTTATTTACGATATGATTAAAATTCCGATCGATTTTACCTTCTGTTAAGGTTGGAACAATAATTATAAACATAACAACTTATTGATGTGGTCGAATACCACCTAGATCTACCTTCTGTTTATTTTTATTAAATAGAATGTTTATAATAAAAAATTAGTATTTGGAAATATTTTGAAACATTTAATGATTAATAAATGTAATGTGTTCCTTTACACTAAACTTAAAAGAAAAGTGATGTTGAGTCCTGCATCTTTAAGATTTTCAAACCAATTGAGTTGAACAAAAACATTATCATTGACATATTTTATTGAACGTATTAAAAAAGAGTCTCGGAAAATCGAAAAATATGTAAATTTCTTATTCTGGAAACAAAGAAGGCTACACGTTTTTTGTGAATGTACGAAGAATAAACTTAACATTTTCGCGGACATGCCGTCAAAATACTTTCGTTTAGAACATGACGGCGGATACCGTCATCGAAAATAAGTTGTTTTGGGGCAAGACAATAAACACAGTCAAAAAATAACACTTTTGTATTGAATCTACATGAAATAGTCCTAGCAAAACGTATTGCGATTTTGTGTTGTGTGTGTTTACTTATTTTCGATTCTTTACTTATATTCGTCCTGAACAAAAGTTTTTTTTACGGCATTTGCCGTCATATCCGTGACACTGTTAATATTAATTTGTACAACGAGTTGCATAAGAATTATTTTACTACATTGTAAATGGTGAAAATGGTGCGTTTAACGTTACTCAACTATGTATGTGTATAGCTATTCATAAGTATTCTTTTCATTCATGGAAAGCCATCTCCGCATTTCAAAGCAATACAATTATTAACGCATCGTTCGCCTGATAAAATTAAGTGTCAAGTTTACATTTTGGAAATGTCAATTAATTGTGTTATGTATTTATGATACTCTCAAATATCATCCCTAGTTTTCCTATCATTTTCACAACGATTGTTATACATGTATTTCACAACGATTGTTATACATATATTTCCAATTCAACTACTACAAGCTTTTGTCGTTGTTATTATTTTGACATTCAAAGTTGATGATTTTCTTTCCAATTTTTATTTCTGGTGTTATCTCAATTTTTGTTTGTTGTGTTGTGAAATCGAATAGAAAAGAAAAAATTTCCTGAAATAAGGAAAAATTATAATACAAAGCAAAAAATGTACTTTGAATAAAAGTGAAGTGAAATATTTCATCGTTTTAATGCTTTGTTCGAGTGTTTTTTGTTCACCGTTTTGATGTGGCGTTCTTGTTGTTGCGTCACACAGTGAATGGTGATAATGGAAATGGAAAACACTGCTGCGGATGCTTCTGCTCCAGTTACAATAATTTTGTACACTAGTTGATGACAGGTACGAGGGTATATCAAAAAGTCTTGCAATATCATATGAAAAAAACGAGTGAGTGAGACAACAATATATTTTTCAAAACCATTTTTTGTCACGATGAAACTTCTAGAAGAACATTTCGATGTAAATTTTACGGTTCGTTTGTTTTTGTCAATTTAGTAACATGTGTTTTGAATTTTTCTTAAAATGAATGAAATTGAATATCGCGCCGTTACTAAATTTTTCTATAAAGATGGACGAAATGCAATTTATATATTCAACTATATATCAAAAGTTTACGGCGAATCTGCACCATCATATGCCACAGTAACAAAGTGGGTAAAATTATTCAAAAGTGGTCGGGAGTCATTATAAGACGATAACCGCTCGGGTCGGCCAGCAGATGCTATTAGCCATGAAAACGTAATTTTGGCTGATTCTATTGTATTGGAGGACCGGCGTATTTCTGTTCCGCGGTTAGCGTGGAGACTTTCTCTTTCATACGGTACCACATATACTATATTACATGACCACCTTCACATGTCGAAAGTAAGTGCGCGATGGGTTCCCCGTTTGTTGAATGCTGAACAAAAAAAAATGCGTGTTTAAACTTCAAAGGCGATTTTAGATATGTACAAAGCAGATCCAGAAAATTTCTTGGGTAACATAATAACAGGCAATGAAACATGGCTTCATCACTGGGATCTGGAATCCAAACAAGAATCGATGCAATGGATTAAACGTAGTGAACCACCACCAAAGAAATTCAAAACTCAACCGTCTGCTGGTAAGGTTTTGGCAACAATTTTTTGGGATGCTGAAGGAATTTTGATAATCGATTATATGCCACCGAAAACCACAATCACAGGCATATATTACGCAGAGGTTTTGCGAAAATTGAAAAAAGCGATCCGGGAAAAACGGCCAAGGAAAGTTAGGAAAAAAATCTTGCTTCTTCACGACAATACACCAGTGCGCAAGGCTAATATTGCTCAAGCTGCATTAAAGGACTGCGGCTTCGTGGAAATTCCGCATCCACCGTACAGTCTAGACTTGGCACCCAGTGACTACTTCTCTTTCCCAATTTGAAAAAAACACTAAGGGGCCGGAAATTTTCCAGTGACTATGAAGTACAGTCTGTTGTAAATGAATATTTTATGGAGCAAAAGAAATCTTTTTTTTTAGAGGGTTTAGGTAAGTTAATTGATCGATGTGACAAATGTATAAACCTTAAAGGAGATTATGTCGAAAAATAAAAATATTGCTGTCTCTCTCACTCTTTTTTTTCATATGATATTGCAAGACTTTTTGATTTGCCCTCGTATAGTAAGAATGAACCCACATATGTGAGTGAAATTGTATAACAAAAACATAAAATGTCATATGATGAATTTCTATTTAATCTCTTTTGAAAATTAGGTCAACATGAGATCAAATATTTATGTGTCAAAATGGAAATTGGTTTTAAATATTTCTATTTATACCTAAAGCACAATATGTAGAAAATTATATTCTGTGGCGTAGGAATTATTTTATTTTTACAATTATCTGTTTTTATACAGCATACCTAATGGGGTGATACATGAGGGCTTTTACATTTCATGCATGTTTTTCATGCATCAATTCATGGAAAACACAACGGGAATAACAAGCATAATATAGGCTCAATATTATTTGTCCCAATATTTTAGTTAATTATTTAAATACAAAATAATTTTTTTTTGAATTCAACAACAACAAAAATGTATGTAATAATTCCCAGTATGCTTATGACAATTGAGTAAAAGCTTTTAAAAGCTCTAACCAAAAATTAATTTTAAATTTCACCGGAAAATCATCAAAACGATAAAACCGCTTAATCCATGGTAATCAATTTAAAATTTTAATTTACAATTTTTATGTTGTACCATACTGTCTCGCTACATAATATACACAGTGACTGAAAAATGTGGAAAACGTAGGAAAATCTCTCTGAAAAAATACTTCATACCAAATTGTTATTCATTTTTTATTTTCGTTTTAAGAATAAACAATTTTTTCAGTGTTAGATATCGTGAGATTTATCATTTAATTGAGATTAAGTGGTATTATCGATATAGAGAATAATTGAAAATTTATTTTTCCAATTTTCCCGATACATGAGATATAGTATTTTTGTGAACGCAATATTTAATGGTTTTTATGTATTTTTAAGGATTTAAATTGAATATATATTTATAAAAAAAACGTTTTTCATGATACTTGCATTGTTGTTGTTGTATTTTGGTTCGTGGTAATAATCAAAGAAATAATTGGGATTGGATTATTTTTATGTGTGTACATACCATTTTTTGTTAAATAAATTATTTACTTTGGTTGTAATTTAAATAATTCGTAATTGAAGTATTTCAACTTCATTTGAATGGAAAAAAATAATTTTAATTAAATGTTAAAGGTAGTTATGTTGAAAATTCAGAAAAGTAATTTTCAATTTCCGGTTTTAGTAAATCATTTAATTGTATTTCAAAAAAATTGAATAAGTGTTTTTAAAACTTAATTAATCAAAATTGTATATTGGAGCAAAACTAAAAATAAACGTATTTCCGTATAACTTGGAAAACGACCTTTTAAGGCGACTACATACATATTAGGTAAAATATAAAAAATTATTAGTTTCATGCATTCGGCGCGGGAATGAACGTTCGACCAAAATCGAACTCGGTGTAAAATTTATACGATTTAGGGTAATTTATTTGCATTAAGTGTGGACCTCCTTGGCTTCCAGCAGCTTCAATAATAAGAGTGTAATCTTAAACAAACTAACGGTAAAAGCCATCAAGAATCACACCTTTTTTATAAATTTTTTGTAAATTTCTCATGGAGATGACTTCTCGCCATTACCTGTTGTCGAGTTGACCATCACTGAGTTGCTATGGAATTGGCAAATTAACGTGCTTCAGAGAATTGCATTTTAGGCTTAAATGTGTAAAAAAATCCCACCCCTAAAACTGCGGATAAAACTCAACCCGGATATACATTTTTAATTTAAACCAAAAAATTACAATAATCTATCGCTAATCTAATTTATTTACATTGACAATAGTAATATAAATAATAATAATAATTTTTATTTAGGTCATGTTAATAAATTTTTGTTTTATTTATTTTTTAGTTTATGAATTTATTATTAAGCATTACAAAAATTTTATAAATTAAAAACGAAATTGTAAATACATACATATACGTACACACATATATCGGAGAATATTAAAATAAAAAATAAATAATAATTTAATTAATTAAATATTCAAAATATATAACGAGAATAAATTAATTGTGTTTTATTACATTTTTTTGTACATAGTGCGAGGAGGTGCAGAATTGGGATTAATACGGACGGTTAACTAGCAGCAAATGGAATGGTTAAATGAATTTTATACTGAACTATATGAAAAATTATGGGTGGTATGTTTCAAGTGTCAGTAGCACACAAAGCTGCCAAGGGATAGAAATGAAAAATGTTGCTCGATTAAAATTTTAGTTTTAAATTTTAAAATTTTGCAATTAAATTTGATTGTTCATCTCTTTTTTTTGGTTTATACAAGCGATTTCATTCACTCCATCTAACAAGTTTTGATTAGTTTTTTTTATTTTTATTGGAAATTGCTGATGTGTAAAACAATGGTTTATTGGTTAGAAAATTGTATACTGGTACATAGGTAAAACAATAACAATTCTAAAACATTCGCATTGTAAATATTAATATCAATAAACCTTTAGGTGAAAAGGGGTAAATGCAACAGGATAAAAATGTGTATGTGGATACCTTATTGGAAAAACACGAAGAATCAACGGGTTACTCAAATATAGCTTAGTAACAAATAAGTAATGTAAATTTTGCACGCAGTCACGCAACCGGACAAGTGGTGCAGGGTTTAAAGCTTCGGCACTTGGACCGGGAGGTACTGGGCTCGAATCCCACCAGAGGCTGGATGTAAAAAGCGAATTTTCGTTATCGATTACGATCGGTGATGTTAATAAACACAACTAAGACCCTCTGTTGGAGTACAGAATTCAGCGCCGACCCACCGTTCATGTCATTGTGTAGGTTGACATGGAGGTCTACTGTAAGAGTGTGAATGGGTGGTATGTCTGTAAATGAAAGGGGGAGTATAATTGATCTTCAAGGGACATTAAATCCACTTGATAATTAATAGTTTCTTTTAAAAGAAAAAAAAAAACATAAACGAGCCGTCTAACTGCATGAATAACGAGTTCTTGGTACTGTACGAGTAACTTCCCAAATTTTTTAATACAAATGGGCATTTATAAATTGAATGTAATTTTTCAATATGTTTCATTTTACGTTACACGAAATTTTACATTTAAACAATTTATTTATTTACTATAGCTGGCTAAAAAATTTCTTGCTACAACAAACTGATTATAAAGTGGTAAAATGTGTCATTCGCAAAACTACACACTGAAACATGATAGATTATTCAAAATACTTTTTGGTAATGACTGTTGTAACATGTGTAATTGATTGGTTTCAAGGTGTTTATTAATCCAAGATACTACTATTAAATTTAAGTGAAAGCATAAACCTGTGAAGCACGTTGTTTGTAAAGATAGTGTGTTTGCGTATCAGTACGAGTGACGGTGTTTCTTAGTATAGGGATCGATGGGTATACACAAACATATATTTAGATATTTCCGTCGAAGTAAGAAATTTCATCAACAGTGAATCTTGAGTTAGGCTTAAAGTCCATATTCTAGAAGTATTAGTGAACTTAATTTCAATAATTTCTAAAAAACATCCAAATTTAAACTAAATTGACTGAAGAATTAACTCAATTCCATCCCTTTTTGGGTCGAGTTTCATCTCATGACTATTTTTTACAAGTTACCAATATCGCATGACCTCAATTTTCTCTAAACATATTGATCTTAATCAAATTTTAGCCACAGAAACCTAAGCTATATTTTTGTAAATATAGTGATCGAAATACTAAGCATGTTTTTTGCATTGAATTTTTTTATATTTATTGCTATTTGCTGCGTTTATTCCACATCTAAATTAACAATGCTAAACGTAAATGGCAGTGCAGCAACGATATAAACACGACTTATTCGAAGAACAACCAACTAAAATTTCACTTGTATTTTAACTGAGAAATAAACATTGAGAACCAGTGTAAACATATCCCTCGAAAACATAGAGGTCGCATTCCCTCATGAGCAACCATAATGACCAGCTACAAAATTAAAATGGTACTATTGTTAATCATTGTTTGGCTAATTATCAGTAGTAATTATATTCGAGTTTGGTTTATAATCATTAGGTGCAACAAGAGCGTGTACGGCTTAACTGCACTTAAAACTATAGGAAAAAATATGGGTAGGGCTTAAACATGTTTTTACTAATACCTCTTTGGCGCTCAAAAACAAAAGTCTGTTTTAGCGGATAACACATTTGAAAGAATTGAGTGCGATTTATAATAAACTATTTGAAGCGGTGTTTTTAAGTGTACATCCGAAACATACATACAGCAAAATATATGAAATAGTCGACAACATTTGTACAGAAGAGCATTACACAATGTATACATTCAATGTATAAAAATTTGCCAGATAGAGGCAAAATCCGAACCACTACAAGAAAGGAGGATGACGCTATATCATACAGTTATTTGATGAAAATCCTTCGTTTTCGCTGGATGTAGCGCAGATTGACGAAAAAAATATTATTATACCAAAAACAGGATTATAGAATTCATATGTCACAAGTCAGAGCAGGATGGTTATATAAAAATGCATAGGGCGGTTTCATATGTCACAGAAACCACGCAAAATGACGGCTTAATTTTGCGCTCTTAAAAAATCCTGAAATTATTAATTAAATATGTTAATAAAATGGTTTGTGCATCTGCATAGTGTAGTAATGCATCATTTAGTAACGAAAGCTGAAAACTTGTAATGTTAAAAGGCGCCCAAGCTCCATGTATAGGGGTGCTTCACCGGAAACCTAAACACAGTTTTCATGAATAAAATTTATTTACGAGGTTTGTTACCATCTGTACATAAATGATTTAGAGCGAGGAACTGTAACTGGATCTTTTAAGAAGACAACGATTCAAAACACCGTAGCATACTCTGTTCGGAATTTAAACTCAAAAATGGCATCACATACTTGGATTGGCCAGCTCAGTCACCTGATGCCAATCCTATCGAAATTTATTGGCACTCATGAAGATTAAGGTAAGAATGTACCACCGTCCGGAAGATATGGAAACATTTATCACTATAGTATTCAGTGAAATTTTTGATAGTATGGACAAAAGATGCCAGGCAATTATTAACAGTAATGGTTACTTTACTATGTATTAGTTGGAAGCCTCAAAGAAAATACAATAAACTTTCATAATAAAAACAAGAACAATCGTAGTTTTATTTAAATAAAAAAAATTGAAGTTTGATATACACTTGGGGGCAAAAAAATCGCACATTGCTCAATTTTTCACAAAAGTTCTAAAATATCAAAAAAAAAAATCCAATATTTGTTTAATTTTTTTAATGCAAATTCAAAGTCTATATCAATATCACTGGATACCTTTCTGTACTTGTACCATGCCAACAAAGTGGTTTTTTCTCAAATGCATATAGCAGTCTTTCGAATTAAATTCTAAAAATAAGTCAACACGATCAATACAAAAGCATGCCATGAAATTTTTCGCTCGGAATTGTGATCATTTGCATATCGACGCTTAGCCTAAACGATCCTCTATTGATTACGTCTGCAACAATAGCAAAGAAATGGATACCACACCAGAGGTAGCCGTACAAGTGGTTACACTAGTTTATGCGGGGCAGCACCAAAGTGAAGTGGCTCTACAACTAAATTTGAGCCAATTCTCCGTTCCCCGACTGTGGCAGAGATATCAGAAAACTAGTGACTTCAGACGGCGGTAAGGATCTGGCCGACCTCGTGCTAGAGCACAGCGTGATGACCGCTTTCTTGTAACAACTTCGTTGCGAAATCGCAGTATGAATGCGGTTTAACTGGAACGGCGGCTCGAAGAAGTTCGTGAAGTCGAAGTCAGTCGGTGGACAGTTAGAAGACGACTTTGAAAAGTTAATCTGACTGCACACAGACCAGCAAACTGACCGAAATTGACCACAGCCCACCGACGAGCCCGTCGTGAGTTCCCTTAAGAGCATTTGAATTGGATAGGAGAAGAATTTAGAACAGTCTTGTTTTCTGACATGTGCAGGATGTGTATATGGCACCGATGGATGTGGAAGAGTATACAGAAGACAAGGAGAGCAATATGCACCATGTTGCATTGAAGAACGTGTCTCGTATGGCGGTGGACCGTGCATGTTCTGAGGAGGCATATCATTGAGGCGAATACTGGCTATTGATCTAGTGGAATGAATTCTCAACGGTACATTGAGGAAGTATTCAAGGAGTACGTCGTACCTTTTGCCGGGTTTATTGGTGAAAATTTTCTGTTTATGCAAGATAATGCGAGACCGCTTACGGCTGGTGTAGTATACCAGTACCTTCAACAGGTGGATGTGCCTGTTATGGGGTGGTCAGCTCATAGCCCGTGCCTCAATCCCATCGAACATTTATGGACGAGTTGAAAAGTAGAGTTCGAGCCAGAGTTGTAGCTCCAAACAATCTCCAGGAGCTGCAACAGGCGATCGTAGAGGAATGGGAGGTGATACCTCAAGATTTTGTGAACACTTTGGTGAAATCAATGCAGCATCGAATGGAAGCTGTCATTCGGACCAGGGGAAGGAATACTTCTTATTAATAAAACTGTTTTTTTTGTTTATTTCTATGTTTTAATTCGATTTTTGCACCTAATTTTCATGCTGACAAATTCACAAAAACGAGTACGTCAGATGTTTACCCCCAAAAATCAGTTTCATGGCACAAAAAGATACCACTGGATAGGGAAATAGATTTCGAATCTGCATTAAAAAATATTGGATTTTTTTTGTTGATATTTTTGAACTTTTGTGGAAAATTGGGCAATGTGCGATTTTTTTGCACCCAAGTGTATTATGTGTGCAAGTAGAAACTAATTCAACTTTATTGGAAACACAGCTAACAGTTATTACAAAGATTTAATTATCGAAATATTCGCCATTACTATTGTTTGTGTACGATTCAAAACTATATTTTCGACAACTACTTAAATGGACTTTTCTTTCGATGCAACTTTCAGCGAAAGTTAAACTAATTACATAAACAAATGTGTTGAATAAGAAATTTATTTTATTTTTTGTTTTAAAATCATGTATGTGTCCCTACACTCATGTTTAAATTAAGAACTTAAGAAACATAACAATTATCTATGGTCTATTTCTATTTATCAGGTAGATAATGAATACCTTCGCGAAAGAAACTTGGTGGTTTCGAAGCAAAATATTCATCGAGCGACTTTTGCAAATCTTCAACTTTCGTGAACCGCTAGTCTTTCAAATATGATGACATTATCTGATAAGTGGTAATCAGGAGAGAGCCAAGTCTGATGTTATAAAACTTCCTAGCCTAAGGAGAAAATGAATCGCTGGGTTGATTTTGTTATATGTTTAGCGTTGTGATGCTTCAATATCACCGTCCGCCTTCCTTGGCCCGTAAATGATCTTTTTTCCTCCAGAGCATCACTAATTTGATCAATTTCAAGGTTCCAGAAGCTCGTAGTAAATGTCTTCTTTCCAACCCCACTAAACTCACGGTAAGTATAACACTTTCTTGGCATGAATATTCAATTTTCCAACTGATGTTAATGGCTGGTTTGGATCAGCCCATGGTTTTCTGCATTTAGGATTATCGTAAAAAATCGCTTTTCATCACTCGTAATGATTTTGTGCAAAAAGTCTTTCTTTTGTACCGCGAAAGCAAATTCACGCAGATGTCAACTCTTCGGTTTTTGTTTTTTCGGTCAGTTTATGATGAACCCATTTTCCTTCCTTTTGTATTTTTCACATTGCATGTAATCGAAGTGATATTGCTTGGTGAGCAACTCCTAACTATTCTGCAAGCTCTTTTTGAGTTTGACATGGATTTTCATCCAGTAAAACTTTAAGTTCATTGCCTTCAAATTGTTTTACTGCACCTGGACGTAGATCGTCATAAAGATTCAAATTGCCATCACGAAATCTTGCAAACCATTTCTTTACTGTTGAATGACTCTCAGAATGTTCACTCAAAGTCGAAATAATTAAATCCATAGGTAGCGCAGCATTTTTTTTTATTTGAAAACAATATAACGCAATGACGTATAAATGTTGCTTATCGACATCCATCTCTTAAGGCAATTGATGCACACAAAACGAGAACTTGTAAAGGACTAAAACTTATGTCATAAAAGTAGCAATGACTAAACTACATATATTCAAAATAGCAGGCGATTTGAAGGTGTTGATGCATATTTTACTGCTTCAGAGGTGAGTTTCTACTTGCACACCTAATAAATGGAACCCGAATGATAATTACTATTGATAAACACGCCAACTATGATGAAGAATTTTCTTCTGCTATGCAGAAACCAACACTACTAATTCCAAAACTGGCCTCTAATACTTTATTTCTCAACAAAAATTATCAACAATTAATAGCTAATAAAAAACAAAATTCTTCAAGTAAGTTATTGACAAATTAGCGGCGCCTATGTTGATACATAAAATTTTACTGACTATTTGTGTAGGGAATAATTCGTTACGTCATATAAAATAGAAAAATGTACTGCGCATGAAGATGGTTAACCTTTTATTTTGGGCATTTGCATCTGATTCTCGAATACACAATACAAATATTGTTCAGAATACAAATATATCTTTTATAGTAGTCGCCAGACGATTTCCGCCATTTTGTTTGTTTATTAGATAAACAAACGCTATGTTTGACACAAGCTCGAAACAGAACCAGAGCGACAACGACGAGTGTCAACAAACTTAAAAAAAATATCGCCTCGATATCGCTGTAGCTAACAGAACAAAAGCGTCAACATATGGCGATAGAAAACAACGACAAACGGCATAACCTTCTGTTTTTGGCACATGACGTTGGGGCATTAGGCTACTCAATTGAAAAAGACATTTACAACAACAATTGCACTGAACTATTCCTAAATGGAATTAGTTAAATCCAATTTTTTTTAGAACTAAATAATTCCAATTCCAATTTTTAATTTTCGTATTTGCCGAAAGATGTCGACGTAGTTTGTATTTTTATATTTTATTCTAAAATGTTGTCACCTGGTAAAGTGACATTTGATATTCACATCAATAAACGTGTAATTGTATAGTGCGCGTCGTTTGTGTTTTTTGTTTTATTTTAATTTTTAAATGAAATTTTAGATAAATAAATAATATAAATAACATCGCCTAAATAATGACACCCGAACAAAAATTAGTAGTTTAGGTAAGTAACGTCAGCAATTGTCCAAGGGATTTATGTACATGTTACATTTGTGGCTCAAAATATTACATATTTAGTTATATATAAATGTTCAGTGCTTTTCTTTTCGATTATTTGAGATTTGGTTAGTGTATAGCCTAGTAGTAGATAACCAATATTTGCGATCTGCACCTTTAAGTGCCATATTAGCTTACCATGGGGGATTTTTCTTGTTCAAAATATGTTTTTATGTGAACGTCTCAAATTAAAAACGATTGAAATAAGGTTCATAAATTTAAATATAGCCTTTCCAATTCATAAATTGTAATAAGGTTGAGGTCACTTACAATAATATTTCAAAATTTATTTTTAGGCTCTTGCAGAAAATTATGTCGATTCCAACGTGCCAGTTCGGCCTATCAGTTTTAGTGCATCGTCTTCCGAAACGAGTGCAACCTCTTCGGATGAAGAATTTACTGCTATAAAACGGGCGAGGATAACGAATTTCATGGAGACGGTCGACAACTACAGTAACCTTGATTTCAAGAAAAATTTTAGACTCACTCAAAAACGATGGCCTTATTAGTAGGTATGTTTGTTATCCGGAACTATGAGATTCCGTAATATTTGCATTGAATCTCATTTTTTCTCACACCAATAAGCATCATATATTAGTTTTATCAACTGAAATCTTTATTAGTTCGACCAACTGAGCAAATACAGCGATATTCCAAATAATGGGTGGGCTATCTGGTGTGCTTGAGGCTATCGATGGGAGCCATTTTAAAATCAGAAGGCCAAGTTTAAATCAGGAAATATACTTTAACAGAAAAGGCTATCACAGCATTGTTTTGCAAGCAGTAGTAGATTCCAGTAAATGTTTCATTGATGTTTACTGTGGCGAGCCAGGATCCATGCACGATGCTCGTGTACTAAGACGGTAGCCGTTATATAAATTAGCTGCTGAGGACAAAGTATTTCCTGAAAACATATTTTTATTGGGAGATTCGACTTATCCATCAAATTTTTGGATCGTCCCTCCATTTAAGGATAAGGGTAATTTAACTGAACAGCAACGACAATTTAATCAAATTCATGCGAGAATCGTTGTTGAAAATGCATTCGGTTTAATGAAATGACGGTTTCCTAGGTTCTCCACTTCACAGAACATCTAGACTTAGGCATAGTGAAAAATATATTCGTGGCATGTACTTTTACACAACATCTGCCTGAATTCAAATGATAATTGGCCTGAAATTGAAGTTGAGGAATCACCAACTGTTCAAAATAATCCGAGAGTTATGTCTAACAGTGGAATCGATCAACGTCAACAATTATTTGAACAATTAGTTTCTAGTGGATTATTGTAATAAATAAAAATATAGGATTACGTATAATTTCATTTTAATTTAATCCATTAAACAATATTTCAAATACATATAGTGGTATGTATTGTCTTAAACTAATAATTTTGTTTTATTTTATTTCACTGAGAAAATTATGAAATAGTAAATCTATTGCCTTATTTTCTTTTTAATATGTCTAATAATTCTGAATGCCATTTTCTTTTCTCCTCGTGCCACAGCTTCTGCTCCTCATGTTGTTGTTTATAAGCAAACAGTTTCTCTTCGTGCCTTTTCTGTTTCCCTATTTCCATTGCCTTCCTGTTTTCCTCTTTCTCTCTTTGAAGTTCGAGGTTCATGGAAACTCGGAAATTTGTCGTAATCCTTTTTTTCTTCGGTTGAGGCTCCTCGACTGATTTGCCTGGTAGTGACACTTCGATTATATCATCAAAAGTTAAAAACGATGTACTAGCCTCATTAGATAAAGCTATATTAATTGATGATCCAGGCGGTGTTACATTAAGTGCAGTCGTTGCTCGAGCCGGAATTGCAGTAGCTTGACCGGCAACTCCAGACGCGACTGTTCGGTATTCCGACGGTTCCACTGGCCTTTCTTCAGCAAATAATTCTTCGAGAAATTCTTTGTATGGCTCCACGGCATAACTAGCACCTGCTTTTTTATTATTATCGACGGATTCCTTATACGCCTTTTTTATAGATTTTAATTTATTTTTAATATCGGCCTCTGTGTAAGGAATATCCTATAATAAAATAATTTGATTTTAATTTATTTTTAAAAACAAGATAACAAAAATATTAGTACAGAAAATGTAATACTAAGTTGTTTGGTACTTAGCGACAGGAAAACGTACCGACACAGCGGAACTCGTCATATCCTCCATTAAATTCCTATGGACGGTTTTTTTTCTTATAAATATGTTTGAATTCATCTTTACGGTGGGTTGAAAAAGCTAAGAGGGTTCGGGTTTCCAGACGCGTATATGCGCACAATTTAAATGTAGATTTCAGACATGAACTATATTGCTTATATATATTTACATATTTTACTCACAATGCATTTTTTTCTTTTCCATTTTTATCAATTTTCAATATTATGACAACTGGCTGCTGCCAACCTAATAAACAAAATAAAATCTAAAAACTCTTTTTTGCGTTTCCAGTTTACAAAAATAGATCAACATTTTACGTTTTTATTACTGATAAAACAGTAAGCTAATGAGTAATATATCTGTAGTACACCATTTATAAATGACGTGAACTTTTTAAGACCTACACCGTTTAATATTTTATCATTTTCCTGTATATCTTATACTATTAATATATGGACTCTTAAAAGTAATCTTATTTTGTTAAAAGGAAGAATTCTGCTTCGTCTCGTCTGCGAAACTTCACTTATCACGCTTTCTTTCCTCAAAATAAAATGCAACATTAAATATTTGTGATTGTTAAAGGTTTTTTTGGATACCCGTGTGTTTCTCGATAAACACGGAAATTAAAAAAACTAATCGCAAAATTTACTTTTTCGATTGGATCCAGTATAAGTTGAATGAGCCTGACAGTGACATGTATTTTATTTTTATTTATTAAATTTAGAGAATATGAGGTTTTATCATCATAAAAAAAATCAGATAATATTCAGATCATTAGTCATACTGTAAATAAAAGTCCCCAAGCACGATACATTTTTTTAACTTATTCATAAATATGATTTTGCAAAATAAATTAAATTAAATGTTTTCATCTAAAATGATAAAAATTAAAATCGTAATGATTTGCAATTTTGTTTCTTACCATGCCTTTAAATTTTCTGTTTTTTCCAGACGATTTGATTCGGATAATTGATATGTTGGGTTTTGATTGATTGGTTGATTTAAAATTAGAAATAATTTTTATTTCATTTTAATAAATACTACCCCTTTCGACAAGGAAATTTGGAATACAAAAAACATTATAACTAGCTATCTATCGGTTCTTAAATATTTATTCACCGATATTGTTTCTTCATAAACGATAACCAAACTATTGTTGATTCCGTTCGATGCACATTCTATCCAAACAATAATGTATCATAAAAACCAATCAACACAATTCGCAAACTATACTGAATTCATAAAACTGAAACGAGCAGAAAAAATAGAGGAAATAAAAATTTAATTTTCTCGAGAATGCAAGAAAAAAAAACAAATGTTAACTAAACCGATAAGAAGCAATAGTAGTCATCGTACTAACAGCAGTAATAAAATGAATCTACCAACAACATACTCAATTCCAATGAACTGGAATCTAACAATAAAATATTATTGTTAGCACGTATGACAGAACAAATTTATTTGATTTGTATTTATATTCTTTTCTAATTTTCTACTTTTTGTCTGCTCCTCGTGTTTGAAGTTTTCCAATTTTCTTTTTTTACTGTTAGTATTTGTGTTATGTAGAAGATTCTTTATTTTTTGGAATATTTTCAATCGCAAAAACTACAGAAAGTTTTCCCAGTACTCTATTTTCTATATAGGTCACTTATAAAAATGACAACCATTAAATTTTCAGACACTCAAGCCAAGCTCATTGTTGTGTTCATTCCGTTCGTTCCGTTTGTTGTGTTTCTTTTAACCAATAGGATTTGCCGGAAATGACATTTTTTTTCTTCGGTATTTGAACTATCTCCATCTTTACCGAAGGAACGTAGTAGAGACAGACACTTTCATTATTTTTATTTTGTCATCAAGTCATTTTGTGTTTCGATGTTTTGTTTATAAATGTTTCATTATTTTTGTGGTGATGAAAAATTGTGTTTACCGATAAAAACCAAATTTAAAAACTTAAAATTTATTTATTTATTTTACGATTCCATAAATATTTGTTGGTTATGCCACGGCAAGATATTATATGTTGTGAAGTACGTAGTATGCATCAAATAATTTTGGGGTCATACGACGGAAATTTTTGAACGAATACACATCGGTTAGTCTCATTCCCACTACTAAATTATTGTAGTGCCCTTGTGAAGGCCTTTCTCTGAGAATTCCTCTCACGCCACAGCGTCTTTTAATGTGGGAACTCTTTGGCAAAATATGCAGCAATATGACACCGGTTGCAATCATCATGTCTGATGACAACAGTTTCAATGGTCAATATCCATAATAAAATAGCACACTGACGAAACTATTGTTTATTATTCGGTAATAATCTAATATTTATAATCAAAATTATTATTCTTAATAAAAGATTGTACACGTGTTAACTAAATCAATCGCGAAAACGAATATATTTTATGAACAAATTCCCAAACTACAAACCCCAAAAGTCAAAAACATCGATTTTTCGACGATAGGTGGAAATAAAATCCTGCTGTAATACTTTCATCAATTTCATGTCATTTAATAAACTCATTAAAATAATACTGCAGTAAAAATACCGAACACAACGAAATACAACAGTGAATCCGCCTTGAGTGTGCCGCCGATAGTTGTATTATACATACTTAAAATAGTTGTCCAAAATTGGTAAATAATTAAATTTTGTTTCAATACAGGGTGGTAAAACGACATGGAGTCGTTATTTGGTGAGTATATTAACAATTTCAAATAATATATATATTTTATTTATTTATTATGTTTTTTTGATTTTTGGTGCATGCACCTGACTGAATTTTTCGGTCGGTTTATGGAAATATATTTGCAGCACTCAAAAGCAGTTTCTTCCTGTTTGGAACGGCACATCAAGTGATATCTTTTTGGAGTTGAAGTGCTATTTCTCCAATTTATCATTTATTTTCCATCAAAGGGCGCACCATCCCATTGGAAACCTCAAGTTGTATGTATAAACAGAATTTTCGATTTTTATAAATTTATTTATTGAAGCCAATTGCTAAGTTGGTTCATTTTGCGCAATTCGATATTCGATAATTTTTATACAATTGTAGTTTATTTTGATAAATTATATTTAAGAACGATTTAATATATAATTGTATACATGAATTATTACCTTTTATTAGTGATGGGCGAAATCAATAGTAAAGTTAGGTTAGGTAGGACCAGACAAGTGGTACAGTGGACCGGAAAGTACTGGGTTCGAATCACATCAGAGGCTAGATGCAAATCGAATTTTCATCATCGATTACAATCGGTGATGTTAATAAACAAACTGAAACACTCTGATCTAGTGCAGCGTCGACTGTTCATCTCACATATTCGGACGAAATGCATGTAAAAGGTACGACGTTTGTCATTACAAGAACGCGGAAATTAAAGTTGGCATATTCAACTAAAATACTGTATCACCAAAAATAATGAAATAGTTAAAAATCACATATACTAAATCTCGAAACATAGCAAAAGTAACATTTCTATAATTTTGTAAATCATACAAAATTCTTAAGCGCGACCTTGTATATATTTTGCATATGAATGACAATGACAATAAATAGGAAACATACAGACATAAACATAAAATAATACATTTTATATTTTAAACCAAAATATTTTATTTTATATAATTAAGCATTATATGTTTTCATATATTATAAATACGGAAGAAATTTACCTCTAGAAATTGTAGTATATAAGGTAAATAGTTTTAATGTTAAGATTAGTGATGAATAAATAGTTAAATGTAAAGTTAAATAGTACCAGTATCAATAAGTCAGTATTAAGTAGTTGAGTAAAAGATATATTGATCTTAAATTAAAGTAATTAAAGTGAAAAGAAAAGAATGTAAAAATTAATTATAAGTTTATATTATAAATATACTAAAATATATAAATCTAATTGCTAACAAGATATTAAAGTGTTTAAGATTTTATTAAAGTTTGGTGAGTGAAACTATCATATTAACCAAAAGATAACATTTCATAGTTATCTTTACTCATAATCCATAATTCATCATAACCCATCATAACAAACATACATAAATATATATCAAATTTACATCATTGACTCCCGTAAATAATCTCCATCCCATAATCCACATCATATTTACATCATTGGCGCTGTACCTTTTGAACTTTTCGCGATTAGAATTAAGTTAAAAAACTCTCAAAACCCCAAACCCGATTCAAATTAATGAATCGGATATAAAAAACTATATGAGCGGTACAGAATCGTCACCCTTCAGTAGATCCCCAGACCGAGATTATAGACGCACTCGAGCCCAAACCCACTCCAGATCGCACACACCACCAATCCTTCCACCAAAACCAAATAAATTTAAACCTCAAACACCAAAAATCCCTCCACTCAACACCACTGATACTGAAAGCCCAACATTTGCACCTCCACCTCCACCACCTCTTCCAAAATTCTCATTAGAAATTGTTACGACACAAACAACATCAAAAACCATACAACCTTACACACCCCCAAATCAAACTCCAATCAAATCACCACAAAACCCCTCGAAACAAATTTCGACCCAGAAATGACCCCACAAGAAGCACTACAACTACAACAAAACGTCTCAAACTCAGCCTCAGAGTTCAGCGGAGAAAACATAAATAGACAAACAGATGACCTCTTCAGACTCACAGCAACAGCCGACAGTATATACAACAACTTAACAACAGAAGCCGAAAAGAACAAATTTACCATACTAATAAAATTAAGACTGACTGGCGAAGCGTTCACAAGAATAACACACAGGAACATCGATGACTACCCAACACTAAGGGACACACTTAACAACATGTATTCTAAAACGTATTCGTTAGCCGAGTTAGAAAAAGGATACACCAATATCCAACAGAAATACGGCGAAACTGCACGCAATTACGGATACAGACTATTAGAAGCCCTACAACAATACAAGACAGGCTTCAAAACAAAATTCAAATTAAACCAGATCGACCCATCATATGAAGAACTCCTCGAGACAAATTCTGTACAGATATTCAAAAACGGACTAAATAACACAATCATAAGAGAAAAAATATTCACGTCAACAGCTAAAAGCATAGAAAACATAATTAACGAAACAGAAATCATAGAAAGTATGCTCGCCGCAACCCCAACCAATCATACAATACATGACATAACAGAAAAACCGCTACCAATCTACAATCACACTTCACAACCAATCAACCGACTAATCATATGCAATTACTGCAATTACACAACTCTAACCCAACAATACCAGCCACAATTCCAGAACCAAACGTACCAACCAAAAAGTGCACATTACAATCCAAATCGACCACAATTTCCTAACAAACAATATCCACAACAAAACAATCAATTTAATACATTCAAACAACAACAAAACCGAGGTATAAGTTGTTATTTTGAAACCATTAACTGGATACTTTTAACCGATAAGTTTTTACTTCGCCTATAGTTCGAATTAGAACAAAACTTAACTTTCGTATAGTATTTAATTTAAAATAAATGCAAAAATAATTTTTCACAACTTTATAGTTTTTATTAAACGATTACGATTATTAAACATGACACATCTCCTTTATCTTAAGCGATGTTATAACTTTTTAGTTAGTTAAGTAAAGAAAACTTACTTAAAAGACATAGACACCCTAAAAAGCACCACCGGACACCGATTCGCGGTGGCAAACCATATTGTAAAGACTGTGTGGTGGGTGTGGTAGTTAGTATGTATATTTGGCATGCTTCTGCGATTTCATTTTTTTCTACGTTATTATATAAGTCTACATCCCTTTTATATGTGTTTTATGTAATTCACCTGCTCATGCGAAAATATAATACTGTTGATGAGAAAGAAACAAACGAAATAAACCAAAACATTTTAAGATTTTTTTCGACTTTTCAGACAAAATATTATTATTAATAAGATTCATTGTATTTACAACTTTTCTGTTTTTTTAAGCCAGTGAACACAACGTGGCTATTTACTCACAATATATCTACCACAAAAAGTAGAAAAATTCACCTTGTTGCCGACTCAATTGCGTTAATTCAGAAGTTCTAATATCGTGAAAATAGTAGTTATAACAATCCGGGCCATCGAGCCAAAACCATTTTTCATCAGAAAATAAAATATTGTTCCATTCATTTTTCCAGCTCATGTGCTCTTCTCAGCAAATGCCATTCTGTCTTGAATGTTGCCTTTACTTAACGAAGTTTTACGATGCATTTAATCTTCATTTGAGGAACCCAATTTTTTTTAAATACCGTTGTACTGTTCATATCGATGACGTGACACTGGCTGAAGTTGCTATCTGGTGTGCCGTTTTGCTGGCAATTCGTACAATTTCTAGCAATTCGTACACTTTTGCGTTTTTCTCGCTCAGTTAATGCACATTTTCGACCTTTATAATTAGATTTTACTCCATAGTTAGCGTGTTTTACAATTTTATTGATCACATCTAAGTTACGGTTAACTTGTGATGCAATTTTTCTACTGCTTAGTCCATTTTGATGCAGAGCCAACACCGTCTGAACTTCGTGATATTCAATTTTTTTCCATGACCTATTTCCTAAGGTTGAATTAATATTATTTAATGCAGATAAAAAAAACGTATCTAAAATACTTACAAAAATATAATAAAATTAACTTTGCAATAAGACGATAAATTTCAATAAATAAAATAACAAAACATTACCAAACGTATTCTATTGTCGCACTCTTTCCGTTAACTATTTCTATTTTTTTTTTTGTTTTCAAAACGAATGTTCGCGGTGCTACACATAATTATGTTTAGTTAAAGTACCGTTATTATATAGTCAAAATATGTTTACTGTTGCCACTATCAAATAAACTGATAATTTAAAATGAACGTATTTCATCGTCGGGGAGTATATAATCGAAAACGGTTTGGGGGTTAATTCGCAAAGTTTATGAAGGAGGCCAATAATACGAATCCAACGAAGAGCTGGTTGTAATAATTGAAGCTGTCTGGGCTGAAATTTCGTTGGACTACTTAAAACTTTATATGATTCTCTCAAGTACAGGATCTTTGAAATAATTTTAAAGATTTCTTCACAATAAAAATATTTTCTTGGTTCCGCGAGAAATTACAGTAAACTTTAAAAGTAAAATCGCAAGTTCGTCTAATCAAGTGAACCGCAGAAAAGCTTGCGTGAACGAACCGTAACGAATCCGAATATTCATTGTTTGGGCCACATGGAACATCGAAAAGAATCGTTTCCAAAAGATTACCGTTCGTCACTGAAAAATTTGATCCTCTATTAAGAGCATTGGTATGCAGTCACATTTTTCTTGACTATGTTTCAGGGTTGGGGTGGGCTTTGCCAAAAATAAGTGGATGCTAGTGAACCATAATTCGGTAAGTTAGGAACAGGTAAGGAACTGGATTCAGATATGGATCAACTTACTATGATTGAAACTATGATCGAACTTACCTACCCATTCTCATACAACGTCTTAGTTTTTCATAAAATAATAAAAGAAAAAAGAAAATAAACATTTTTTATTTTATTTTATGTATACATTTCGCTCATTCGCTGCAACAGTGACATAACTCAAAATCCACTCATTTAAGATATTCGAGTCAAACGATTTCTATTAATTCATATTTTGATTATTTTGTATCAAAACATATTCTCTTCTGTAGTTATTTCTAGCAAATTAGGTAAAATTTCATATAAAAAATCACTCTATTTGTGAAAGGAATTAACATTTTAAGATATTGGAAACTATCCTAAGGAAATTTGCCAAATATTAAAAAATTATATAAAATTAAGATCCGATTGAGGATGTAGGAATAGAAAAAAAATTATTTTACTAATAATGCGTGATTTTTTCAACTTGTTTTCCTGAAAAAATAAAAATTTTGAATTTCGTGTCACTCTTGCAGCAAATGAGCGATTTGTATCCGACCTTTGACGTTTATTATTATGTTTATTTTGTGCAATTTTTGTTTTCATAATTTTAAATTATTTACATAAACTTTTAAGTGAAAAAGAAATAATTTATTTATTAACATTTTGCAATTTCGAGTAGAGTTCACCACATTTTTAGCTTATAAGCTCATTTGTAACGTGGTGTGAACTCTATTAAAGTTTCCAAAATAATGGCTTTATTCTCGGTGTCAAACCCCATGTTATATTTTCTGCAACTCTGTAACAATTACTTTAGGTGCTGAATGAAATCCCAACTTTAAGAGGTTGTTTTCCGTTAAATTATTTACATTAGTAAGCCCATTAATATAGTTCGGTCCTTGTAGGCAGTTATCAACAGTGCTCATCCTGTAGTCTGCTCGATAAATTCAAACCACCGTCTTACAATTAAGCTTGGAAATTGACAATCAATACAAACTGTATATTAAAAGTGACATCACCAGATCAATTATAAATAGTCAAAAAATACAATTTTGAAAATTGAGGAACAAAATTGAATGTGACTGTTTGACACGAAAGTCAGTTTAATGAGCAAAATAATTTTTCGATTAGGTAATAATACTTATTATCACGCTTTTAATGTATTGGGTGTGTAAGATTTTTGGATTTTCTAAGAGATGGCGTAACTTTAGTATTAAACATTCTTTTTCAATGACACCTACGTCGTTTTAAAGTGTTGACATTCCACAATAAAATTTATATTATAATACATATTTATATTACAACATATTTTTTAATCCCGGTTAAACATGTCGAATTTCGTACTAACAAAACAGCATTTGCGGCAAGCATTACTTTTTTGCTTTAATCAAAAGAAAAAAGCTGCTGAAAGTTTTTGTTTGCTTCAAGAAACTTATGGTGAACATGCACCAACTCAATAAACTTGCGCAAACTGGTTTAAACGATTCAAAAGTGGTGATTTTGATGTCAGTGACAAAAAACGTTCTGGACATCCAAAACAATTCGAAGATGAAGAACTGACAAGCCAACATTGAAAATCGTTTAATGGTTTGCAATTCTTTGCTTACAAGACACCGAATATGGCATTTTTGTCTCAAATTGTGACTGGCGATGAAAGGTGAATTTACTACCATAAAAAATCATGGGGTTCATCCAGGCGAACCATCCACACAACAGCAAAACGAAACATTCATGGAAGTAAAACCGAACGAAACTATTACTGGTGAACGTTACAGCGTAAAGTGATTTTGCTGCACGTCAATGCTCGACCACATGTCGCAAAACAAGTAATACGCAGGAAGTACTTAAATGGGAAATTCTACCGCATGTTCCTTATTTACCAGATTTTCCGCCATCAGATTACTATTTGTTCCGAACAATGTAAAGCGATCTTCAAGACCAGCACTTCAGAACCCACGAAGAAATCAAAAAATGGCTCGACAAATGGATCGCATCAGCAGACAAATTTTTTTTTTCGATGGTAGCCATAAATTGCCAGAAAGATGGTCAAAAGTCATAGATAATGATAGAAAATATTTTGATTAAAATAAAATTTCTCATTTCTTAGAAATAAACGTGTTTTTTCTGCAAAAAAATCAAAAACCTAAGTTATACTCCCAATAGATATTCTGAAATAGATTTTTGTGTTTTTAAGATGGAAGAATCTTATCACCATGTTCGCAGGATTCTTATTACGTCATGGCGGTGAGAGCATTTGGTCTTGTTATGTGCAATTCGCTGGCCGAAAATTATTATTGTAATAAAAATAAAATAAAAATGTATTTTATTCATGTTATAAAAATCGATTTTTTATTAAATAATAAAATAAACAGATACGTATGATTTTTTTAAACAAAATTGTTTATCTCGTAAACAGTAAAGAATTACGCTAAATTTAATTGGTATTTCAACAAAGCAAAAAATTAAGATATGTACTTCTAATATTAATTCAGTTTAAAAAAATACTCCCGATTGCTTAAATATTCGTATAAGAACACTTCAAATTTTTCAAAAACAAGCTACATAATAATAATGAAAATTTTAAATTAATATTTTGTATAACGCCCTTATTGTTTTTTAATGACTTCAAATATGCGCAAATATTCTGACATTGAATTTGATGTTTTTTGAAGTTTCTGCCTCAATTTTGCCCGAAGAGCCCTTAATGCACTGCTTTAAGTAGATGGACCGTTTTAAATTACCGACCAGTCGCTTAAACCTTCGCCGCAAGTATGTCTCATAAATTCTCTAACGATTACAACCAGGAGTACATGCAGGCCAATCAAGAACATTCATTTGTTTTTGACAAAACAACTCCATTGATTGCTTTGATGCATGGATGAAAGCATTGTTACGTTAAAAATCAAATCATTGTCGTTGTAGTCCTCAAAAAAAGTTATCAAAATGTTTTCTAACAAATCATTGCACATGTCTGAATTCATTCGGGGGGGGGGGGGGGGGGGGGGGGTAATAAAGCAAATTGGTAGCTTCCCGCCATAGTGAAAAGCTCCCTACACCATTACTGTACTTCTACCGAAATTTCTTTTAGACTGTAATATATTTTCATCACGGATATCGTGCTAGTAGCAAGAGTACTGGCCTGGGTCGTCTTGGTTTAATTTTTTCTCAACCGAGAAAATCACTTTTTGCCATTTATCTTTCCAATGCATGTGTCACTTGGCCAACAGTAGCTGCGTTTCAATATGTTTATAGGAAGAATTAGTCTTACTTTGCAATTTCGACCATTTAATATTTTTTGGTGTTCGAGTGTTAAGAGTTGTTTTGTTACAGGTAACCCCAATTTTGCTTTAATTTGATTGGCGGGTAACTTGTAACGAGTTGTTTCCTTTCTTATTTTGTCCATTTGAAATTTGGGTAACCTACTATTTCCTTTTGTTTTTTTTAGACCACAACTTGGAGCTTTTTTTTTAGGGTGTCGTGGACCACAGTTGAAGATCGACCAATTCTAGTACCAGATTGACGCATGGTCAATCCTTGTTCTTTAAAAATACTTTTCTTCTTCATTTAAGAACTTTCCCTTTGGCATCACTATAATAAAATATTATTACAATAAATAATAATTTAAATAAAATTCCATTTTATAAGCATCGTAATATACTTACTGAATAAGATCGAATATCCAAAAATTTAAAACAATTATATATTTATTAAGTGCGTAAAAATACGATTTTATCAGCTGTTCTTATACGAATGTTTAACTAAATTTCTCTAAATTTTATTAAATGATTTTTCTTTCTTCCAATATAGTACCGTTAGTTGATCCCTATTTACGAACGTCATATTCGAACACAGGGTGACAAAACAGTATACTGTTAGTTTTAATAGTGGACATAATTATTGTCCTAATCATAATTTTTTGAACAACTTTACTTGTTCTTATACGAATATTTATCACTGTATAAACATTTTTAACACTTTCACAAATGTCATATAAAAAATACAAACCTTTGTAACACCCTCACACGTCAAAAAATAAAAGAAGTAGTTTTACTTTCTGATTTAGGCGCCAAAAAGAGATGATAAAAGAGACGCTAAAAAATAAATCAACGATTAATTTTCTTCATTATCGGCGTTCATACAATGCAAACTATGATTAATCATTTAGCATCAACCACACAATCGGGCATTAAAGTTATTAATTATATATTCAAACAAAAATGTTTCACATGCGCACAGTCGTCATAAATTTCCAATTTTTATAAAGTTTCTTTTACTATATTTGATTATATTTATGTTTATTTTATATTATTTCTTATTTTAATTTAATTAAATTATTTGATTATTATTAAAAATTCAATTAAATCTTTATAGTTTTCTTTACTATTAATTCAATATTATTTATCTATCCAATTCGGACTTTACACATGTTCACAGTTTCATAACTCCAAAAAAAAACAAATTACATATTTAATGTCGTTCGAATACTTTTTTTTTTGTCGGACAATACTATATTGACCGTCTGCAAGTAATTTTAAGTCCTAACTGACTAAGTTGACAAATTCGTTTCTAGTTTTGCACCTCGTGTGATAAGTTTTTAATAATCAATTTCCATTTAATTGAATCAATAGAGCACCTGTTCAATACCGATCATCCTTCTAGGCAAGTGGAAAATAAAAAAATTATCTTCAGAGTTGTCATTTTATGTTATCAACACAGTAATAAACGGTGTCCTATAGCACACACATAAACAATGCAAGCTTGTCAAAGAATTGATTTCCGATTCCAAATTACGTGACGATACAGACGATCAAAGTTTCAAACTTAATCGAAACTATAAACTAATTTATCCGAATTTATTTTTAAAGTTATGTATTGTTGAACATCTTCAACTCCATTTAGTTGAATTTATCAAAATTGGTGGCGATGCTATGTTCTCCGGAAAGCAAAACATTATTGCTGAAGATCAAGCAGTACTTAATCTTGCGCTACCCCACGTAGCGATACACCAATCATTATCGTCGTTGTTTAAGTAAAGTTGTTTAAAATAAAAGTGAAATAATTTCAAAATAAATGAAATTTTAATATAACCTTCATCGCCTTTGTTTTAAAAAATCCATTAACTTAAATAAAAATATATCTCCACCTATGATGGAAAGTAGCTTATAGTAAAGTTGCTGAAGAATACTTATATTTGAAAATGAGCTCGTTAAATCTTCCATCCAATTTAATATAAATAGGATTTGCATCATTATGGCAATACTACATTCTAACAATTTCCAAACTCTTGGCATTTAACTCGAAATTAGATTTCTTGAAGAATATTGTTTAGTGTCTTTTTACCAGCGCAATCTTCTGTTTATGATTTTCGTTTTATTCACAGAAATGTTATCGATTTTGTTTAGGTACCTCGACCATGTCATATCATACATACATTTCAAATATTTGTCTCATTAAATTTTTACAATATTGCCAAGCCAATCAATCTCTTCTACTTCCAATTTATTGTTATGTGGACACGAAAATTTTGAAAGAACAACAATACACAACATGAAAAACCGTATTCATAAAATAATAATGTCAGAGACACAAAATGACAATGTTTTTATTTTATTTTCATCACTTTGGTCGACACACCGAAAAAAAATCATGAACATTTTTTTTTACTTATGTTTGTTTTACCTTTCTGAATACATAAATTCATCATGTAGACACACACCCTCACAATTTATGTACAAATATTATAAAAAAAATTGTTGACTAGGAGGTACAAAAAATAACATGTTGAAGGCAAAAAATAAACGAACAAAATAAAATAACAACCCAGAACAAAAGCAGAACAGAAACAAAAAATTAGTAGATAAATCATAAATTTTCAATTGACTTTCGTTCTTGATAATCCCAAAAATTTGTGGTAACATTTTCTTCTACACTTTTTTGATATTCGAAGCTATTATGAAAAACCGGCGCTTAACTTTTCCTTTTCTCGAAATTTTATTTCAATTTTTGTTATTAGCTCTCAGACTCGAAGAAGTTGCGCAAGCTAGAACATAGAATTAGAATAAATTAAATAGAACGAATGATAGCAGCTGTCAAGTGAGTCATACTCGGATGGTAAAAGAGAAAGCATATAAATCAACGGATCGTAATTAGAATTTGTTCGATCGAAATTAAAAACTTCACAAATCCACAGTTATTTTGATTCCAATATAGTACGCATTAATTGTTTTTATTTTCGGTAAAATATTGTATTTATAGTACTCCAAAATAAGAAGTAATTATAATAAGAAAAGCACGTAGAATATGTACGTAGTTATAAGAAAAATGCAACAATGTAATATAACATCTGTTTAAAAACATAAACAAAAAATTAGAAACCCCACGCCGGCGATCAAAATTATTTACTTAATTTTCTCTGATTTATAACTTAAATTAAGGATAAATTTACCACAAATCACTTTCTTCTTAACATAATTAACATTCTATTTTATATAAACACTTAGTAAACTTACTGATGGTAAGATATGCCTTTTTGAATTTTTTAGGCGCATTTTTGAACTTTTCACAATACACTTCATTTTAATTAAAAGTTTTTAATTTTTATTATCAAATGATGCACTACGAGTACTACATAAACCATTAACTATTTTATAATTTTAATGGGCCTCGCCACACTTTAATTCTTTCGTTGTGATTCTCTGATTTCAAAAAATCAATGGACGTCCACATTTGATTTCTTTGCGCATTTCTTTTGGCTAAAGGGTGTACATACCAAAAAATTCATTCGGATTGTTTTGTTTGCTTATAATTAAAAAATAGAAATAAAAATAATCAATTTAAAACTGTAATATTTAATTAATATATTTAGTTTTAAATTATATATTAAATTAAATATAAATTATATTTTAAGTTAATCATTTTTATTTCTATTTTTTTATTACATATAAGCAAACAAAACAATCCGAACGAATTTTTTGGTACCCACTTTTTGTTTACTATAGCCATAGAAAAATAAGTTTAACATAGATTTCTCATTTGTATAAAACAAATTAAATTCCAATGTCTTGATTGTATTTGTGACTTTACATTGCGCACAATGTAAAATCACAAATACAGCCATGGCATTGGAATTTCCTTTTTATCTCTCGTTTTATACAAATGAGAAATCTATGGTAAACTTATTTTTCTATGCTATAACCTTTCTTCTTTTATGTTTGTGTTTGGCTGGTGCTACACGAGATTTTAATTTCTGGTTTCAAACTAAGTCGTAATAGATTTTTTATTGTTAATTTAAACCTTTATATTAAATGAAAACATCTAATTTTTTGTATTGTTTTATTCTGTTCTCTCTAAAATAAAATTTAAACAAAAATCTACATCTCAAAAATGCCCTTAAATTTTTTTATTTTCATTTCTATTTTTGTCATTTCGGATTCACAGACAAAAATTTTATGTCGCACAATTTTTGTTATTTATTTATTTATTTATTTATTTATTTATTTATTTATTCAATATCACGAACTAGCGCAACAACAAGGGTTGCTTATAAAAGTTCGTAGGTCTAAAAACTATTACAGCAAATTCTTAATTGATATAATAATAAAAATACAAAAAATAAAAAATATACAATGTAAAAAATATAATGATAATGATAATGAAAATGAAAATGAAAATGAAAATGAAAATGAAAATGAAAATGAAAATGAAAATGAAAATGAAAATGAAAATGAAAATGAAAATGAAAATGAAAATGAAAATGAAAATGAAAATGAAAATGAAAATGAAAATGAAAATGAAAATGAAAATGAAAATGAAAATGAAAATGAAAATGAAAATGAAAATGAAAATGAAAATGAAAATGAAAATGAAAATGAAAATGAAAATGAAAATGAAAATGAAAATGAAAATGAAAATGAAAATGAAAATGAAAATGAAAATGAAAATGAAAATGAAAATGAAAATGAAAATGAAAATGAAAATGAAAATGAAAATGAAAATGAAAATGAAAATGAAAATGAAAATGAAAATGAAAATGAAAATGAAAATGAAAATGAAAATGAAAATGAAAATGAAAATGAAAATGAAAATGAAAATGAAAATGAAAATGAAAATGAAAATGAAAATGAAAATGAAAATGAAAATGAAAATGAAAATGAAAATGAAAATGAAAATGAAAATGAAAATGAAAATGAAAATGAAAATGAAAATGAAAATGAAAATGAAAATGAAAATGAAAATGAAAATGAAAATGAAAATGAAAATGAAAATGAAAATGAAAATGAAAATGAAAATGAAAATGAAAATGAAAATGAAAATGAAAATGAAAATGAAAATGAAAATGAAAATGAAAATGAAAATGAAAATGAAAATGAAAATGAAAATGAAAATGAAAATGAAAATGAAAATGAAAATGAAAATGAAAATGAAAATGAAAATGAAAATGAAAATGAAAATGAAAATGAAAATGAAAATGAAAATGAAAATGAAAATGAAAATGAAAATGAAAATGAAAATGAAAATGAAAATGAAAATGAAAATGAAAATGAAAATGAAAATGAAAATGAAAATGAAAATGAAAATGAAAATGAAAATGAAAATGAAAATGAAAATGAAAATGAAAATGAAAATGAAAATGAAAATGAAAATGAAAATGAAAATGAAAATGAAAATGAAAATGAAAATGAAAATGAAAATGAAAATGAAAATGAAAATGAAAATGAAAATGAAAATGAAAATGAAAATGAAAATGAAAATGAAAATGAAAATGAAAATGAAAATGAAAATGAAAATGAAAATGAAAATGAAAATGAAAATGAAAATGAAAATGAAAATGAAAATGAAAATGAAAATGAAAATGAAAATGAAAATGAAAATGAAAATGAAAATGAAAATGAAAATGAAAATGAAAATGAAAATGAAAATGAAAATGAAAATGAAAATGAAAATGAAAATGAAAATGAAAATGAAAATGAAAATGAAAATGAAAATGAAAATGAAAATGAAAATGAAAATGAAAATGAAAATGAAAATGAAAATGAAAATGAAAATGAAAATGAAAATGAAAATGAAAATGAAAATGAAAATGAAAATGAAAATGAAAATGAAAATGAAAATGAAAATGAAAATGAAAATGAAATCAAAATAAAAATTAAAATTCAAATTCAATAAATAATAATAAATATACTATATAAAACATAGTCATATATATTACACTGATGGTTATTTGATTAAATAATATAAAAACTTAAAATTATATAGTCTACATATATGTGATTACAAATCGAATTGTTACTGTGACATGATGACATCTAAATAACGTTTCTTGAATGCTTGAACATACTTGGCCTCTCTCACCTGTAAAGGTAGACTATTCCAAATATTTACACCTCTAACGAGTAGGGCACCGTCCATATACGTCGAATTATGAGTCGATACAATTAGATTCTTAGTTCTCTCAGATCGGGCAAACCTAAATCTCTCAACTATATATTTTGGGGAGTGTGGAAAATGAAGATTTTTAAAAATAAATAAAGCAACTCGGTAATCAAAAAATTGTTTCAAGGGCATGCCAAAAATTACGTTTCTGATATGTGAAATGTGATCAAAAGCTCGTAAATCGAATATATAACGGAGACAACCATTATAAACTCTTATAATTTTATTCATCACTGAAAGGTTCAATCTCGAAAAAACGATATCACAATATAATAAATGACTCATAACGAGAGACCGAACTAGCAATAATCTAGTGTCACGTGGTACCCCTAGTCGTTTACTACGTAATAAACGCAGAGTCAATGTACATTTTTTGACAAATTTGATCAACATGCTTGTCCCAACTAAGGTCATTAGACATTATAATACCCAAATTTCTAACAGAACTATCATAAGGTATAATCGCATTATTAATTTTAACAGGTGGAAACATATCATAATCAATTCTTTTACCAAAAATGATAGCTTGAGACTTAGACGCATTGATAGTAAGACTATTATTTAGTGCCCACTTCTTAATCATCTCAAGATCTTTATTGACCGAATCAATGCTAATGTGAGACAAGGTGTCATTGGGTATTTCTTTAAATATTTGGACATCATCCGCGAATAGATGGTGATTACAACTTAACGGTAATCCCGAAATATCATTTATATATAACGAAAAAATGATCGGCCCCAGGATAGAACCTTGAGGAACCCCAGCTGACAATGGTAATAGAGAAGATTTACCCTTATTGGTTACAACATACTGAAATCTATCCGTCAGGTATGATGAAATTAAGTTGATAGACTCAGCGGATAAACAAAATTACGTTCTTAGTTTATTCTCGAGTACATCAAATTTTATTGAATTAAAAGCTTTCGAGAAATCTAAAAGAATCAGGATTGTCTTACTGTTTCTGTCAGCACACGATCTAACAAAGTCAGTTACATGCATCAACAGTGAAGCTGTGCTATGCGCTTGACGAAACCCCGATTGAAATTTAGAGAGAGACTGGTTTATCAGTAAGTGCGTACGAATTTGATCAGCCACAATCTTCTCAAAAACTTTGGACAGTGATGGTAAAAGTGATATAGGCCGCATGTCAGTTGGCACTAATGGATCTTTTTTTTTGGGTATGGCAATCACCTTACTTATTTTCCAACATCTAGGAAAAATTTGTGTGTTTAATATATAATTATATATATGAACCAATAAAGGTAATATGGCCGGAATGCAACATTTAATAAATTTCAAAGAAATTCCATCATCATCCACGGCATGAGATTTAATAGAAAGTATTGCATTAAGCACGACGTCCTCATCAACCTCTGAAAATTGGAAGGCGTTGCCCACCCAGCCTGCAAGACTCGAGTGACCAACACCGCCAAGATTATCAGGTGGGCACGTGGAAATTTGATTAATATGAGGAGCTGAACTTACATTAGGAACACAATCAACAAATGCAGTATTTAACTGGTCAGGCTCAAACATCTTAAAACATTCTTGATCATCTTTACTGTGTATCCCTTCATTTTTTAAATGGTTCCAAATTAATTTAGAACCAAGACCAGGATCAAGTTTGTACTGGATATAACGTTTTCTAGAGGCTTTAATCATACCTTTCACCTTTTTATCATAATATAATAGAATACGTTTATTCTCAGGCAGACGAGCCAATTTCCATACTTTATAAGCCATGTCGCGAAGTTGGATGGCATTCCTAATATTTTTTGTGAGCCATTGGGGTGAGGTTGTATCAATTATTCTGGTAACAAGTGGAGTATGTTTATCCATAAGGGACAAAATACCCCGATTTAGTAGCAATACTTTAGTATTAATGTCACTGGAATTATATAAAGCAGCCTTATCGAGCCTGACAATATCCTCCTGAAGAATATCACATTGTAAATTCCTATAACTACGGTACGTAATATAATCCATATTGCGAATTACCTTAATATTAAGATTTGCCCCAACCAATTTATGATCAGCAACTCCAGGGCCTTGAAACATACTACATGGCTGTAAAGATGGACTAATAAGAATTAAATCAATAAGCGATGCACCATTATCGTGAATTCTGGTGGGTTTAGTTTGCGTAGTATTCAAATTAAAATGAGTCATTAAACGTTTGAAATTCCTAGAATCATTTGCATCTAGCAAGTTGACATTAAAGTCGCCCATAAAAATTATATTGTTATACTCCTCATTCAAATACGCGAAAACTTCTTCTAAATTTGTAAGAGGTAAACCTCTATGGTGGATGTACCCTACACCTACAGCTATCTTGATCGAGGCCAAAGTAATTTCAATTACCAAATGGTCAAGGTTAAAATGGGACACCCTCTGAGAAATACGTACTTTTCCATTTTTCACAATATCACTTCTGATATATAAACCAACACCTCCCCCACCTCTACCAATTCTATCCTGCCTGAACAGTTTGTAGCCATCGATCTTAAAGGCCTTATTAGTATGGTATGATTTTAACCAAGTTTCTGAAATACCCACAATATGGAAGTGCTTCTTACGGAAAAGAATTTGTAGCCTCGCAATTTTACTTGGAATAGAACATACATTAAGATGACAGATTTTGAGAACCTCAAGTCTATTCAAAAAACTATTATCACCACTGAACATGGCAATAAAAAAAACCCAACAGAAGAGTCATGTCACAGAAACAATCGGCAGACAATAAATATAGATAAAAAGATACTATATATAACCAAAATAAGAGTAATATATAAAATAATAGTACTATATAGAATAGAAATGAAAGTAATAATAAAAGTAAAACTAAAAATATAAATAAATATAAACATAAATATAAATATAAACTTAACAAAAATATATAAAAAATAACAAAATCATAATAATAACAGGAACTAATATATATAAAATATAAAAAAATAATAAACATACATATGAAATCCATATATTTAATAATCAATAACCCAAAGCTTTTCAAGCGAAAGCTGCATACCAATATATTGCCACGAATGTATAAATATAATTCCAAAAAATAGCAACAATTAGTCTTTGAACTGCTCCAAATCCTTCAATGATAAAATAGTAATCGGCTTATCCTGTGGTGATCTTTTGACACTTACAAAACCGTTGCGGATAGATACACTATTTATCAATTTTGATTTTTTAATTTGTCTAGCCGCAAAAAAGAGACCAGATGTCAATTTATCCAAGTGCTCGTTAATGTATAAAGGCCCATCGGGATAAGCATCATTAAAAATATTGATACTCAAATTGCCATTCTTTATAAAATCGAAGTAACGACCGAAAAATTCATACTTTTTGGTTAGCTTTGTAAAACGCACGACAATCGGGCGAACACTTTTAGGATCATTACTTCCTTTGATACGGAAACAGCTGTCAATGTCGTCCACAGAAAAATTTTTTAAACATAACTTGTCAGCAATTTTATTTAGGGAATTTAAAATCCTGTATGACAACGTCATTGGGAACGCCCCGCAACACCAAATTTTGTTTCCTCCAACCTCGTTCCGACCTGTTAATACGTCCTTCGATAACTTTTATTCTCTCTGACAACTCGACAATCATCTCAGTCTGCGATTTAATAGCATTCTCTATTTTCGTATCAATCAACTTGACAACATTCGGCCACAATTTATCAAGTATGGCATCAACGTTTACATCAAACTTATTATGATTCAATGCTCCATCAGTGTCTTTTATGTGCTTAGCATTTAACTCGTCTAAAACCACATTCACCGCTTTTTTAGCTTCGATCTTGAAGTTGCTCAATGAGATACAACCAGAACATATCCAATAAGTATTAGCCGCAAGCAAGTCAAAATCTACCTTGGCGTTAGTAATACAGCTGCCATGGAACCAAAGCTTACAGCAATCGCATGAAATCCAACCCCATGTAGCGCTATTATCACTTGAACTTTTACAACACTCACATTGATCAACCATTATAAGTGAGGTTAAGTTGTCAAACTAGATGACCAAAATAGATTCACAGCAATTTAGTTAAATAGATAAATTTTACATTCACGATAAAGGAAATACAAAGAAGTAACAACACTACATCGGCATGCACATCTCTCGCACAAAAAACTACATTAAGTTAATAATTATTGATAATAATTCGGACGATAAAATTTAACACGCGTACACAGTTTGGTTGCATCCAAATGTATATCAAACACAAGTTATATTATACCACACCCCATTAATTTACCACACATAGGAGAATTTAGATTAAATTTGCTTGCAAAATAGCTATTTATATTATGGACATCTTACTATCAGAAGAAATCGAACTGGACAAAATTAGCTTTGTGGTCACGGCATAATCGAACGCAAAACACCTCGGAGCCTGTTATGCAAAGGTACTAAATAAAAATTATGATTACTTCATGTAAGTTACTGTGCAACATGTAATCGATACTCAGGGATCGTTTTGTTGAAAGTACAAGCATATGTTATAAAGTATTCTGTGGTACAAGTCCTCATCCTAGTCTATAAATAACCTATCTCTAGCCCATAGTCGGAACGGGCGGCTGCTAGCCCGGAAACAGAATTACACTTCGTGAGTATTCTTTAATTCTTCACCACATCAATTTTTTTCTTCTGAGTCAATATTATTTTAGTGATGAAAATAAGCAGAAACATTTTTTCTACAAGGCGTGCGGAAAATGACTTATCTGACTAAACCAACATAATGGGTATTTTACATTAATTTCTTGTCAACAGGCCAATTTGGAAAATGCGACGAATTGACGATGAGTGTCCTAAGTATTCAAGTTGTTTGCCATTTGATTTCAATTGTGCCGCCTTGAAATTATTAAAATGTTACCAATCGGCCATTATCCAGAATATTTGAACAGTGCGGTGATTGTGATTTTTTAAAGGTGTGATTAATATACCATAATTTATGGTTCGAAATTGCATCCAAATGATGCGGCTATTTATATTCAAGAGGATGATATACTTACACAAACTCAAACCTCTGGCAAATGAGTAAAATAATGAAAGATTGTAGATATGTAAGTACTGTAAAAAGTTCATTTATTATAAATGTTTATTAAAATTCTTATATTATTACAGATTTATCAATTCAATTGCATCAGAGTGTAACCGATGTGTGGTTACAGAATTACTACATTTGACGAGCAAATTATATCGTAATTCAGGTAGGTATTCATCATATGCAAAAACAGTTTACAAAAAAAACAAAGAACCACAACAGAGAGACTCCTGACCCTGTATATTTGTTATAATTGTTTGAAAAAAAAAATAATAATAATATAAAATCTTATTACTATCTACATATTTGTAAAATAAAATTATAAATTACAATATATAATTCATTGAACAATATTTTAACCATTACATAATTTCATACAATTCATTCAAAAAATATCAATAAATAAAAATAATCAAATTTTAATAATTCAATAAAAATAATAAATAAATGATAATTCAATAAAAAATCTGAAAATTAAAATCTTATTAAATGGCTTTCATTCCACCATTGTGGAATGCATTTGTTCGAATATGCTTTAATAATATTCTATGCATTTGTTCGAATATGCTTTATAAAGGTCAAATCTGTTTTGATAATTTATATCTAAAGTAATTTGAGATGTACAAAAGCTACAATTATTGTGGATTTCCATGCACTTGTTACAAATGAAACCTGAGAAATAGGTTAATGCATCGGAAACGGACGCAGAATAATTTTTGTGGTTTCTGTCAACCGAGGGCCAGGTGAAATTAGGAAATCCTCTAGAATTTGCAGTGACGGATCGATCAGTGGGCGCAGTAAGATTTGCCAATAGATCGACAAATTCCCGAGGTTTTGTTTCGCAATTTCCAAAATTTGAAACATTTAGAAACTGAGAACAACATTTTTTTGAATGCTCTAAAAATTGAATAGGTGTTGGATTGGAATAATTTCCACCCTGCTGACGAATTTTCCCAAAAAAGTTTTCTAAACAATCTTGATTAAGATGTCTAGTTTGAAGGAAGTGATTTCCTTCTGAATGTAAATCTTCAAAAAGACACATTACCGCGCGAATAGAAATTTGCCAACCTTTGAGACATTTGATTTTTTTTAAAATATTCTGTCCATTATTATTAAAAACAATTAGCTTTTTTAAGAAAGCAAGGGCATCTTCTAGGTATTTTTTTTTTGGAATTATGAGCCTACATAAGCAGCTCTATAAACCATTTTGCCTTGAATAGCTGATGAATTCATTATATCAAATAATTCATCGAAAAAAAGTATAAATTTTGCAGTTGCAACGGCGGATTTGGGTAGTAAACTGTGTGAAATTGAGGATTGAAGGCAGGAATAAACGGAATGACTTAAAACCTGGGTGGCATAATTGACCTTCAACCGTTGAAAATTTGTAGGGTAGATGTGTGAGTCTGTTAAACGAGGCATTAATCGCAAGGTGTTTTTTTTGTCCCTGTTATAAATTTCTTGGATATATTGCCAAGATGTAGAGTAGTCATGGTGAGCTTCCTTCCATTGGAAATTATTGACCATTAAATTGTTGCGGATGCTTTTTATCAAATGAGGCGGGTCGAACATATAATAATATTTCTTACCATGTCGGATAAAAAATGGTCTATCTTGGTTTACATTTAAATAATTAGCTAACTTAACGAAATTAGACTCTTGATCGCTAACTATACCTCTAACTCTAAATCCAATGGCACCTATATTTTATCCAAGGAGTTATTAACGATCCACTTTAAATCTCCTGTAGGACAACTATTACTAACAAAGAAATAGGTGACAGCCTGTTTCCACTTCCCAAAAATTTCTCTAGCCATAACTTGTAACCAACCGTCGCAAACCAAAACCATTACATATATTTTCTTTCGTACATTTAAAAAAAAATATATATAAAATTTCTACTTATACGAAACGATTGCTTACTGAAAATTTTTATGTTGAATAATAATTCCCCCTGCGGTACTCCGTAGCCGACTAAAGCTCAGGGTAGGTCGTGGTTAATTTTTGGGGATTAATCAACAATTTAATATATACCGCAAATATAAATATAAAATAAAGTTATAAAAGAAATGTTAATTACAAAAAAAAAATTACACTTTAACACTAACACATTGGATATTTTTTTGCCACCTCTTCTCACCCCATATCAAAATGATCAAAACAACCTCACTCACTCATTTCAAAAAAATGTGAAAGAAAAAAAAATCACAAAATTAGAAACAAATCAATTAAATTAACAAAATTTGAGACAAAAAAAAAAAAAAACAAGAATATATATATAATAAAATATTATGTACGTTTTTATTTAATTAATCCCATCATAATAAAATTAAAATTAAATTTGAAAATATTGTCTTTATTTAAATAAAAAAAAAAATATCGTTGGTGCACTTACGGAAAATAGGTATGTATGATTATACCTTTGAGCTCTATGGTTAATTTGTTGATTTTCGTAGTATGAATATTGAAATCCCTTCTTCAATATCTATGACTTGATAATGATAATAATTTGTCGATGATGATGATTCCCACGTTGTATTAGTCTCATCACGTATTCTGTATTGGTTTTATTTTTCCGTTTTTGGTTTTCAATTTATCCCGTTGAAGTAAATTGATGGCAAAGATGTTTTTTATAACTGATTTTAATTCAACTAACTTCACTAATAGTTTATACTAACTGAGTTTATTTTTTTATTTTTACATGAACATTATAATTTATATAATTTAATTTGAACTAATGTTCGAATATCCAAACATGATATAATTATATATATATATTGTACTTCTACACAATTAATATTTATAATAAAATACTTTAGTTTTTAATTAATTTGCATTGTCCAGTTCACATAATTATACAATACGTTTCTTTTTCTTTACAGATTTTTAAATTACAGTTTTATTTCTTTATTAATTTCTTATATATTTTTTTTTATAATCAATTTACAACTCTTCTCTCTGAATTTTACTTTCTGAATCCCGTTTAAATTTTCTTTTTTTTTTTCGTAAAATAATCGAAAATTTTCGTTACTTGGATTTGAACGTAATTTAATATTTATGAACTCTAGCGTTTGGTATCGCCATCAAACACCACAGTATATCTAGACAGGTTGGTTTCGACTAACGTGAAATATTTCCAAATAGAAAGGTTTCAAACTACTAACACTGATGTAGCAGGTATTCCGTTACATGCAGCTTCACCAAAATCTACTAGACCGATAATTTTATCTTGTTTCCTGAAAAAAGTCAAAAATGACTTTATGGCCATTTCATCTATACATAAAATATAATCTCTCTCAATTTCGCGAAACTTTTGAATTTTAATTTCCAACGCTTGAAATATAAAATTATGGAATCCCGGAATATTGGAAATTTTCAGTAATACGTTGGAGGGTTCGAATACTGGCTAAATGAAAATCTGCACGTAAATTCCTATATGCTTTTGGACCACAGAAATAAATAGCTAAGCAATAGTTTTTAAATTCTGAAGTGAATCTTCCCTTGCTATTAGCTTGTGCATCTATGAACATTTGCACGTTTGAAGGTAGTTTATGCACCCTTTGGCGAAATTGTTCCTTATATTTTAAGTTATATCTTAAACGCTTAATACGCCTGCGTAATTTAAGCTTACGTGGAGTAACACTAGTGATCGCAGCAGGAGTCTGAACACTAACGCTACTGGAACATGCATCGGGAGATTGAAATTTAAATAAATGATTATACCTGTCTAGGATTTCAATTTTCAATTGGCAAGGGTTCTGAAAGATCCGGTCTCGACGATGGCAAAATTACTGATGTCTCCACATCGGGAATGGGACTAAATCTTTCCCCTAAATTGTAGTTCAAACCTGTAAATAATTTTTTTTTTAATTTGATGGGTAAACTGTTCAACTTTAAACGAAATGTATGTTTATTCGTTTTGATATCCTCATCTCTAAAATGTAACACGCATAAACGGCGCTCCCGATAATTTTTTGGTTCTAAATCCTCCCGTAGAACTCTTGACATCCAAAGCTTAGCTCTGTAATAAAATAAATCCTTAAATAAATTTTTTAATATAAAAAATTTGAACAAACCTCGCTAAACATTTTGGAAATTTGAAGAAACTCATCTCCGGATTTCTCTTGGTATTTGATAAGCACTTAAAGGCAGTACAATATTTTGTTCGGTTCATCCTATAACAGTAAAAGATAATAGTAACTAAAAAAAATAATTTTTGATGCAGAGGTGGGTTATCGGACCGATCCTACTTTAGCAAATGTTATCTGGAATACAAATTAACTTAAACAATTAACATGAAACAAGTAACTACACATTCTCTACAATTTGACTGGTATAATAAATTGAACAATTTTGTTTATTAAATATGCTTTAAAAGAACCCAATACTAAAACTGTGAGCCGCATTCACGAAATGAAAGCTGAATTTAAAGAAATACATTTTTTTACTTTTTTACTACATAACTTAATTACTTAACTTCATCGTTTTTTAAAATACGTACAACCGCAATTGAATCAAATAGAATCAACTATACAGTATTCCACTCTTAAGGCTGCTAAATCCGTCTAACAACCATGAATGTTCTTAGCCTGTTCAATGGTTTGCATGCACTTGTTTGGATTGCCCTCCGTCTGATTACATCACTGGATTTTTTTGTTACAGTTGCTTGGTATACGAACATGGTTTGTGCCACTATTAATTTCCCCACATTGTATTTGATAATTTAACACCAAACTTATCTGTATATCTCTACATGCATATTAAGATGATATACAAAACAAAACATTTTATAAATAATTTCCAAAACCATATAAATTTGTGAAACATTTTTGATTAACCTAAATACATAAATTTATTGTACCAAATATATATTAAATTTTTCAATAAACACATATAGGTACACAATTAATTTTTGTAATAAACATTATAATTTAACATTATAAGATGTACTCGTATTGTCTCGTGGATATTATAATGCAAACAAACTGAAATATTTTTGTTTTGATGTTTGACAACTAGTTGTTATTTCAGTTGTACATTCACACTGCTAATATTTTCAATTTCAAAACAAACCAAAAAATTCTGCACTGAACAAATAATTGTGTACTGAACTTCGGCAATTCAAAAAGGGTATTGTCAAATAAATTTTGGTCCACCTAGTAGCGTATATATATACTACTAGCTGACCTGGCGAACTTTGTCTCGCCCCAAATTACTTCGTCCGAGCAAACCCTTTTGACCTTTACGAAAATTGATTTTGATGAGAGAAAAACAAACAACTCAACTCAATTCTCAATAGACGTTTGAGTTAGACGATTCAGTGGCCATTCCATTCGCTTTTTCATCGAATTCAACACTAAAGGTAGGTTTATGGTTGCGTTCGTTCGTTCGGTCATTTGTTCGACCAATTATTTTTTGTACAAAAATCCAGAATCGTCATTTTTAAGCAATATGATTGTTGGAAATATTGTCAGAATGAACGAACGAACGCAACCATAAAGGCGGCATAATGTATTGAAAAGAGGTAGGTTTATGGTTGCGTTCGTTCGTTCGGTCATTTGTTCGACCAATCATTTTTTGTACAAAAATCTAGAATCGTCATTTTTGAACAATATGATTGGTGGAAATATTGTCAGAATGAACGAACGAACGCAACCATAAAGGCGGCATAATGTATTGAAAAATGAATAAAAGGTAGATTTAAACTTAGGCATCTATCAAAAATTTTGTTGTTTTTTGCAAATTGACTTTGTGATTTGATAATCGTCATAGCGAACGCCAAAAGAACAGGGAACTGAGTGGACTATATATAGAAGATAAGATTGCCAAAATTCTACACAACTTATTTTATAGTAGTCCGCAACCAACGTCATCTATTGAAAATAATTCGAAGTGGCTATTTAAATGAATGATCATTGTCGAAATACAATTTCCATCGGTGGTGTTAAGTGTATTTCTATACAAAATTCCTCTACAAAATGCAATTTTCGATTTTCCGATTTTTTTTTTTGATTTTTCGGTTTCGCTTTGGGTTCTGATTTTTTTCGAGTTTACGGATTTTCATTTGAGTTTTTCCGAATTTTCTTTTTTCTAAGCTACCACTTTATTGAGACGGACAATGCACAAAAAACATCATTCAAATTGGTCGTGTCGTTCTCGAGTTTTTGCGAAACTAACGCATGGCAATTGATTTTTATTTAGATAAATAGATAAAGAAAATAAATAGATAAAATAAATAGATTGGATAAAAAACAAAGTAGCAGTTTGGATGTAGCTATCGGTGGGATTCGAATCCAGCACCTCCCGACCCAAGCGCCGAAGCTTCAACCACTACACCACCTATCTCATAAGAAATGTACACACAAAATTCAAATGAAAATGGCTTTTTATTTGATTTTTCGGGTTTTTAGACTTTTCCGGTGAATTTTTTCAAAATTTTCTTTCGTAAGAACCATCTCCTGGCAATTGCAAACACAATAAAAAAAGATTGAGCCAAATCGGTTCAGCCGTTCTCAACTGATGCGCGCACATACATTTTTTGCACCATTTTTATAGATATAGACTAGCTGAGTTACCCGGCGTTGCACGGGAGGTATATAACCATGAGTTGTATTTTCGAATATTTTGTAGAAAATGTCTGGATAACTCAGTAGTTCCGGAGATGTAAGCTAGAAGAGGTTCAGGTGGATCATTCAGAGGAGGCAAATTCACTTTTCCATTTGAACAACACATTCCAGGCGATTCATTGTGAAACTTTAAAGCATGACAATACAAAGAAATGTTTTCCATTTGCCCAATTGAAACATTGTAATCATAGTCTTTCTCGTAATTGAATGCTGCTAACTTTAAATCACCTCTAAAAGTTTCTATTAATCGTCCATATCGTAACCGATCGACTTCCAGCCGGGCCTCACGATGTTCAATGGTTTCAGTAGCTCTAGAAGAAGACATCCTGCTTCGAACGTTTGCAAGTCGTGTTTCGTGCTGTTTAGTTGTTTCATTAGCTCTAGAAGAAGATGTACGCTTCGAACGTTTGCAAGTCGTGTTTCACACTGTTCGCTTGATTCAGCCACCCTTGCGACTCTAATCTTCTTCCACTTTGCAGTTACCTGCCCAATTGATCTTTTATTCGGTGGCATTTTTAAGCAAAAATGAAACGTGTAGCTAATTCATCAGAAATGACGGGCATTCAAAACAGAAATTAGTATTAATTTATCAAAACGATTTTAATGTTCCCTTCGATACGTTTCACCGCGAACTGTGTTTGAAAATGTCTTTACGGTTTTTTTTAAGCAAAATTAAATGTTATCTACAATCAAAAAGTAATCATAGATTAACACGTTTATAAACTGAAAACTTAAATCTAATAAGAATGTATATTCACTTGAAATAATATTTAATATCTGGAAAATAATCACCAACAATTATTTTATTGCAATATAGCTAACTAATCGAGGAACAACGGCATCCGAAACACAAATTAATATTAATTTATTCAAAACGATTAAAACTACGTCCACTTCGATGCGTTTTACCGCGAACTGTGGTTGAAAATGACATTTCGAAAAACAAAAGAAGTTTTTTCAAACTAAGGCAATTTTACACGTACAATAATTTGAATCGAAGGATGTTTCTTGTAGAAGATGCTATTTTATATAAAACGCTAGTACTTTTCAAAGTAAATTAGTTTATACGTACAATATTTTTTAGTACCTTTCCTGGAATTGATTTTATGAAACAATCATTGACTATTTAAGTAATAAACTAAATAAAGTAATAAACTATTGGCGTTTAGTATGAAACTACTATTTTCATTAAAAGCCGCCGGTTGCAATAGTGGATTAAAATAGAATGTTAATTATTTCTGAGGTTATGTGGACATTAGAACTCACTGACTATGGTACATTTCAAAACAGGATATGATAAATAGGATATTACTAAACAGTACATGTCAAACCAGTAAAAATGGATTATTAGTATGGAATATAAGTGTTCAGAGATTTGTCGTCAGTTAAAGTGATGAAAGATTGTCTAAAATTTAAATTAATAAAATTAATTTGAATAATTAAATCAATTATAGTAGAGGTATGATTTGTGTATAACAATCGCACGCTAAATATCCTTTTTGGTGTCTAAATTTGCGGCTAAGGCGCTATTTCGGAACATTTAAATAATTGTATCTATACATGTAAAAATGAATTCTTGATCCAGGGCAGACTTCCGGATTGGAGCATGTCACTAATTTCATATAACCACTTTCCTAAAGTCATTCCTGTCAAAAAATCTTAAAAAAATTTAAATTTGAGAAAAATTTGTACCACAGCTCCTAGACCCCGGGGTCCAGCCTCTTCAAAAGTATCGTGTGCTTGGTCCTGAACATGCAACATGTACATGGTAAAAATTTCATGGCGATCGGTAAAGCGGCTAAGGCGTTATTTCAGAACAATCAAATAATTGTATCTTTACATGTAAAAATGAATTTTTGATTCAGTGGCGGACCCCCCGAATTCGAACATGTCTCTTATTTCATATAACCCCTTTCCAAAACTCATTCTCGTAAAAAAATTTAAATTTTTGAAAAAATTTGTACCATGGCCCCTAGACTTCGAGGTCCAGCCCCCCTCAGCGACTGAGAAGTCATTTTGGAATAATCAAATATTTGTATCTATACATGTAAAAATTAATTTTTGATCCAAGGCTGGGCATCTCGGATTCGAACATGTCAATAATTTCATATAACCAGCCCCATAAACTCATTTTCGTAGAAAAATTTAAAGAAAATTAAAATTTTCGAAAATTTTGTACCGCAGCCCCTAGACCCCGGGGTCCAGCCTCTTCCAAAATATCGTAAGGTTGGTTCTGGATATGCAACTTGTACATGGTAAAACTTTCATGGCGATCGGTTGAACGGTGTTGGAGTGAAACGGTAACATATTTATATACAAACATCCATTTTTATATATATATATAGATAGATATAATATATGTTATATGGTTTAGTACCAACATGGTAACAAAAGAAAATATTAATGAGCAATAGTTATTTATGCTCATAACAAACGAAGAAGTCTATTTTGTTTTTAACATAAATTTTAAATTAATTACAAAAGAATTAAAAAACCGTAATATATAAGTACACACATAAATTAAGTACATCATTTATGTGGGATACATTTTTATGTAAATTAATTTGGGTGCAATAGAAAATTTTCGGTTTGCCAAAAGCATCTTATTTGCTTTTATAAAAATTCGTTGATAATTTATAAAGTTAGTTTTTCTTTTTAGATAGGTCTGACAACGACTTAATTATTCAAATGGATTTAGATATCCTATTGGCAGTACAAATTAATTTGGTCCGTTTTTTTAATTTGAAAAATGCATTTAGTTTAAAATAAAATGAATCAACAGATTAATAAAAATATTGTCCACCGCTGCGTATGACTTTTTCCCACCTCAGGCTATTTTCGAATCCCATCTCGGAAAAACGGTTCGTCTTTTGAGGCGATCCATTTTTGAAGCCAATTATAAATTTCTTTGAAAAGAAGTGAACCGATGGCCTGGCAAATCGTGTTGCATCCGTCAGAACAATCAGTAATCAGAGGGAGCAATGTCCGGAGAATAAAACGGGTGCGGTAAAATATTCCACTTGAGCGTTTCCAAATATCTTGGACTTCCATGTCTCTTGGTTTCAATTCATATGGGACCCAATTGCCTTGCTTTTGAATCATGCCCATAGATTTCAATCATACGGAAACTGTTTGTTGGGTCATCCCCAATGTACTTTACCGGTAAGTGTTCTTGCGTTTCAATCGGATCTGCATCAAGCAATTCCTCTAATTCATCGTTTACGAATTTTTTTGGCAGTACTAAGCGAGGCTTATCTTCAACACTGAAATCATCATTTCAGTGTTGAAGATAAGCCTCGAGAAGAGATAAGCGTCGAAACCATTCTCTACTTGATTTATCGGTTTGAGCATTGTCACCGTAAACTGCCATAAATATTCGATGTGCTTCAGCTGCACTTTTTTCCAATTAAAATAAAAAATTAACACTTCCCGCAAATGCTGTTTAAGTATCACAAAATTCGACATATTCAACACCGTAATAAACACGTTTTGTATGAAACACAAAGCAATACAAACTGAATGTTAACGGCAGATGCCTAATCTGTCTGAAACAACGAAAATCAACTGTCACCATAAAAAATGTATTATAATCAGAGCCACTTTTTGAAAACGAACCAAATTAATTTGTAGTCCCAAAAATAATAGACCAAATTCAAAAGACAGGTCGCTATATACTTTATAAATTGAGACACCGAAATTATAAATCCTTGACAAAAAAAATAAATAATTTGGAACGAAATTGGTGAAACCCTAGACGTTTCGCCAGGTGAATGCAAAGGGCACTTAAAATTAATTACAGCTAAATATAGCCGACTACGACGGGCACCAACAAGTGACAGTGGCTATAAAAAAGATTAAGAGAGCCTTTTTTTAAGATCACTCAAATTTGTGAATGACGAATTTATTATTGAGTAAGTTTTGTAAGTCATTACAATTCAGTATTTATTACTACATAATTGTATATTAAAATTTGTTAATTTTTATTTAGAACAAATTCAGTATTCGTAAATTTCCATTTCAGAAAGCAAATTACAAAAGCTGTGGATTTTAACTTTAATACTACAATATTTTTCACGTGCGATGTGCGTGGTTCACAGCAAACCTTAGACTAGAAAAAAATTATAAATAGTATATTATTATTATCAACAAAGCTAAATTAATTTTTATACTTTAGGCCGATGGAGGGCAGTCACAATTTAAATGATTCGAGCCCTCTTGATCCAGTAACCTAATCAACTTTCGATTCACATTTATTAAATGCCACATCACAATCAACATCCAGCCGACTAACCACATTAACTCTTCGTCAGCCCGTAGCAGTAACCACCATCCAAATCTCACCGACAACATCCACCCAACCAATACCCATCCCATCAACATCAATATGATGTAAATATGATATGTATATTATTGGATAATGATGTAAGTATGATGTGAATATGTTGTGAATTATATATATTTGTTAGGGAATGAGATAACTATGAAAAGTTATCTCTTAATTAATAAAATAGTTTTACTCACCAAACTAAAATAAAATTTTAAACACTTTATTATCTTGTTAATGATTTGAATTATAATTTTAATATATTTATGATATGAATTTATAATTAAATTTTACATTCTTTTCTTTGCACTCATATAACTTTAGTTTTAAGATCAATATATCTTTTACTCAACTATTTAATACTAACTCTACTGATACTGTACATTTTAAGTATTTATTCACCACTAATCTTAACATTAAAACTATTTACCTTATATACTACAATTTCCAGAAGTAAATTTCTTCCGTATTTACAATATATGAAAACATATAATTCTTAATTATATAAAACTAGCTGACCCGGCGAACTTTGTCTCGCCCCAAATTACTTCGTCCGAGCAAACACTTTTGACCTTCACAAAAATTGAATTTAATGAGAGAAAAATCAAACAACTCAACTCAATTCTCAATTTGAAGTTTCAGTTAGACGATTGAGTGGCCATTCCATTCACTTTTTTACCGAATTCAACACTAAAAGTAGGTTTATGGTTGCGTTCGTTCATTCGGTCATTTGTTCGACCAATCATCTTTTGTACAAAAATCCAGAATCGTCAATTTTGAGCAATTTGATTGGTGGAAAAAATTGTCAGAATGAGCGAACGAACGCAACCATAAAGGCGGCATAATGTATTGAAAAGTGAATAAAAGGTCGATTCAAACTTAGGCATCTATCGAAAATTTAGTTGGTTTTTGCAAATTGACTTTGTGATTTATTAATCGTCATAGCAAACGTCAAAAAAACCGAGAACTGAATGCACTTGTTTTTATATATATAGAAAATAAGATTGTCAAAATTCTACACAACTTATATTTATAGTAGTATGCAAGGAGGAATTTGCCAACTTTAATTTCCGCGTTCTTGCAATCATAAATGTCGTACCTTTACATGCATTTTATGAATGATGACAATGGTGAAAATTTTAATGAATGGTCCGAATATGTGAGATGAATGATCTCACAACAAATACAATCAGAAATAGACACCACTCGATGAAGTGAACCAATCCAAAGCAAACACCAAAAAGAAAGGTCTAACAATTAAACTAATTCGTTTGAGCGGCGGTAGTGAGGTAGTCTTTGAAAACATTAATAAAAGAGGTTACAAATAAAAAAACATTGTCTCCTCACATCATACGACCACTCAGTCCAAGAAGTCAGTGAATGTTCAAAAAATTGTCGGAAACAACGCAGACAAAAATTATTGATCAAATTAGTAATTTTATATCATTAGAAGCAGAATTACTTAAAAACTAATAATTTGATATATTTTTTTTTATTTATATGCTAATGTATAATGTTACGGTTAAAGTGTATAATTGGTTATTATAAATAATTACCGGTTATTATACATAATTACCAACTGCGTCGATTAATATTTTAATTTTTTTAGAATTATTCACATTCACCGGTGATTATATATAATTACCGAACCCCTTTGGTTAAAGTGTTAAACATAAAAGTTTAAAACTATAATAATAATAATGGCGTAATTTTAATTTACGTATACATTCAGAAAATCAGGTAAACCGTAAAAAATTTTAAATGTAGGATTGTTTTAGGAGGGGAATTTTTCCGGATTTTTTTTTATTTTTTTAAAATAAGGTAAGATGTTAATTTTTGATAATTATTTGACGTTAGGATTGCGGGCATTCTATATCCAGGCAACCTTCATGAAACTCCTGACGGGATCACTCACAACCTTTAATACACATTAAAATGAAGATGAAGAACAATTGACGATAAATTCGATATTGAATAAATTAAAATTGAAATTTTGAATTTAAAACTACATTTTATTTTATTTATTTTTATTAATAATAGTTGTTTCGTCAACTTTGCAGACACAGATCAAAGAGTTTTTATCGCTCTTATTGCTTCTTCTGATAGTGCCACAAATGTTAAAAAAATCAAGTTTTGTAAATAAAAATCTTTTTAATGTAATTTTAATTCGTGGTATATCTTAGAGGATGGGGGCTGCCGCCCCAAACCTCTGCTTACTTTTCCAGAATTTATTAAATTCTTCAAGTATCAAATTTTATTTAAAAAAACTTTCATATTATTCACTTTGACCAAAGGGGTTTGGTAATTATATATAATAACCGGTTAAAATGTAAAATTAAAGGAAAATCATTGATATTTCATAAATTTATCAAACGCTAATGGGGATTATATATAATGACCGGTAATTATATATAATCACCCCGGGTTATACACTTTGACCGTAACATATATAGTTTTTAGTTTATGTTTTAAATTTGGTTATAATAGAGATACCTTTATGGAATAATTGCCAAGTAATTTGAATTAATAATTGTTCTCGTTATTAGGAGAAAAGCTAATTAGAGCTCAGAAATTAGAAGAAAAGCTTTAATTTATTGATTCCATAAAAAAACAAACCAACTTGTATTTTTGTTGGCATTGATCAAACATACTGACATTATGAATAACTCATTTCTCAAAATGGGATGTTTGACTGGTTTGGCTTTGTTTTAAAAAAAAAACGAAAAATAATTATAAAATTAAAATAAAGTTGCAATCATATACGAGGGCAAATCAAAAAGTCTTGCAATATCATATGAAAAAAAAGAGTGAGAGAGACAGCAATATTTTTATTTTTCGACATAATCTCCTTTAAGGTTTATACATTTGTCACATCGATCAATTAACTTACCTAAACCCTCTAAAAAAAAAGATTTCTTTTGCTCCATAAAATATTCATTTACAACAGACTGTACTTCATAGTCACTGGAAAATTTCCGGCCCCTTAGTGTTTTTTTCAAATTGGGAAAGAGAAGTAGTCACTGGGTGCCAAGTCTAGACTGTACGGTGGCTGCGGAATTTCCACGAAGCCGCAGTCCTTTAATGCAGCTTGAGCAATATTAGCCTTGCGCACTGGTGTATTGTCGTGAAGAAGCAAGATTTTTTTCCTAACTTTCCTTGGCCGTTTTTCCCGGATCGCTTTTTTCAATTTTCGCAAAACCTCTGCGTAATATATGCCTGTGATTGTGGTTTTCGGTGGCATATAATCGATTATCAAAATTCCTTCAGCATCCCAAAAAATTGTTGCCAAAACCTTACCAGCAGACGGTTGAGTTTTGAATTTCTTTGGTGGTGGTTCACTACGTTTAATCCATTGCATCGATTCTTGTTTGGATTCCAGATCCCAGTGATGAAGCCATGTTTCATCGCCTGTTATTATGTTACCCAAGAAATTTTCTGGATCTGCTTTGTACATATCTAAAATCGCCTTTGAAGTTTAAACACGCATTTTTTTTTGTTCAGCATTCAACAAACGGGGAACCCATCGCGCACTTACTTTCGACATGTGAAGGTGGTCATGTAATATAGTATATGTGGTACCGTATGAAAGAGAAAGTCTCCACGCTAACCGCGGAACAGAAATACGCCGGTCCTCCAATACAATAGAATCAGCCAAAATTACGTTTTCATGGCTAATAGCATCTGCTGGCCGACCCGAGCGGTTATCGTCTTATAATGACTCCCAACCACTTTTGAATAATTTTACCCACTTTGTTACTGTGGCATATGATGGTGCAGATTCGCCGTAAACTTTTGATATGTAGTTGAATATATAAATTGCATTTCGTCCATCTTTATAGAAAAATTTAGTAACGGCGCGATATTCAATTTCATTCATTTTAAGAAAAATTCAAAACACATGTTACTAAATTGACAAAAACAAACGAACCGTAAAATTTACATCGAAATGTTCTTCTAGAAGTTTCATCGTGACAAAAAATGGTTTTGAAAAATATATTGTTGTCTCACTCACTCGTTTTTTTCATATGATATTGCAAGACTTTTTGATATACCCTCGTACGTACGGTTCAGAAGGAAGTTGTCGGCGCCCAGCGCTAAGTGATTATATCATATGTCGTATTAAGTGTTTAAGGTATTGGCTTTCATTAAAAAACACCACCTACGAGTAAGACAAAAAGGTTTTAAGTTGATTTGAGCAAAATCATTCTTATATTTTCTTGCAACCCGTATCATAGAATTTGCATTGGGCCAATACATGCATTGAAGTTTTCAAATAACTAAATTTTAGTCTCCTTCTTTTTTGAGTTTGATATATTCACAATCTTTTAGATTATACGATTGATGATTTTGGTATCCCCATGCCTATTTTTAAAATTTACTATAAATAAAATTATATGACTCATTACTTCGTGTTCGTCATTTTGACGCACACCTTATGTCGTTTTACGAAAAATATACAACTAACAACGTCAAAAACGTTTGGTAATAAATCGCAAATTCTGCATCGAATCAAGCGGGGGCCATATAGATCAACCAGAAAGTAAATAATATAAAACATTTATATACGCCATCTTAATTAAAATTGAAAAGTAAACTTAGATCACACGGTAAAAACTAAAAATGGTGAAAGTACTAAAATATGTACAATTCCTTGGCCCCAAAACCACAGTACACCTCTGAGACGTTTAATAATGTAATAGTTTGTTTTGTGCATTTTTATTGTTCAACGTACACCAAGCAATTATGGTATGCTAACGAGCAGTTGTTTTCCCAAACTAACGACAAAAACTTGTTTGTGCCATTTTGCCACGGAGCCAAATAAAGTAGCACAGAAACGAGCCTATAATTTCATATACGTCATTTCTAAAATATCGCCTAACCTGTTGAACAATTCTAAAATTTATGTACTTTTACTAAACAGGTGTTTAAATAATTGTAATTTTTATCACATGTTGCCAGTGTGCAATTAATTAAAATTTTAATTGTTTTTTTAATCGTCGATAATGTATTTTAGAACATAAATATAATTAAACTCATTGCTCAGGTTGAAAAGTTTGCAAATTGGAAACCATTGTAAACAGTTCGATAGTCAAAATAGAATGTTTGCAATTAAAAATTTTGAATTGATCATAATATTAAGTGCGTTCTTTTTCGGATACGCTTGCTCGAATGGAGATGACAAAAATTCACAAACGTTACGAATGGTATCGATCGTAAGTATAAAATACATTCAAATGTACAATCTGCATTGCTTTTTAATTTTTAACTATATGTGTTTTCAAGTTTTTTCGACACGGCGAACGTAATCCAGACGCATCGTATCCTACTGATCCAAATTATAATTATTCGTGGCGAGGTGGATATGGAGCTCTAACCCAAGAAGGCGCTTTGAATTTATTGAACATTGGAAAAAAATTACGTGCAAGATATTCGACACTGATTCCGAAAAATGGGTTCTATGATCAAAGGGTTATGAACGTAAGAAGTAGCGCGTACGAGAGGTGTTTAATGAGCGCTGCAAGTTTTTTGGCTGGTTTTATGCCGCCCAAGAAATCATTGAATATTCTTCCAATTGCTTGGCAGCCAATTCCAATTAATTCACGCCCGATAGAATTAGATTATGTAAGTCCCAAATTATATAAGTTTATTTAGATGAGTACATTATCTTTAGTTGTAAACCGATATTGGTCGTGTTACAGTTGCATTATCTAACATTAACGTAAATAAATTTGTCAGTTCTCGTTTGACGGTTTACGACTAAAATTTATGTCAAAAAATTTTTATAGAACATTATCAAATTTTGATCAATTTTATTTAGTACATATTTCAATTGGCACCATGTCCAGTGTACGATAGAATGTATGCCTCATTTCAATCACCTAACAGCGAGTATTACGACGAAACATATGGGCAATTTGCTGATTTTTCGGAAATGCTAGAGACTTATACAGGTCTAACATTCCATAATTCATTAGAAATAGAAAGTCTGTATGCAACATTGCTAATTCAGAAATCTGCTGGTCTCAAATTGCCCAAATGGACCGACTCAATATATCCCGATGAGCTATTAAAAATAGTTAGAATTAGTTCACGAATGAATACGCTAACACCATGGATGAAAAAAATTAAAGGAGGACCTATAATAACACAAATATTAGATAATATGAATGCAAAAAAAAACAAAACGCTTAATCCTGGTCGATCGATATTTATCTATTCTGGCCATGATATCACATTAAAAAACATAATGAATACGATCGGGCTGTTTCCACAAACGGGTGAGGTTCCAAACTTTGGCGCGACATTAGTATTCGAATTGCACGACAACAAAATGGTCTGCAAAGGCGATTACGAAATAAGAGTAAGTATTTAAATATATTCAGTACTTTTTTCGGGTCAATAAACAAACCCATTTTGTAATCCTGGGTAAACTTGAAAAAGTACTAAAGCACTATAACATAAGAATCATTAATAGTATAGTATTATTTTTTTTAGATTATATACTACAACGACGGCTACGCTAAAGTCCCACAGGAAATTAAAATACCAAATTGTGGGAAACCTTGTTCACTCAGTAAATTCACTAAGTTAATGAGGCCATATATTATTCGTAACATAGAAGAAATATGTACAGCTGTGTAAATAGTTGAACTATATAGAACAACAGACGAAAACTTATATTTGTGTTACGGTTCGAAAGTCCGAAATCGGTAAATGTCCGAAATTTAAATTTTGTGGTTTCGTTTATACGATCAGAAACCAGTTGTCCAGAGCCATCGAACGTTACGAAATGTTTGTCGATCTTTCCCACTACATGTACATCTCCGCAGTTTCATTTATTCTCAATCAGATGGGTAAGCGTCATGATGGTAACAACTAGCTCTCGCGAGCCTGTGAGAGTTAGTAAAGCCATTAGTCCCTACTATTCCAAATTCCAATTTGCACTGATACCATAAAAAATACTCTGAGGGATGAAAAGTGAACCATTTCGAGACTCATTTCATAGATTACGAAGCAATAAAACAGCAATAAAACAATTTTTATTCGGACATTTACCGATTTCACTTCTTTACCGTAACATTTGAACCAACAATGTTCTAAGTTATAAATAAAACTTTTTCATTTTAGTTCTAATAAAATTTGATTTATGTGGCAAATTTAGCACTCAGGTTTGTTTTATATTTGAGTTGATTTGGCTGAACGGTTACTAAATAGTTTTTGGCATCTTTTTAAACAACATGGTGAAGAAATGGGTTTTCTGATTGTCGAGTGATATGCAAAGGTAAAAGATCATACCAAAAATATGACTTAGAGGATCAGACTGATAATCCATTTAAAACAGTTTACCAACTACTTTCTATTATTCATAGTGGAACAACTCTGTATTCTTTATAGTTCTATTCCATGGAAAAAACAAAAAATTTTTGCTGAGCATATGTATGATAAAGACAAGAACTAAAATTAACATTAGAACGACTGAGCCATACTATTTTTATTTTATGGAAAAGAAAAAAATGGAGAAATTATGACATCGACAAAATGTAACCTATATATTATTTTAAAAATATGAAAAATCTTCATTTTGAATGTTTAATAAAGAATTGTATATCCTAAAAATTACTAAAAAATATAATATTACTTTTGCGACGAACAGAATCATGTGGGGTTTTTTATTTTTTTTTTAATTTTCAAAAATATATACAAAAAAAAATGTTGTACAATAAATAGATAAGGGGAAAATTTTAGCATCAACCAATTTTAACCTATAAATTATTTAAAAAATGAAAAATATGTATTTTAAATTTTGACAATGAATTATTTATCTTTAAAATTACTAAAAAATTAAATAATATTTTTGGGATAGGCAGAATCATGTTATTTCATTTCTATATTCAATTTTCGAAAATAAATAAAAAATGCTGCTGCAAAATTTATAACCTACAAAATAGCAGCGCATTAAATCATTTTTAACCCTAATGTGAGTGACAAAGGTACCCGGGTACCTTTTACACTTTTGTAACGATATGGACGTGCCTATCGCTATCAGGGATGATTCAAACATTTTGTTTTACTGCCTTAATGGTAAATCGTACAACCGATCCTGGATACATATAATAGTATGCAATATTGTTTTCTTCCTAATGTAATTGTATGAAATCTATATTCTCACGATGTCTACTACCATCAAATATGAATCGAAAAGTTAAGCAAATTGGGAATAGCGATTCATTCGTTTTGGAAAGTTTAACTCTAAAATACCAATTTAAAAAAAATATCCAACAATAGCGAGCCCTATTAAAAGGTGGTAATGTGCATTTAAAAAAAAACTTAATTGAAGTGCCAAATTTAATTGAAAAATAAAAATTTTTGTAGTGTAAGTTAAAAGTGTCACATAAAGTAAAAATTTTATAAGTGCTGTGATTGTGCCGTTCTAGGACCTATTCTAGAGGAGAAATAAATTGTTTTTGGAATGCATAGTTTAACGCAATTAAACTGAAGTGAAAAATATGAGTATGAGTTCAATGTTTAAACGGATCTATGAAATTTCTGTTGTGATAGTATATCATACTACATTATCTCCCAAAATACGTTTTGCACAATTTGCAGTGCACAATTGCACAATTAAAATTGCATAAACAATTGGAGAAAATAATTGCGTTATTTTTCAACTCTGACGTTAAAATTAACTGCGCAATCATTTTTTGGTGAAGCAGAATAGAGACGAACCTGTTTTTATGTGGTACTAGGCTGGACTGCATAAAAAAGTTTTACGGAGGAAAATGTTCAAAACAGTATGCAGTCTGACCAAAATGGCCTACATCAATTATCCAATTAGATTAATTACATTCAATCATGTTCTAATTTGATTGAAATTTTGAAAGAACTTAAGTAGAGAATCTACTAAATAAATTTTTTACATATCGCATAAAAAAACGTACAAAAAAAGAGCGCACAAAAAAATCTCACAAAAACTGGTTTGACTGTATAATATAAAATGAATATAATGAAATCAAAAAGTTTTCTCTTATCGAACGATATTTTACTATAAAAATCGAAAAACAACTGACACTGTTGTTCAACTTTATTGAATTTTACGCACTCGCATTCAATTATTTGTACAATAAACAATACACTCAATTAATTATCAAATTTTTGGGAAATCTCCGTTCAATATATTAATTGCGTAAACCGAAAAAATACTCAATATATTGCGCATTATTGACTTCACACGAGTATATTGTGTAATAAAATTGAACGTGAATACCCACTTTTAGACGCACAAACTTGCACAGTCAAGTACTACTCGACAAAATAAGAAAACCGTGGAGTTTCCATAATGGGATTTCTGGTGTGACTCACACGTAGGGGAGGATGTTTTGGTTATTCTGTATATCATTTAAAAACGATAGTTCTTGATTCATAATAGGGATAAATTTCCAGTATGAAAAGAACTTTATAAATTGAAGAGATATACGAAATATTAAATCTGGTCTAACTAACATAGTGGTGGAAAATCGAAAATGTGGTTTTTGACTAAAAAAATTAAATAATGTCATATTGACGTTTGAAATTTCTGGAGCCCCGTAAATTTATGTTCACTCCACGGAGCACTTTTTATGATAAAAAGTACAAAAGTAATAATTAAATAGTAATTAATTCATTTCATTTAATTAAAATTAATAAATTAACTAATTAATTAATTAAAATACAGGATTCAGTTTTGATTCCTAAAGTCAGATCACAACCGAATGATGAAATGACTCCAATAGAAAGGTTTGCGCTCGTGCTGGAGTAAGTACATAATTTTTTTATTCGAGACATATGGCAATTTACATCGAAAACAAGGATGAAGTTCCACTTACATATTAAGTTATAATTATAAGGTTATTCTGCCACCATATTTTTTTATTGATGAAATTTAGAGGAGATTTTTTTCAAATATTTCACAATATTGTTTTGATGGTTGTTGCTGATACCAACTACCGATTTACACTCGAACATTTTTTTGTTCAGGCACTTGGCAGTGATTAGTAGTATTTGGTACAAGTATAAATTAGGAGTTTTAAGCGAGATGGTTGGAAGGACTATTCAGTCGGAAATTTGACGGCGCACAAAGAACGATGCGAAGAAAAATCAGCTTGAAGAATGGAGAGAGGTCAGCTGTACTATTTTGATAAAATCATTTTAGAACAAATTTTCGCACACGATAAGGTAACAATTTAATAACTTAAAAAAAATTTGGATTGAAAAAACTAATAAATCATATTATTTAAAATTTGTTACTATATTATTATTTTAATTTAATAAAAAAAAAATAATTTATTATTAATAATTAATTTAAATAAACAATATGCATCAAATATAATTAATTTTAGAAAGCGTTCATTGAAATTGGTATGCGGCCATTTTAGAAAAATCTACAAACGACTTCATGACTCACTCGAAAAGTTACAACATTTCTTGCGAAAAGAAACCGCCTCACTTCACTGTTTCAAAACAAAAAAAACTCAACCAAAATTTTGTGGTAAATTTCGCTTTTATGTTTTTTCATTGTGGTGAGATCAATCAAATATACGAACAAAACGTAATGATAACGTTCTATATACATAATGTTACTTACGACTGCTTTTTCTTATACATTGTCTCAAACCAATACCTCCAAATGTTTCCAGAATATCTTTCATTTTAGTTGTTTCCATTTTAGTGTCTTTAAGAACGTTTTTGTAATGGTGTAGTTTTTCGCGTGAACTAGTGCTATATTGTTTAAAACTAATTCCGAACTCACCCAAAAATTTTAGATGGTTTTTCTGTAACTTTTCAAAGAACAATACGCTAGTTTTTTCATTAGGAAAAAAGGTGGAGCCAAATTCAAACGAACTAAAAGTTTGTAGTTTGAAATGGTATAATTCAACTTTTGCTTAATATTTTGGCTTCTTAAATAAAAAAGAAAAATAAGAATAAATACCAATTAAGAAATTTGCAAAATATGAAATTCCTATAGACTGCGAGCGAGAGATAATATGAACGAAATCCGATGAAACCGATCGTCACTTTTTTCGGCACCTTTATCTCTGCATATAGTTTTTCACCTCTGTAGTCTATTTACCACTATTAGGGTGGCCTTAAAGTCTTTATTCAAATTTAGTTGTGTTTTAATTGATAGTGATCGTTTTTTGATATTACCTGGATAAATGTTAGAATTCTGTGTTAATTTTTTGCTTATAATTCCTTTAATTACTTAATTTAGAATAATTTCCATATATATTAAATTTTGAGAATATTTGCTAGTGTTTTGGCGACCATTGCAAAGCATTAAGAGCTTGTAGATCGACACACTTTTAGGTTTCGCTTAAATAGCTATTTTATTTTTCTTCATTAGGTGAGTTTAAAATATCCTATCTAATGCAATCCCAGCACTCTAGCCTGACGTACCTCTATTTTTATTAATTTAATCTTAATTCCCGGAAGAAAACGAACCTTGGTGATTTTCCCCGAAGAAGCTCAAGTTCAACTTTAAAGAAACTGCTTCTGCCCAATATACTGCTTAGTTTTTAGCATTAAACTTATATAGCTGCAAAAACTACAGGCAATACTCTTCCTTCTCTCTCTTTTTTTACTCTTTCTCTCTTGCTATAAATTCGATGGTGAGTATTACGTGAACAGGAAAATATTTTGTTGTTTTATAGGCGAGTTTCCACGATTTGGATCATTCTTATAATTTCTAGTGTTCACATTTCATGAAAAAGAAGCAGTTAAATTATATTGTAATTAATTCGAGAGGGTTCATTAAGTTGAGAGTAACCTTTTCCACTTGTAATTAATTCGAGAGGGTTCATTAACAGAGTAATCATTTAAAACTTGGAAAGGAAGACAATTCGATGCTTTACAATAGAGTTCTGAAGATTTCATCGGTGTAATAAATTCATTCATTCATTCATTCACGTCGCCATGCATCTTGATGTATTATCTTCATTGGTGTAATAAATTCGTGAAATGAATTTCAAGCGTGAAGGCCGTTGTAATAATTTTTTTAGAGTGTCGGTTGTTATAATAAATTTGAATGTAATAATTAGGTGTATAAGAAGGTATTTCGATACATTATCCCTTATAAGGAATGGGCCCGTTGGAATAAATTCGATGCTGCGGTAATTACGCGATCACTCTTCGCGTTAGTTTGTTTCAGTTATGTAAATATAATGGGAGCATCATACTTGGAAATATAATTGCTTGAAATTAGAGTAGAATCCATTAAATATAAAATATTGTGTTTTAAGGGTTTCTTCCCTAACAGATATTTCTTGAATTATTCCAATTCATAAACCAAATGCGTACTAAAAGTCAATGTCACTCCAAATACGCAACCGTAAATATTAGCAGAAATATAAACGCGCTGTGTACATATTTGATTGCAGTTTGTAATAGTTGAAATAAAAAGTTTGTAATAAATAAGTGTAAAAAAGTGTAATAAATATTCGGGTAACAAAGTAAATGTTTTGTTAAAAATTTCAGTACGAGTTTCATTGGTGTTAGTTCATCCTCTGCTTGAACTATAATATTCTTTCCTTTTATTCCGAGCGGACCACTGATGGGGCTAATACCGGAATAAACTTAGTAAAAGAATGTGAGTAAGGTTTTTGAGTACTAACTTTTTTATTAATTGAAAATCGACTTATATACAAAATTTTTATACCTAAAAATGCAATGAGCGCATTTTTATTACACGTATTATAACAATTGTATTTTGTGTATTTTGTGTTATATACAAGTGCCAATGTAGCACAAAAATGTGTTAATGCACATTTATCGATTTTAATATAGTAATTTCTGTACACTTTTGTTTTATGTGTTTAAACAATTGGAGTGTGCAATTGCTGATGGTAGGTAATAACTTACCCTAGTAAATTAATTGATGAAATCTAATTATACTGTACTATTTCTTTTTATATACACAAAAATCGTATTATGTACAAGTTAAGGAATTTCTTTTGGCCAGGTTAGTACCGGAATTCGAATCTTGAAGCCACATAAAAATTGGTGCGTCTGTAAATTTGCATTGCATTTAGATTAAACACTTCACCCTATTCACATAAAACATTTTGCAATGTACTATATAGTAAAGCATGCCATATAATATGTAAAAAATATAAAGAAGCGTGGAAAAGCGTAAAATATATCTTTCATTGTTCAGTGATTGTAGAACACACTGAATAACAAAAAAATCTCATCCATTATAAATCACAAAACAAAAATGTTCATTGTAGCAATTTCATTCTCGTTTTAATTGTTATAATAGAAGGTTAGAATTTTTCTAAAAATACCGCAGAGTAACCAGATAAAATGTATTTGTTCTTAAATGGGAAAACGAAAATTGTACCATCGATCTCTCTCAAAACCATTGCGGTTTTCGGTAACCTGCTTTAATTCGTAAACCTGTTTTCGGTAAATAGCGGCCTGGCACATAAATTAATGTATGTTTAGTACCTAACTAAGCCTAGCTTACATATATTCCTTAATTTCATTTTCTAAACAAAAGCAATATTTCATCAACAAATTTAGACCGAAAAACAACAATTTTCTTAGAAAAATAATGATTCATAGAAAAATATGAATTCGTCCCATTTTCTAGCACACTACCTGTGTTGATCATAGATTGAATAAAATACAACCATTTTGTAAGCGTTAGTGACAGTAAATTACCTTAGAAAACGTAAAATAAAACTAAAAGATAGATTTTTATTTGCCGTTGGAGCATACAAATAACGCTTTCGTTATCATACCTCTATTTTATTATGATTTTTTGCAAGCATACAAAAAAATGGAACATTGAAACCCCATACATGGTATACACACAATGAGATTTATGTATATTGGAGATGAAGTAAAAGTACGGATGAAAAAAACGTGCTTTATGGTGCTGAAAGCTATGAATAAGGAATTGAATATTTTTATTTAAATTTTTTTTTTATTTTCTGTGTATAGACGGAGATCAACAATACGAGAAATTTTCATTTCCATTTGTAATTTATACAGTCACACGTAAAGATTTCTTTTTAAATGATACTATGAAAATGGTTTGCTATGGAAACTCGTATACATAAATATGTACAACACACTGAAGAAATCAAGTCGAGGTAATAAAAATAACGTATCTATAAAATTAGAATATACCTACACTTACCATACGGATATATAAAATCCAACAATACGGTTTATAACGATTGCAATATCTCGGAATGAAGCAGCTTGCCTTAATAATCTGTCTCATTGACAATTGTCACAAAATTTTAATAAATATAAATATATATTATAAGAGCAAAACAATCCTAAACAGTACATTTATGCATTTGATTTTAATCATATGTTTGGATGATTCACGCACAAAATTATTTCTCTTGATGGCCGAAAGCGTTAAGTATTATTTTGACAGAAATCCTGATTCTAGGAGAAAAGACCGTTGTGAAGATGGCCCGAAATGTAGCTTGAAAACAAAAAAAAAATGAGTGCTAATTCTGAAAATATTACAGGGCTAACCCGAAAAATTTATAAAAACTGCATACTATGACTTGTTATCCTGAATATTTTTTACATCAGCATACCACAACAAGATTTGATTTTACAAGCCAACAATAAAAAATAGAATACAATTGAACGAATAAATATATAATATGAATATGCAGAACCATTTTACCGACAATATGAAAAAATTAGTCTGTATTCAAAATACGATTATAATGACATTGCGTAAGATTCTATAAAAATAAAACCAAATATTTTCCTATGTGGCGGTTTTCACATTGATTACCTGAGACTTCCGCCGCTGTTACAAAATAGTGTAGGGCATTTGAAATTAAAAAATGTGTATTCCCATTTGAATACGAAAAATTTACTAAGAAATCTTCTTTTGTGACGGCTTTCACTAGGATCGCTGGAGACTTCGGCCACTGCCAGTAGGAGTTAGTATAAGCCATCCGGAACGCAAGTGATGGCTTTCATTAGGATTGCCCAAGACTTCAGCCACTGTTATGAATTAGTGTAGGCCATCTGAAATACAAATAATATAGCCCCATTTCTATATGAGGTGGAAAGAAAATTTGTGCCAGACACAATAACGATTTTCAACAAAAAATTTGCTAAGAAATTATCGTCTGTGGCGGTTTTTACAGAGGTTACCTGACTCTTTGGCCACTGTAATGAGATAATGTTGGCCATCTGGAATCCAAAAAACATAGCCCTATTTCTGTACGAGCTAGAAAGAAGGTTCGTGCCAGACACAGTAATTAACAATTTTCAACAAAAAATTCGCTATGAAACTTTCTTCTGTGGTGGTTTTCACATGAATTACCTGAGACTTCGGTTACTGTGATGAGATAGTAAAATACGATTCTGTCGGTATAGTGAAATTTTAAACAAAGTGGTTTAAAATTGTGTTGTTATTTGTCGAAATTAAAATTACATTTTGTGAACATTAACGGATTTTGTTCAGGTGGTAGTTACGATTCAAACAGTATAGTGTTAATTTGTAAAGAGTGTAGTGCATACATTGTATTGACTTGACCTGTGAATTATTAAGATCGTTCATAGTATTTATACATTTAAGAACTACTAATAAAATTAATATAATTAAGAGTCAAATTCAACACTAATTTAATTTAAACATCAGAATGATGATGTATCAGAATGAAACATACTATTCGGAATAATCACAAAAAGAAACGAAACCTTGTTACTCCCGAATCGTTGATAAATGCATTGAGCTCAATACGTGAATTAATGAAACGAAACTTAATAGTATTCCTTAGATTCACACAAAATTAAAGAAATTTATGATCTAATTGGATCAAAAAATAACAAGCAAAACAAAATTTTAATTTATAATATTTGGAGGTGAATAAATATTATGGTGATCTTCCTATTGTTTCATTAAGAACTACCAAGGTTATTGAAAACATCATTACAACCAACAACCCGAATGGCAAAAGTCATTATATTGAACATGCATCTCCAATCAATGAACAAAATGAAACGAGTTTGGAGAATGTATGTTGTGAAGAGAGCTGTGAATCCTTAAATCAAAATGCGATATTTGAGCCACAGGAAAACTCATCTTTTTTAAAAAATATCATAAAAAAATCTGATGAAAATACAAAATTTAAAAAGGTACAAAATACAAGGTAAGTAGTTATAAAATAAAACTCGTCTAGCAACTGACGTTTGGGCTAACATATTTATGGCACCAGAAAACAAATTTAATTCGCACATCAACAGCTCTATAGTATCCGAAAAACTCACGGAGGTAAGTGGGTGCCAAATTAATATAAAAGGGTATGACGTAAGCAAAAATCATATTACCATTAGAGCCTACTGTAGTTACAAAACTGATAAAATCAATTGCTGCACATTTAAATTAATTAATCGAGAGATTTACACCGTTTACAGAACAGATAGTGCAGTTGACCGTTCATGTAAAAAATTACACGTAATTTCGAAACATTTTCGAGATATATGTAAAGAAAAAAAACTACTGCAAAACACGGCTGAGTCTGCGTGCGAAATACCAGTAGATGAGGAGGCAGCTAATTTTGTATTAAAACACTAATAATAATTTTAATAAGTTTTGTAAATTTTAATTTTTACATTTTTTTATAACTTCTCTTTTAATAAAAAAAAAAATGTTTTATTTTTGCTTGAGCTTTCGACACCTTTTCAGTGTTATTTTCAAAAAAATACAACACAATTTTTAGAGGCGAAATTCCACAGTGAAACAAATTTTTTCAGTAAAAAATACTGGGAAACCGAAAAGAGGAGAGTATACATATTAAAATTAGGTTAGAGTGATAAAGACAAACAAATGTTGCCATAACAAGTATTGAGTTTTATACTTTTTATGGCAACATTTTCCCCAGTAAATTTTACTGAAATTTTTTGTTGTTTCTTTCTAACTAGTAAAGGATTTATATTTTTATCTCGTATTAGTTTTACTGAAAAAAAATGTTTCACTGTGGAATTCTCGCTTAATGCTTTAATTCCATGGAAAAAATTTGCCGACAGCAATTTTTTACTGATAATACGCAAAAAAAACAAAATTTCATAAGGGAGACAAAGAACAGAAATATTTTTTATTTCATTTTATAGTAAAATTTTATGGTTTTACATTTCGGCATAACCTAAAAATTTCATAAAATATTTAATTTGTACATTTGGTACAATTCGATTTTTTTTATATATTTTAATTTTAGTATATAATTCCACAAAAAACCACTAACGTTAACAAATTTCAACACACAAAAAATTTATTTATTTTATATGAGCGTGAGAAAAATGTCTTATCTTTACATACATTTTTTGTAGATGTGTGAAAAATGTTGCCATAAAAAATACTCAAATTTTCATTTTTTATGGAAGTATTATGGCAGTAAACTTCCTTTATCACAACTATTCTCTCAGTAAAATTTTACTGACAACATGTTTTGTTTCGTACACAACCAGTAAAATCTATATTTTTTTCTCGCTTTTATTTTTACTGACAGCAGATTTTTTCCATGGAATAGGGCCATAATAAAAAATCAAAAAATATAGCAAACAAAATTAATACGAGATAAAAATATAAATCCTTTACTTGTTAGAAAGAAACAAACAAAAATGTCAGTAAAATTTACTGGGGAAAATATTGCCATAAAAAGTATGAAACTCAATATTTTTTATAGCAACATTTGTTTGCTTTCTCACTTTAATGTAGTTTTAATATGTATACTCTCCTCTTTTAGGTTTTTCAGTATTTTTACTGAAAAAAAATTGTTTCACTGTGGAATCCACGCATATCTCAGTCTGACACATTCAATAAAATTTAAAATCAATTTTGGAGAGCGCACATGGAACAAAATATGAAAAAACTTTGTACAAATAAATTTAAATTGAATATTTCTTTTTCGAGAATTTTCACGTTATCTAAAATAATTGTATGGTTGCTATCTATCAAATGTTGTGTAAGTGCACTACAATGCTTTTGAAAATGACACCGAAAAGGTGTCGGAAGTTCAAGTAAAACATTTATGCAATAAAAGGGTTAAAACCAAACATAACACAATACAAAAATCAAAAACTAGTGACGTGTTACGGAAGGTTCGTTCAGAGACAATTAAAGCGCAGGACAATATGTCAGAGAATATTTTGGAAATTTCAGAGGAAATCTTGAAACCAGATGTTGAAAATCGATACATTTAAGAAATTGATTATCGACCCTTCTTTGTAGAGACGTATAGCAAGCAATAAAACCAAATATTAAAACTGATGGTTTATTGAATACCATACTGAACGGTGGTGTACATGGATGCCACTAGGAGTTTGATTCGGGCACTATACAAACGGTGTAAAACAGTATTTTACTACAAAATTAAAATTCCAGGAGCTGTCATTACTGAGAGAATTACGACACCAGACCTCATTACAGAAATGGTAAGCACTAGTCATTCAATTAACACAATTAGGGTTGGCTAAGGTCATATCGCTTGTATACAGAAAAAAACTTCCAAACATGGCAAACCTTTACCGCTATTGTAACGGATTTACCATTTGCGAAAATAAATTCAGTATTGAATACTTTTAACCACATGAATATAGTGGAATATTTAAAATTAAACATAAATGAGCTAGTAATTTATAAGCCAACAAAGCTGTATCACCATTCAACTGCAGCTCATTCAATAGCGAAGGATGTACACAAATATTTTGATTCAAGTTCAACTCAAAAAGTCGTTAAAGAAGTTTTTGCTTCGATCTTCATGATACAAGATTATAATTTAATTCAAGAGATTTGAGTGTCGATTTTGTACCAAAAACGGAAAAACATAGTAGTGGTTATTTTATTAATATTGGTTTGCTAAAGCGCATGCGCGTTATTTTGTTTATATATTTTTTTTAATTGATGTGTCAAATGCGGTTTCATATTGTTTAAATATTTGAAAAAGAAAAATCAAATCACATAGCAAACAATCGGTTCCACTGCTCAAAAACAAGCGAACAGAAGAGGTGAGGTATACGTCATCATCATAAATAGCTGTGTTCAGAGGAAACAATTTGCTACTCAGAAGTACTTGTGAGTAGATAACCAAAGGAACGGGCAGAATTATGACAGCAACATATTTTGTTGTACAAAATCAAATTTGTTTGAATATTTTCAGACAATTTGGTAATACATAATGTCAAAAATTGGACATACCATAAAGGCAAAGCCTTAATCTGTGCGTACGCTGGCAGGAAAGAGGAGTATTGAGGTTCTAATAGTGAAAATGTAAATAAAATTAATTTAAATATATATTTATTATAAAAATCCACCGCTTTAATAGTCGAATCAATTCCATCAGTTTAATAATTTTATATATACAAGATATGTATATGTAAAGGGTGATTTTTTTGTGGTTAGGATTTTCATGCATTAGTATTTGACAGATCACGCGGGATTTCAGACAAGGTGTCAAAGAGAAAGATGCTCAGTATGCTTTGACATTTCAAGAACTGAAGCCGAACGATCTGCCACAACGTCGAATTTTCAGTGAATGGGCCCTAGAAAAGTTGGCAGAAAATCCGCTTTTTTATCGACAAATTTTGTTCAGCGATGAGGCTCATTTCTGGTTGAATGGCTACGTAAATAAGCAAAATTGCCGCATTTGGAGTGAAGAGCAACCAGAAGCCGTTCAAGAACTGCCCATGCATCCCGAAAAATGCACTGTTTGGTGTGGTTTGTACGCTGGTGGAATCATTGGACCGTATTTTTTTGTTGCCAAAAATGGAAGAACTGAACTTAGTTGACATGTGGTTTCAACAAGATGGCGCTACATGCCACACAGCTCGCGATTCTATGGCCATTTTGAGGGAAAACTTCGGAGAACAATTCATCTCAAGAAATGGCCCGGTAAGTTGGCCACCAAGATCATGCGATTTGACGCCTTTAGACTATTTTTTGTGGGGCTACGTCAAGTCTAAAGTCTACAGAAATAAGCCAGCAACTATTCCAGTTTTGGAAGACAACATTTCCGAAGAAATTCGGGCTATTCCGGCCGAAATGCTCGAAAAAGTTGCCCAAAATTGGACTTTCCGAATGGACCACCTAAGACGCAGCCGCGGTCAACATTTAAATGAAATTATCTTCAAAAAGTAGATGTCATGGACCAATCTAACGTTTCAAATAAAGAACCGATGAGATTTTGCAAATTTTATGCGTTTTTTTTTTAAAAAAAGTTCTCAAGCTCTTAAAAAATCACCCGATATAATTGAATCAATTTAATAATTGTAATTAGTAGCTAATTGTAATTTTACAAATTTTATTGCAATTTAATAAGCAATTGTCCACAAAAATCCCTTATTGCCAATCAATCGAATATAAACAAATAAAAAATTGTAATAAATCTGACATTTCAACATAAATAAACCATCACAAAGCCATCTGTTAGATTTTTTGGAACTAATATACCTACCGTCAAATTTATGCGTAACAGCTTTCAACATCTACACCATCGTTTGAGTATGAGTAACTGCGAGGAGATACAAGTACTTGTGAGTAGTTTGCTTTCTCCATTGGAACACAGCTAATATTTAACCGGTTCAACCGGAACTTTTTTTTTGCTACTTGCCTTTGAAAAATTGACGAACAAAATGCACAGACAGATCCGAGAAAAATACAATACAAATATAAAATTGTATATTATACAGTGTATATGTACACAAAATCATTGGTCACCTCGCCTGCTCGCGCTCTAATTTTTGGTACAAAATCGACACTCTGGAAATGTTTATCAATTTTTCTAAAATTAAAACAAATTATCAGTAAAGTTCAACATTCGTTAGAGAATAAAAAGTAGGAGGAAGCAATATATGCACTCTGTACAGTAAATACGGATTTCCCGATAATACCTCACATTCAAAGTTTAACAAAGCAATTTATTTACAAAGTCCATTTTATTTGGATTTAACAAAAATTAGTAATGGAAGAGCAAAAATGTAACGGGGTGACTATAGTAACAAAAATTAGTAATGTAAGTGCAAAAATTTAACGGGGTGACTATAGTTGGACCAAACAGCTTTTATAATGTGAAATTTGTGGAACTATGTTTAAAAATACTTCACGTATTTACGAGTACTTTTATGGAGTGGCATCTTGAAAAATGACTCAATGTTTACTCAAAGTCGAAATAATCAATTCCATATAGCTTGAGTAGCATCTTTTTCATTTGAAAACAGAATAAAATGAAATGACGTAAATGTTGCATCTATCTGTTAAAATTGATGCATAAAGTAGGATTAAGTGATTAACAAAAATAAAATTTTTATATTGAAATTATGGTGTGAAATAGATTCTCAAAACTGGCATTATGCGATTGGTATTACATATTTACATATTTTTTGTGATTGAAAATTTTCGAATAGTATACAGGAAAAACATTTTTTTTGATGGGCGTCTAAATCTCACCTGACACATCTCACCGGCCGAGAAGCTAGGCGCAGCCCTTAAAATGTATGTCATAAAAAATAGGAACGACTAAGCTACATATATCTAAAATGGCGGGAGATTATCAAAATCGTTCAAGAATATTTTAATACAACCATAACTTCGGAGCCGAGTTTCTACTTGCACACCTAATACAATAACGATATGTATTATTTATTATGGTATTTTCTGCATTAAAACTTTATCATTTAACGAATTAATTGATTTCAAATTTTTTTGATCAAAATACACACATAAAGTCATGTAGGTTTTTCAACATATCGAAAATTAGAAGTACAAACGGCTGATAAATTCGGAAGTTAAAAAATTAAACTATGACTATATTACACAAATGGTTCTATTTTTACAGCAATAAACCTACATGTCCAAAATCATTTGTACGTTCACAATGCCAACCATTGTTATTTCATATAGAATAAATATATAAATTAATAATGAAAGATATATTGTCTCATTTATCCAATTTTCTGAAAGAGAAAGAAATAAAATCTTTGTAAAGGAACTTGGCTAAAGCTTCCGTTGAGCATTAAACTCTTTACTTTTTCAAAAAAGAATTTATTTGATTACTAGATTTACTCGTATTCCAATGTAATTAAAAAAAATGTTGATAATAAAAATTCAAATTTATTTAGTAACAATAAAATATACATATTATGCAAAAATGATAAGTAATCTTATTATTTAACATTTCTTACAGTCATAATCAGAATAATTCCAACCAAGCTTTTTTATTGAACAATTCTTAAAAATATCACAATAGCAATTAACAAATAAAACTAAAGAAAATAAGTTCATGCAGTTAAAACATTTAATTTACGCTTTTTGGAAAGAAGATTCAATGACTGAACTGAGTTATTTTGTTTTTTGCAATAATTATTCAAAAAAATTTTGCACCAAATTTTTGCGCAATTTTGCAAAATTTTAAAATCGGTTCCACCACATTTATTGCAAATTATGTTTAAATAACAGTTAGTAATATATTCTACTACAGCAGAATAAAAATATTCATGATGATTACATGAATTTAAAAATGACGTTAGAAATTATTTAGACGTTAGTGTTTCAAAAATTTCGAGTACACATATTACGAATGATGTCAAGAATTCGGTAGGATATTTTAGCCCACCACGATCTAAGTCACGCAAATAAAAAACTGTCTCCGGTGCGGTGGTAAACCATAATCAAGATCTTCATTGGTTAATAATTTGATAGTACATTCGTCACAGTTCAATTTTTGAGTAATTTTTCTGCCTACATAGCCTGACACGTAAATTAGAACTGGAAGAATATCAGGCTCAAGCGTTATTCTTTCAGAGTAGCTAATAATTCTACTAATTTCTAATCTGCCTATGCAGGCACTCGTGTCATCGGAAAAATTAAAATTAACTTTTGCGCTAAACAATCCATTTTTAGATTTTGTCAGTTTTAGCAAACTGATTAATTTTAGTTTTTTTCTGACTGTAAAATTTGTTGAGCGGTAACATTATAACAACAACCACTCATTTGGCGATATTGACCAAATCGAGCCTCGAGGTTATCTGTTTTAAATTTTCCTAATAAAATATATTTAAATTTGAGATCGTTTAGTAGATAATAGCAGATTTGTTGAAGAACCTGACTTGTGTGGAGGAAAGCGGAATGGATTCGAAAAGAAAGTTTATTAACATTGGGCATGCCGTACCAATTAGCCAGCCATTGGCTGAAACCATTCAAGAAATCAAGACCAAGGGTATTTACAGTTGAAGCAGTGTTAGCCAAAGGCTCTCGGGTACAAATTCCTTTAAAAGGAGTTTTAACATTGACAGTAGTTAACCATTCGCGTATTATTCTTAAAAATTCTGCTGTACCAATCGAGTCGGAACCTAAGAGGTTTTGATAGTGTTTGATGGCAACTATATTTTTGTCATCGAATAATCGGACAGCGAAAGGAACATTTTGCCTTTCAAACGCATTTGGAAACAAAACTTTGGGAGCAAGAGCCGGGGCGTATCTCAAAACTATTGTGTTCTCATGTTTATATATCTTCTCTAAATCCTGAAGATCAGCACATAAAATGTTAGAAAAATTATCGAATACTCGAAAATTAAAAGACCGGTCTTTGTTATTCATCCAATTATTGCGGATTGGTTTAAAAAGATGAACCGTATCAAACAAAAAGAAAATTGTTTTATTTAATAAATAAGGTGAATTTATAAAAAGTGAAATTTTCTGGGAACGAGGAAGTGAAAAATGCTTGAACGCTGCTCTGTTGATTTCATTTTTGTCCGATATTACACTTATAACTTCATATCCTACTTCGTGCAATACATCTAAGACTTCAGTTATTTTAGAATACAAAAATGTTGAATCCATTTTGAAAACGGGGTACAGTGCTACTATCTTTATTTTTTGATAACAAGGAAGATATCACAAATGCTTGCATACATTTAGCAAGAACTGGGCGTTCATTAGTCGCGAATGAATTATTTTCCGCAATGCCATCTAGCTTATAGCCCTTATAGGTTAAACACGGTTTCACATGAATTTCGTCTATTAAAATATTTACGTATTTTTCATGGAATTCCAATTTTAAAAATTTTTCTATTAAATATTGATGACTTACGCCAGATCGTAAATTGCCCTTACAGAAAAACTTTAAATATACTGGTTGACGTAATTTTAATGTCTCATTATACGGAGAAAGTTGTATGCGGAAGGATAGGTAAAAGACATCATGGACGAAAAAATAAGTGTGTCGGATGAATAACGGGGTATTTTAAAAAATATAAGTTTGAACTGTTCCAGAAAGAAAATTATTTTTTTCTTTTTGTTTTCGTCAATTTCATCACAACCACATAATGCCTCAAGACTCGATTCTACTTTTAGCTTATGATCATCTATGTTATTTTCGGGTGAATTTAAATTGTTTAGATATTTATTTAAATTATTGAGTTTTGAATAAGTATTGCATTTTAAATTGGACTCTAATAATAATTTAAAATTAGCGAGTTTTTGCGGAGTATTTTTAAAATAAATAATAATATTAAAGAATTTATCAATTTTAAAACTAATGTCTACGAAAGGATTTGCATCTGCCCAACAAATTTTATAAAATATTACAGCCTCACCCTCATACTTCATCATAAAATCGCGGATGGAATATTTAGGAGACAAATAAATATCCCTTATACTTTTAATTTGCTGTGCCTTTATTTCTTGTTGTACTTTCAAAAGTTCTTTTTTCTGTTTAATAAATTTTTTTTCCTCCGGACTTTGCCTCTTTACAACGTTTTTTGATAAATAGTACGGCAGGCCTGGGAAAATGGTAGGTTCGGCATTGTAGGTCAATCGCCATCTTCTTCGGTTTCTATAATCTAAGTATTAGGGAAAATAAGGATTTTTTACGAGATATAGCAAATTAGAAATAAACTTCCTTCCTTGTTTGTTTAAATCGCCTCGCTATTTTATTATAAAACGTGGTTCAAAGTGTACATCACAGATCCTACTCCAGTTTGAGGACCTCCAGTTTTTTCTAGGGATGTTCTTTTCCCATTTGTTCTTGAATATTTCGGTATTGGGGAATTTAAATATATGATTTGTTGAATGGTTAGATTTGCATTTTGACACACAGCAACCCTTCGGCATTTTTTTTTATTCAGAATTAATGTCCACCCTTATGTTACACATGGTGTACTTTTTAGATCCCTCACTATTCGAAATTATATAAATATTATTTCTATAAAAACCTTTATAATTTTAGCACTATATAATAACCCGACAACAAGGAAACTGGTGTTATTTGGGTTATTTCTACCACTTGTATATACTGTACCTTATGAAATTAGAACTGTTTCGTACAGGTTCGGTTATTTAAATTTCTCAAGCCGTAAGACAGTCAAAGAAATTGATTATAATCTACTCACAAAACAGCGAAAACTATTTGATTTTGTGCTATAATTTAATTTGAATTATTTTCCGCTAATATAACGAAATTTGATTAATATTTTGCATGAGCATCTAACAATTTTATTAAGAGATAATTGAATATTATTTCGTATACATAATAAATTGGTGAAATATTCAATTTTTTGTCGCTATTGTTTTTTAAATTTATACTAAGCGACATCTTTTAACTGGTTTAGTAATTGCGAAAAGCTTTATCAAATTACAATATTTTTATTTGGTTTATTTGGTGAAGCTCTGTTTTGTTTATACTACAGGATGAAGGAATATAGGCTGCGAATTTGTTGCGATGAAAAATCAAATTTTTAACAAGTAACGAAAAAACAGTTTTCGAAGTTTGTCATCCACATAATTGAAATAGAACCCAAAACACAATAATCCCCATATTACATTGCTACTTCAAAGGCCTTTTTTAACGATCGTTTGTTTTGGAAAAATAACGCTGAACTTTTTTATGGAACACTCTATACTAATTTCTAATTTTCTGTACATACACATAAACAAATTCTTGTTTCTCCAAAAAAAAAATTGTGTTAGACTAATTTAAATGGTTTTGCGTTAACACAACATAATATGACTCAATATTAAAATATGCTTTTCCTGAATATTGAATTAACCATGCACATTGAAAATTCAAACAAAGAATTTATGTTATATACATTGGTTGGTATGAAAAAGTACAAAAAGCTTCCCCTTTATGGAAAGCACCTGAAAAAATGGCAGAATCTTACGGCTCTTATATTTAGGAGGCTCTGATAATACACAATTTTATATTTGGATTTTAATTTTTTGTCTTTTTGCATATGTGCGCACTCTATTTGATGATCCGGTTGAATCGGTTTAATTGATACTGATGGCTGGTCTCCACTTACATATTTTTCTCGTGACAAAAAATAAATGGCTTCGGCTCATGACATTATTAGTATAGTATACTTACTACTACACTCTTAAAAATTAGACATATTTTCTTTAATGTTTTGATTACGTAGAAAAAAATGATTTGCTTTTGTCATTTTAGATAGTAGGATCATATTGCGACAAAATAAATTGAAATTTTCATTTGTGCCTGTGTAATAATTTACATAAATTATTAATAATAACTATTATTGTTATTAATTTTCATTTAGTTGTTTCATTTGGTAGCGATTATTCTTACAAACAAGAACATGCACGAATTTTAAATTAGAAATGTCAAAACAATATAATGTGCGCTCAAAATTGAGCATAAAAACACAAATTATGCTCAATTGGCACAACCTCATGAAAAAAATATTGAATATTTTGATATTTTCCTCTCTTGACAAAATTTCAATGCGCATGCTCAAAACCATTTTTGTGTATGTATTTTCGAAAATGTAATAAAAAATGTCATAAGAAAAAAATGGACTAGATTTTTGTTCCGTCACGAGGAAAATATGCAAGTGGAGACCGGTGCTGACATGTTCTACCATCACATTTTCGATACTTTATCGAAGATTATGTCTCGCTTCTTTAGAATAAAATGTGACACTATTTCACATTTTGTATCATTTACCAGGTTGCTAGATTGAAAAATTGTGATGTTCTACTCCATTTCTATCACGAAATAATTTGTTTTCGATACTTGAACGAATTTAGAGAAAGACAATTTGTTCGCATTTGTACTAGTAGGTTGTAATAGCAATAGAAAAGAAATAATTCACAAATGAAACAGTTGTTCATTTTTGTTTAGGAAAACGAGAAATAAACTTCGATAAAGTATCGAAAATTGTAATGGTAGAACATGTCAGCACAGGCATGACGGTTGATACTGACTTCTACTCACCTCTTCTGTTCGCTTGCTTTTGAGCAGTGGAATGAACAATGAACTAATATTTTATGTTTTTTAGAATTTTATGTTTTAATAGTTGTGTTTCTTGACGACTGATCTGATCCGGATTAGATCAGGACTCAAGGAAACACACAAAAATGCATACAATATTTCGTGAGGTTGGTACTACTACTAAAAATTACATTCATATTTTTAGTGTAATATGGCATGAATTATTCGTCAATAACCATTAATAAAATTGAATAAAGTTGTAATTTTGTACCCAAAAGTTATCTTAAATATTTTAATTATTTTCAATATTTTATCTGTTTTAAAATGGAAACTTATACAACCCACGTAAGCAGGAAATCTCTAAATAACAGGTACTTGAATCGAGCAAGGCAATACTATCGGACTAGTTTTTATAGAATTATTTGGCGATTGATTCGGAGATTGATGATGGTGATGAAGTACTTGGCTGTGAGGAAAGTAATACTGTTGGCGATTCTGGTACATCAACCTTAGCAAGGCAATATTCATCAATTTTTGATATTTCATCACCATTTAGTGATATTGTCCGTAATGGTAGATACAGTTAGATTTTAAAATTTCAGCGCGCCGGCTTTGTACTGATTAATCATCTGTTTTTTCTCGCAGAAATAGAGGATAACCCGTTTACTGATAAACATGCATAACGACGTTTTAATCCTAATTGTTTAGTGAATGTAGCACTGATGAAAGAACATTCTGACTCTGAATCGAGAAGAGCACGAATATTGTGTATTTGGCCATATGTGTCCTTTGGCATCATAACGACGGTCGGCAATACAGTTTGTTTATTTTCACTAACTATAATTCTTGTAGTCGTATGGGCATATATAGAAAAATTCATTGGTTCAATGATTTTTCCGGGACTTCAATTGTTCGATGTGCTAATTACATTGGAATTTAGCAGCTTGTTTTCCTCGGTATTGTTGAATACATGCAAACGAGTGTGATGTTTTGATTTACATCTGAAATACGTATTTGGTAAATCGTATATTTTAATACAAATACAGTTGCCTGCATTATGCCCTTCTCTTAGACAATTTACACATAGCTTAAGATTGTTTACAAAGGTTTTGCGACCCTCGATGTCAAACCATTGGAATTTGTAACACTTGTGCAATTGATGAAGTTTTTTACAACATAAACATTCGGCCTTTGCGATGGCTATGTGCGACTGCTTGGAAAATTGTTTGTTCGATTTTAAAGTTACATTACGACTTTCTAGTGCATTACACCTTCGATGTAACCACTGTCGGCATGTCTCGATCAACTGAATGCAAAGCCCACTGCTGCATCGTTTGTTCGTCTAATTTGTTGAGCAATAAATGCAACACCCACGGATCACGGTTCTTGCTGTCAGGATCTAATGCCTTCAACCCTCTCAGTAAATCATTGGAAGTTTCAGCTGATATTTTTTGTTGTCTGAACGAAATTTGTGAAAATGTTTGCTGATCTATAAACTTTTGAATAATCGTACTGATAACAGATCGTTTATTGTCGTATCTTCTTTGGAGTTTTTGCCAAGATTCGTTGTAGTTAGCATCGGTAAGTAAAAAATGTTGAATTACTCGTGCTGCACTTCCTTCAGTTGTACTAGTATGCTTCTCAATAACTGGAACTTGTGTATTCGTGATATGCTATCGTTTTTATGTACGTATAAAACTCGTATAAAAATTTGAATGACGGTCATTGTACACACACCGTTGAAATGCAGAATATTAATACTAGGCGCCGTTTCTTGGTTCGTAGTTATGGTTGTGGAAAATGCCTTTGGCTTATTGAAAACTAGATTCCGGCGGTTACTGCACTTTTCAGAACAATCATGCGTATAAAATATTGTTAATTTGAACGTATGCAGCTGCATTTTACACAATATATGTAGAAAATGATGTGGTTAAGCTGACGAAGAGATTCACGCAAAACTCGTTGACGATTCTGAAACAACCAATAATAACCTTAATAATTTATAAAACATGCAAAATCGGCGCCAGATGCTTTTCAACGAAATGTTAGCAGCAAATATAATAACCAACGATTGAATGTAAAATATAAAATATTGAATTAATTTTGTATAACTTTTATTTCATTTATCACAATATTTCATATTAAAAACTAAATAATAAAATTAAAAAAATAATTGTAAAAGTCTTAAAAATAAATCGTGAAAGTCTTCAATATCTCTATTTTTCATATGCTGTTGCCGTCTATCCAGGTGGCATTTCTTAAGTTCGTTTATTTTGTTTTCATAGTAATTTCTCGGAATTTTATATTTTTTCGGCATAGTACCGTTCCTTAGCTGTGGTTCGTTTCGGTTTATGAGTTTGGTTTATGTTATTATGAGTAATATCACAGAGTCATCCTGAATTTGCAGCAACAGATGTTGGCGTTACTGGGGACACCATTATGACCTCAACCTAGATTTCGTTATTTTCCAGCACCGAATTAGTTTGGTGTGTTGAAATTAGGACCGTTACTTCCCCCCTTGACAAACTAAATGTATGTGTGTTGCTAATTATGGAGTTGTGCACAAAAATCTCTTCCATCAAATCTTCGAATGGCCCATTCATATACTTCTTCCCCGTCCTTTTGTTAATGTCTTTGGCATTTTTGAAACCCCTAAGTAATTTTTTTAATTTAGTGTTTAACATTTCCACAGTAGGCGGTTTGACCTAAAAATCAATAAATTTATTAAATATAAATTTTTAACTTGTACATAAATTTTCGAAGTGTTCGTAAAGCCCGTTACCCCCCATGTAGACGTATATACATTATATATTTATGGTATTTATTTTTTATATTACTATTATCCATAATTCTAAAAATAAACCACAAGACACAACTGTCAATTTTATGTTGTTTTTAGTTTTGTTTTAGGTTGCGTTCATTATATAATTTTTGTGTATAATACATTAGTACCATTACTAAACACAAAAGTGGTTCATCTGTATTTTCAAATCTGAACTTATTTTTAGATCAATATTTGTGATCCAAAAACAAAGTTGAATCCAATTTTGTCGTTGTTTCGCATGTAAAATATTATCTGATCTGGATCACTTAACGTCATGAAACTAGGGATTGCAATCTCGTGATCTCGAAGCCCGGGATTCCGGGAAATTTTATGATCCCGTAATCCCGAGATTTTCTTTGATCGATTACGGGATCAAAAATTTGGCTGGATTAATTTATGAAAACATTACTCAAACTAACGTAATATAAACTTTTTAACATTACGTTAATCTACAAAATACGACAAATAGTTCATTTTCGACGTTCTCAAACAAAAAATGAAGTGTTTTGCAGAAGTATGTCAGAGAATATGGAAAGCAAGACAAGATGTTGATATTAGCCACAAAAATAGTTTTTTAAAATCGTATTTTTTAAATAATTCGAAATGTAAGGAACGAGATTTTTATCATGGAATATTTTTTAATTTCTGTTAATGAATTTTTATTTTGAAGAAATTTTAGACAAAAAAAAATGAATTATATGTTTTTTATTTAACACTTTTATTTTTTCTTAATTATTTGTGTTTTTTCATGCAAATTTAAAATCCTGGGATTCGAAATTTATGAATCCCGTAGTCCCGGGATTCATAAAACGGTCCGGGATTGAATCCTTACATGAAACACAGCTATTATTTTATATAGTTTTGTTTTAGTCATCATAACATATTGAAATGTTTTATTATAATATTTTATGTTTATGATTTATTATTTAAATGTGTGAATTATTTTCAATTTAATTTTATAATATGAAAATTGTGAAATTTGTACACATGAAAATGTCAATCCAAAATAAATCCAAACAAGATCATGTACATGCGTCTCGCCTACTAAACAAGATACTTAACCCTCATTTGAGTGAAGAGAAAATATCTTAATTTGAGTGATTAGTACCTAAATGCATTTTGTATGGAAACTTATTATTTCCATCTTCGTCCAAGTTGTAACATTTCTCATTTTTAAGTATGATCGTAATCTACCAATTGAACTAGAAGTTCTCATTAAAATTAGTTTTTATTGAGAGTAAAGCATACAAAAACAAAAGTCTAAAAATGCAAAAGGTACCCGGGTACTCACGTCACTCACATTAGGGTTAATACTCTATTTTTCTGGTTTGCTCACCTCGCACTTGTCGTTTTTCATACAAAATCGATTGTGTGGTTTCGGGCATTCGTCCTTGATTAAATCTGGTTAGCTACTTAATTTTGAAAAATATATTTGTCAAAAATCAAGATTATTATCTATGTGGCGCCAAAATTATTATTTATGTAGTGGTAGAATATGCTATAATTTTAACAGCAAGTCATAAAGCTTGTTTCTCTTGGTCGCTACTATTAAATGACAAAATTAACACGGTGTTAATTTTGTCATTTAATAGTAGCGGATTGTTTATATATTTCGAGCCTATGTATGTAGCTACTCTTCTTTATGTGCTGAATGACGTGAAATTGTTATCGATGTTTGAGTATGAATGTGTCTCGTCAGTATGTTCTTGAAAACTTTTCGTAAATGATTTGCCCGTTTGTCAATATAGAATTTACTGCATTCATTGCACGTTAATTTACATATATACCTCACTTTCCATTGAATATAATACAATTTTAGTGCAATAAACTAGATTTTTGACATGTATATTTTTCAAAATTCAGTAATTAATCAGATTTGATAAAAGGCGAATGTCCGAAACCACTATTTATTTTAAATTTTATCACAATAATGAAACGTAAACTATAACTAACGTCTTTAAATTACGTTTATATAATATTTTCGAGAAATCAATTTATGTGTTTATTTTACTAACCCAAACGACTAAATAGAAAATTTTATAGAAAAATATTAAAAATGTGTCTTTCTTTAATTTATTTTCATTATTTAAATATTATATAATAATCGCTGATTTTGAAATATGTGTTTTTTCAATATGCTTCTTTTAATCGAATAAAATTAAAATTGTATTTAGTCCGTTAAATTTTTATTCATAAGCATTAATTCAAAAATTCATGTAATGCTCGGTCTTCACTCGCAAAATTTTGCCATGACGTTAGAATGCCATGACAAAATATATTTGTATTGAATCTGATCATGCGCATTACACAGTGGCAATAAGAAAATTTATTAAAATTGCTGATGTTTTTGTCATGACACTGTGACAAACTGAGTAAAAAATTTGTATTTCATTCTCAATTAAACAAAACAGAGAACGTAAAGGGATTTTACATGCAGTTTGGTGTTAATAGTTGTAAGTGTCATGACAATCTACCGTCATGACAAAATTTTGCGAGTGAAGACCGAGCATTATTTTACATTGTTTGTTTGAGAACATAGGCTGTGGGCCAATAGTCGGGTAAATCGTTTACTATGGTAAAAATCGGATTTAGAACAGCTTTTTCGATCAGTTTGCCATAGAGTTTTTGAAAAATAAATGAATTTACCAAAAAATTGACTTTTACCCGACTATTGGCCCGCAGCCATAGTAAAAGTTTCCCCTATAAATAAAGTGCATACTCGATCAAAAAGAAACAAAATATAAATTCAAAATAAATTTTTTTTTGATATGCCAAATGTAAATATACGTAACGTTTTTTTCATCACTGGTGAACATTAGTTGGATGCACTCGAAAATACTTTTTGCACTTGAATGATTGCAAATTTTTATTCTCGTCCAAAAAATAAGTATTTTAGGTCCTAGATATGAAAATAAATATTATTTTTATTTTCACATGTTCGTTATACAGAACTATTTTTATAATCAGCTTAACTGAAATTATAACTTTTCTTAATTTTAAATAAAAATGCTTATTATCTAAGTCATAATAACGATTTTGAAATATGGTGGTGCGGGAAGTTATTAATGACATGTTCTATAGGCAATTTCCAAGCGCGGGCGTTGACGACCATTTCTTTGTGCGGATTCCTATTATGTATATTCGTATAAATCTAAACCATACTCAAATGCAGATGAGAAATGAGGATTCAAACTCCCCTTCATTGATTGCTGTTCTTTTGAGGTGCATAACTTTTTTCTTTTAATTATAACTATTAGGGTCGATTGCTATATAGAGCCAATTTTTACTTCAGTGCTGACCTGAAAACCTAAATCCCTAATCATATTGGCTATGAAGAGACATAAACATTTGTAGACTCATTCGCCTTTTGTTACTACGTGTCATTTGGAGTTACGCAATGAAACGCAAGGTTTGAATTTCGGTGCACGCTTTTATCAAATGTTAATGAATACAAATAGACGAATATTCAAGATAATCAAGTAAACGGATAATCAAGTAAACCTGACCAAACTGCTTTGCAGAGACACTTTAGTCATGAAACGAGTGATACAAACTCATAAACAGTTTAAAAAGTTAATTGAATTTGTCAACAATTTAGTTGACATCATGAACAAATTTCGATGTTGGAAAATGGTATACGAATAGCTAAACTAGAATCCAAATTGCTATAAACTTTACAATTAAACTTAACAATTTTTTTCAACAAGAAAATGTACAACCCCATAATACACTTTTACAAAATTTCCAATTACCAGATAAACGTCACAAATTCCGAATTCATTGGGGAATCAGAATTGGACCACTACTGATGCACAAACATATGCACAGAACACGGGAGAGTATAATCAAAAACGGGTAAAATTCCAAATTAACTTTCCTTGATACTTACTAAATTTGTTTGGTTTGGCAAATTCGCATGAAACGCCCAGAGGGAAAAATCGAAAAATAACATAATTTCAGATCAATTTGATCGAAAACGAGTTTTTTTTTTCATTTTAATACTAAATGTTAAACCTACCCTAATCAAACAAAGTTGGAATAAACTTAAGTTAGAAATAAAAACCATTTGACTTCTTAATTAATTTTCTGTATCAATAATAGTAATTATATTTTCACCCTCGCAAACATAAATGATCATCCAGAATTAATTCAAATCTAAAAATAAAATTATAATAAACTTAAATAAAACAAAACTTTTTATTTTTTGACAGTTCTGACATTACCACCAGCACCTACCAATAAAGTAAATATAATACATTTCTCTTCTTATTTTCGGTTTTGTATATTTGTGTAATTTATTTATTTTCCATTTATATTTCACCCAACCAATTTGTTATTAAAGTAAAACAAAAAAACCACCCAAAAAAGCTTGAAAATTATAAAAGTTCAGTAATCAAAATGAGACGATAAGTTTTATTAAGTTCGAAATATTGATTTATTGGTTTGTTAATTTTGGTATTGTTGGTGGAATATGCACAATTTAGATACTTCCAGTTTTTGCTTCCACATTGTGCTTATTAAAATTGAAAATATATGATAAGCAAATTGAAAGCTTTCAAAATTAAACAAAAAAAAATGTTTTACTTTATATAAAATTACTTTTATATGTACTATTATACATAATGTATTGATTTATTGACGAAAGCTTTTATCATAAAGTAAAAGTTTTATCAGAATCAGTTTTACGTATAATATTCTCCTTTGTGTTTTGTTAACATGTTCGTACCAAAACTTAGAACATAGTTGATTTAGTTTAATAGCAAAAAAAATAATTGATGTTTTAATCGGATTTATAATATGTTCAAGGACATACTTAACCATAAAACCTTTTAGTTTTCACAATAAGCTTTTGTAATATAGAGTTTAGAATACCTTACTTGACTTTTTCTAGGAATGTTACATTGCGGAATGGTAATAATTACAATTATTAATGTAAGTAAAATAATAGGAGTGCTTTTTTAAGGATCCAACTGTTGAGTAAAATATGTCGGTTCTTAAAGATATGTCGATTCAAGCACGTTAAACGGTATTCGGAAATTGAGCAACATCGACGCTCTCATTATTCAAAACATAGTTCAGTATAATAATATTCAGTTTTTTTACAGTAACATCAATTATATTAAGTTCTCAGAATGGTTACAGAAAAGTGTTTCGAGTAAAAACAAGCCCTGAATGCTACCTACCTCTCCCTAAAGGCTAGTTTCTTAGACTGCAATACCCGGGTATTATGTACGTTTCACCAAATGTTGTGATCAATAGTGGGATCTCTCAATTTGTAAAGAAAGCTTAAGTATGAAGTTTCACTCCCATCAGCCGATCTGTCTAAGCTCTTGAGAACCAACAACATTTAGCCAGCACGACAATACACAAACAGATATACGCACTCACACACACGCTTCCCCCCCCCCCACACACACACAGATTTTTTAAAACTTCTTGTTTTTGCTTACTATACTTTATTTTACTACGTAAAAGAAAGTAAAAAAAACAGTGTCACTTACGGTAGACTGATTTCGTCTAAAATTGATTGGAGCATCCCAGTTTGTAAAAAAAAGTTATGTATGAAGTTTCATCTCAATCAATCAATCTGTCTCAGCTGTGCAGGGCCGAGTTTTTGTTCTAAAACAGTTTTCTGTTTTAAAAGCGTTAGGGTTAGGTTAGTTTAGAGTGGCTGCTATCTCACACTTGGGCCAATGATGGCCCATTGTGATACCACAGGATCCAATCTACTCTTACTCCCGCTGAAACCAGCCAGAGCTACTGATGTAGCGTAAAATATCTCGCACCCCACAGTCCGCGAGTTCAGAAAGGCTGTCCATGTCGTACACACCCAAGTACTTACGTCTTTTGTATGATAGTGCCGGACACGAGCGTAGGAAGTGATCTAACGTCTCTTCCTCCTCTTTGTCCATACAACTTCTACAAAAGTCATTCGTCTCTAGACCCAGCCTTCTCGCATGTTTCCCAAAAAGGCAGTGTCCTGTCAGTATCCCTACGATCAATCCTAAATCTCGTTTTCCCAGGGATACTAGTGCTTTGGAGCGCCGCAGGTCCAGTTTTGGCCAAACCTGTTTTGCTACCCTGCATGTGAGAGTGTTGGTTCACCTCTCATCAGATTTAAAAGCGTTATTTCCGCTTAAATTTTGAAAATGATCCGGACGGATATTAATTCAAATTTTATTGAGAATCTTTTAGTTCACAATCATTTTTCTCGTAATTTATATACTTTTCAAAATATTTGCAACACGAAAGGCTCCTATGTAGGCTGCTACTTCCGGTGGACCGATTTCAACCAAAATCATTCGGACAAATGTATGTCAGAAACTGAAATATGAAGAGGCCAACACCCTTGCATTATGGATGGACGAATTATGTGACTTTAAAACTGCTAAAATAAGGGCTTAAGAATCGGATGGATCTCTTGTCAGTTACAAAACCCGAGTGAGGATCGCCGAGAGGACACAAGATGCACGTGATCGACTTAATACGCATTTCAGTATCTGCTAGAGGTGCATGCCGCAGCATGCGGTGAGTTGTTGCGATTTAGAGGGCGTAGTAGGAACAGAACTGTGAATTTGTAGACCTCGCTAATTCCTGAACTTCGTTTGAACTGTGAACATTCCAGAAAAAGATTGCATTGAGAGACTAAGCGTACTCGCGATCAAGTGGATATCATTTTCCAACAGGAGCTAAAGCCTATTCAAAAAGAATTGAGGACAGCCATAATGAGCTCGAAAAAGAAATTTTGCGACGAAAGTTTTTGTACTAATAAAAACAGGGAGATATTCTACGGGGAGATAAATACAATGAAGCAACGACCACGAAAAATAATAATACTGTGGTGGGTGCACTATTCAAGATCTAGTAATTCTCGAGGACATAAAGCCCCATGAGATTATACATTTCACTGCGCAAGAAAAAGAAGCAGAATGGCGACGCAAAATGAATACGAAAATGAGTGGCGGGCCAGAAGGAATCCCACCAGAGGCTGTGCGGTCAATATTGCTTCAGAGACACAACCAAACAGGATGTTTCATGTGATGAATTTGGCACTTAAAACAACTGTAAAGACGTCGACATTCCGTTACATTCAAAACTAGTTTCATTTGACGTTGCCAGTTGAATTGTCATGCACTAAATTCCTTATAACAAATAAGTATTTAGTTTCTGGAGTTATGCTGTGTGCCTCAGGTCGATTTTTTGGATTAAATTATGAACTAAACTAAATTGCTGAGTAGTTCACAATAAATATTCAAATGTGGCAGTAACATCAAAAAACAAGCTGTGCCTGACTATTAGAAATACTAAATTGTCGACTTTTCGTTTTCGTGGATAAAGGAAATATTGTTGCGTTTTTGCCTTGTCACTCAAGGTTCGAATCACTGGATTGTGAATAAATACAACTGCTTCAAATTTGAAGTCACACAAATTTATTTACACAACACAATAATTACACAAGACAAAATTAACAATTAATTACTCCAATTATAACACACTATTTAATTATCACTTTAATAATCGCTTTAATAATTGCTTTAATAATCACTTTAATAATCACTCTATTTAACCTTCACTATATCCCGTTTGAAATAAGACTCATCATTCCACATTAATGTACACCTTTATTAACCAAAATATTTGTTTCCAGAATAAGCCTGAATGCTCTCCAAGAATCGACCAAATATAAGAACAATTATTTAAACAACTTATTCTATTCTAATCTAGGTGTCATCCTAACACTACCACTTAAGCCTGTTCGCTCGCTCTAAATGCATCCCCTTTGGTTTACATTTCCGTCCTTACTGTATGCGATAAACCACGTCGTTCAACCTTTTAATGACAGTATAAGGTCCTTCCCATGTGGGTTGCAACTTCGGTGATAATCCCTTCTGCCGTTGCGGGCTGTGAAGGGTTGTGACCAATTGCCCTTACACGAAGCCTCGATTATTTGCTCGTATGTCATATCGATCTTTCATTCGATCACTCGATATCCGAATTTACTCCCGTACAAATTGATGTACTTCATTCAGTTCCTCTTTCATCCGGTCGTAGTAATCCTGTCCGCATATAGCTGCTGATGGAACACCTCCAAACTTTAAATCCCCCGGTAATCGCAGATTGTCCCCAAATATGGTTTAAGCTGGTGTCACTCCTCTTGTGTCATATACTGCTGATCGGTAGGCCATCAGGAACATCGATATATGTTGATCCCAGTTGCATTGGTTCCTTTCCACAACCTTTGCTAGATATTCCTCCAATGTACCATTGAGTTTTTCCACCATACCGTCCGACTGTGGGTGTAAAGGCGTCGTTCTTGTTTTATTTTGGTATCTGACATATTTCCTGAAATACCACCGTTTCGAAATTCCTTCCTTGATCCGTGTGAATTTCCATCAGTACACCAAATGTGCGAATCCAATTATTGACCACGGCATCAGCTATTGTTGTTGTCTCCTGATTGGGTATGGGGTACACTTCCGGCCATTTGCTGAAATAATCCATTATTACTAGCACATATTTATTTCCGTTCTCGGTGGTCGGAAATGGCCCCGCCACGTCCATTGCAATTCTCTCAAATGGTGCCCCGACATTATATTGTTTCATGGTTCCACGGCTTTTTCGTGCTGGTCCCTTTACTGCCGCACATTGGTCACATCTTCGACACCATTCTACTACTGACTGTCTACATCCGCACCAGTAAAAACGTTGGCGAATTTTGGCTAATGTTTTATTAATCCCTATGTGACCTCCACTTGCTCCTCCATGATACTCCTTGAGGATTTCCGCTATCCGACCTTTTGGCACCACAACCAACAATTATTTTACTTTACCATCCGTGCTTTCCCACTTTCTTTTTAAACATCTATTTTATATGTGAAAGATATCCCATTGAGCCCAATAAGCTTTTACAATACAATGGGGGTTTTGTCGGCTATCTCACTCCATGTGGGCCGGTGTTCCTTTTCCTTATGTTTCATGATGAATGACAGGTCAGCATTCCGTAATTGCTCCTTCTTGATCATTTCATCTGTCTATTACTCATCTGGTAGCACTTGCATGAGCCGAATATCGATGATGTTTTCCTTACCCTCCACACACCCACAATGCTTGCATTCCACGGGACATGGCCTTCTTGATAATGCGTTGGTATTTCCATGTGCTCTTCCCTTCCGATGATCAATTTGGAAATCGTAGCTTTGCAAACGTTCGGTCCAACGTGCTACTTCTCCCTCTGGATTTTTGAATTGTAACAACCAGCGCAAAGCTCCATGATCCGTCCGTAGAAGAAATGTTTGGCCATAGAGGTACTTATGGAAGTGCTTAACACATTCCAGTATAGGCAACAACTCTTTCCATGTCACACAATAATTTCGTTCCGATTTTGATAACATCTTGGAGTAATATGCAATAACTCGCTCCTCACCATTTGTAGACTGTGATAATACTCCTCCTATACTATCATTACTTTCATCGGTGTCCAAAATGAATTTAACGTTGGGTATAGGGTATGCGAGGATTGGTGCTTCGCATAATCGTCGTCTTAGTTCCACAAACGCCTCTTCTTGATTATCCTTCCATTCGAATGCCTTGTCCTTCCTAGTTAACTCGTGTAAACTCTTTGCGATACTGGCAAATCTTGGCACGAATCGTCTATAATTGGTGCACATCCAAGGAAGCTTCGTAATTCATGTAAGTTTTTAGGTCGTGGCCGTTATTCCATTGATCCAATGTATTCCATTGATTGTTACCTTATGACCAAAATATTTTGCTTCCGTCCTAAATAGCTGGCATTTCTTTGGACTAAGCTTTAATTAGGCGGCCTGTATCCGATCCAAAACCTCTGCTTAATTCCTTAAATGGCATAACGTTAAATTGCCATAATCCGTTACCCACACTGAATGCCGTTTTCTCGCGATCTTCCTCCTGGACTTCCACTTGCCAATAGCCGCTTTGCAGATCTAATGTCGAAAATAGTCGAGCACCCGATAATGTGTCTAACGTGTCATCGATCCTTGGCAATGGGTAACTATCCTTTTTCGTCACAGCATTTAATTTTCGGTAATTCACGCAGAATTTCATGCTACCATACTTTTTCTCGACTAACACCACTGGTGAACTCCATGGACTGCTTGATGTTTCGATTACCCCTGCTGCTTGCATATCTCTTACCATTCGATCCACTTCTCCTTGCTTTGCCAATGCTAATCTCCTGGGTGGTTGTCGAATCAGCTTTTCTGCTCCTGTATCTATTCGATGTTTTACCATTGTGGTTCTTCCATTATTGTCCAATGTACTGCAGAATATTGGCATGTCCCGCTAGAGCAATTGTTTTGCCAAATTGTGAGATTTTCGGTCCATTCCTCCAAGAGTTGATCTATAATTTCTTTTTGCCCATGCGAGTTAGACGTCTTAATCGGATTTTTCTGCTCGCACTTCACTATCGCAGATATCTCTTCGCATTTTCCGATTTTTGTCCCTTTCTTGATGGGTTTCGTCTTATCCGAGAGATTTAGAGTCTTAATTGGTACTCTATTATCGCTGTCTGGTTTCACCAGAACTTTCCCGATCATAATTTCTGTGGCTCTGCTCTCCGCTTCATTGGCTTCCACAACCTGGGTGACCAAGAATCTCCCTCCAATCTTGCCCATACTATTGTTTCCGAGTTCGGTGGCAGCTTCCCGCGATGATCCATTATAATTTGCCTGGTCGTTTCTCCTATAGCGCTAACGGGAAGTGGCAACTCGATATTATCGTAGGTTAATACACCCCGCCCAACGGTATTTTACATTCACCACCTTTAGTGGTGAATGTAAAATACTGCTACCCATACTAAAATGCATAATCTTAGTTTTGCCACTTAAATAAGCTTAAATAATAACATAAGCTCATATCGCACCCACAATAACAGAAGCAACTATAGTGCCTTATGTATATCAAAAATAAACGAGGCCCCAAGACGGAGTCTTGAGGAATACCAATGTTTAAACCATAAGAACCGCCCATAATTTCGTTCACCTTAACGGCAAGATTACGATGTGCAAGATACGAGTTAAACGGGTTGCATTTGAAACGCGATATTTTAAAACGCGAATTATCAAAACGCGATATTTCAAACTGCGATACGGTACAAAACGCGATATGGTACAAAACACGATATGGTACAAAATGCAGCATGTCAACACGCGATATTTTAAAAATTTAAAAATCGATAGGAGCGAAAGTTTAGGGTCGGGTATATCAGGCGAGTGAAGCTACAATAATTCAGCTCTTGGACGAATGAACCGCTCAACTTTGTAACATCTGCCAAAATAATGTTTGTAATTAGCACTCAGAAAAAGTGACTGTCTGTAAGGGCTGTGTCAATAATAATTAATTATTTAGTTATCTTTAGTTTTTATGAAATATTAATTCTGTTGTTGAATTTTATAATTAAATAAACCTGAAATTTAAAAATTCCTTTGAATTTTCCTTTAAAATGATTTTGAGTTCGAGAAACTCATCATCGTATGCTTTTACGTAAGTCAAATGACTCATGCTGATTAGGATTAAGAATTAAAAATGGTAATGAAATTGAACTGAACTATAAATATTTTGCTCACGGAATGCTCACTATTTAATTCGTATCTCAATTTGAGGATTTAAATACTTATTATTTTCCATTATTTCGTTGTGCACTTTTATCGCGAGATTATACTATCATAAAGAAAAAGTGAGAATATGTTTTTTCGTTATATGATAATTTTGAAATATGTAGGTACAAAGGGCCGAATGTCGAAGGGCCGAATGTGTCGAAGGGCCGAATGTCGAAGGGCCGAATGGGTCGAAGGGCCGAATTTATTTTTTTGTTTTTAGAAACAAAACTTTTTAAATTTGTTGTTTTATAACAAAATAAAATATTTTAAGAATATTTTCATATATTTTTATTTTTCATATTTTTTTATAGAATATTTTGTAAATTTTTTTTTATTAAACATAAATGAATTTCGTATGAATTTATGTATTTTAATATTTTTCATCTTTGAATATTATGAAATTCCACGTATCCGGTCAGCGATACATTTTGGTGAAGGAAAATTTTGCCATGCGCCACCAGAGACATTCGGCCCTATTTGTCAGCTTTCTGATAATAGGTATATGGTACAAAAAATAAAAAAAATAATTAAATTAAATAATTAAATTGAATAAAAAATATATTTATAAAAACAAAAAAAAAATCAAAAAAAATTCGGCCCTTCGACACATCCGGCCCTTCGACATTCGGCCCTTCGACACATTCTGCCCTTCGACACATTCGGCCTTTCGACATTCGGCAGTTCGATATTCGGCCCTTCAACACATTCGGCCCTTTGAAATTCAGCCCTTTGATATCATACCATAATTTTTATTTATTTTTTATTTTGAACTAGTTTCTAGAGTTCTTTCTTCGTCAGCCCATTCTCTATTCTAACTTTCGTTCACATATTTTCCTTTATCTATATTATATTCGTACAATGAAATTAAAACAGAGAAATAGCTGACGAAGCAAGATCTCTCGAAACTAGTCCAAATAAAAAAATAAAAATTATTGCATGAGCCATTTATTTTGAAAGTGGTTTAAGTCAATTTTACAAAAAAAAAATAGTTAATTGTAACAATAAAATTCACAATTCTTTTTTATATTTTATGAAATGTATGTGTAAATGCATTTTATAAATTATAAAAAGAATTATAAGATTGTGATTATTGTTACCATTAACTATTTTTTTTCTAAAATGGACTTAAACCACTTTCAGAATAAACGGCTCACATAAAGAAAAACATATTCTCACTTTTTATTTAAATCTAAAATTAAATTCTTGGAATATAATATGTAGTAATTTCTTGGTCACAACATCAGATTGGCGATTTATTATTACTTTCATACTTCTGTTTAAAGTATCTGAAATATTGCAGTATTAATGAAAATAATTTTCAGTATTTAATTTGGGGAAAATATTAAAAATGAAAAGAAGTAAGTAAAAGATCGTTTTGATAAGATCGTTCTTCATAGAACACAAAATTTTAGTCAGTGTGTTGTAATATTCAGTCACCATGGCCTGATCAGATTATTGGAATTTTTAATGATCTTATCAGATCGAAATTGGATTTTACTTCTGTTACAAAACTTGATCGAAAATTTAGCTTCAAAGAACGTAAAAACTTAATATTTCAAGTATACAAGAAAGTTTCAATTTTTACTTTAAGAAACCATTTTCTTGTAAGCATTTTCTTTGCGTAAGTGTCCCAGGACAAGGGAGTTATTTGAATTGTACACGGATCTAGTGAGGATGACATTTACATCCTGTAATGTTTGTTTTAATGATTTGGTCTAAAGAAAACACCTGACGAGTGTAAAATAACCATAATCTGGCCGCTACATAAAACGCGTTTCTGTCCTTTTATTTATGCAGCTGCGTTTTATCAATTTTAAGGTACATCATCGAATCAAGTGTTCTAAATTTAAACGAACAGGAGTTAAAATTTTAACTAAATGATAATGAGCTCTTGGAAAACATTAAATTTTTAGATTCATGAAAATGCGGGGTTCAATCGAAGTACATTACATCAGTTAAGTATGCATCGTATCGACATGCGATTTTTTAGAATAAATGTAACATTCTAAGGCATCATTTACTTTAAACGTAACCTTAAAACAATCTAAGGCGCCGGTTCTGTTCGTTACTTGTTCCTAAAAACACAACATTTATTTCGACTGTCATTAAAATTTATGTTGCCAGTTTCTCATCTAATTAACAACGAAATAATTAATCATCATTGATAAATTAGCAAAATGGCTTTTTCCATAAACCTCATCAATATTCAAGTAATCAATCACAAAGAACGTTAATTAGACTTTTTTTTTTGTTACGGTAATATTTTATGTGCGCGACCGGCGACAAAAAATATTGTTACGTTGCAAAATATCTCAGAAAAGGTATTTTCGGTACAGTTAACACCTCCAACCAACATTCAGTTACCCTGGACATTAACTTCTACTCGAATCGGTTGGACTGTAATGAAATTAAAAATAAAAACAAACAACCGACGGTTTTAATTAGACAATTTTCCTTTGGTTCAAAAATAAAAAAATATTTTTTTTTTTTTGGATTAACATTTCCCTTTTCTTTTCTGTTTCAAGGATTATTTTGGTGTTCTACTCTAGGAACAAAACAAACAAGAATATAACAGAAATAAACAAACAAAAAAAGAAGCAAAAACTGTAGAGTTAAGTAAAAGGGAAAATCGAATAAAGCTTACACTAAGCTTTTTGATATATTTCAACAGTAAATAAAAACCAATTATGTTAATCGTATTCAATTCGTTCGTACAAGAGAAAAATATACGAATAATTATTATGGAAAATGGAACGGTCCTGGTGTTGAATTATTTTTGTTTTATTTTCGAAATGATGAATAGAAATGAAAATATACGGAAAATATATTTTTTCAATGCTCTGTAAAGGTGAATAACATAATTTAAGTTAATTAAGCGTTATTTGTGTAAATGAATGTATGTTTGTTGTATATTTGCATTGATTTTTTACGAGTTAAAATCACCAATAAAATAGAAATTCACGATCATTATTATTTTTATTGTGGTAAAAATATATTTGAAGGAATCAAATAAATACTAGAATTTTATAGTTTTATTAATACTGCTTCGAAGCATATGTACACACGCTTATGTTTCGCCCCCTCATGTCACACATTAGAATCACGCGGCTGGATCAAACCAGAAATGCCGCTTATTAACATCAATGAACTTTAATATAATGTTTTTATTGGTTTCTAGCTCGGATTTTATAATTGAAATAATTAATTATTAAGCTTTCGATGTCACTTCGACATCATTATCAAAGCTAATGAAAATGTGTTAAACAAAATTTCCGTTACAAAATGTACAGAGCCTATACAGTATTTTTTAGATAAATACAAAATTAATAAAAGGTATATTTAAAAGTTATAGAAATGATTTGAATGTATAAAATAAAAATACAATTATTTAAAAAGAATTTAAAAATTTTAAAATTAAAATGACAATAAGGAAAACAAACCCAAATTAGACAAAATAATCATAAACATTTCCGATATAAGCACAATCATTATTATTGTTTATAGAATTAGTACTAGATTCAATGTACAGCATTTCCAACATTGGCCTCTTTCTAAAATTTCGTTCTTTATCAAGTGACATTATCTAAATTAATTATATGACTTGTATATTTTAGATGTGTTGTAAATGCACTCGTACTTTGTCCGTTGTCGTTTTTTTTTATGTTTTAATCTATGCAATCTGTTCTGGGGCCGAAGCACTCCCAACTCTTTCGCAGTTCACTTTTACCGTCCTACTTTACGCATTGCTTGCCAAATCGAGGACGTACGGCTATAGGTCCGATTTACGTAGAACCATCTGCACATTGCATTGCTCCATGCCAGCCTATGGTACTGACATGGAAGATGGGTCGGCCCATGAGTTGTGCACTCCGACAGGGGGTCATAGTTGTGTTCATTTCCATTATCGATCGTAATCAAATGATGAAAAATCCCTTTTGCATCCTGCCCCTCTCGGGATTCGTACCCGGTACCTCCCGATCCAAACGCCAAAGCTTTAACCACTGTGCCGTTTGGTCGTTGTTCGTTATCGTTATTTACGCCATTTTTATATTGATAAACTCGTTTTTCTAAAAATTGTTTGGTTTGACCTATATGAACAACATTACAATCACGTTTAACTTGATAAACTTAATTCGACTGTTTTTTCAACGGTACTGGATCTTTGAGTTTCGAAAAAATGGAATCTTCTAAACTAAATGTTGAGTTACCAACAATTTTGAAATTAAAATTTTTAAACAGAAGTTTTATTTTTTCATACAAATGTTTTATATATGGAATAGATAAATAATGTTGAACATAACCGAATATTAGAATTACTAACAAAATTGTTTTGTTTCCAAAATCTTTTATTAATTAATTTTGCCGGATAATGGTTGTGACAAAGTTATTCTTTCAAAATTTTAAAATTTTTATTATGGAATAATTTGTCTGAAAGTTTTAAGATTTTTTGGGCCAAAACATTTACTGTCATATGAAGTAGGAAACCAAGAATGAAAATTTAGATATCTGCCAGACCAACTATCTTTATGATACCAATCGAAAGAAATTTTGCCATCCGGTTCGTGAATCAAAAGTAAATTTTAAAATGCAATTTTGTTTGTAACTTCCTTTTGTAAAGTAAACTTTATTCGACTATATATTTTATTAAAACTATTTAAAAATATTTCAATTTTATTTTCTGGCATAGCAGTAATAATATCATCCATATAACGATAATAAAATAAAGGCAGGAAATCTAAAGAATCTAGTGCTCACCTCTCTACAATTTCCAATAACAAGTGAGCTAATATCGGACTTATGGGAGAACCCATTGTAGAACCAAAAATTTGTTTGTAATTAATATTGTTAAAAAAAATTCTGAATTATTTAAAACAATGCATAAACATTCAAGAAATTGAACTTTCGTTAATTTGGATTTTGCATTCTTTTTAATATTTCTCCAATTTTTACTGATAATATCCAAAACTAAATGACTATCTACAATGAAATTACGTCTAAAGAAATTAAAATAAAATGTTGAGGTATAATAACGTTTCGAATTTTAAGTTTGAAATCTTCGGAATTTAGAACAAATGAAGAATTTTTACCTACATTAAATTTAATAATATTACCATTATCCGGCAAAATTAATTAATAAAAGTTTTTGGAAAAAACACAGACAAAAAAACAGTCGAATTTAGTTTATCAAGTTAAATGTGATTGTAATGTTGTTTATATAGGTCAAACCAAACAATTTTTAGAACAAAGAGTTTATCAATATAAAAATAGCGTTAATAACGATAACGAACAAAGTACGAGTGCACTTACAACACATCTAAAAAATACAAGTCATATAATTAATTAAGATAATGTCAAGATTCTTGATAAAGAACGAAATTTTAGAGAGGCCAATTTTGAAAATGCTGTACATTAAATCGAGTACTAATTCTAATAAGTGATCCAATAGGAGGTACTTTTTCCATTTGAGATTCATGAGTGACAACTGTCATGCTCATATGACATTTGTGTTAAGTATTCATTGACATTTCACCATGAAAAGACTTAAGGCGTTGCCACATTACAATTTCTACGAACGTTTTCTGAAAACGTTTTTTTCATTTACGAATAAATTATTGCATATATTTTATTTACATCAATGAGATATAACGTAAAATATCTTTATTTATTAGCCAAAATAATAAATTTGCAATTATAGAACCATTTTAATTGAAAAATAGCCATTTTTCTATTTTGCCGTTCCTAAAAACGTTTTTTTTTTTTTTGTAAAAGGTATAGTTTTAATCATACTATTCTTTGAAACGGATTCCGAACTCACCCAAAAGTCTTGAACGTTTTTTTTTCTACGTTGCTTTTTCTTCGTTTTTTTCTAAGCTCACTTCGTTGATTTTTGACAATACAAGCAATTTTCAATTATCGGTCAATCGGTCTTTTATTTTTGTCTTTAATTTTTGTGGCTGTTCATTTTTTAATAAATTAATTTTTTTATTAAAATTTCATATTGTAAAAAATTTGGATTTTTAAATACCTTTGTTACATACCTACATATTATGAAAAATTAATTTTTGAAGAGGAATTTGAGGCCAAACTAATTAATGAAGTGGAAATTCATGTGATTATATATAACTAAACTTTACCGCATTTCAAAAATAAAACAACAAAAAACAGATAGCTGGAACGCTATTTCAAAAATTCTCGGAAAACTAGGTATACATATTAGTATTCTCAAAGCACGGTTCACGATAACAAACCTTATTGAATTCACATCACAAACTTTTGATACGATGGAGGCAGGGAATGAAGTTGATGTCATCTTCACGGATTTTAGCAAGGCGTTCGACAGGATTTCTCATGAAGTCATCTTGTTCAAGCTTAAGGCCTTGGTTTTCCTCTTCAAATTCTCTGTTGGGTCGGCTCTTATCTAAAAGAGCGTGTATACCATGTACTGTTCAGGTCATCAGTATCAGCTCGTATCTCAGCAACATCCGGAGTGCCCCAAGGCAGCCATCTGGGTCCATTTTTTTCAGTCTGTCAATTATCGACGTTGAATGTTTGATTAAAAATTTATCCATATCTATATACGCCGATGACATGAAGATTTACAAACTGATTTCAAACACAACGGATAAGAGCCTATTACAATGCGACCTCAACAACTTCTCCACTTGGTGTGCTAAGAACAACCTCGATTTGAACGTGGGTAAATGCAAAACAATCACCTACTCTCGAAAACGTGCACAGTCCATCTCTCGCGACTATTACATTAACAGTGACGCCGTTACCAGAGCCAGTTCTGTTCGAGATTTGGGGGTCATTTGCGACAGTGAATTGAATTTTAGACATCACATCGATCGTATTATCAGCCAAGCCAATTCTGCGCTAGGTTTCATCAAGCGTTGATCGAAGGAATTCGACGATCCTTATGTTACGAAGGCTCTCTATTCCACATTCGTTCGTCCCCTGCTCGAATATGCTAGCCAAGTGTGGTCGCCTTATCATGAGGTTCACATTAAGAGGATTGAAGCAGTCCAGCGTAGATTTCTTCGTTTTGCTTTACGCGGACTACCGAGGGTGGATATGTTCAACCTGCCTCCATATCAAGATCGCCTGCAGGTAATTAATTTACAATCACTTAGTAAGCGCCGAGTTGTTGCGGACGTGGCTTTCATCCATCAAATACTAACTGGGGGTATCGATTCTCCTGTTCTGTTAGGTAAAATCAATCTAAATATAAATTCTCGGGATTTAAGATCAGTACCTATGTTTAGAATCGACCATCATCGAACTGATTGCGAAAAGAATGAGCCCGTCTCTAGAATGTTGTACGAAGCTAATCAGCACTGCCATCTTATCGATTACAATATGACAAAACGCACGTTGAAAAAACGTTTTTATTTTTCTTGACTATGGTTTGATATTTTATTTAACTTATTTGTTTTTTGTTTTTTTGTGTCATTTTATTTTGCTTGACTTTATCTTTTATCTATTTTAATTTTTTTTAATCTATCAAATCTGTTTGTACTAAGCAGACTAGACTTCCGTTTTCCTGCCGTCTTATATATATATATATATATATATATATATATATATATATATATATATATATATATATATATATATATATATATATATATATATATATATTTTATTTATTTAAATCATATTGTATTGAAATTTTACATCTCCTTCATTAAAACACGAGTTAGCAAAAATTTCTCTGATGTCATATCCACGTGAAGCAGGAACAATACACGAATTCATAGCGGTCGAAGAGGGCGATGATGGTTGTACATTACTATGTATGAGTTCCAAGTCATTTATTTCGGACTTTACAATATTATGTAGAATTACACATGACATCACAATGTTATTCATTGTTTTGTGATGTTTTATCTCAATCCTTTTCAACAAAATCCTTCATTTATTGGATAGTATGCCGAATGCATTTTCAACAATCCGTCTTGCGCGAGAAAGTCTAATAATAAAATAAATAAAATTTTAATATCTCTCAAAAAAATTTAAAACTAAAAATTTACCTATAATTAAATATTCGACGAATTTGAGTTAAATTCTGCCCTGGATATGGGGTTAGCAGTGTGGGTTTTAATGAGAAAGCCTCATCTCCTACCAGTACGTATGGAACCTTTATGTTAGAGTTGGGCAAACATGTCTCATCCGGAACATGTAGGCTTTGTGGGTTATTCATCCACATTCTGCCGAATTGCGAGTTTCTAAAAACTGCAGAGTCAGAATTAGACCCATATGCCTCGATGTCAACACTTATAAATTTATAATTTGCATCCACGACCGCCATCAGCACTGTGGAAAACCTCTTTTTATAGTTGAAATGCAAACTACCCGAATTATTTGGGGTAAACATGTCGATATGCTTGCCATCAACGGCACCCAAACAATTGGGAAATTTCCACCTATGGAAAAACTGATTGGCTATACAAGTCAAGTTATCAGCTTTAGGTTGTAGCAATGCGATTTTTAGAAGTATTTTGCTGATGGCTAATATTGTTTGATAGATGCATTTTTCAATCGTAGACCATCCCATTAAAAATCATTATGAGAGGTCTGTAAAACTGCATCCAGTAGCCAAAAACCTAAAAACAAATTATTTTTAAATTACTGTAATTTAATTAAGATGTTTTAAACCGGAAACTTACCTCAGAGTTATAACTAATTTTTGTTTTGCAGTTACAGTATCTTTTCTTCTTGCAAATCTCGAGGGTTTAATTTCATTTAATATAACAGAATGTTGGTGAGAATTTAACTAAATCACGACACAAATTTGGTTCACAAAATTTATTATTATTTATTAATTTTTTAAATTAAAACCTTTGCCATTTAATTGACATTTTCTCTTTCCATTGAAAATGTCTCACCAACATTCGCGTCCACCTAAAATAAAAGAAATCATACATTAATGAATTGAAATGTTACTTACCATAATCCACTGCGATTTATTCAGCCCTTAAGGCTCATAGTTTTAAATACCTGAAAAACAACAATATTATTGAATTTTATTACAGTAAAATTGAATTTATAATTATTAATTTGTATACTTACATTTCTTAAACACTATTTACAAAAATGTCAACAAAATAATTACAACCAAACCTGCCATTAAATGTAATTACTATGTAAATCAAAATGTAATAGAGGTTTGCGGTACAAATCGGTTCATTGTGCGCAAACGTAATATAATTTTGAGATTCATATACTACCGGGAAATTTAAGTTTCCTACTTAAAGTTTAAAGAAAGCTTTTTACTATAAATCTATTTTTTACTATAAATCTATTTTGGCTTTTCATCCATTTCTATTATTTGGCGGATTTTCCAGCACGACCACTTCTTTCCACATACAATGGATAAAATCAAAATGTATTTTGGACATTCGAAAATATATGAAATATTTCTCTGGATACCTCTCCAATAATTTTACAATAGTAAACTATTCGCCCAATTGTTTCCTACGAGAATTAATGGGATGGATCCAATATTTGCGGCTTCGTTTATTTTTATAGTAAAAATACATCGTTTCCGTTTATAGTAAAAATACATTTTTTTCTTTTTCATAATCGTCCAACTGAACGCACTATTCGCGAAACAATAAATAAATTTCTAACTACTTTTTCATTATTGAATATTCATCAACCGACTAGAGTGCGTACAAGTCGATCTAATGTGAATATTGCTGCTGTAGCTGAAAGTGTACGTGAAGACCGCAATCAACCAATTCGTCGCCGTTCTCAAGCTCTGGGTCTCTCGTATGGCACATTGTAGCGTATTTTGAAGAGAGATCTTGGTTTGAAGCATACAAAATACAGCTTGTCCAATAATTGAAGGACGTTGGACAAGCTCTAAATTGATCCGGTTTTTTTATCGAAAAATTTTGTTCAGCGATGAAGCTCATTTTAGGCTGAATAGATACGTCAACAAATAAAATTGTCGTATTTGGGCTGATGAACAGCCAGAAGATATTCAAGAGCATCCAATGCATTCTGAAAAATGCACTGTTTGGTGCGGTTTACGAGCAGGTGGCATCATCGGTGTTTTTAGAAAAATTGTTAACTGGACAGAATATCGACTAAGAAAAATGTTGATTGTAAAAATGCAGATTTCAGAATATCAGCACTAAAATTTGAATTTGTATTTGTAGGTAGAATATTATTAAGTTATGCAATTTATTTACTATCTTGTTTATTTTAACTAGCTATATGTAATTGAAATGGTATAAAACAAAAAAATTTTGAATTTAGAATTCCAAAGAAAAACAATTATGCAATAAGTAAAATGGAATTTTTTCATCAGATTAAAACCGGAACTTGAATCGTAAGTTTGTATTAATAGGAATATTATTATTTTATTAAAAACCATGCATGATGACTCCATTTCGGATCACCACTAAAGGCTCAAGTGAATCACTTTACAACTCTGTCCATTCAAAAGCTCATTCAATCATCGAACGAGTATTTGGTGTCCTAAAAGGGAGCTGGATATGTATACTGCACACTCGTGAATTACATAATACACCTGAAAATTCTGGACCAATAGATAATGTGGGCTGTATGCTTCATAACTTATGTATGATGTATGTATAATATGCTAATAGACGAAACATATTAATAGAAACTGAGGAAAATATTAAAGTGACAACTGAAAATTTTGCAGAAGAAGCTAAAAGACTTCGAAATGTAATAAAAAATAATTTATAAACTTAAAATAATATTCGTTTTTATGTTTGGATATCTATATTTAGTTCAGTAGCTCACACAATAAAACACCTATTGATTTTGGGGGTTGTTGTGACAAACACCTTAATAGTTCTTATTTTTATTGGTGGATTAAGCCTTTTGTAGTTATTCTGCTTTCCTCTAAAGTTCTCAACAATAAATATTATTTATATGTCATTATAATATATGTCATTATGTTTAATCATCACATTCGTTTAAAATTTAAAAAAAAATACATTTAAAACTAATCTAACTATAATTATATTCAACTCTTCTTCTGTAATTTGTAACTCCATTCTTTTTGTTCCTAATTTCTCGGCCTTTAATTATTCATTTAAAGCATAATTTTTTGTTTAGTGGCCCACTTTTTCAAATTTTAATATTTCTTTTATCGTTAGCTTGATGTCTCGATATTTTTTTTTGTCTAAGGTGTTTCTCGGTACTTTCAGCAAATTTTCTGAAGCGCTTGTGATGTGCTTTTTGTGGCTCTATTTGTCGTTTCAGCAGAATTTTTTCGTTATTTTGAGGTTGTGCATCGTTAAGACTAATAACAGGCGACCTAATTGAGGGTACTATTTCAGACCTATTGTTTGTAGATGTTGTATGTATGTTAAGTTTTATGGTGGAATTAAATGTTACGTCTGGTTCTTGTACATTAAATAAATTTGATTCAGTACCTTCTTCTTCTATCAACATTTCGACTTCCTTTTCAGTTGTTACGTCATTAAACCCACAGTATGGAATGTCGTTCCCTTTAACCTTTTTCGATAATGGTAATCGAGTCGATACACACTCGTTCTTCAAATGGAGTGAAACTTTTAATTTTATATGGCCCTCCTGTACCCGACATATGAGTTTTATTCGACCTTAATTTGCTTTTTATGCTGTATTTATAGTATCTCCAAGCCTAGTAATATATTTTAAATTTCATATAACATGTATAAAATAAATATCAGCTTAACCTCACTTTTTGCCAGCTATTTGATGTTTTTTTCTGGAGGAGCCGCTTCGTTTAATTTTATTGTTACTTAGAACTCTACAACCTACACAGTACACTGCTTGCTTGCTATTTCATTAAATTTATGAAGGAAAAATGTTAAAAACAAAAATAGTACGGTTCGAAAAATAAAAGAGTGAGGGTGCATTTTTTTCAAGCGATACATTCTCACGTGTTTCAATTACTCATAATTATTACAGTTTCCTAATAGTCCGGAACATCCACCATCGTTTTATGTTTGGCGAGCAATGACATGCGGGAAAACGTACCCAAGGGCATGAACATGCTTTACCCCATGTGTGACATTTACATGGCAGCGTATGGGTACGGACAAATAGTTTTATTCTTGCTTGTTGTTTTTTCTATTAAAAGAATAAAATATTTGTAAAAAGTAAAAAAGAAATTGGTTTCATGATTAAATATTTTGTCGTCATTTTTTACAGCGCTAGTTGTTTAGTTTGACTTCTCTTAGTTATTATAGTGCTTTATGTTTCGGGTAAGCTGGCCCATGAAATTAAACCGTTATACTTAATAAATTTTATTGTGATGAGTGTAAGCCACTTATTGTTTAAAATTATATAGTGATTTAATTAAGTGGTAAATATAGTGTCGTACGATCGTCAAGCAGACGTTTAGATACCTTGACATCCTGAAGATAACCAACAAAACTTCACAAAATAAATTTACTTCGGCAATTAGGAAATTAAGTTTGATTGGTATTACAATTCATCAAATCAATTAAAAAATATTTTATAAATTTCTACTAGCGAGGAAATTAAATAAATATTACAAAAATAATAAAAGTGTTCGTTCACCATAATATTTTTCCAACCATAAAACGATCTTAGTGTGCGAATAAGAATAGTTTGCGTCATATACTTTTTTTATGGAAATGTATTAGAATGTTGCTATAAAAAATTCTCTGGTTAGTATTTTTTCCATTTTCTTATGGCAACACTACATTACTACATAAAAAACGATTTTGTCGGTAAAATTTTACTGATTTTTTTTTTCGTTTAATTCTATTAAGTAGGATATCTATATTTTTATTTATCGTTTTGTTTTTTACTGACAGTAAATAAAGTATTTCTTGGTGGAATAAAGGCATAATTTATAACTACGATAAAATTTATCATATAATCCAAGAAAGTTCACCAAAACAAAAATAAAATCTCTATTACATATTTTCGAAAATTTCAAGTACATACATAAAGGGTGATTTTTTTGTGGTTAGGATTTTCATGCATTAGTATTTGACAGATCACGCGGGATTTCAGACAAGGTGTCAAAGAGAAAGATGCTCAGTATGCTTTGACATTTCATAATGAATAGACTTACTAACGAGCAACGCTTGCAAATAATTGAATTATATTACAAAAATCAGTGTTCGGTTCGAAAAGTGTTTCGCGATTTACGTCCGATTTATGGTCTACATAATCGACCAAGTGAGCAAACAATTAATGCGATTGTGACCAAGTTTCGCACTCAGTTTACTTTATTGGACATTAAACCAACCACACGAATGCGTACAGTGCGTACAGAAGAGAATATTGCGTCTGTTTCTGAGAGTGTTGCTGAAGACCGTGAAATGTCGATTCGTCGCCGTTCGCAGCAATTGGGTTTGTGTTATTCGACGACATGGAAGATTTTACGCAAAGATCTTGGTGTAAAACCGTATAAAATACAGCTCCTGCAAGAACTGAAGCCGAACGATCTGCCACAACGTCGAATTTTCAGTGAATGGGCCCTAGAAAAGTTGGCAGAAAATCCGCTTTTTTATCGACAAATTTTGTTCAGCGATGAGGCTCATTTCTGGTTGAATGGCTACGTAAATAAGCAAAATTGCCGCATTTGGAGTGAAGAGCAACCAGAAGCCGTTCAAGAACTGCCCATGCATCCCGAAAAATGCACTGTTTGGTGTGGTTTGTACGCTGGTGGAATCATTGGACCGTATTTTTTCAAAGATGCTGTTGGACGCAACGTTACGGTGAATGGCGATCGCTATCGTTCGATGCTAACAAACTTTTTGTTGCCAAAAATGGAAGAACTGAACTTAGTTGACATGTGGTTTCAACAAGATGGCGCTACATGCCACACAACTCGCGATTCTATGGCCATTTTGAGGGAAAACTTCGGAGAACAATTCATCTCAAGAAATGGCCCGGTAAGTTGGCCACCAAGATCATGCGATTTGACGCCTTTAGACTATTTTTTGTGGGGCTACGTCAAGTCTAAAGTCTACAGAAATAAGCCAGCAACTATTCCAGTTTTGGAAGACAACATTTCCGAAGAAATTCGGGCTATTCCGGCCGAAATGCTCGAAAAAGTTGCCCAAAATTGGACTTTCCGAATGGACCACCTAAGACGCAGCCGCGGTCAACATTTAAATGAAATTATCTTCAAAAAGTAAATGTCATGGACCAATCTAACGTTTCAAATAAAGAACCGATGAGATTTTGCAAATTTTATGCGTTTTTTTTTAAAAAAAAGTTCTCAAGCTCTTAAAAAATCACCCGTTATATTATAAAAATTAATTAAATTGTTGCAAGATTTTTATCTTATAAAAACTATTATTTGTTATGGGGAGAGGGACAAAATCCCGATATTTATAATCCCAAAGTACAAAATCCCGAAGGTTTATAAAGATCCCGAAGTAATAAATTCCCGAGAGTACAAAATCCCGAGGACATAAAATCCCGAGGGTACAAAATCCCGAGATACCAAAATCCCGAGGTCCCAAATCTCCCGAGGATAAAATCCCGAATACCTATGAGGATTTTAAGAATGCATCAACGTATTGGCCCAAAAAGTTCAAAGGAAACTTTTCGAAAAACCAATTAGAGCACATCGTGTAGACAGTCAAATTCTACTGCAATAACATTTGTCATATCACGTTGGGCCAACATTGGTCGACATTTTTGGTTTGCGTAGAAGCGGCTTAAGGCTAATATTTCTACACATTAAACAGCGGGTATAGACGCCTTAATATAAGTTGTATAAAAAAACAAAAATCTGATAAATATATTTTTTTTAACCATCTAAAAGTAACCGTTCTACCGTTATATAAAACCGTAATCGTTATATAAAAACATAAATTAAAAATAAAAATATTTCATTCGCTTAATATTTAAATAAATTCACTTAGTGTCATAATAAGTTACATTTTCAATACAAATTTAAATTTTTTGCAATGCATCCTAAATACTCATTTGCATTGATATATGCCTCCATGTTATTTAAAATATTTTTTAAATTTATTTCCCGTCTAACATACTTCATTTTTTTTTTAGGTTTGCCGCTGAAGATCGAATTTATTGTATTAATGACAACTGTCTACTCAATTTTTAAATTGCTTATTAAATGATACAGTCCAGTGTGAGATTTTCCAATTAAACATCCTAATCGTCTATGCCAATATTTTAATTTATTTTGTGTTCGAGGAAATTTGAACATTGTGTTCTCGTGAACCGACCAAAATGAGGGTGCAAATGCGGGAGCTTTGAATATACCTTTCGAATTTATTTTTTCATTTGCATAATTTTCTGCGAAAAATACCAATATTTTTGTAACATCCGGGTCTACGCTAGATATAATGTTTGAAAATATTTCGGTATATCCGAAGAAGGAATGAATGCCAACACCTTAAGCTTTCGCATTCCAAGTGAAAACATCTCTTCTGTTCCATAATTTTTGTCAAGCGTCCCCTTTTGAATCCTTCTCCATAAGATTTGCCCGAAGTGAAAAACGCAACCTTAAATTAGCACTAGGGAGAAATATTTTGAATGCCAGTATGGATGCTTTTTCGAAATCCGATAAAATATATTGTGGGTTTAGTTGAATGTTGATGTCGCACACATATTTAAATAAACAAAACAGCATTTCCTCATACAATTTCTGTGATTTTCTCGTCATTATGCAATATTAACGGCCCAATTTCATTATTATCCTTGGTACCAATCATTCCGTGGATCGTAAATAGTTGTCTAAATAAACTGGCTACCACTTTAAATGTTCCATCCATTAACCAGATCTTCGAGTTTGACAAATGTCGAACATTTGAAAATGTTCCTAATTTTGTGTTCCTAATAATGATTGCATCGTTTTCTATTAACTTTTTGTAATATTTGAGCAATATTTATTTCACTTAAGTTGCGCGGTTCATTTTTATTTAATTTTATTCTAACGCGATTAACTTTTTTTCTTAGCTTCTTTTGATGGTAAATATGTTTGACATGACTGTTCACATCGTACCACAGTTTCTGCAACAATTTTACAAATTGTGATTTTTTTGCGTTAACTTTAAGGAATTCATTACTTAAACAAATTTGTGAAGCTGAGGCTTCTGAATCATGGTTATAGGGTGTCGGTACTGATTTTATTTTACTTAAACAGATCGTTGTGGTTACCCATCCAGCATATCTTTCTTTTCTTTTGTCACCTTCCCAGTTTATCGTTGTTTTGTTTTCACTACTTTTGATATAAATGTACCCGTTTATTTCAATTATCCGGATTTAGTAAATTATCCTTTATAACGGATAAGTAAATTAAATTGACTATCAATTAAAAAACAAAAATAATTAAAATAAACACAGTGCAAAAAATATTTATGTAATTTAATAACGATAATCTGGTCGGGAATCACCTTTCTATTAAACATTTTTATATGCAAGACTTAATAAACTTTTTTCCCTAGTAAATATAACTATGAACGTGCGTAAAACACCAATTTCTTTGGAAGCAAAAATAAAGACAAGTTTATTAATTTTGCGCTAATCACTTAATTAAAATATTATATTATTTAACAATAAATATATTACATTTAATGATAAAAATCGTAATTCATATAAATTTAAATCAAAAAATTCGAAAAAAATCTACTCGTACAAAAAAATTTTCGAACTCGAAAATTTTTTAATTAAAAAACGTAGCAATACAAAAAACAAAAGCAAAGATAATAAATTTTGTTATGTAAGAATATATATTAGATATTATTTTGGAAATCAAAACAATTTTGTAATTTACTAAACTGGCGAAAATTAACTTGAATTTTGAATATAAGCCTTTTCCGGCCAGACATTTTTCATTCCAGCAAACGATTTAAGTGGTATGCACAAATGAGAATGTTGGTCCAAAATAAATACAAAAATAAATTTTTGACATGATTCGTACACGATTTTTACCCACACAATTGTGATGGCAGGCCGGAAAAGTGATAAACTTTTAATGCTTGGTTATAAATTAATTGACATTTGAATTTAGTATATTATATTAGTTTATTATAGAACACAAAAAACAGTAAAAAATAACATTACAAATTTAAGTTTAATAATGATTTTTGCAAAACTATATTTTAAATTAACAATAAATACAAAACATAATTATAAAAAATTATTAACATATTGATTTGATTAAAAAATAAAACAAAATAGAAGCAATATAATTAATAATGACTAAGAATGATTTGAATTCAAAATTTTTTAAAAAACATATTTATTTACATTAGATGGTACATTTTATATAATCATTAACTAAATGAAACAAAAGTTCGGAAACCTCTTGATTTCTGTTAATCCCGAGAAAATCTCGAATAAAATTAAATTCCGCGCGGAATTTATTTTTTTATTTTTATTTATTTATTTATTAATATTATGTGTATAAACTATAAAGTTTTTGTACAACAAAGAAACAGAACAAAATAACAAAAATAACAATACAACATAACAACAATTAAACATGACATTTTATTCGGGATTTTGTCCCTCACGATTTTGTACTTTTGGGGATTTTGTCCCTCGGGATTATGTAACTTTGGGATTTTGTACCCTCGGGATTTTGAACCATCGGGATTTTGTAAATAACGCATTACAAACTATGCGGGTTGGTATCGAAACGTTAGAAATGTTATTAGCGAAAAAAAATATCCCAAAATGCCATCCCGAAAATAATAATCCAAACAACAAAAATCTCGAAACTCATAATACGAAAAATATATTTACCAAAATAAAAAATTGCTCGAACCAAAAATCTCAAAAAAAAAAAAAACCGAATTAAAAATCCCAAAATTTACCGAAAGTAAAACCAAATGAGTTGAAATCTGCGGGCACTCATTTGGTTCTATTATCGGTAGATTTGAAAAAATGAAATCGTAGATAATTTGTCTTAAGGTATTTTTTAAAATATAAAATAAATATATTCCTATTATGTAGATTTATATTTCATTTGGGTCCTATTTGAAACGCGATATTTTAAAACGCGTTACGGTACAAAACGCGATATGGTACAAAACGCGATATTTATAAATTTGAAAGTCGATAGGAGCGGGAGTTTAGGATCGGGTAATATTAAATGGGTGAAGGGTAAATTTAGTTTCATTTTATAGGAATTTAAAAATCGATAGAAGCGAGAGTATATTTATATGATCGGGTTATATCAAGCGAGTCGCTACGCTCCTGTCGTTTCCTTCCTTAGTTAAAACAAAAATTTCAATTTATAGGAATTTAAAAATCGATAGGTGCGGGAATATAGGACTGGCTTATATCAGGCGGGTCGCTGCGCTCCCGTCGCTTCGCAATGCATATTCTGCACCATATCGCGTTTCGAGCGGATCCCATTTCATTTTCATATTTTCATTTAATAGACTTAAATAAATATAAAATTCAATGCAAATTTTGTTTTTTTCAAATTAATTTTTTCGTTCGAAAAATTATAAATTTACAAAAATTGATTTATAATATTTTTCGGCATTTTTATTTTTGGCAATTTGGTATTTGAGAAACTGCCTGCTAGTAAAATTTGGTCTAGTCAAAAACATCATTTTGGTAATAAAATATTCGGGAATACGATGGTATCCCAAACTATGCATGAGTGTAGGAAGACTATCAAGGCTGGTAAGCTTTGAAGTGTATAACGAGACTCTGCCCTTCTTAAATTTTGGTTGAACATTTCAAGACGACCATATACTGAATATCATTTGTTGTTATCGTTTTCTGTTATATTGTAACTAAATAAATAACGTATTAATATCTCTGATCTCAATTACACTAAAAATTCCTTCCAGATCAGGTTGATGGTTTGGTTCGTAACATCTAGCAAAAATGAAAGGATAATCAGAACCAATGATAAAATTTGGATTGCATTTTGTCTTAAATTAAATTTTTAAGTTACATTAACTTACATTTTAAATTATATTACAATCACATATTCTAGGGTTAGGCCATGAGATTCTACATATCCTTTTTAGACATTTATTGATGCACACTTTGAATTTAGAATCTCTTTGATGCTATTTCTGTTGCTTTACATAGTTTCAAAAGGGATTCCATCGAAAGTGCAAAACTTAAAATACAGAAATGAGAAAAAACAAGAAATCCCGAAAATGAAATTCATGAATTACTGAATTTTAGTCATTAGTTTAATTTAATAAATTTGCTCTAAATATTATATAAAGGAACTACAATTAGTTTGTCCGCATCAACATTTGATATCACTATATGTACTTAGTTAACCATTCAAATTTATGCTGTTTAAGCATTCATCATCATGATACAAAAATTTCTCTCTACCGATAGGCTCAATAGCTTGTATTGCTTGGTGAAACCAATTTATTATTGTCTTAAAACTTAATAAAAAGTAAAATTTATCGGATATACCCGATGTCTATGCTATTAATTTTATCGGTGTTGGAATTATCAAAGTTTCGACACCATTTGTTTTAGGCGATGTAGTTGTCTCTAGATAAGATAACTCGCCTTGTCCGTTTCATCCCATTTAGCTAAGAGCCATATGAAATCCAATGGTCGAAATTTTAGCTGTAAGCAATTTAATACTGTTTCTGGTGCTTACGATTGTTATATTAGTTAGCCCTGTCAAACCATCTATTAACGTACGCAACTAACTCCATAAGCAGGTTTCAAGATTCGTCCAAACGTATGCAAGTAATACATTTAATTGTGAAACTCTTTTAAACTAACTATAAACATTAATCTTTGATAATAATTTAGCTTTGAAACTTTTGAAAGCTTCTGAAAAAAATTAGATAAAACATTTTTTACCTTTATTTTACAAAATTTAAGGAACACTTTACTAATTATGGAAATTCTAGAACTCGTAATTATTGCAGTTGTTGTTTGTAAGTTGTGTGTGTATCAAAAATATTTATTTCTACATTTTGTCAACTAAATATGATATTTCATTTCGTTTACGGTTACCAAAAAATTTTTTAGATTAATTTTTCAGATGTGAAATGAGCAAAACTAAATGAAATTATTAACATGAAGCTGTATACCTATTAGTAAGTAGAGTAGAAGACGGAAAAGATTCTAGACAGACGATTTATTTTCTTCGAAATTACTTTTTTCACATTATATTATTACACGTACACTTTCTATATATTCATTCGAACGACTGAACACTTTAAAATAATTAATCTTAGTCAAAAAAAACTTTATCATTAAAAGAAGTTACATGAAAAAAGTATAATTTTCCTACACCATCATAAATCCACAACATATTGTGCCGGCTGTATAAGAAAATCAAAAAGTGGAATAAGTCGATAAAAAGTATTTGGCACAGCCATTGAAAAACAGTTAGTAGGGTAATGCAAAGAAAAGTTGCAAAAAAATTCATTTAATCTTATTATGTAAAACAATCAAATTAATCGCCGCATCATTACAACACAAAGCATCTCAACCGTTAATCATGTGCCATGCCATAAACAATTTTTATTTAATTTGTTTTTTGTGGATGATGCTCTAAATTAAGCAGTACCAAGCATACTGCTGACATCCATATCATCGTAAACATTTAATCGTAAACCACATCATCTTATTGACGGTTTTATTGGCTGTGGCCCAAATGATTTTCTTATGGAGATTTTACAGTTCATCGAAATAAAATTATATCGATATTGAGTAGATTTTGAATCGGATTGTTGCCATGAGGTGCATAAATTATGTGAATCAATTTAATTGCTATAATAATTCGACCATTTCAGGAACTTAGGGTGCAAGTGGTTAGTCCCAAGTACCCAAATATATGAAAATTCGAATACTATTGGAAAGTATTACATAATCGAAGGATCAACTGATACGATTCGTCTGGAAAAAATTATATCTGTGATTACGCGAGTTTGGATGTCAAATCCCACAAGAAACATTATGACTGAAAAAAAACGGAAAAATGTCATGACACGAAAAAGTTTGTAAATAATTCGCTGATGATGGGATAATAAAAGGGATATAGTCTTCAGGGTTTTCCAGAAGTGAACGATCAAACGAAGCAGGGTGATATGAGAGCTCATTTCCAACAAAAACAGCCAAGTAACGTTTTTTCAAATTGTTGATGGTACAAAAGTTATTCCACTTTTAGTGTTTTTAGTGATATCGCATGCCCACTCACCAAAAACTTAATTTTAAAAAAAACCAAGTGTTCTTTTGTTTAACTTTCTTCTGTAATGCAATCTAAAAAAGTGTGCCTTTCCAATCAAATAATTTTTATACGCTTTATTATCTTCTATCAAATAAAACAATTTTGTTTTAAAGTCTTTTTGTTTAACAAAATTTGTTGTTGATGTTTAAGCGACACCAGCGGGAAAACAATGTACTAGAGCAAGTTGACCCACTATCAGTAAAATATGCGATACCAATGTAGATTTTAAAATAGTATCACACACAGAGCTATTCGTAAATCGTGTTTATTAAAAAATGCACTTAACAAAATTTCGAGTTCTAAAATAGATGGTTTGTCAGAAATAAAACAAGATGAATAAAACAATTTTATTCTGATTAATTTTAAATATTATAGTAAGTGTTTGAAGTGCTGACCATTTACCAAAATAAATAATCGGCATCACCGTGTAAAATTTTGCTTAATCCGTCGAAACGCACGTTCGTTATTTTTGATAATATTTGACGCTTCGATTATACCTTGCCGCATTTCCTACTCGGCCTGATTTACTCTTCCACAAACGTGCTCTTTATCCTCTCTAACCCCATAGAAAAAAGTCTAAAAGGTTTAGATCAAGAGACCGTGGTGGCCGTGTAATGGACCCTTCCCTTCCAATGCAGCGATTGGGATGATGTAGTTTTTGGTGTTGTCCCACTATTAGTGCATAGTTAGGGGGACTTCCATCATGTTGCAGCATATTTTCACGTGATTGTAGAGACACGTCATCAAGTAATTCATCCAAGTCGTTTTGTAGAGAAAACTTAGATAGGTTTTCTCGTTAATCCGACGTTAATCCGAATAATTTTCCGTCGACTCTCGCCCACATATTCATTCCAAACTTTTCCCACTTTTCCGATTCTCGCCCACATATTCATTCCAAATTGGTGTCGAAACCGAGGACCCTGCACTAATTTTCGATTTATGCGGACCCAATAATGCAAAATATGTATATTGAATATCCCCTCCCTTTTAAAACATGTTTCGTCACTACATAAAATGTTATTAAAAAATGCGAGTTTTATTGGCATCGATGCAGCATTTGTTAACAAAATTATACTTTTTTTAAAGTCAGCAGGTAAAAGGTATTGTACACGTTGCACTGGTAAGGGCTAACCTAAATGTGTGAGTAACCATGTTCCGTTTGGTATGTGTTCCTACTCTTCTCGGATGTTCAGGGACTTCGCGGTCACAGTATACATTTGATGTACGTTTAGAAATACTCTGTTATCGGAAAAGTGTTGCGGATTTCGTTATCGTCTCTGGTATTTTCCATAAATGAAATGCATTTCTGCATATCCGCGGTGGAAATAAGCCCCATGACTTATTGACATTTTAATTATAAGCGTTCGAGTATGTATGGAACTACTAATTTAAATTACAAAATGTTTTTCTTTTTATACTACAAATTTTGTTTAATTCGGGCTACTAGATTTGCTTAACAAAATTGGTATACTTCAGTTTACCATTGTGTTCGTAATTTTGTTTTATTTCTGATAAACCATCGACTATATTTTAGAACTCGAAATTTTGTTAAGGCTGTATGATACTCAGCTTGTCAAAAACGATGTTTACTAAAAATCAGTTTTTGACCATAAAATATTACCAATTGACCTAATTCTTTCTTTAGTATGAACTTAGACGTATAATTGAGCGATTAATACATGATTATCTCAATAAAATGTTTAGTTTGTCTACGGTTAAGTTTCAAAGTTTATCGTTTTTTTGAAACGCACAAATCAATTTTTTCAATGAGTAAGTTTACTTCGACATATTTGGTCCAGGACTATACACTATATCTGACCTAAACACATGATGTAAACGCTATAGTTACCCAAATTAGGTTGGTTAACTTTTTTGTTTGGACTGACCTAAATTAAGTCGATCAAAAATGTGATGTAAACGATACCGACCTAAAGGGTTTTCGTATCATGAAATAGATGTCAGTAGCGGCATTGATGTTAATTAAACATATCAGTATAAAATTTAGTATTACAGTTATTAAATGAGTCAAATTTAATAAAATTAAATGAAAGAATTTAATTTCGAAAATATTACAGGAATTATTTATGAGAAAATTATGAATTGCGATGAGAATATGAGCAATACTTTTAGTATTATTCAATAGATGGTGTACATAAATCTCGTTATGTAACCCAAATGTGACCTATAATTTTTGTGATGTAAACGGGACTAAAATGGGAAGCTATTTAGGTCAGTCCACTAAATTTTTTAGCGATGTAAACTAGCTCAATATTTTACTTCTAAACAGCGAAAAATTTTTGCATCAAGTTGTTAAGAAACATAAAATCGAGTTATTAATACATGATTATCAAGATTAGTCTTGAAATGACGTAGAAAATGGAAAAATTAGTTTAAAAATGATAAAAACTTCGTTTCTTATCGATCGAAAAATTACGTCAAACGATAAGTTTATTTGTTTTTTCGCAGCAATGCTGATTATTTTTTGAAAAATTTACTGTCGCTAGATGGCAAATCACGAAATAAAAATTGTGTCCAAGATAAGTGGTTATTAATTTTATTATAATATGCAATGCTTAGAACAGAAATAATGAAAAATAGTAAATTTATTAATTAATTTTACACATATAAACAATATAAGTAAAGTTCAATAAACGAAACATATAAAATTTTGGTACTCATATCAGAGAATATACATAATAAGAAAAATCAAGCGCGAACATTAAAAAAATTGGAATAGCGCCATGCGGCCAATAATAAAATTACACATTGAGCGACACAGAACGAAATAGTTTTTTATATTTACGAAAAAATAACCAAACCCAAAAACACACATTTGTTTTCTTCGCTGTACACACAAAAAAAGAAAATATGTATTTTGTTTTGTGGTTTTCGTAATTTTAGTTTTGCATTGCATTTGCCTGCGCGATGGTGTGTATATCATGTGCGTGCAGATAGGAGAATGTTAATACAAAAAATTGTATTACAAGATGATAAAATATGTATGCAATTGGTTTTCTAGAGTCATATGTACCTTACCTACTATTACTGTAAAAGTAGTGTCTCATTCATGATTTGTTGGAAAAAGTTTTCGTCATGTAAGCCGACGGGTTTTCTCACATAAACATTTTCAAATAAAATTATTTTGCATTTAAAATCTTTCTATATATTTGTTTACTTTCTTAAAATCCCTAATCGATACGATTTAACATATACAAATTGGAAAAAAATTAATCCGCGATACGAGTTTTCAACAATCAGCAAATTGCATATTTTAAAATTGTGACGTGTTGCGCTTCCGCCTTACTAACTGCAGCACGGAAGTTGGAAAGTATCCACAAAATAGTTACCATTTATGATTACAAGTTGGTTAGTTGGAATAAAATTTAAAATATTTATTATTACGTATGTGGCATTGTATAGTAAAACTTATAGTAGGAAGAGCGGGGTATCTTGCGGTCAAAATGTATACCTGTTGTTCACATTTTTCAATGTCTTTCTATGTTACTAATAAAGTTTTAATAAAAAAATGTTTGAACTAGGTAAATAGAAAAAAACTAGGAACAAACAGATTTTACGAGGGGGATGTGAATTGCGGGCAGTTACCGCAATGTCCAAGTGGATAAAATAAATGTATTCGTTTCGAGGTATAACTGTATAAGATCGTAGATCGTAAAGTAAGAAAATCTATAACTGTCTATTCCACTATCGGTGTAATCTTTTATATAACTACAACAATAAAACATGTTTCGTAACAATTCCAAATAACATCGGGTAGAGTGAATTTATTTTGAGGAACAAATTGAGGTAAACTTTGGAAATTACAAGATCGGATATGAATGAATGGTTTGAGAACAAAAATATGAAAGGCCAGGTCATTTTAATATTTAATAATTTTATTTCTAAATTTCAACCCTACAAGTGGTAGTTGTTCTCCAACAGAAGAGCTACAATCGATTTATAACGCTACGCGTCTCGTGAACACTAATAATAGCAACGTTGTTTCAAAACCATCCCACAACACAACGACCACGAGAACTACATATAACAGAACAGTGAGTTGCCAGTTTTGCATATCCCAAATTCATTTAGAAACTAGATCCAAAGGATCATACTGTGTCCAATCTAATAACTGTTCTAACTCATGTTCGTGTTAACGCCCGTACCTCAGTTTTACGTAAATACCTGACGTGATTACGGTCCTTACATAGTTCCCTTCATAGAAGAATATTACGTATTTATACTGGTGGCGTTACATCCCATGAAAGGATTTGGCCGCCTATCCTCGATCTTGTGTATTCTCAGAGACATTGTGCCTCTTTTTCACCGGCCCGAAATACATATTTTAACGTTTATTATTGAACTGCTTGCAAAATAAAATTTTCATGAGCAGTGGGAAGTTGACTTGATTTAAAATATAGGCAAAGCTGCGATTTACTACATTGAGCTGACGGATGAACTATTCTAAGGATAAATAGATTTTTATCTTGGTATTTCACTCATGAGATGAGTTACTGGTCATCATTAATTTGCATATAAATTTCAGCTTATAGATGTCTGATTTCGCGCAGGTACGTCTGTTGAATTTTTGAAGTCATATAGGCTATGAGTACCGAATAGAGATTTCTTACGGTTATGTAGTCGGAATTATGAGTGTCTTATGTTTTGTGATAGATTTTGCTGGCGAGAGCGAGCTGTTTATTTAAAATTTGAATGACCGCTCGACGGCTTAGTTACAACCACTAATTAATAAATTTAAACGATTCGAGTAAGAAGGCAAGTTATAATTGTCCTTCCAAAGTTATTCCTCAGCACAAGAACGTCGATTCCGTTTATGTGGGCATCGTGATGAGGCCATCACACTCTATTGATGATATTATCGATCTGATCTTGCAAGTTTAATTCGCTGTCACATGTAACACGCAAATCTGGAACGGACGAAATTTCACTCCAACAACAATTAATATACTATTTTGAAAAAATGGATTGTATTCGTTTGCAAGAATATGTTAATGCGAAATGATACTTGCTGACGTTTAGCTCGAGATCATTCTTTGTACACCATATGAAGACTTATAAAGGTAAATTTCAATTTCGTTAGTATATCGTTCAATATCTTTAAAACACCATGGCAAAAATTCGTTTCAAGTTATTTTCGATGGTTATCATATTGTGTTATTTTTACCACGATTTTATATATACATTTTAAATAAATGAGAGTTTGTTCTTTTATTTTTGTGGTAATTTATATTATATTAATTTTACATTAAGGCTGTGTGCCAAACTTAAGGTAAATCATTTACTACGGCAAAAACCGGTTTTAGGACAGATTTTTCGATCAGTTTGCCATAGAGTTTTTGAAAAATAATTGAATTTACCGAAAAATTTACTTAAAATTGACTTTTACCTTAAGTTTGGCACACAGCCTAAGTACTAGTTTCGAGCAAACTTAACTGTATAAAAAACATTAAAAAATGATAAATATTTTACACTATATACCTAGATATACCAATTTAATTAACCAATATTTTATTATTATTTTCTATTTATTTTATTAATTTCAAGAGAAGGTAGCTAATTTAATCAATAAATCGAAATACTAATAATTTATTTATATAAATGATTTATCAATAGAGCCGATAGTATGTGATAGTTGTGAAACACGGGAAAGAAATATAGCAGTATATCGATCGATGAATCATAAATTTGTTATAAAAATTACCAAATTGAAACATGAAAAAACAGAATTGATTGATTGATTGATTGATTCTGAATGCACGACCAAGTTCTTACACAGGAGCTCCCGGGTGACGCCGGGCCCACCGTACACTCTTTTTTACATATAACAAAACCGAAGGATTGGATAGGCTAGTTAAGTGGGACAGAATCGGCCCGGTTACAGACACCTAGGTATAGCCGATAGTTAGTAACACAAAGACAGCACAATACTAATCTACTAAGGAAGGATAAAGGTTTAATAGGTTTAATGGATAACGATGGTATTGGTCTTCAACAATTGCTTCTCTAAATCAGCAACCTGAGAAAAAATTTGTATTATTTCACGTACATCTGGAAATTCCCTGAAATGTAATTGTAAGTTAATGCAAAATTGAATTGATTAAATAGGCCCAGTTGCAGACCCCTAAATAAAGTCGATAGTTATTAATGCAATGACAACACCATTCTAATCTACACAATCAACAATTAATATTTGAAAGAAATATTATTTCACGTCTGTAGATTTCCTGAAATTTAATCTTAAATTAATATTTTCCGGCTTCCTAAATAATATAAACATTTATTAATTTAATCTTCCTGCAATTCCACGACTTACAATAGGATTTCCTGAAACCATAATTATTTAAATTATATCAAACTTAGTCTAAAATTCATTAGTATTTAACCATTAAATCGAAAAAAAAAAAAAAAAAACACATAAAAAAAAAAAAAATCATATGCAAGGCATCCCAAAGGCAATGGTTCCCGGAAAAGTATCAATGTTATTCAATCCCAGATTAACTACCTGATAGGATATTTTAAACAATTTTAATTTAATTCAAAAATTTCAAATATTTTATTAGTTTTGTTCACCAAAGAAGAGAATATTCGATTAATTGCCAAGTATAATTATAGTGCACAGGATATTTATATCATGCTCAATGGAACTTACTATTCCTCAACCAATAACTGTTAAATATGGTACGCAGAATTGGATTGGCACTCTAGCATGTTCAATGGAACTAAGCAAACTCAAAACAAATGATGATCAAATTCGGGTGCAAAGCCGAATTTGACGAAATTTTCGGATTCAACTATAATGAATGAAACATGCCGTTTCCAACCGAAATTTTCCAGTTCAGATTGTAGAGCTGGGCTAGGATTCTAATAAATTAGGATCAACTTGTATTGGGATTTTAATGTGTCTTTTTGATAAAGTTCTAAAATTCGATAATTCTGAGTGGAACTTGGCCATACCCCGACCAATTATTGTCAAATCAGGTAAGCAGAATTAAATGTGAATGTAAAAATGGATTTTAGAGAAGTTCTGGAGTTCGGCCGTGCTAAGCAATGTCTTAACTAATCATGTTCGAATCTGATATGTTGAGCTGAACCGGGATTTCAACATAAATCCCGGGTGAAGTACTGGATTTTTCAACAAAATAAATCCGAAAATAATCGGCCAAGGAATTTTCCAATTCCTCCATTTACACGTCAAAACAACCAGTTGAATGACCAAGCCGAACTAAGCCTCTTCCAAATTAATGCTAATTGCTAGAATTGCGATTTGCTAGAATTCCAATTAAGCCCAAAAATGATTTTATGCATCTTCCGCAGTATATTATCTCAATCAAACAAAAACGATCATGATTTATGTGAGGTGATGACACGAACGGAAGATAGAACCACGCGGAAGGCTTTTACACAATTGGTGCATGAGCAAGTCGTTGATTAGGATTTAGAATTCAAATCAATCGATATTCGTATATATCATTCCCATGCAAAGACGAACCTGTTTCGAGAAATATTATTGAGCCAGAAATTCTTTTAGATAAAATAGTGCCAGCAGTCAGCAATTAAAAAAAAAACAGTCAACATTAAAAGGCCGAAGGATATCACATCAAAGATTTAATTGTCATTACAAATGGAAATAAAAAATTAAAAACCATTTTTCCTCTGCCATGCCGTAACACATATGAGGTCTCTACCCTTTAAATCAATCTACAAAAAAGTCATGAATATTTATATATACATATACACATATACATACATATATACACACATACACACACATATACATAGATATATATATATATATAAAATTTTACTATAAAATGAAATAAAAAATATTTCTGTTCTTTGTCACTCTTATGGAATTTTAAAGTTTTTCTTTTGCGTATTATCAGTAAAAAAATTGCTGTCAGCAAATCTTTCCACGGAATTAATGCATTATTTGTAAAACTGATCAACAAGAAATATGGAAAGGGACAAAAAATATTTTGTTTTACTATTCACTTATCAAGAATAAAGTAGAAAGAAATGATATGTATTCTCTATTCGATCGTTCAATACAGGCAACAATACATTTTATCCAATCAGTACTACAATGAATTTTCGCTTTCTTATTAGAATAGAAAAGTAAAACCAAAAGAGAAGTAGATCCCGTTCGCTAACACAAAAAATAAGATCAATCTTTTTAGTTTCTCATTATTCGGTCATTAGACACTATTCGTTTTTTACTGCATAACATTTCTGAAAATTCATTTTACTATTCAAGAGCGAAGAGAAATTAGCATAAAAAATTCATCTAAAAATGAACGGAAAATGAATGATAAGCAACTGAAGAGTATTTTTTATTTCATCCTTTTTGTCTTATTTGACTATAACCAAACTGCGTGAATGTACGTACATATATCCATACACACACACACACGCACACACAATCGTAAACCATACGACAACATATCACAAATGCGTATATTAAAAAATATTTACATTAATAAAATTAAAATTTATATAAATTTTTTACAAAAAATAAAAATTAAACAAAATATAAACTAAACAAAGTATAAATAAAAATATGAAACACAAAAAACACTTAGCTTGTGATGCGTTCACCATTGCTGCGTCAGTGCGTCACACAAATAAAAAAACAATCCGTCATAACAACCTAGATACTTTCACGTTAATTCACATTTCAATTTACTAACACCCATTTATTAACACTTTATATTATATATTTAATATTTAATTTTAATAACTTATATATATAAAATATTATTTATTTAAAACAGAAAAAAAAATTTAAGTTTCAATTTTCTATACAGAGAAAGACAAAAACGCGTCTTTCTCGTACGACGATCGATCGCCCACCTGAAACATGAAAAAACAGAATTGTACAAAAAAATTAAGAACTTAGAACAAAAAAATAGGGTAGTAAATAAAAAACCGAAGCCGCTCAGTATGGCACATTTCAAAACAGGATGTAATAAAACAGGACATCACAAAACAGTACATGGTACGGAACAGGACCGAATAAAACAGTACATCACAAAACAGTACATGGTACATTAAAGTACATGGTACACAACAGGACCATTTAAAACAGTACAACACAAAACAGTACATGGTACACTAAAGTACGTGGTACGAAACAGGACCGATAAAAACAGTACAACACGAAACAGTACATGGTACACTAAAGTACATGTTACTGAACGTTAAGCTAGAGGATTTTTTCAGCTTGATTTGTTAAATATTTTTTTTATTGAATACGTTTAGTAATTAGGATATTATCAAGTGGATATTTGGTTTCACCAAGAGTAATTAGACAGTATACTATATAGAATTATAATTGCTTTAAATTATAATAAAATATCCCTTCACCTAACAATATATAACATTATTTTAATTTAAATCGCTAATACTCGATCGTTGCAAAATAGATCAAAAATTTAAATAAATATATAAATAATATATTTATTTTATTTAAATATTTAATTAAATGTCTATTTTGCAACAATAAGTAAAACTTAAACACTTTTTTGGAATTAAAACCTGCAAAATTGACTATTAACTATTTTGTGGTGTTCTCTTTTAATACGTACTGTTTTGCGATGTACTCTTCTGTACCATGTACTGTTTTGTGATGTACTGTTTTAATCGGTCCTGTTTCGTACCATGTACTGTAGCGTACCATGTACTGTTTTGTGATATCCTGTTTTGTGACATCCTGTTTTAGCACATCCTGTTGTGAAATGTGTCGTTTCGTATGAGACCCATAAAAAACTTGATAATTTCAAACTTCAAGCTAAAATGCCTCTAAACACATTGGTTGAGCAGACAATGAAAAGTCAACAAGGGGAAAATTTTTCTTTAATGATTTTGTCTGAAAGAAATAAAACTAAGAAATGGCCAGATAAATATAAGGTTCTAGCGCAGAATTTGTATTATCGCTCTCCTAAGGCATATAACTTTTTACGAGACAAATTAAGTTTCGATTTACCATCAAAGACGTCACTTATTCGAAGGCAACCCATAAAGAATTTCTTCCCAGGCACCAACAATTCGTTTATGTTAAAATGTTTGAAAGAAAAAGTTGAAAGCTTAAGTGTTTTAGGCATGCAATGCAGTTTGTTTTTTGACGAAATTAAAATAAAAAAATATTTAAAGTATAATTCTATCAGAGACTGTGTTGATGGATATGTTGATCTAAGGGACGACAAAAGACAGGCAAAATTAGGCAGCTACGTTTGTGTATTTATGGTCCGCGAGTTAGTTGAAAATTGGAAAAATATTTTGTCTTACTACATCTCTGAGAATGCGATTCCTTCAGATACCCTATCGAACTTAATAGAAACCAATTTACACTTATGTATATCATTAGGCCTTACAGTAAGAGCTGTTATTTGCAACCAAGGTGCAAACAATCGAAGAGCACTGAAAAACTTGGGAGTTACTGCTTCTGACCCAATACTCAATTTTAATAATTCCGTTAAAATCGTTTCAATTTTTGACCCTCCACATTTAATTAAATCTTTTCGCAATTGTATGCTCAAGTCCGATATTGAAACTGTTGATGGTCTTGCGAGCTGGGAAGTAATTCGTGAATTATATAAATTAGACCAGGCATTAGTTACAAGAATGTGCCCCAAGTTGAGCGACAAACATATTTATCTTGAGAATTTTGATAAAATGAAGATTAAACTAGCAACTCAGATATTCAGTAGAAGCGTAGTGGCCGGCATAAAAACTGCATACGATCTCGATAAATTTTCTAAAAGTGCCAAAACTAAGGCAGCTGCAACTTGGAGTGTTTGTGAGAAATTTGATCAACTATTTGATATTCTTAATTCTAACAGCTTGTTTGATGCCAATCCATATAAATGTGCTTTAACTTGTGATGACAAAAATAAGACTGTAACATTTCTTAACGATATGGTAACTTACTTAACACAAATAAAGTTAAAAAACCGTAAAAAAGTTTACTCTTTTGAAGGGATGGTGCAGACATTCATGGCGTGTTTATCGGAAGAGAATATCGGCTTTAAATATCTGTTGACTTCGAGAATAAATCAAGATGCGCTAGAAAATACATTTTCTATAATACGATCTGCTAATGGAAATAACTTTAACCCTTCGGTTCAAGAGTTTGGCTTTACTGTCTCGAAATTATTATCCATCAAATATTTAACATCATTTACTGGCTTATCAAACTGCGAAAACGATGCAGATATAACATTGTTACATGCTCTTCGAGATGAAAAGGAAAATCAGGAATGGGTAATAAGACACGAATCCCCTGAGAAAAATTCAACTAATGTACAGACTCAAGAAAACAATTCAAATTTTGTAGAAGTCTTTGGTGAAAGCTTCTCACTAGTTGATGTCTATGATGAATCTGATGATGATGATGATGATTATGAAAATTATTCATTGCTTGAGATAGAAAGCGATATAGATGATTGTTTAATTAACAAATCTAATGTTAATTCAGAAGTATCGTCTAGATATTTTGTTGGATATTTAGTTCATCGATTATTAAAAAAAGTAAATTGTGCTGCTTGTTGCTCAGAATTTTTAAAAGACGTCGAGTTTGTAGAGAATAACTCTGAACTACTAATTAAAAATAAAAATTATTTAAAAACAGATGGTTTTGGTAAACTACGTGCACCTTCAGAATCGTTCTTTGAGATATGTAAAAGGCAAATTTTATTTGTTGATTCTTATTTAAAAACGTGTTCCCATATTATTGGTCTTAAGCGCGATATATTAAATAATTTATTAAACGGAAGCATAGACAAAGAATTTTATGATATTGAAAGCCCATGTTATCACCGTCGTGTTCATATATTAAAACTTATGATTGTTATATTAATTAGAAAATTTTGTAAATGGGATATGGAAAAAATTAGAAAAAATAAACAAAACCCTTAAGGTTTAAAATACGAGAATTGTTTTTGTTATAAATCTATCTAGTTTTATTTTAAACCATTAATATTCTGTTTTATTATTCTGAGCAGTCACGACCGTTTTTCTTTTAAGTTGGTATTTCAATTATATTTTTGACAACTATTTCCGCATTTTTTTTTTTAAATTACATAGATATTTTCACATTTCTTTGTATTATTGTTAATGGCATATAAAGCCTACAGTCTTCTCTCGAATATAACGCCTAGGCATCCATTTATATAATCTTTAGATGATGTGGCGTTCTATTGAACTAGATTATACATCATTAAGATTATACATTAAATTTTGAAATATGAATTATTACATCAATTTTCTAAATGGACGTCTAGGCGTTATATTCGGGGGAAGGCGGTAGGGGGGCGAAGTCCGAGATTCATACCTCCACGTGGTGCTCCCTGGGTTACTCTAATTGAATCAGGCAATGAAGTTGATATAGGAAGAATAAAAGAATAAAAATAAAAATTTGTAAAATGAAGCTTCACTATTCAAATTTTCTGTTTATCAATCGCGCAAATTTTATCGAATAAATTGATTGAAGCTTAAATTTTCGATAAAGTTTTATCACAGAAGCAATATTCAGTTTCAATCTGATAAGATAATGAAAAAATTCAATCATCTCATCAGACCAATGGCGACTGAATATTACTACGTAATGATTATATATTGTGTTATATGTGTAAACCGATATATTTCGTGTTACCCGAAGAAACACATATAAAACGGTAAGAGCCGATATTTCCGATAACGCTATGAATTATTTAATTAATTCAGTAAAATTAATAAAAAATTACTTGCACTGGAATCGAAACCAGTGTGAATGAGATGAAAGTTTGTAAGAATAAATTTAGTGAGTTGCCATATAATTTTTCATTAACACTAGAGTTACGATTACACGGTTGTTCTACATATATAGAACACAAAATGTAATCATTACGTAGTAATATTAAGTCACCATGGTCTGATGAGATGATTGAATTTTTTCATGATCTTATCAGATCGAAACTATGGATATTACTTCTGTTACAAAAGATCATCGAAAATTTAAGCATCAATAATTTGTTAAAAAAAAAAAATATTTAACTATATTAACTCCACGAATTATTTACAAATACAGCCAAATTTCTTTTCAGATATTCAAATGATTTGTAGACTTCAGACGAGCATATGACATGTTCAATAAAGATTAACTTATGTTCAGTACCCTGATTATCTAAAAAAAAAGATATGATGTAAACGTTAACATAAAAAATCACAAAGGAATGTATTGTAGATCTAAATTGTGTAAAGTTGAAAAGCTTACTATGGTTTTCACGTTTAAACATTAACTTTTTTAGAGTATATGTGCGCTAGAGTGGCTACATAGGAATACCTAAAATATTTAGCTATAGCTCTTTAATAAGACAGTGGGCCAGTCACCTTTATGTGACGATATTTATTCAAATTATTTTAAAAATTCACATTAAACTTCGATTTCCTGATATAGTTTGTTTAAGCTTGCTGATCGAATGGCTTTACTATATTCCAAAACCTAATCCCATACTTACTTTTAAATTAGGACTTCATTAATTAAACCACATTTTGAATGTGTTACAGAACTGGACAAAATATTTTTTTGAATTAGTTACAAATTGGTCAATGAATTGTTGTGTAAATACTATTCGTTCTTGACCGTTTTCCACGATAAATCCTCCTACTATCCCCAAAAAATCAAAAAAAATTGGGTCACAAGTTACCATTCAGGCCATGAAATGGAACATATTACACTTCTCCACTTACAATTATTTTAACATCGTGTTACCATCATAAGGCCGTTTATATGACATTACAGATAGCAAAGAAGATAGCGGACTTAAGAAACTACAATTTTTAAAGTTTTATCTTTACGCCAAATGTGTGAAAATAATAATTATGTTCAGGGCAACAATATAAAATCACATAGGTATTAAAAATGAATTAAACATTTTTGTATTAAGAATATTGTTTTCTGTTAAATTCTTAAACTGAGGTACTTACAAATGTTTAATTAATTTACAACATTTTAATATTTTTAAGTTTTAAAATTAATTTTGTTCAAATACATATTTTAAAAAATCTGAAGATCAAATTAGTATTTGAAATGTCGGTTAGAAATAAAAATATTATTTTAAAAAACATAACGACATCTTTACTTAATTTGAATTAAAAACGCTCAATAACTACATATATTATATAATACTCGTATCTTAATAATATCTGATAATGTACTCGACGTATATCACGATTCACGACAAAAGAAAATTTTTTTTAGTTTAGATACCGAAAATGTTTGCGTTCATTCATCTTCATAGAAATTCTAAATTACAATAACAAAAACACATACAGCTTGTTTTATATATTCTCTACATATCGCAGTAAAAACGAAACGAAGATCGAGCCAAATAACAAAAAAAATATTTTTTGTACGTATACAGCGGTGAAAGCAAATTTAAAATTTCTGCTTTGAAATATTTTTCATAAATAAAATAAACTATTTCATGCACTGTGTCGCTCAATGTGTAGTACCGAAAACTAATATATTGGGAGTGGCGCTAGCTTCGCACTGGCTTATAAAAGTAATATTTCTTGCTTTTTCTTATTATTTCTTTTTTCTATGCTCATATTTATTAAAGAAACGAACCAGTTGAGACACATTTAAAAAACGATATTAAAAAAGAAATTTGTTTTTTCAGTAGCATACAGCCTTAAGTGCATTTTTAATAAACACGACTTACTTTATGAAATACATAGATAAAAAACATCCTGTTGTGAATAGCTCAGTGTGTGATACCATTTTAAAATCTGCAATAGTGTCGCATATTTATCTGATGTCAAATTTTGGTAGTATATTATTTTCCCGCTGGCATCACTAAAACATCAACAAAAAATTTTGGAAAACAAAAAGACTTTACAAAACTATTGTTTTTATTTGACAGTAAATAATAAAGTTTATAAAAACGATTTTATTGGAAAGGCACTCTAGATCGCATTAAAAAAGAAAGTTGGTTTTTTTAAAAATTTATTTGTGGAATAATATTTACACCATAAACAATTCGAAAAAACTTGACTTGGCTGATTTTGTTGGAAATGAGCTCTCCTATTAAATTGCTTCGTTTGATCGTTATTGGTTTAAAATTAGCTTTTTAGCTGAACGTGAATGCGCTCTAATAAAAAAAACTTCTTCTATGGAATAGAATATCAATCACGTGAAATAAGAACATTCCGAACGAAATGTAAAAAAAAACACAAATAGAATAAACAGAATACTTTTTTGACAGCCACGATTTGTTTTTGTTTTGACTCATTTGCTTGAGTTGTGTCTGTATAAGTTACTAAGTTGTGACACGTTCATTAATTATTGAGAAAATACAATAAAATTATAAATCAACGCAAATTAGTTGAAATCGCTTTAAGTACCAAAATCGGTTAAGATTGTATGTTTTGATTCTGATTCAAGCGATGAATCCGACAGTGAATTCAAAAATAATTATAACCCCAAAAGTATGGGATATTTCGAAAACATAATTTGCGCTTTAAATGATTTCCAATTTAAAGCCCAATTTCGGATGCTGCCCAGTTCTTTCGAGTTTTTATGCGAAAGTATTCCAAGCATTGAAAATAAGCTAGCTGAAGTCGCCCTTTTACACCCTAGAGCTTCTCTTGAGAAACAGTTGGTAATGACTATATTTAGCCAATACAGAATGTTTTCGGTGAATCACCTAATTGTATGACAATAAATAGTTTAACAATTGGTTTGTTTTTATAGGTCAATGGCAGGTAGGTTTGGCGTTTCTATTAACGCTTGCTAGACTGGAGCTTTTGATGTATGTAAGCATTTATTAACCTTAGATCCGTGCACATACAAAAAAAACATATGACCGTGTTTGGGGGCATTCAGTGCCCCTACATGTATTTCATACTATTTCTATTAGGAACTCATTCAAATATGTAAATTCATTGTAATTATATTAATTAAAGAATAAAAAATAAATTATTTAAAATAAAAATTTAAAAAATTATTATAATTACGATCTAATTTAAAAAGTTACAAAAATTATTAAACTGGAGAATGTGTTCTTTAGCGTTTGGTCGGAAGTAAATCAGATGACGTTGATGGCACCACACTGAATAGTTCTTCTACTTCCTCGTCGATGGCTATTGCGTTTGCATTTGTCTGGAAGCATTTTTGGCAAACCCGAATATAATGTTTTAAACAGGTCGGCTTGATGCAAACACATCTCAGTAGTTTTTGTATCTCCCTTCATGTCTTTACGATTTACTTTAGAATCTTCACACCGTTTTGTTGTTTTATTATTTTCTTGAATTGGTGGAGAAATATTTATAGTTCCGACAGTATAACCACACAATTTTATGGCTGCCATTGCAGAATCTTTTAGTTACTTTCTTCGATACGATTTTTGTTATGGCAATCAGCAAATTCCACAACTAAGGCCTTAAGAAAAATCTTTCGTCTACTTGATCTAGCCTGAGACCACGATGGATTTGTCAAACTAAATAAACGATATGCTGCTTAAGCTGCTGTGTCGATTACGTTAAAAAACAATACCATCGGTAAGCGATTTATTTTTCTCTTAGGCGTGAACGAGTTCACTATCTTATCGACTGTATCGATGCCGCCTTTATTTTTGTTATAGTTCAGAATTATTTTAGGTTTACGTTTGGTTTCATCAATCTCTCTTGAGACATGCGCCGTTGATAGCAGTAATACATTCTTTTTTGTGTTACTTGTGTAGCTAACAAGGCAAGTTGGGCCTGAAAAGCAAAATATTGAACTAAATGGCCCTCGCTTTTTTGCTACATCTGCGTTTGCAAAATTATGTGACAGTTTCGGTTTGTTTGATCTTACTGTTCCCACTAGAGTAAGCTTCGGCTAGCTGAATGCTGGTGAAAAAATTGTCCATTGTTATATTATATCCTCCATTCAAATAATTATCCGACAATCGCAAGACCAGGTCAGTTGCTACGTGTCTAGTTCGATTCTGAGTCGGTTGCGTTCCAACATAAATTTAACCAGTTAATGGATAGTTGGTGCACGCGTCAAACATCCAAAAAAGTTTTAATCCGTATTTGCCTGGTTTACTCGGGATATATTGGCAAAAGGAACAGCGGTTTCTAGTTAGTATAGTTAGTTCTAGAGATGGTTTATATAATCCCTGGAAGTTATCTAAGCACAATTACCATACGTACCGGAATGCAGCTAATTTGTCGCCTTTCAGACGCATGGGTCTTGTGCGTGATTCATCAAATCGAAGGAAACGAGTCAGCTGTTCAAATCGTTCTAACGACATTACAGCACGATAGTATGGCATATTTGTTTTATGAAATAAGTCTTCTGCTGGTACCATCGATGCTTTTTCAGAACCGGTATAAAGAAGAACCGCAATGTAAGCATATACCTCATCCTCATTTGTGTCGTGCCACTTTCTAGCGTTCGGAGTGGTACATGATTGGTAGAACCGCCTTGCCTTGCGATTAGTTTCAAGCACCACGTTCGAAATAATATTTGGTGTTAGTAAGCATTTAAATATATTAGCTTATGAATCTAACGTTTGCTTTACAATTGGAAGGCTGTGTTGCCTGCGTTTCTGTTCTGCTGCAGCCGTACGCTACTCTTCAGATTCACTCGGTAATGCCCACCACAAACGAGGATTATTTATATTTTGTGCCACATACATTTTTATTGCCCAAACAACTCAGCCGAGGTCAAATTATTATCCGCTGCCACTACTTCCTCCTCATTACCCGCTGCCTCTTGTAAACCTTCGGCTAAATTCAATATTCGTGGGTCTATAAGGGTATGTGCTACCGTTGCTGGATCATCCATATCCGAATCACCATTTGCTTGGCCAAAAACTTCATCGTTACTATCAGAATCACTATCGCTTACTGCAGTGTCGCCGATATTCTCTCGGCCGTTACTAACGTTTTCATCAACGGCCAATAAATTGGTTAGTTGTTCTTCTTCCTCTGCAGAAAGTTCTCTTCTCATTTGCAAGTTCAATAATTTTATAATCTCATTGATACTGTTTTGATTTTCCATTTTACGGCACTACTCGTATGATTTACTTACGAAATAAACGATTTAAACTATCGTATAAAATAAACTACAAAGCTAAATACTGAATAACGTACAAGTATTTATATATGAATATCGAATTCCGTTATAAACGATGGTAAAAAACAATTTATTTACAAAAAAAACTATTTATTTTTTGGTTTAGTATCGTTTTCAAAGAAAATAGTGCAAAATATATGGGAAACAATTAGGGGCGCTGTATGCCCCATAACACGGTTATGCTAGAAATTTCCTTTACAAGTGTTTACCAAATACAACAACAATCAAGAGAATATGTATTATTTCCGAAACGCTAAAGTAACGATGTATGACTTTCATAGTAATGTTGTTTCAAACAAATCCACTGTAAAAAACAATTTATTTTCATTCAAAAAACGATTGGGGCACTGAATGCACCAAACGCGGTTTTAAGGTTAAAAGTGAAATACCAGAAAAAAATCATTGGTTGGCCGCCAGAAAAAAAACAAAACTCCCAGGTATATATATTGTTGAAATATATTTTTACAACAACAAAAAATGTTATTTAAAAAATATAAGGAATTATCGGATGCATCATTAGGACCCACATTCGTATTCCAGTAAAAAAACTACACGCAAACTCATATATATTTAAATAGGAAAAAAAACATACTGTTTTACTTCGGAGAGTATGTGACTAGGAAATGAATTTCATTAATTGCTTGCTATGTATGTGAGGCTGGATCAATACACGATTCATACCTAATCTGGCCGCCAATTTTATTTTCTAGGATTAGTGTGTTAGTGTTAGTTATTAGTGTTATATAAATTGTACATATTGTTTATATTACAGGTCCTATAATAATACCCGAAAATACATACATGGTAAGAGATCTTGGATACGACCTTATGACTTATCTACTGACACCATATAAAGATTCTGGTAATTTAACTCATCATCCGAATATAATCAGGCTCACTCGACAGCACGCGTCACCATTGAACATGCTTTTGGGTTACTGTAAGGTAGGTTTCGGCAACTTATAATAATAGTTTAAATACCAGGTGATTTAATTCTATTAATCATAATATCGGTTTATATATTGCAACACCTTTGTTTGTAGAACGGAAAAAGTTTGACCAACGTTTTTTTGATGTATCCAGATGATGGAAGTAAGGATCCGGCATCCAGCCACTCCAAAAGGGAACAAATTCTAAGATTAATAAACAATATCACAACGATATAGGTAATTAACTTAATTCGTCTTAAACTCATTTTTTTTCATTCAATTCATAATATAACTAAAAAAAAAATAAAAAATTTTATACAATATTAAAAACCATTTATTCTAATTTCTCTACTAATTTTTCAAAAAGCCAAGGAAACTGCCTTGCTGCTGCATTTTTTTATGATGGCGTTTATTTTTACTGTCTCAACATTTTTTCTTTTTTAATGCAGATGGAGCAGGACTGGTTGGTGATTCGTTGATTACACAAACGGCGAAGTTGTAATCACCCCTGCGACCTGCTACATACTAATTGATGAATTATTTATCGTAATGTTAGAATCTTTGCTGGTGCAGGTTGCAGGAGGAGTTACCACAGGACGCTTGTTTAGAACTTCGTCTATTAGTTCGCAGTACTTCCATTTTTTATTCGAATTGCCGCTGATGTTATTGTAGTCCTTTACCTTGTTGTACATACCTTTTAACGCTTTCTACTTACCATCACACTGCAATCCAGTAACTTTTTTATATCTAATAGTTGATAAGTTGGTCTAAAAATAAAATTACACAAACTTGTATTAGTTGTAATATATGAATGTATCAGTAAACGCATCCATTTTACATGCAATATCTTTCCAAACTCTTTTCTATGGTTGGCCATCAAACAGCGTGGAATGTTGAACAAAGAAATCAACTAGGCATCTTATATCGTTGGGGCTCCACTTAAAACTATCTTTAATTTGGAAAACATAACCCCAATTTTATTTTAATATTTTCAAGTTTAAATTAATAATAAGAGACATATATGTAGTAATGACACACATTTTTCTACGTTTCGATGCAGTATAAAAGGAATGCGTTCCGAAAATTCTATATAAATAAAAGAACAAACGAAAAAAAAACAGAATAGATAGTATGATTAATGCTGTATACATACTTGCGGAAATTAATGTGGCACTAATACATCACACTCGCTTCCGCAGGTATATATTCATACCTGCGGAACTAGTGCGGCTTATTAGTGCCGCAACAATTTCCACAAGTATGGATTCAGCATAAAACTACGATTTATGTCAGTTTTTGCAGTTCGCAATATACAGAATGAATAAACGAACACTCGGTATATTGTCCCTTGATCGCAGGCAAACGCGCAAACGCGAACCGTTTTTGTGTTATGACATTTTTGTTATGTCTGTTATATTTCTATTGGAATTTGACATCAAAACTCGTAATCATGGAAAAACATTTTTTTTTAAATAATTTTTCCCGAATGAATCGTATCAAGGTCCCTAAATGTTCGAGTTATTACAACAATTCAATTTAGTTGAAATAAATTATGCACTCATTACAATAATCCGTTTCAAAATCTACTTAATTTCGATATAATTTTATTTCAAAGAACTGTAAAATCTCCATAAGAAAATCGTTTGAAACCAATAAAACCATCGATACGATCATGTGGTTTTACGATTAACTCGTCTTACGGTTTAATGTTGTGGCGATACGATTAAATGTTTACGATGATATGGACGGACACCTTAAGTCTGTTTAATTATAAATTTTCTTTACTCGTATTCCATTTTCCATTTTTTTGGTGGTATGCTTAGACGTATAAAATAAAGATAATCCTTCACCTGTATAAATATACCACAATCACATTCAGTTCAAATTGAAGAAGGTGATTGAATTCATAAAATATTTAGAAGCGTAATATTATTTTAATTATTACCATATAAAATGGTTTTTCTTAAGTTCTGACAACCTTCACGCCAAATTAAAATTAACAATTGAAAAATTATTTTTCACAGTTTTCCTTTCATTATAATAAATTATTGTGGATATGTTTTTCTTTCATTTATTTATTATTATTATTTTTGGTCGGCTGTTATCCTACAATTTCGAATGAGAAAAGCCATTATTTATATTATTACAGTCAATTTCAATTATCCTTAACACTAAAACACAAAACAATAAAAAATAAAATTTCGCTGGAAATGAAATGTTGTGCTATATTACAAGTATAATTTAGTTGGAAAAATGAAAATCAAGCGAAAACGTTATTGTTTTGTACATTTTATTTTCATTGAATTTTTTTTTATTTTGCTTGGTTCAATTGCTAGAAATTAAACTGGTTTATTAAGTTTTGATTCGATTTTAAGTTTTAGAGTTTTTGTGGGAATGTAGCATTGCAAACCAACTGTTGAAATACTATTTAAGTACCCGAGAACTAAACTAAGTTCATAAAAAAATTAACCATTTTATATGTAATGTAATGTGCAGTGACCATTAATTTTAAGGCGTAAGCTTGTTTTTCCAAAGACAACTGATATACTTTGAACATTTTTTAATGGGGTTATTTAATTAGTCTAAAGAGGGGTGTTAATTGTCAACATGACACCAGGGGTGGCATTTTTTGTCATCATATTTTCGATACTTTATCGAAATTTATGTCTCTTTTTCCTAAACTGAAATTGGTGACTGTTTTGTTTATAAATTATTTCTTTTCTATTGCTGTCACAACCTACATTGTCACAAATGTGACAATATCTTTTTTCTAATTTCGTTGAAGTATCGTAAACAAATTATTTGATGATAGAAATCGAGTAGATATATTAGAATTTTTTAATGTAGCATTCCGTGAAAATAATATAAAATATGAAATAGTATTCCTTTTTATTCTAGAGAAGCAAAATGTGATGTTACAAAATGCCACTCCAATATCCGAATTTTGTTCGAAAACCACGACTTCTGAGTTGGGAGTTTTAATGTTGTTTTAGCACCACACTAGATGTAAATATAAAATTTAATTATTATTAACATCAAACAACAATAATATTAATTTTGTGCATCTAGTAGGGTAGTGAAAAAGCAGCAAAACTCACAACTCTCAAGTCTCACTTTTCGAACTAAATCTGTACTCAGATTATGTTTTGCGTCCTAAACATGGTTTTGAACAAATTTTGGGTTTGGGTTCTGTTAGAACAAATGTGCATATAGCTAGGGTTCTGATAGGTCCTTTAGGATTGTGATAGCTTTAAAATGTAAAAGCTCAATTTTTGTATTAAAAACGGGTGGAGTCAAAACGTTTCAATGAGGTATTTGATTCTTTAAATATTCACATAACACTACTAGATCATGATTTTCGTTCAAAGTTTGGTTTTAATCCGATTTTGATTTGAATTTTGCCACCATTAAATGAATAAACCCAATGCTTTGAGTTGTTGAAAATATTAAGAACGAGTGGAGCCCAACATTTTTAAATCAGTTGTTTAATTCCGACATACATAATTACTTGTATTTTAATAGGCCTTGTTTTTGATTGTTAATGTTTTTTAGCCACTTTTTTATTAGGGTTCTTAAAGCTTTAAAATGAATAAATGTAATGTTTTGGAAATCAAGTGGAGCATACATGTTTAAATTGGTAATGCTTAGAGAACTTTTATTTAGGCTTTTGGAAGCGAGAGCTGAACTTTGACCGCTTACGACCGTAGATCAAGTGGCTATCGAAGGATTAATTATTGGCATATAGGTATGTTTTTATTTATTTTTATTGAAATAAGTCTACAAAATTGACTTTAAATATATTAATGTAAGAATACAAAATAAAATAAATCCGCATTGGATTTGAAAATTTGAAATATAAAAGTAAATAAACAAGTAAAATCACTGAGAGGCGTAAAATTGCCTTAACCTATACTTTTAAAATTATCTTAGGTTAACAAAAATCAAATAAATAGTTAATTCTTTTGAAACTTTTACACATCATCTTCACTGGTTCATTATCGCCAAAGTTGGTTCTGTTTCTATCTAAGTGGAGAAAGTCATGATCTCTTAGTTGTCTGCCAGGAACCTTTCTCTTAGTTGACTTTTGCACATTCGGTGGGTCGATTATGCCTAGTAAGGGGTTACCAATAAATGTTCTGTTTAGCAATTCGTGTCTATTTCCTAGAGTTGTCAATTTGAATGTCTTGCACCCGGTTAAATAATGTGGTTGGCGCTATATGTTTACGTGGTATAGTAGATGATGGTCATAAACCCATGTTTCTTTCCAGGTGAAGTGGCGTATAAATTTTTTTTTTTTTGAATTTTCTCAATACTTTGAATATGATCTTCGTAGAACGGACACCACACATTTACAGCATATTCCAGCTGGGATCGAACGTAGGCACAATACAGGATCTTAATTGTTTCCTCATCAAAATTGTCCCCCGTTCAACGTTTTACAAAACCGAGCATGAATTTCGCTCTAGCGATGCACAGCTCAATGTGCTTAGTAATAAGCTCATGTTTTAAACGAAAGTAACTCATAGGTCTTTAGTTTCAATTGGTACTTGAAGGAGTACAACATTTAACGTTTTACCTCCTATTTTAATATCTTGGATTAGATTAATCAAATAAGATTTGAACCAGGCTGCAAACTGGCTGGTAAATCCGAACTTGGAAATGTCGAAAGCTTTTGCAATAACACCATGTTGATATTGTGATAAGTACCGCGGAAGCGCTGCTTTGAATGAGTCGCATATTACTAGTTCAAATAATTTAGTTAAAGCAGATATAGATGAATGATCAATCAATGCCGATGATCAATGATCAATTCGATGATCAATGCCGAAGGATCGTCGAAAATAAACGAACGCTTCGTGAAAAATGGTAGGCTCGCAACACCAGAAGCACTCTAGCAGAATATCTCCGCGCAAGGAAAGCCACGACTAAATTTCTTCGACAAAAGAAGCGCGAACATATGAGTTTATGCATCGAAAACATCAGCTTCCAAGCGGAACTGAAAACTCAAGGGACTGTTTTGCTAACGCCAGGAATCTCACTAAAGATTTCCACCCAAGAAGTACAGCCATCAAAGACGGGAATGGAGAGCTGAGAACAAACGTGGCTGATGTTCTCTCAGTATGGCAAACCTACTTTCAAAGTCTGCTAAATCGGAATGACGAAGTTATCCCCATTAGAGCAATAGCTCCGCCAGGTGAAGAGGTCTTTGTCGAATATCCCACAGTAGAGGAAGTAGACGCAGCTATTAGTCGATTGAAAAACGGCAAGGCACCTGGTCTCGATGGAATCCCCGCAGAATTAATTAAACTCGGAGGCGCTACTCTTGCAACAAGTTTTTACGATCTCGTCGTTTGTATCTGGGACCAAGAAGAGTTGCCGGAGAATTGGAAGATCGCGCTCATATGTCCGTTGCATAAAAAAGGCAACCGTCTTAAATGTGAAAACTTTCGTGGCATAGCTCTATTGAACACTGCTTACAAAGTGTTGGCTAATGTTGTACTTGCTAGACTCATCCCTTTCGCCGAAAACATCGTTGGCGACTATCAGTGTGGTTTTCGTCCCAACCGATCGACCACTGACCAGTGTTTCACCATGAGGATGATCTTGGAAAAATGTTGGAGTACAACATAACCATACATCAGCTATATATAGACTTCAGACAGGCGTATGACAGTATAAACCGCGACTACTATGGGCCGCGCTCATATGCCTGGGAATCCCAGAGAAACTCGTTTCTCTGTGTAAATTAACAACATCCGGATCTGTATGTAGAATCGTAATTGAAGGATCTGTGCCAGACTCCTTTGAAATAACATCTGGTGTTCGACAGGGTGATACACTCGCGCCTTTGCTGTTCAATCTTGCGCTTGAGTACGTAGTGAGGAAAAGCAACATTGAAACTTCGCGCTGTATATTCAATAAATCAGGCCAAATTCTTGGATATGCAGATGATATCGTGTTTCTTGGCCGAAGACCTAGCGACATCAAGGACAGTTTCATACCGCTCAATCGCTGCGCAAGAAGACTTGGTTTGGAGGTGAACAGCAGTAAAACCAAATATTTAGTAACACCTAGGAACATCTCTACGACAAATCTTGGAATTGGCCACCACAACTTTGATAGCGTCGAAAACTTTAAATACCTCGGGTCAGTTATAACATCGTCGAATGATATGCAGGCAGAAATAAAAGCCCGAATCGCTACCGGACAACGAGTTTTCTACGCCAAATCAAGATTATTGCGATCGAAACATCTATCGCAGTCGTGCAAGCTGGCACTTTATAAAGCACTTATAAGACCTGTGCTGGCTTTCGGAAGCGAGAGCTGGACCATGACCTCTAACGATTGTAGATTATTATCTACCTTCGAAAGGAAGGTTGTCCGTTCAATCTTTGGTCCAATTAAAGTTGCGAACAACGAATATCGGATTCGTATGAATCACGAGATAAAGCAACTCCTCGGAGGCAGCGATATTATCGGATTCATCAAATCCAATCGAGTGAGATGGCTCGGCCACGTTACAAGGTTTCCACTACAACGGATGATAAATAAAGTGTTCCACCAACAACCAGCCGGAGTACGTCGTAGAGGAAGACCCCGACTACGCTGGCGCGACGACATCGAACAAGATCTTCGAACATTAGGATGTCGAAACTGGAGGACGAGAGCGGTGGATCGAGATGGATGGAGGGCCTTAGTGCATGCGTCGAAATCCCTTCATGGGATGTGAGCCAGAGAGAGAGAGAGATATAGAGGAATTACCTCTGTAGCAAGAAACATCATTTCTAGATCGAGTTTTGAAAATAGGCGTCACTCTAGGTTATTTTCCACTTTTGTGGAAAATGACTGATTGAACAAAATGGTTAGAGGAATTGCTAAATTTCTAGAATTTTTTATAAATGAAGCAGGAATACCATCAGGATCACATTCTGATTAGTCTTGGTATTTAGGGAGAAGGAATAGAACAAAAATTATTTTATGGGTCAACATGTATTTTTATTTACTTCTGAAAAACGCCGTTTTTAAAAACAGTTTTGAGTGACATTTTCAAATCGCCCGACTGAAAAAATAAAAATTTTGGATTGTGTCACTCTTGCAGCAAACGAACGATATCTTATCCATAGATAACGCATGTATGTGTAAGTAATTAACAAATCGTATTTAAATTTTTTTAACAAAGCAATTAGATAATGACCTTGCTACGTGGCGCCCTAGGCGTGTCTGTGATTAACAAGTTCTTTCTTTATATTAACTTTAATGTGAGGATGCATACAATTGCAGAACCCACATAATTCTGGAGTTCATTCATCAGCAATGTGGTATAATACCTAGGATCGTCATTATGGTTGGTCTGTACCTCTCTTATCATATCATATCACATAGCTTTGGACACTCTTTCGGTGTCATTTTAAAAACAAAAAAAAACAAAAACTATTTTTATAAAAACAAAAAACTACAAGTGGATCTGACGGCAAAAAAATTAACCTTATTGGGTATATTTTTGTATGTTAATTTCATAAAGTAGGCCGTGCTAAAATTTCATGGGAAAAAAGACTCAATGAGCTTATTTTTAATGCGCTATATGTGCCATTCCCAACTTTAACAGTCAATAGCAAAACAAAATAACGAGGTTAACTTAGAAAAACAGCTATAGCTGTTTTGCTTTCGCAAAGCCTGCTTAGCTTTAATATTAGAGGCTACTAGTTAAGTAACTATTAATTAATTTATAGGTTACCCCATGAAATCCATAACCGTATATTTTATCGAGAAGCTTGCGATCAATAGTATCAAAAGCTTTTTTTGGATCAAGAAAGAGGGCTGCAACATACTCTTTTCGATCCAAAGCATTAAAAATCATGTTTGTCATTTCAACAAGAGCCACATCAGTACCCGCACCTTCTCTAAACTCATAATGATATCCGTAGAAAAAGTTCAATTCCTTTAAGAAACTCCTGAATCGAGAATTTATAACGTTTTCAATGATTTTATCGAATACAGATAGAGTTGTGCCTAAAGTAAAATAAATTTAACTTTATTTGGAATATTATGCATAAATTAATAACTTCAAATATAAAATTGTTTTGAAAACGTGTAAAAACTTAATTATTACTGTTGAACGTGTTTTTTAGATTTCTTGTCTTCGGGTAAACTTTGCGAGTTTAAATTTATCATTCATGTAATTTTTAATTTTTCAGACGATAACATTGTTATACTCGACTCGAATGTAATAATGTAATTAAAAAAATCCATCGTTGTGGCTTTCCATATTTTGTATTGTATCCCATATTTCAATCAAGAGTATATTAATTAATAATATTACTAAGTTATTTTTTTAAATTATAATTTTTTAATGTTATTTAACTCAGTTTTATTAATAAAATATTATATTTTTGCTTTTGCTTATATTTCGAGTGACTAATGAAGAAATTTGTGTTTTGTCCATCTACGGTTGGTAAATTTGTACCATTTTATGAAACTATCTAAGATGTTGAAAGGGCAATTTTTAATTTATATGAAAATGACAAAATTAATATTCGAAATCGCTTTGCAAATATTTTAACAAATTTAAAAAGTATTCAAAATTCTTAACAATTAACATCCTCGGAAAATTAAATTATATCTATGTAAAACAAACTGAATATGAAGCTTTTTCCTGGTTAAAAAACTTAATGACTTACATATTACAACCTCATTTTTTACTATATTTTATTAATACCTAACTTAAATGAAATTACCCCCAAAATCAGATACGATAAACGAGAATCAGAATGAATGTTTAAAAATCACTATTTATTCATACTGAAAACAAGCATGGGTTCAAATTTATTCATACAGTAACATAAAACTATCTCACTTTCAATATCGAATGTGTCATATTTAATGTGACAGCTATTTTAACACGAATGAATAAATCGTATCCACTGATCGAATACCATATACGCCGCTAATAAGTTAAATTTATAATAGCCATTGCTACATCCTCCTCCCCAAACACACAAAAAATCTTATATACACATATAAGCAAAACCAATGAAAATGTATAAATAATTTCATGAACCCAAACATTTCTTAATAATTCATGTTTTCCATATCAAAGTTGTCACCATGTGATGCTATCAGGACATTGATTGATTAAATCGTTTAGCCGACGTCTATAGAAAACAGCTCCGCTTGAACATTCATTCATTTTACAACATAGATACATACATACATACACATATATTCAAGCATAAATATTATAAACACTTGATCTAAATAGCGGTTTAACGAAAAAATATAAATTAACAACTCATCGGGCAAAGAAAGGAAAAATCAATTTCCACCGGAAAGAACCAAATACAAATAAATAAATGTACAGCAAAACTTTCGTCCTAAAAAATAAGTAATAATTCTCGTGGAATTTCAACTTTGATAAGTACAACCAAATATAGTACAACGTTCCAACTTGTTGTAGCATAATGAGAATACTAATCGCGCTGTACACATGGTTTTGGAACAATAAAAACTGAGTACTTTTTCACAATCGCTCCTCCGTATTTTATTTTCTCGTGTTTATCACAATGAAAAATTTACGGCAACAATATAAAATATTGAGATATAACAGTAAAGTTTAAGAAGCACTGGAAAATTTTAATTTCCCCGTTATGTGCAAAAACGCGCAAGCGCTTCATTGTACTATCGATTATGAAAATTAGGGGAAACCAGGTTAAGGAATTTCTTTGGATTTTCTATGACATAAAAGCATTGCACGAGTTTTCTGAGAGATTTTCTCGAGATTTCAAATATTTGTATCATTCTATCGACATGGTTTGTTTACTCAATAAATTAAAATTAAATTTTTAAGGATTACATGCATATTTAAAGGATATTCCATAATGTTCGCGAGAATTATTAACATTTTTTTTATTTCTTTTATCTATTTGCAATTAAAATAAAATTAAAATTTAACAGATCAAGCAAACTTGGTAATACCTTTTGAACTCGGGATTGTCCATGGCCACCAACGGTGCCTGTAACATCGTGTAATGTACATAATCTTCTAAGTACGCAGCTATATTAGAATTGATTCGCGGAGTAACTCAAACTACTGAACTTTCGCAAAAATTTTAATTCAGTTGAGCAGTATATTTGTTTAAAATATAGAACTTTTGACTTCAAGAGGCAAAATTGTTCATTTAAGCTCCATACAACAATTTTCGCAGTTATTTCGGATAGTGCCTGCTATTTTTATAGAATCGCATTTGTGTATAGTTGATGGCCATTTTAAAAACCATGTCTATGTGTGGGACTTTTAACTTCAAAAACAAAATTTTCATAAAATTTCTGTCACACAACTGTGGTAAAACTGTTACAGATATTATTTAGTATTCATGAAAGGCGAAACCCAGAAAATACCCATTTACAGCGAGTTCATACGACGGATAAAAATCTCGGATTTTTCTATCCCATTGTTTTATCCAATTACATCACGTAAATGATACAACAGACACGCCTCTTTTCATACAAAAAAGTTGAAAATATAAAAAAAAAAAATCTGGAAAATCTAGAAAAATCCGAGATTTTTATCCATTATATGAACTCGCTGTTAGCATAACGATTCTAAAGTCCATGCATTGTCAAATTTTAAGAAACACTATACAACGGCTTTTAGATTTCAATTTTCATTCTATACAATAATATGTCATTCCATAGCTTGCTACGGAATTTTCAAAGTTTGGCTAATTTTTCAAAAATATTCTATTCAAAATTTGGTTAGTTATCTACTTATTCAGCAAATTAACTTTTTGAGGAACGTATGTTGCTACAAAACAAATGTGAGATTAAAACGTTGTTCTTTGCCGCTGGTGAATGTTAGTTTTATATACGTCGTGCTTCCAAAAACCCCATAAAAAATTATAAACAATTGGTCAGGCGACTTTGGGCCAACGATGTTCGGAGGTTCGTGACATTATTTTTCACTAAATTGTTCACGCTGGGCTGCCATTACTAGTCTTGTCCAACAGAAGCTGAAATTCGCAAAGTTTTGGATGTTTTGAAGAAACTGGATCAGTTGCATAGTCGTGAAATAATAACAGCGCTGTTAATCAAAATGTTAATGAAGAGTGATTAATTGGATTTTGGAAAAAAAGGTTAAATGGTCGGTCCCTGGGGTCCGTTGTATGAATAACAACTTTAACTGCAACAGTTGTTTCACCAAACTTCAATGAAAAATTTTGTTCTACAGAAGTCAAAAGTCGCATATATAGAAATGGTTTTTTATGATGCCTTGGTATGTAATTTAATACAAAAATGCCAAATGGTCGGTCCATGGGGTCGGTCATATGGTTAACAAGCAATATTTGCCACAGTTGTTGCACGGAACTTCAATGGAAAATTTTGTTCTACGGAGATATATATATGCATGGTTTTCTATGATGGTCTTGGTATGTACTTTAATACAAAAATGCTAAATGGTTTTTCATTGATTTTCATTTTTCATTGGTTTCATGCAACAACTGTTGCAGTTATTGCTTGTTATTCATATGACCGACCCCAGGGACCGACCATTTAGCATTTTTGTTTTAAAGTACATACCAAGGCCAACATTAAAAAGAATGTCTATATATGGGACTTTTGACTTCTGTAGAACAAAATTTTTCATTGAAGTTTCGTGCAACAACTGCTGCAGTTATACAGATTGTTATTCATACGACCGAACAAAGGAACCGACCATTTGGCATTTTTGTATTAAAGTACTAAGGCTATCATATAAAATCATGTTTTTATACATGGGACTATTTACTCAATTAATTTTAATTATTAATTTATTTTTATCACGGAACAATTATTGCCAGTATTCCTCCTAAATGTATACTATTTGTATATTCGCACACATTTATAGTTTTTGTTATTTGGTAGAAATTTGACTTCGGTTGATTGGAATTGTTTGGCCACCGTTTCGTCAAAATTGGTTATTCTTTAATCACTAAATTCGTCACGCCTGAACAATATCTAACAAAAACTGAAATACATGCAACAACTTAGTAGAATTACAATGAGTATTACAAAGAATCTACATAGTTGAATGCGACTCTGTCATGTAAATATGAATTCGCAATATTTACTATTTTATTTTTGTCATAATTAAGATAATATTGAAAATCGGCAATGTGTATTGGTAAAGTGGATTAATTTCTTAACAAACTTTATTGTTTAATTAAACATTTTCTTATCAAATGTTCATACTGTAAAGTTGTCTGTTCCTGAGTTGGACAATGAATTTGATTTTCCTATGAAATTAATTTAACCCCTTGTCGCGTTTCTGTAATATAAAAAATTAATCCTAGTCTCATATTTGAAACAAATCTATAAATACTCTGTGCAACACATTTCCAACTACGGCACCTTATAGAATTGATAATAAAATCTTGTGAGGCGATTGTAATGCAGAACATTGAGAATACATTTATTTATCGATTTTACAAATCTACTTGTGGTAGATTATATTCTCATGTTTGATCTTTTGCTACCAAAAATAGAAGATATTAAAAAACCCATTGTGTCAAAATTCATATAATAAAGTATTGGCCATAACCGCATATCATTAATTTTACCATTAGATTTATTCACAACGCTGAACAATAATATAATTACTTTTTAAGTGCTTCAGTTAAAAATTTAACAGATATTATTGATCGTATTCCTATATTATATATCATTAAACCAAAATAAAATGAATTCGTTTATTTTGTATGTCAAATTGGAAACAGGTCCATTTCTCGATATTAGTCGTTCATCAAATGTTAGTTTCAGTAAATTAATTGCCAATACCATACAATTGAGTCACATCAAATTGGTAATCACGTCTGTCTCAATATCAGTGTCCGTTGACTGGCTATTCCTGAAAAAAAATGTTGCCAACTTAAAGTTCTAGTTCTTTACCTCGAATTGAAACACCCTTTACTAATCGGTATCATTTGAGTATTATTATTCTTAAAAAATAATCAACCATTAATTCGAAGGACACTTGATGATTGCATTTGTATGACAACTAGCAGCTCTATGATGGCACCCATCTCCCATTCGTCAATATTTATTATTTCGCTCTTTTTTTAGTATAACCGTAAAAGTAGACTAATGCAACTATTCAATTTTGAAAAAATATTCCCAAAACATTTCTCTGGTAAGAATTCATTCGGCCAAATCAATGTTTGTCATTTACTTTTTAAAGATTATTTCATGTAAATGTTGGCCACGGCTACGTTTTAAGTGGTCCATGCCAGATTACCATTATTCACCACTTTTTCGAACATTTCGCCTGGTATTTAGCTAATGACATGTTTAATGTTACCTTCGAATTCTGCAATTGTTGTTAGTTTTGCCGATAAATTGCTGTGTGAAACGTGTGATAAATTAATTAATTATTACCGAACTCATTTGTCTACAAGTCCATGAATTCGCGTACCGAGTGCCATGTAACGCCGTCGACGTCGTCGAGTGGCAGCACAAAAGAGAATTTCTTTGTTTTTTAATTATCAGCAGAAATATTTTACTCATTTTTTTTCTCTTTTTTCACAACATAAAACATACCAGCGAAATAAAATATTAAAAATGATTCTAAAAATGCCAAATTAATTGATATTCGAAGTAAAGGAACTCGGTACATGAAATTTGAAAATTTAACAATATTATGGTTAGGGATTTTAAAGTGAGTTTTGAACAAAATTCTAGGATCAGTTACTAAACTTGGCCATTTCATAACAAATTTTTATGAAATTTGGTTTGGAAATATAAATGGTAGATGAAAATTAATCTATCTAAATTTCATTGTAATTCGTTAAGAAATGGTGGAAACACAAAATATTCTTAAATTTCAAAATTTCATATACCGAATTGTTTTACTTCCCAAATCAATCAAGTTGTCATTTTAATTAAGGATCACTTTTAGTATTTATTTCCACTGGGATTTGTGAAAAAAAAGAAACAAAATGGAAAAAAAATCCGCTGATAATTATACAACAATGAAATTCTCTTTTTTTTATCCCTGCAATCTGTACTGGGCCTGCTCAGCTCTCCCTGCTCTTTCGTGGTTTGCTTATTTACGTCCTTACTTTACGCCAGTCAGCCAATTCGAGGACGTACGGCTATAGGACCGATTTTAAGACCATCTGCACATTGCAAGCTCCATACCAGCCTATACTGACATGGAAGATGGGCCGGCCCATGAGTTTTGCACTCCGACAGGGGGTCATAGATGTGTTACATTTCATCCCAGATCGTAATCTGTTATGAAATTTCACTTTTGCATCCTGCCCCTATCGGGATTCGAACCCGGTACCTCCCGATCCAAATGCCAAAGCTTTAACCACTGTGCCATTTGGTCGGTGTGCTGCAACTTGTGGCGAGTAGCGTAATCCCTTATTAAGGCTATATAAGGCCGTATTAAGGCTATAATTAAATCAACAAACAATAAATAATGGAACAATCATTCTAAATAATTTCCCTATAGTTTGTGCGAAGTGACTTTGTATAGAACTGTTCGAATATTTATGCCTACTATCATAACTAGATTCGGTTTAAACCTAGTTTGTACACTTGACGACAGCTTGGTGAGCTAACTAAGTGCAGCAGCACCATTATTTGGACCACATTTTAGCGAGATTCGCCACGGTACTTACTTATTATACGGTAAAGAAATATCTTTAAAATTACAAACCGCATGAATGGGTACAATAGACGAGATTCAGATACATCAGATTATGTTATTCCGTCGCTAGAATCGCTCAAATTTCACATATTCCATTCAAGTTAATCACGCTTCTAAATCTCTAAATATTCAATTAACTATCCACTTACCACTATTAAATTACTGAAAATATGTTACACAAATATTGTTCACGAATTTTCTTTATAGTTCTTAAATTACTTCACCATCCAGTTTACTTCGGCAACCCATGTAATGAGTATAAGTGACTTCCTTTTAGTTTATGTATAGGTAATCGTCTAAGATGTGTTGTTTAAACGATTATTTAAGGAACCTCAAGCAGGTATCTGCACGATAGTTCACAAACATCTAAAATCATCACCACATAACTAAATAAATATTTTCTTAATCATAGATTTTATGATTTTGTCATCATACTTTTTTTAATGGACGATCAATAATTATTTGATGAACGATTAAAAACGTACCAAATAAAAATCCCTAACTGTATAACTGTTAAAAATGAGTTCATTTGAATGTGTAATTATTTGGTTTAGATATTCTTTTAAACGTTGACAGACTTTAAACACTTTTTCCCGCCGGATTTATATCATTACATTTTCAAAATTACTAGATTTTGCAACTCTGCTATAGAATTATAAAAATTTACAGTAACATTGTCGATACAGCGCATGACATTTATGATTGTTCACAGTCCAATTCCAACCAGTGCGACGGTATAACATTCAATCGAAATTTGTAAAATTAAATTAAATTTATTTGGTGGTGTAGCAAAAATATGTTTTTCAAAAATTTTATAATTCTAAATATATTTTTAATAATTTTTAATTTAAATTCTTATAATTGTGTACTAAAAGAAAAAATTACGGTTGGTGAATATTTGAATGAAAAAATTACTGCAATGGAGCGTTTAATTAGTAAAGCGGATGTACAACCACGTGAAGGTAAAACAAGCTAATTTTTTATGCAACTGTATGTCTAATTTTAGTTCGTCCACTTACAGAAACGAATATAACTTGCACATCAGGTGGATATTTGAATTGCTCAAATTTGGAAAATCCAAAAATTTTCCAAACCGATAATTATGCGTTTTTGTTGAGTGGCATCGATTTGAGTCAAATTGAAATTCCTCAGAACGGTGAAAAAAAAATAAAATTTATTGGAAATTTAGATGGGATTGAAGACGCTAATGAAATTCAACATGTTTATGTAAGTAAAAAAGAAAAAATTTGGAGTGTAAAAGAATAATATCGGTTCCGTTAATATTTAATTGTGGGTTGACTTACCGCGTAACGTTGGTATTTTCTACGAGTACCTATAAAATTAGTTATTTGCTTTTTTAAAGTCGCGGTTTTAAATATAAGATTTTAGAAATTTCGGAATCTGTATCTTGTGCAAAAACGTCTTAATGTCACATAAAGTTACCATATTTAAAGTTGCGTTAGAGTGGATTTTTAGGCAAGGTCTATAAAGAATAAAACTGATAATCATTAATGTATTTGATCTCTATATTTTGGAATAGTAAAATTAAAGATGAACAGTTTTTGGCGTCGGTTAGTATTTAAGTCGTATTATTAAATATGTTCGTGCTGACTGTTGTATGTCTGTTAAGAACTGTTCTTCATCTAGTTGTTCCTTATTTCTTAACAGTTTAATTCAACTTTAATTCATTACTATAAGTTTTTCTTTAAATCCTGCGTGAACCGTACGTGTATTTGTCAAGGTACGATTACTGGGTTTTGAATTCGTCATGCCGAATATTATTTTTAACTGTTAAAGGACGTGTTTTCACTTCAAGTGTCTGCATGATGTGTCATTGTTAAGAAACATGAATTCGTCAACAGTTTACGTAGGATTTCATATGATGAACCAGTTTTGAAAAACCACAAATTATCAATGAATTTGTTTTATTTATTATAATTAAAAATTTAATATGCGCTTATTACATAATTAAAATATATATTTCAAGTTTAATAGATGTAATAATTTGCTATTGAAGTTCACAAAAACCATTTTTATTAGGTAATTGAATGCTATCGATGCCAAAACGAGAAACAGCGGTATTAAAACCAAATAGAATTGCATGTGAAAAGTTTGCATGTTGTGACAAGTTATTTGTTCGTACTTTTAAATATTTTCATTTCGAATATACATACAAAATAGTTATTTTAAATTATAATTATAATCAAAAATATTTCCTATAAAAGGTGTTGTCTGGGTGGTATTGTGTGATAAATACGATATCAAATAAATTTTCAATAAGCTAAACTATGAATTTTTTGGATGTCCAAAAGCATTTCCAATTTCTGATTATTGCTAGAACTATCGTGGCTGGTTTTCAGTTTTGTGATTCTTTTGATAATTGATCCAATAGTTTTGTCTAGATTCTGCCCTTGAACCCATACTGTCTAAAATTGTTTGCAACATTTAACTATAGCGGTCAGAGCCGTTATTTATTTGTATTCCTGTTTTAGCAACTAGCATTAGAAACAATCTTAAAATTTCTATACTTTGATGTTTTAAGTAGATTTCCACCGTTGAAAATCTTTGCCGCTCTTTCTCTGGATTTTTTTTTTATATTTCTTCGTTTGATTATATCTTAGGTATCTGTTGTAGTAGTTATGGTCGTATCTGAGAAACTGACACCTTTAACATTGTGGAAGCAACATTGTTTCTCTTAGGACTTGAATATATTTTTTCATATTTCAGACAAACCTTTTTTCATAAATATTTACGAAAAAATAGGGAGGTTTTATCTGTTCTATTCCATTTTTTAGTATGTAATGTCTTTCAATTTTAGATTTTTCGAAAGTACATCGTTCATTATACCATCTAGCATGATGTAGGCAGCTTTTGCTGTAATAATCTGTGTGTTGTTTGAACGTTTATTTTTTTGTAGCCTTCAACAGATTTCACTATTTAACTCTTTTGAGTCTGCCGCATATTATTTCAGGCGGTTTTTTAGATTGGCAATATTTAAATTAAGTTTCTTGTAATAAACTTGTTTTTCATTACCTGTATTCTTGTTATTTAACACTTTCTATTAGATTCATTCGTACTGTTTTTTAACATTTAGATATATTGTGTTTATGAAAGAACACCAGGTATTCAAACAAATTGGTATACTAATTTTCTACCTGTTAAGGTGGATTTACATATCCGACGATTTTTCGGCGCGACTGCTAGCCGCAGGAAATTCGGCGAACGCGTATTATCGATGATTTACATATTCAACGATTTTTCGGCACAGTTTTTTCACACATCCATACATAAACAATAGAATGACACATAATTTAAAAAAAAAACAGATGAAGTTAAAAAAAAATTATTCTATGTATGCTGTGTCGTTGCACCGAAAAGATAAATTTTGTTCATGTCTTCACCGTGCTCCTTTCACCTCCGTGAAGTCCTTTCTGATTGGTTGAATGTACCACGTGATGTTCGGTGCAACACTATTCTGGGGAACACTATTCTGGGGAAATTGGGGAAAGATTTTCATATAATTTTTGTCCAAATTATTCTTTTCTGGTCAACTAAGGAAAGGTTTTAGTAAATTTAGAATCATTTTTCCATATAGAATTTGGCAGGAAAATTTGTTCCCAATGTAATTTTGTTTTCAAAAAAACTACTACTAACTTTTTACTAATGCCAAAAAAAAAAATAGTTTAAACAGAAATTGAATGCAAATTTGTCCCAATTCCAAAGGGAAATATTTCCTATCGGTATATTTTCTACTGCATTGTTCCAGGCCGAGAGCCGAGGGAAAGAGGCTGTCTCGAGTATAATAATAATATATTAATTAGAGTATTATAATAATTTATAATAATGTGTTTTTAAGTTACGGGAATCCTGTTATCAAGGAACGCTCAACATTAACTTAAAAAATATACATCAGAATAGACTGTTGCTTAGTGTTACTAAAAGGCTTTACTAAGACTTTACTTCATGTGTCTAGTAGTCTTAAATTACTAATGCCGTAAAGCAGCGCCCCACGCTTATATTTTTAGTCATATTAATTTTAAATTTCTACTTGTTATAAATATACCTTGATAGGAGTAAGGAAGAAAAATTTTATTTTCTACTTTTCAAAGCCTTTTATTATCTACTTTTTAGAGCCTTTAAATATAAGCGTGGTTTTAAAAAAAAATTTAACTATATTTTATTTTCTACTTTTTAGTCATCTAAATTTGCAATCAATTTTTCGACCATGTTAACATTTGTCAGGAAGATGTAAAAAGATAGATGGTATATCTATCTTTGGACCTTACCTTTTAGAGCGTGATCCGAGAGCACTATATCATATGATTGTTTTTTTATTATAGCCACCCACAGATCTTAGTCTCACCATCTGCCAATGCCTCATTATTACATGGCTTCTTTCCTGTCAATTTCGCGCTATCTAGTTCGACTATTTGTAAACCTTCGAGAGATCTGACTTGACTTAGAGCTACATAAGCTTGTCCACTTGCGAACAGGTTTGAACCCCCAACAACACCCCTTCCCTTATCAGGAATATACTAGAGCATATTTAATGTCCAAAAATGTTAGAATCTTGTATTTTCATCGGAGTTAAGCCTGCATGCAAAATTTCAGCTCTATTGGACTATCGCAAGTGGTTGAAAAATTGATTACAAAATTTGACGATACAAACAGACACACAGAGTGAGCTAATATAAGCATGGTAAAAAAAACGTTTTTGTCAATAAAACGATTTTACAATTTGCTCCAATTTCGAACCGTGAATCCGATATTCCAGCATTGATAGAAGTAGTATATAAAGAAGTATGCTTTGCAAGTGTCTGACATTCTAAGTGAGATTTTAGGTGTAACTCATTTTGCTGTTAAAATTCAAAAGAGGTTTTCATCTACCTTTAGATAACGTACATTCAATCCTGTTCGGAACGCGGGAATAGATTATAAGATTTAATACCTGCATTCATATCTATAGACAATTTATAATTAGTTTAAACAAATTGATGTTGTACAGATCCTAAATCCATTGAATTCTGCTTTCAGATAATATGAAATATATTAGAATCACCGAAAAATTATATAACGCTTGTTTCAAAGTCACCCATTTTCGGCTTTTAAACAAGTTGTTGATGCTAAATTTCGGATTTATGAAATTGTTTGCGATTGTATCGTCTTCAGTTTTATCTGACATCACAACTAAACGGCTAGAACTATCGCTTTGAATTAATTTATTATTTATTAATTTATTTTTTAATTCATTTATAGAATGAGAAGCAATAACTTAAAAATACTAGGGGCAGTTTCACACGAGGTAATTATAATTTCGGTGTGAAAGTTGACAAACACGGAAAATTTGGAAACATCACCGGAAAATTCATGAAAAATGTAAATCACGAATCTCCAGCATCAACGCCAAAGTTGTAAATTTGTGTACCAAAGTGCTCGTAGAACATTATTGCTTGGTCCAATTTATTTCAAACTATATGGCATATGATGATATCAAAATGACACAAAATTTATTTCCCACCAGCACTATAGCGATAGTTTTGAGTACTAAGACGCTTCAGCTAAATTTGTGACATTGATGGTCACTGTCGTTTATTTAAAGTATTGGTTACTACTGACATTTTTTTATATAGTGGCCAAAAACTGAGGAGAACCTCTTGAGTGAGGCCACAGAAAATCAAAAATATTATATTCTAATTCAAAAAAATTCCACAAATTTTTCATGTCCAATTTCGGCCTTATAGCGACCCGATATTAAAAAAACAACCGAAAGTATGAGATACTAAAAGAGGTTTTTGAAATATTGGCCAGAAACTAAGAGGAACTTATGTAGCAGTATGACCTTAGCTATTACAAAAACAATCGAAAGTATTGGCTACTAGTGGAAGCTTTTGTGATATTGGATAAAAACAAAAAAATTATAGTGGAAATTCTAATTCATACATTTTTGCCAAATTTTCCGTGTAGTCTCAGTATCTCTTCACCTATTAGAAAAACAACCGAAGGTATTGGTTACTATTAGACATTTTTGAAATATTGGCCAGAGATTGGGAAGAATTTATATTGCCGTAGAAAATTAAAAAATTAAAGTGAAAATTATAAGCCATACATTTTTCCCAAATTTTCCATGAAGCCTCAGTATGACTTTGGCTATTAGAAAAGATACCGGAAATATTGGTTACTAGTGGAATTTATTGAGATATTAGCCGAAACTAAAAAAAAACTTATATGGCCGCAGAAAATTAAGAAAATGATATGAGAAAGTATGAGATACAATAAAGGTTTTTGAAATATTGGCCAGAAACTGAGAGGAACTTATGTAGCAGTATAATCTTAGCTAAATTCTAATTCATAAAAAAAATGAAAATTCTAATTCTAATAAATTTTCCGTGTAGTGTCAGTATGACTTCAGCAAGTAGAAAACCAACTGAATTATTGGTTATTAGAAGAAGTTTATGAGATATTGGCCAGAAACTAAAAGAACTAAATGGCCGCGTAACAACAAAAACTATTGTAAAAATTCTAATCCATAAATTTTCTACAAATTGTCCATGTAGTCTTAGCATGACTTGATAGCTATTAGGAAAACAACCGTAAGTAATGGTTACTAGTAAAAGTTTTTGAGATATTGGCTTGAGAAAAACTGAGAAAAACTTATATGGCCGCAGGAAATCAAAAAATTATAGTAAAAATTCTAATCAATAAATTTTGTCCGAATTAGCCCTGTATGCGATGCATATTTTACAATTATTAACTAAGTAATAGCATACAATGTACATTTATCATATTTTCATCTAAAATTTACATTTCAATCGAAAATCAATCTAGAAACCAACTTTCATAATAATTGGTCATGAAATGGCAAGTTTAGCCCAGCATGAATAGATTCTAGAATTTTGTCTAGAACTTGCTTTGAAATCCCTATACAATATACTACTCTCCAAATTTCATGGTAATTCGTTAAGAAATGGCGGAGAGATGGAATATTGTTAAATTTGAAAATATAATATTCCTTTACTTCGGAGATCAATCAATTTGTCATTTTTAGGATCAGTTTTAATATTTTATTTAACTTTGAAGTTTTATTTTGTGATAAAATATATACAAAATGAATAAAGTTTTCCGCTGATAATTTTATAACATTAATTCTTTTTTGCGATAGTACTGCCACCTGTGACGAGTAGCATTATCTCTTAAATTCTACTGGTAAATTTCCGCTTCTTATACAGCATCAAAATATATCATCTTTAAACAACCCATAAAGAGTAAATGACCAACAATAAAAATAATTCGAACATCATCAAATAAGGAATAATTTCAAGAATACGTCTTATAGAACAATTTGTTTAATTTTCGTTGTCCAACATTTTCTAAGAAGACATTGGCGTTGAGCAAACCCTCCCCTCGAAGCATTTATGTGCTATAATCTTTTTTATCTTAATTTCTAGCAAGATCAATACATGTAAAAAAACTAATTAAATTTTATTTATTTCAGGCAAGCGAATGGCAATCATACATAGTTATTCTCGTACTTCTTCCCAACCATTTCATAATTTACACAACAAAACTAGAATTCAACGAAAACTATTTGCAACCACGAGAACGTATCCGGATATTCCATAAGCCATACATAAAGTTCTTGAACAATTACAATTCAACTAGCAATAATGATTTAATTTTCTTACTGGTGAACAAATTAAACGATGATATTGGTGAAATAATTCAGTATAAATGGCGGTACACACATTTTATAAGTGATTACCATTTAACACTGCAGGCAATGGATGAATCGCATATTTTCCATGATCGTGAAAACACAATCCTCTTGCTTACGAGTTACAAACTAAATGCCATTGAAATTTACTGTAATAACAACAATAGTCCTACAAATTATAAAAAAATACAAAAAATTATGATAAACGAGAACGCCGTTGATACGACAATTAATTACTACTCGCTAAATTATAACGAACATTATTTTCTATTATGCTATAACAAAATTTACAAGTTATGCAAAATTTATAAATACTTTGATAATGCGGAATTATTTATAAATATTAAAAAATTGCCGTTCAATTATCAAAAATTAAACAAATTTTATTACAACCATTATTTTGATAATTTACTGGTCACGACGAACGTTAATAACAATAAGCTAGTAATATTTAATAATTATGATTTAAACAGTTATAAAATAATTGAATGTTCGAATATTGATGATATCCGATCAATTTTAGTTTATAATAACTTTAATAAAATTACTGTGATTATGTTAAATGGTGAGAATAAAATAAAGTTTGTCAATATTATAATTGAACACGCTTCAATTAATAATATTGATGATAATTACTATGGTGATGCCAAACAGTTGCTATTAAATGCAATAAAATGTTTTAGTCGTTTAAACAATTTAATAACCACAAAACAGGAAATGATTGACCAGATAAAAAAGAAAACCCAAACTGTGCTGCAAAAGAATAAATCTAATAAAATTCTAGAAATTAGTGGAAGCAATTTATATTTAACCAGTAGAAATAATACCGTTGATAATATAAATATCAAACAAAATTTAGATATAAGTTTACACCAGCTGTTTAAAAAAGTTGTTAAACTAGAAAGCATAGAACTAAATAAAACTCGAATTAAACGGGCCGGTAAAATAAAAAATCTTGTTGTTAAATCGTTGAATAAAACCGATTTATTATTAAAAAATGCAAATAATAAAATTAAGGGAAACGTGTATATTAAAAACAATTTACACCTGAACAAACAATTTTTCGTTAATAATTCGCTAATAAATAATATTAATTTAACAAATGTATATCTTAAAAATACTGACAACTCTAATGGTGGTGACAATAAATTATATGGTCTTAAATTATTTACAAATTTAATCGTCGATTCAATGAACGTTAAAAACTTAAATCATATTAGTGCACAAAATTTGTTTGGTGACAGCGACAACAGTTTTAATGGGAAAAATATTAACATTATTGGTAACCATGGGGTGGAAAATTTGATAGTGGAGGAATTAAATGGTGTCAATTGGGACGAATTCTACAGAAATGTTTACCAAACTGAAAGTAATCGTGTGATTCATGGTGAGTAATTTTATATTTTGTAAACTTCTCGTTCTATAGTTTAACTTATATACTTAGTATCTTAATTGGTATCATTGAACTCTAACTCTAATAGTCGATAATGTAGATTGGGTCTTTGCTATATTATATATCCAGTCGAAATAAAATACCTACGTAAATATAAAAATATTTTTAAAGACGTTATTGTTGACGATATTTAGACTCGTATTGGTCGATTAGTACGGTTAGGGTAGGCGAAGTAATTTGAAAGGGTGTATTATCGATGTTTTAATATTTTGCCGATACAATTATCCCATTTTCAATATTTTACAAGTTGATCATCTATCTCACTATATAGTAATTCGATTAGCCGGTTAAAGTTAACCGAAAGTTGCTAGCCGAAAGTAAAAAGGTCGATAATGCAGATATTATCTCGGATACTTCAGCGAACGTTAGAAAATTTATATGTGACCTGCTCTATGAAAAGGGAGTATATATTTTATTTCTATCCGAATCGGCAAAAAAGGCCCCTAAAAGTCGACACCTAAGCCCCCTTTTCATAGACCAGGTCACATATATTAAATTGAAATATCCCAGCCGCAAGTAACTTGCCTATAAATAAACTCAGATGCTACTGAAGTTAGCCGAAAATTTCAGCCATCAGCCGGAAAAACCTGCATTATCGACATATTTTGTATCAGGGGTAGTACAAAATTCGGTTGATATTAGCCGAAAATTACATGTTATTGAAGTTATGTTTATCAATTTCAATCAAATATGTTTATCAATTTTTTTATTGATAAAATTAATTTTAGTTAAATCGGGTGTTTAATGGTAGTATGGACTGGGTGAAGTTAGACCAATTCGTAAACTGCTAGATAAAATATTTTTAATTTTTCGTGTCAGGGGGCTATAAATTTGAGTTGTGGCACTAACACTGAACACCTGTGTCAAAAATCATATTTTATATAGAATTATAGTGAAATAAATTAAAAGCTTTACACGTGTTCATTGGTAAATTGAACTTCGTGAAGTATACCAATTCGTAGACCGCCAGATCCCTTATTTATAATTTGGCGTGTTAGGGGCTATGAATTTGAGTTGTGGCATTAACATGAACACCTGATGAAAATCGTCTATGACTTAGAAGACCTTCCTGCTCCGGCAATGGCGACTAAAATTTTCTCGTCCTCTCGTTCAGATTTGAATAATTGGTCCAAGTTCCAAAATCTCTAATGAATTTACATAAAAATTTGTATCTCTTGGCAGAATCTTCTAGCTTCGATATGGCTCCATATAAATTTATATGAAAATTGTTTATAAGTTACAAAACCTTGCTGGGTTGGATACGGCAATTGAATATTTTGAAATAGTACGTTATCTGGTGGGGGCTGACAAAAAACGCACATCACAAAACGCACCAATCGCTTTTTTCGACCCAGAGAGGTCTTGGGAGTTATAGACGATTTTCATATAAATTTATTTGGGCCATATCGTAGCCGGGAGATTGTGCCAATTCTAACATGAGGCTGGCACTATTAGTTAAGAGTTATAACTTGAGATTTCATTTTATTCCTTGCCATTTTCCCAAATTTGAACATAAAGCTGGTCTAGCCACTTGGTCAGCATTCACTAAACTACGTACAATTACAAACCATCAATCGCACTTTCCAGCCCAGAAAGGTTATGGAAGTTATAGACGGTTTTCATATAATTTTATAAGGGGTCATATCGAAGCTGAAAAATGGAGCCAATATTATAATAGGGCTGGCCCTGGAGAACTTACCACAATTTGCTCTTATAATTACCAACTCAAAACATAAAGAACCGTTTCTGGCCGAGAAAGTCCTATACAGATACAAATTTTAATTTAACTTAACCTGAGATTTTGGAATATGGCCACTTTCTTAAATTTGAATATATGTATAATGCTGGCCACTTAGTCGACATTGACACATTTACGTACCATCATCAACCGGTATTTTCAGCCCAGAAAGGTTTTGGAAGTTATAGACGATTTCCAAATACATTTATATCGTGTTCATTATTATTGCCACAACTCAAATTCATTGCTCCTAGCACGACAAATTATAAATAGCACATGGGCTGAAAAGTCCCGCGCTCTACATTTATTTGTTCAAAATTGGCTTTATTCATCTACGTAATCTCCATTAAGAGCAACACAATCATTCCAGCGTCACTCTAACATTTCAATACCACTTTTATAGAACGATTTATCTTTTGCCTCAAAATAGGCCTCAATTTCAGCGAAAACCTCTTCATTTGAGCAAAATTTCTTACCGAGAGCATTTTTTGAGGTCTCGCTGGGAACCAAAACTGGCGAATACGGTGGATGTGGGAGCAATTAGAAGTTCAATTCATGTAGTTTTGCCATTGTTTTGATTGACTTGTGACTCGGTGCGTTGTCTTGACGAAACAAAATTTTTTTCTTTGCCATATGTGGTCGTTTCTTTGTAATTTTGGCCTTCAAACGCTCTAATAATGCTATATAATATTCACTGTTGATTGTTTTTCCTTTCTCAACATAGTCGATGAATATTACACCACTCACATCCCAAAATATCGAGGCCATAACCTTTCCAGCCAATTGTTGTGCTTTCGGCTGCTTTGGACGAGGTTCACCAGTTGCTGTCCACTTATATGATGATGATTTTGATTCCGGAGTGAAGGGATGGATCCAACTTTCATTCATTGTCACATATCGATGCAAAAATTCCGGTTTGTTACGTTTAAACATGGCCAAACACTGCTCAGAATCATCAACACGTTGTTGTTTTTGGTCAACATTGAGTAAACGCGGCATCCACTTTGAACAAAGCTTTCTCATAGTCAAATGCTCATGCAATATAAAGCCAACACGTTCTTTTGATAACTTTACGATGTCAGCTAACTCACGCAACTTCACTTTTCGATCATTCAAAACGATTTTGTGGATTTTTTTATGTTTTCTGGTGTCACCAACTCATTTGGACGTCCACTTCGTTCTGCATCATCGATGTCTCAACGACCACGTTTAAAGTCAGCAAACCAACGTTTTATTGTTGTTTCCGATGGAGCAGCGAGTCCCTTTAACACTTTTCAAGCCATTGCTTCGCTTGAACGGTATTTTTTCCCATCAAGAAGCAGTGTAAAATTAAAACGCGAAATTGTTTTTGGTCCATTGTTTTGAACTAACAAAAGTAGCGTCACTCTTAGCACAATAACTCACAAACTAATGAATAGAATATAATGAAATTTTGACAGCTGTCTTTTGAAGGTTATTACTAACTGAATAAAAAAAATTGAACAAAAAAAAAAACGTGTTTTCTTTTTTAGGCCCGGGACTTTTCAGCCCATGTGTTATTTTATTCAGTAATTTACGAATTGGTCTAACTTCACCCAGTCCATCCTACCATTAAACACCTGATTTATGTGAAATCAATTTTATCAATAAAAAAGATGGGAAAAGTTCGGAACCGAACTCAATGCTTAAAATGACGGGAAAGGTTCGGAGCTGAACTCTATAAGCATTTTTGTTGCCTATAAATTAGTATTATTATTCCAAGTGTAAGAAATAAAGGTTCTATGCAGTGTGATTTGCGTATTTCAAAAATTGCATCCACCCACACCCACTGAACCCCATCTACCGACCCCAATCCACCATAACTCAACCGACCCCAATCAACTCCAAACCACCACACCTAAACATTATAACCACCCCCATCCACTATCCAATTCAGACCCCCCAAAACCCATCTCACCCGCATCACTCATATCATCATCCTTTAACACTCCATACCCACTCCAACACATACACACCACCCACGCAAAACCTCATCGACCAAATCCCAAATTCCCACACCAAACCCAAAAAACCTCATCCCACCCCTCCACCTCCCATACCCCCACTCCTACCACCCCACAACCACACCATCCACACAAACCCATAGCCGCATGAGATATATTTTTATTCCACATTCACATGTTCTATGTGAAACCAAAATAGAACAGAAAATAAAAAAATTCTATCAATTTTAAGGAGGGGGTTTAACAAAACCCTACATATCTCCGAACACCTTTAACACAGAAATGTCCAAATCAATAGGGCTCAATCGCATGAATTGTTTGAACTTTTAGTGAAGAAAATAAGTTGATGTCTCTATCCGTTCTTAAGTTATCGTGGACACAGATGGACAAACGGCAAACCGAAACCGTATAGCATTTTTTTAAACAAAAATACTTAAAAATTGATAAACAATTTTTTTTTCTGTAATAATTTTCTGCTAACTTCAATAACATGTAATTTTCGGTTAATATCAACAGAATTTTGAACTACCTATCTACCTATCTCTCTCTCTCTCTCTGGCACTATATCCCATCAAGGGATTTGGCCGCTTCAAATGAGGTTTCATAATAATATTTTCATTTCGGATAATGAGTAATCATTGATCTTTTACCAGTCGTTGTCACCACCAGGAATCGAGCCCGGGACCTCCGGTAGCTGGAGCAAGCATGCTGACCACTTTGCCACCGGGCGGGAACTACCACCTGATACAAAATATGTATATATTGCAGGTTTTTTCGGCTGAAAATTTTCGGCTAACTTCAGTACCATTAACATCAGCTGAAAATATATACATGTTCGTTTATAACATACAAGAAAAATAAAATTAAAATACCGGCATATTAATTTCATATGTGTATAGTATATAACGTATATGTCCAACCTTCCAAAATTTATAAAAACTTAACGTTTAAAGTCTTATGTCTGGCAAAGGTCTCATTTCAATCAGTTTGACGATGATTATCGCTGGCTGGAAAATTCAAGTCAAGTGTCTTATTGGGTGTTCGGAAAATTGGGCTAAGTGAAATACACCTGCAAACATCAAAACATTTGTAAAAACTTAACTTTAAAGTTTTATGTTTTAAAAAGGTTATTGCTGGAACATTTTAAAGGTCATGTTTCATGTTGGGAATTCAGGGAAACTGGCGAATACAAAATTAACCTGCAAACTTGTAAAAACTTATCGTTTAATGTGTTGTCTAGAAAAAATTTCATTCGAATCGGTTCGTCGATGGTTATCGTTGGAAAATTTTCCGCAGGTCAAGTTACATGTTGGAAGTTTGGAAAAATTGGGAGGAGTGAAATACACATGCAAACTTCAAAAATTTAGAAAAACTTATCGTTTAAAGTGTTATGTCAGGAAAAGGTCTTTTTTGAATCGATTCGTCGATGGTTATGGCTGGAAAAATATTCCTGTCAAGTTTGATCGATTCCTGTCATTTTGGGAGCTCGGGAATATTGGGGGTAAATGAAAAACACGTGCAAAATTCAAAAATTTGTAAAAACATAATTTTTAACGTATTATGTCTGGTAAAGGTCTTTCAATCACCCGTTTTTCCCGTGCTCCCCACAAGAAACTTGATTTGATCATTTTTTCCGGGGTGTTTATTCACGAGCCACTTCAAGTGAAACATTTTCAGACATAACACTTAAAATGTTAAGTTTTTACAAATTTTTGAAAGTTTCACGGGTGTTTCATTTGTCTGAGTTTTTTGAGCTCTATACAAGAAACTTGAAATGATAATTTTTGCAGAGATAGCCATTCACAATCCGCTTCAATGGGGATTATTTCTATAGACATACAACTTTAAAGTTTCTATGTGTGTTTCATTTACAGTGAAACTAGACCTGATATTATTTTCCATTATTTATATGCACTTTTATCACTAGATTTAATTTTAAATTTAAAGAAAAAAAATATAATATCTCTTCTTTATGTGATAATTTTTTATTTTATTTTTATTTCGTCCTAGTTTCGAGAGATCTCTCTTCATCAGCTATTTTTATTATTCTCGCGACTATTAAGAGAATAGTAAAAATAACCGACGAAGAGAAAACTCTCGAAACTAGCATGAAATAAAAATAAAAATAAAATAAAAAATTATCTCATAAAGAAAAAGATATTCTAATTTTTTATTGAAATTTAAAATTAGACTTGATAAAATTTCTGGCGGTAACCATCCAAGAACAGCTTCAAATGAGACTAATTCCAGACATCGCACTGTAAACGTGAAGCTTTACAAGTTTTTAAGTTTGCATGTGTATTTCATTTGCTCGAGTTTTCCTCAGCTGCTTTTTGAGCTGAAAATCAAAAAATTCTAGTGAAAATTCTAGTCCACAAATTTTCCCCAAATTTTCTATATAGTCTCAATATAACCTAAGCTATTAAAAAAACAACCGAAAGTATTGGTTACTAGTGAAAGTTTTTGAGATATTGGTCAAAAACCGAAAATCACTTAAATGCCCGCAGAAAATCAAAAAGTTCTAGTGAAAACTCTAGTCAATAAATTTTCCCCAAATTTTCCATATAGTCTCAATATGATCTAAGCTATTAGAAAAACAACCGAAAGTATTGGTTACTAGTGGAAGAAATGGCGGATAGACGGATTATTGTTAAATTTCAATATTTCATATACCGAGTTCTTTTACTTCGGAGATCAATCAATTTGCCATTTTAAGGATTACTTTTAATATTTTATTCCGCTGAGATATTTTATTTAGTGAAAAAAGTGGTACATAATGAATGAAAAATTACCGCTGGTAATTACCGCTCGCCACTTGCGGCGAGTAGCACATTCTCTTATTTTCCGCTGTCAAAATTCCGCTATCTTATACAGCATATGTTTTTAGACTGTTTTGAAGTGTTCCTTCCTCAAAAATTTGGGGCTTTTCCATAGGGATGCATCGAACTCTGACGAGCTAAAATTGACATCTTTTACTGGTGCTAGTTAATTCTTTTAATTCTTGCACGAAACTATACTGACGTTAACCTCACAATTTACATTCCTCACTCTTAAATGTCGAATCTCTTCAAGGTTGATTGATTATACGTACTAGGTTGTTCAGTAAGATTTGTCGCTCGATAAGAGGTTGCGCAGTTAAGCTCGTCGTTATATTTTTCTAAAAATTGTAATACTGTTTTATGAACATGTGTGAAGTTTCATGTAAATCTGTCAGGTGGAGCACCAAAACAAGATCATGAACGATTGTTAAAAGTGTATAAAGACTCTTTACCTTCAATTAGAACAGTAGAATTTTATTGCTGCACGATATTCAATTTTTTTCATTGTAAAAAAATACTGTGACACGTCAACTTTGCATAGCTGTTAATAGAGGCACATTATTTTTTTATTATTATTATTTTGGAAAGATATCATTCTTATTATGTATTTTTCCAAAAATGTACATTAGAAAAATATAAGAGCTAGATTTTTATTTCACCAATTGCCATAGGTATAATAACTCGCTAAAACCGATAATAAAATCAACATTTCATGTTAGAAATTTAATTTAACCGAAAGCAAAGGTCGGCACTGCCAATTTTCAGAAAATGTCCCAAAAAACATTTGAGAATCCTATAAATCCTCTCCAATTCAATTCACCATTAGCTAGTTAAAAATTGTCTAGTTATATTAGGCCATGGAGTAATAAATGTACAAGAGGTCTTAAGTAGTATATATGTTATAAGCCAATTTCTCTTACGAAGTTAATCTTATTTTATAGTTTTGTATATTTATATACATACAAATTTATATTTTTTATATTTATCCCAAATATAGACATCGCCATAGTAATTTTATAGTTTTTGAGACGCTAATATAGATTTCCAATAGTAAAATAGACTAACCCATTAACCTCACTATAGAAAAAAATGTACATTATGTGAGTTCTCTTGTTTATTTTTTCAACCACGTTTCAGCTAGATTATAGATAGTTAAATTTCAGAATTTATTTATTTAGTTGTAAGGTATAGTTTGTGATACATATAACAAAAAACAATATAACGGAAATTATTTAACATCAACGCTCAATGCAGTTACCAATAAACATAACATTTTTGTTTATTACTCAGTCCCCTTAAAAGGGTTTATACACAAGCCTACACACTTTGCCGCTGTATGGATACTGTATGAATAGATACTCTTGTGTATATACAGATATGTAAAAATTAATATAACTATATTATTAAAACTAAACGTTTTTCTATTTTAGGCAATCTCATCTTTACGAGCCCATTTGCAGTTAAAAACTTGCAAGTGAATAAAGTTAATAATATCTCAACAACCAACTACTTAAACAAAATTACAAATCAAACAATCAATGCCAATATTTTCATAAATAAATTCTTTACCAATATAATAACTACAAACACAATAAATAATTTAGAGTTTAATCATAAAAATTTAGTTTTATTAAACCAAAGTGCAATAATTAACGGTGACTTATTAATACCAAATTTAAAAATTCGCAGTAATTTATTTTTGTCTTCGAGGGATGCTTCCAAATTAGTAACGCCGCTTCACAACGCATCAAAAGATTTGACCCAAATTTATAATAAAAATATAAAAATTAAAGGAAACTTAATTATTAATAAACTGTTTTTAGAAAATTTAAATCATAGTAAAATTGTGGTAAATCATCGTGAATTTAATATACAAAACATAAAATCAAAATATTGGTTAAAAAATACAAAACAAGAAATTCCTAAATTTATATTTAACAATGACATAATAACAAATCAATTATTTATTGAAAATAAATTAAATGACTATGATATAAATAAATATTGTCGGAACAGCTTCGATCAAACCCTCCACCACGTAAATAATTTTTATTTCTCTAATTTATTCGTAGATGGCAGTATTACGTTAAACGAAAAATTTAATAAACAATTTGTATTAAACGAAATAATTAAGAATACTATTTTGTTAAATAGTGATGCAAATAAAATTATAAAGATTTTGGACCATAAACAATTTAATAATTTAACTGTTAATAAAATTCAAGTAAACCGCATAAATAATTATGAAATAAAAAATTTTGTGCTTAATGAAACAAATCTAAGAATTCACTCTTTAAAAATACATAAATTGAATTATTTGAATAACAAAAAAATTTTTGTCCGCAACAAATTATTAATAAATAATTATCGAAATTTTTTTGAAAACGCTATTTACATAAATAAAAATTACAGCATCAGTGAAATAAATTTTAAAAATAATTTAAATATTAATAAGCTTTATAGCAACGATTTTTCGCTTCATAAAATTTATAATAATAGTGTTAATTATAATTTGGATAATTTGAAAATTGTTATAAACGGCAATGTATTATTTAAAGAAGATTTATATGTAAACACGATTAACAATGTTGCCGATGTGCAACGTTATTTTGATTTGCTGGTACTTAAAAATGAACCGAATATAGAAATTGGTGGGAAAAAAATTTTCAACGATCGGCTGGTTGTTCATCACAATTTATTAACGTCTCATCGAGTGAATGGAATTAATTTGAACTATTTGTTAAATAATTTATTTTTGACCAATACTGAGCAGATCATACATCCGATATGGTGGTTTAATAATTTATCCACGGAATATTTAAAAACCCGATATCTTAACAACATAAACACCACATTATTTTTAAATCACAATAGTTTTGATGATAAACGCGATATTGTAATTAATTCAAATTTAATTATAAATAATTTGACAACTAACAATCGAATTTATGGCCGAACACAATACAATATTCCAAATATTATCGATACATTGCTTAAACCGAATCGCGGAACATGGCGGTTCATAAAAATAAATAAAAATCTATACTATCCGAAATTGAATTACAACAGCAAACTTAATTATATTTTACATAATTCCGTTGCCCGAAATAAAGATCAAATTATTACCCATGAAATTATATTTGATTATACAGTTACAATTAAAAATCTTAAATTTAATAATTTAATTAATGGCGCGATAAATTTAACAGCAATTATTAAAGATTCACTAGTTCGAAAGGACTGTAACAATGATACAATTAAAATTTATGCACCAAAATATTTTATAAATAATTTGGTTATAACACAAAATTATACAAATCGCAATGATTTAAATTGTAATTATATAAATAATATAAATATTGTTGATTTCCATAATAACATGACACATGAGCATAGCATAAAACGTAAAAAACACTTTACGAACATTTTAAAAATTAATAAATTATTTGTTAATAATGAATGGCATCAGTATAATAAAAATCTAAATGATATGGTCGTTATTGATGGTAAAAAATATAATAATATTAAAATAAATTTATACGATTATGAAATTAAGGAAAATTTTAATTTTACCAAAATTAATAATTTTAAAATTAATGATTTTATTACTAATCGTATAAAATTAGATTCGACCGAAACTCAATACATTAATAATCTAACAGTAACTGGAGATTTTATAATTAATTCTGTGTGTAATATTAATTACATAAATAATGTAAATATGAGCGATTTAGTCTATAAAAATGAGCCAAGTGTGATTTCGGGAAAAAAAATATTTTTAAACAATTTAATATTTAATAGTTCAGTGAATATAAAATATATTAACAATGTTGATATTCAGGCAACTCACAATCATACAATCTTCTTAAACCATCCGGAAACAATTCGAGAACTTTGGTTGCCTGAAATTGTGGTACAAAGTGGCATAATTCTTACAAATGAAAATCAAATCATTCCCTCATCACAAACTTATGATTTAAATATGAACAATTTCAAATTAAATTTAACCATTTTGAATACTAATTTGAATTTGCTTAAATCTCGGTCGTTCTACAAAAAATTAGACTATTTTGATTACACAAAAAATATCGATATGACAATAAATCAATATAATAATGCATATGGCAATAATTATAATTTGCTGATCGATTCTTACGATAATGGCGTGTACTGTAATTTGAACGAGAATTGTCTATGTCCGTTCCAATATTTACTTAACATTAAAAACTCTAATAAAATTGAAATAAATAAAAACCATTATTTTAATCGAATTTTCAAATTACACAAGGATTCCATAAGTGTTACAGTACACACTAATTATGAAACTATGGAAAACTGCAATAATAATTTTATAAATAGTTCGAACGTAACACTGGCGAGTAACGATAAAAAAATTACACTTCACTATAATACCATAATAAAATCGATTAAACTATTTGAATACGGTAAAACCACATCGGATATCTATAGTTTTATTGTAATTTTAAATACCAACTATAATAACTACAATCATACTAATAGCAATAATACAATAAATTTATTAAAAATTACGAATAATAATTTTAGTGACGTAAAATTGCAACAAAATATAATAATTAATGGCCACGATGTTAACATGAATTTATTTAATTGGAATATTGGCATAATATTGATTGTAACCTCAATACATAAAATTAGTTTCTACAATAATGGTTTTGTTAAATTGTATTTATTCAACAAGAATAAACAACAGTTTGATTTACTGGAAACATTTATCGGGCAATATGATCTGATTAATGGGGCTGCTGTGAACATTGATGGTAGTTATATGATATTATTGGCGAAAACCAATAAAAATTATATTAATGTTTATAAATTGGAGCACAATTATATTAATGATGATGTAAAATTTACACTGCGCCAGAAGATTGTGTTTAAAAATAAAATAAAATCGATTACGGTGTTTGAACATTTAGGTAAGTGATTTTAGATTTTATCTTTATTATTTTTTGAAATTAATATTTTCACTGTCGGGATTTTGCATTCAGGGAATACTTTTACGAAACTGTATTTTAAATTTTACAAAACACATACCTCTATATAATTTTAGCATAATGTTATCACTAATTTAATATTTTCATTGTATACATTATTTCTGGTAGATGTCGCCGAATTTCATCGATGTAATATATAAATTATTGACTATTGTTAAAGTTGGGAATGTGACACCTAGCGCATTAAAAATAAGCTCATTGAGTCATTTTTCCATGAAATTTATACACGGCATACTTTATCAAAATAAAAATTGACATAAACAAATCTCCACAACAAGCTAAATTTTTTTGCCTCAGATTCACTTATAGTTGTCTATACTTAAGTTGGGTATTGTATTTTAACTGTAACTTTGAATATAATCAAAGCAACCATCAAAGGCCTATCCCAAATTTATTTTATTGGGAATTTTTTTATTTTTTATTCCAGATATAGTGTACCTTGAACAGATTTCTTAATTAAAACTTTTTCTTGGAAATTTTACCTTCATACCAATTTAATTAAAATCCATTTTTAAAGACATTTTCTATTACAACTTCTTGCATCAAATCTTGTGTATGATATTGCCTACCAAAGAAAACAATCGAAAACTTATTATTTTATTATCATATATTGTAATACTATACTTTGGTTTTTTCAATTGTAATGGTATTGTTGTGATTGTTCCGTATATTGGTCTATTTCAGCACTCTCGAATTAAATACATAATCGTAGGAAATTCTTCCATTTAGAGTCACCATCTGTGTGACAAAAATTATGATAATCGACACTTACTTATCGACACCCCCCCCCCCCCCCCCAGGGGCCCCAGATGGGCTATTGTGTAAAAACTACAACAATCAGTTCCGAACAGATGAGACTATTGATTTGGAAAACCTGATGAAAAGACTGATTAAAATTTTTCTTTTGAATTTTTTAGTTAAAATCCCATATAAAAATCATTGAAAAAATTCTGGCATTAAAATTTTGACACTAAAATTTCTTAAAGAACAAACCAGAGTGGCTATACACTATACAGGGTGAGATTTTTAATAAATGCTACGAGTAAGGAAATGAAAATTATTCAGTGTCGAGGGGGACGTTTTTTGGTGATCTTTAATGACTTTGTAACACATTAGTTTGTGAAATATACGAAAGTTAGTTTTTTTGATTGTGTAACCTATATTTTTGAGTGCATTTTTTGATCTGAGAATTAAAGCAGTTAAAAATAAATAAATAAATATTTATGTTCATACAAAATGTTTCGTAAAGATTTCAGAGATATCAGCATAAATTGGTCTGCATTACAGAAAACCAATTTTCTTTGAGTTCTAACATTGTTTCGTTGTAACGAGAAATAAAAATAAATAAAATCAATTCTTTGAATGTTAAGCTGTTAAGTTGTTAAGCTTAATAGTACTTTAATCAAAAAATATAATATAAAATTTAATATAAAATAACAAATAAGTAACAAATCTTCGTAAATTTTCTCGCGACAAATGATTTTATTGTTAATTACCCCAAATTTAAATTTCGTACATCGTGGTACACTTTTTTATATGAGCAGGTATGATCGTTTTTTGTTTAAAATTACATGTGTTGTATGTATACATATTTTTCTCATATTTGTTTTGGAGATCGAAAATGTGTGCGAAATTACAAATTCACAGTCGATTGTGCAATATTAAATACTTATTAAAAATGACGGCATGGGCACGTATTCTTTAAATCCACTGACATTTCCGTATGCGGATTATAATTTGTATTAAATTTTTTTATATTATTGGAATTTTTCGCCGGCTACTTTAATCGTTTTTTCATATTTGCTTGCAAGTTTTCTTTTATTTATTTCACTACTAAACATAAATCGGTGGATATTTCATATCCACCAATTTTTGCTTACTAGAGAAATAAATAAAAGAAAACTTGCAAGCAAATATGAAAAAACGATTAAAGTAGCCGGCGAAAAATTCGAATATTATAAAAAAATTTAATACAAATTATAAACCGCATGCGCATTATCATAATAAATAAAACTGTACTGTTTACCAAAAGTGACATTTATATGTACACAAAAATTAAACATTCTATTAATATTTTGATAATATGTATCAAAGTTAATGAGGGGTCGGCCATATACAAAAAACAGGTATTATTTGGAACGATTGTTGCACAAAAAATTTAACGAAACGTTTTGTTCTAAATCAATCAAAGACCACTTTACAGGCAGTAGTTTTTAGAAAAGTCTTGTTGTGTTCTTTACACTGAAGACCATGGAATCGACCAAATAAATAACGGGCATTATTTAAAATGATTGTTGCACAAACCTTCAACGAAAAATTTTGTTCTAAAAAAATCTAAAGCTTATTGGTCACTGTTATTATTAAAATTTTATTTTATTGATTTCCGAAAGGTAATAGAGTCGCATTCACCGTTGTTATCTCCGATACCACCTCGGTAATTATTTGTAAATCATCATGGATATTCCATTTTCCGTTTGGCTCTGGATATAGCTTTTATAGTGTTTTAAATTCATTTCAAAATTACATAATTCTTTTACTCTCGATTTCTGGTTAGAAGTTATAACCTCGTTTTGAATTACTCGAATGTTCATTGCATACAATTTTGTTATATCCTAGTTGCTGAACATCCACAACGATAACGCCTAATGTTGAGCCGAGCTGCGTCTTACATCGTTTTGTCTTTTTGCTTCGCTGGTATCAATTTTTTAATATTTCAATACAATCTTTGTTTTGGTTAAGCTTAAACTGTTGCTCTCAATATAACGTTTTGATTAAAATGTGTAAACAATTTATATACCTTGACCAACCCAACAAATAAAAAGGTCACGCAATGCGAGAGAATGCACAAATTTGTTATAATAAACACATTTATTTTCCTGAAAAATCTCCTAAACTACAACTTTTACCCATTGGTTTTTGTTTCTCTATTTAGTTTTATTATCGTTTTTTTTTATCTTTTTGAAACATGATGGCATATATGTTTTGGAGTATTATGTATTTTCACATTTTTCTCCGGAAAATATTTTTCAATACAAACAATTACCAAAATTCCTTTTGATAGTAAATGTTTCATTTACCAATTTTGCTTTTCTTTTCAAAATTTTTACCAGTTTCTCCGTAATTTTCAAAATATCTTTTGTAGAATGGGATATAAATATAGTCTCTCTTAATATTTACTTTGTCCTCGTTCTTCCGTGTGCCTAACATGTAGGTAGTTAATGAAGTTTTTGGAACTTTTAAAGCCTTTTCAATATTGTCCATCACGTATTCTGAACAAAAAGTGTTGACGATTGATTCAAAGTTGACCCCTTTTATGTTTGTGCAGTTTATGAAGGCACCAAATATATTAAAAACCATATTTGTTGGCCCTTCTAAATACATTTTTTAAGTTGAATGCAAATAAAGTCGACAATATATATATCGCGTTTAGTTCAGTACACATATTGAAGTAGTTTTATTTTATTATATTATTAAAATAACGTCCCATAATTAAACTAAAGAAAAAGAAGTCAAAATTGTGTTTAACCACTTCTAAAAATTTTACTAGAATGACATGTTTATACACATTTAAGCAATTAAATGGTTTCTCTCAGTGCTAATGGATTTTACCGTTAGAATAATACCGTAATAATAGCCTCTGCACTAATGATTTTATGGACAAGTTCATCAGTTTATTCAGTAGAATGTCCAATTCGGACACATACAATCAAATAAAATTTGAAGTTTCTCAATACTAAATCAAAAATCTATGTAATTCGTATGTTTGTTAGAGTTTTTGTGTTACTGTGTTTGATACCTGATGAACATTTTCTGGTAGGGTTATAATTAATATGAATAAGCTCCTGAACAAAATTTCGTAAAATTTTAGTCGATTTATATAATATTTTGCCCAGTGCCCTAATTCTCTAAAAACCAAGATAAATTGTAAAATGCAAAAGTGATAACTTTTACACACGAAAAAAATTATCGTAGAAGTCTAGGTTTATATTGGATATCGTGATGTTTTAGTAAATTCGTATTTTCTAAATTTTTTCCAAGATAAAATGTAAAGTGGCAAGATAAGTTTATGTCAAAAAGTAACACAAGTAATTTATCGCGGAATAACTTTGCTTGATTGTGTAAAACGCTTTCGTTTGGATATTATTAATAATTAATTGCAATTTTTGATATTTCAGTTTACAATTTTATTTTGGAATTAAGCAAGCCAAGTTCTAACAATTTAAATAACTGCGATACTTTACATAAACAATTTATAAAATTCTTTCCATTTAGAATGTAAAAGTCGACTGTTATCGATGGAATTAAAATATTCTTTCAGTAAATCAAACATTTGAATATTTTAATCGATCGTCTTCACTTTACCTATACTTTTGCTTAGGTTAGCTCCAGTATTTCCACAAAAACAATAAAACAAATAAATTTATTATTTATAATTTTATGTTTAATATAGGGAATAAATTATGTACCTATTTATATTAGAAGAAAAACACTTAAGGGGTAGACTATCCTAGAACGAGATGATCTGTGGATTACAGAATAAGCAATTTTAGTTAGTCAATTTTCAAATATAAATGTCAAGTGTTTCAAGTGTCTGATTTGACAACATCTAAAATGGACCCGCTCTCTACATAGCAAGCAAAGCTATCAAGCTGGTGTGCACTTATTTATTAATTTATTTATTAACATTAGAATTTAGAATAAAACCATACACGTAAAACGTTGAGCTTTCAAGCTCATTTGTTGTCAAATGTGCAGTTTATTAAAATTCCAAATACAGCCATTTCCTTCATTTAACGGTTATCCCGTTAGTATTCTGCTAATATGTGGCACTTGCAATATTTTACTTGATCATTACACATGCACAATTAAGAAAACTAACGAGCACAATAAATATGACGGCCTATAGAAAATCTAACAATTTCAGGTTTTTTGTTGTTAATATTTCATTTAAAGGCACTAGGAGCTCTCAACAGTCTATCTATAAGATCTTACAATGCTTTAATTCTAAACTATTTATTAATCTTATGTTTTGAGAAATTAATAATTAGGACAAATTTCGAACACCAATTAACGAGTACAAAATTTAATTATATTATGCATTAAAACTAGCTTTTAACTATAGCACTAAGGTCAAACAAGATGTATATTGCATAAAATCGATTTCTAAAGTGCAGGTAATTTATCAAACTCCCACCTCCTACTCGTTACCGATCCTTAAGATTAACCCAAACATTTTACAAAGATTAAAAATTAACTCATGGTAAAAACCCAAACCGTAACACTAAAACGTCCCTCCATAACTAGACCTGCATCAACTACTAGAAATGGTTTCGATTAACAAATTTTCGGTGCTATTGAGGAAGCACATAAAAAAATATAGGCTGAGCAGCTCGGGGAGTTCGGAAAAGTGGCAGTGGCTAACTAAATTTGATCTTTAAATGAGCTTCGTTGCTTAAAACGCATAGCTTTTTGTAGTTTACTCGAAATTCTAAAATTCTAATAAGAAAATCCCGAACTTTTCGAGATCCGCATGTACGGAAAGAGCTAAATAGGGCATCGGAAAGAGGTAAATGGGTCTTCAACAACGAAATACACTGAAATTATGATCTGCTTAAGACAGAGTTGGTTGGATTTCAATAAAATATCGCAAATAATAATTACATAATAATGCGATTTTGTACTTAGTATAAAGAATAACCTTTCAATAGATTAGAATACACAACATTAACCAAAACTCAACGGATCGATCAATTGTAAACAAGACTTATATTGTACACGTCTTTACCATACGAAGTAAAGAATTTTTTAACTGTTGTAATGTTCTCGTGAAACATTTGGTTTGTTTTATAAGTCTATCTAACCGTATCTTGATTTAAATTTCAAATAACTTCCAACTCCGATTATTTTTCAATATGATTTTGAGGGCTATGTGTGATTCTAGATGGCTTTGATGTATATGCAACAATTTACGTTTCTAGAGATTATATTTTTTGAGTTATTACGGATATAAAATAATTAAAATATCATTTTGACGTTTAATCAAAGAATATATACAACAAGAAAGAGATTTTGTTCGACAGAAATATACCAACAAAAAATCGTTCATGATTTTCTGAGTTTTTGTTTGTAACTTTCGAAGAACGAGATGGTCTTATAATCATACATTTCTCGTTCTAACATTCGTTTGATAAACACAACTTCGGCGATTTCAAAATCAAACGAATCAAATAATCAATGAAAAAATCGAAAATACGCTTTATTCTTCAAAGGATGCGTTTCGTTCGAATTTATTGGAAATGCAAAATATTACGTATTATTTTTCAGCTTGGGTTTGTTTATGTACGTAGCTATACATTTTTAATCAAAATAGCTCATGAAACTAACCAATTTTTTTATTTTTTTGGAATATATATATATGCATACCGGAATAATTTATTTGAAAATGTTTGTAGATTTCGATGTATGTATTTAGGAAAAAATTTGATTTTAGAAAAAAATAAATAATGTGACACACATAGCTACTCACTTAGTGATTTGAAGTTTATGAATGGAAATATTATAAAATGGAAAACAAAATATCAACTCAAATAAAAATGTACGAAATGGATAAGTATCAGTGCTGCCGTTTTGAAATTTCTCAGAGGAGTACTTTTCACATTTACAGGGGAGTATTTGGAGTCAAAAGGGAGTACGCTTACAAATGTGGCGTTGGTTCGCTTTGATGCCGCGCAGAGCGTTGCGTTTCATTTCAATATATATATTTATACTGTTTATATTGAAGGTTGAACCCAGGGCGAGTCAATTTGTAGTTATTTTTAGGTTAACCTTGAAGTTAACTTTTAGTGTTTATATTGGAGAGTTATCTTGAGATTGAGTTGAAACCAGGTTAAAATGTCAAAATCATTCAAATTTTTTTCTTTCAAAAAATCATTCTAACTTTTGCTTTCGAACTTTCGAAAAATAAAAAATCGCAAAAATCACAAAAATTCGCTGCAGAATTTAGACACAGACGCGCTCGTACAAGAAAAATATCAAAAATCGCCATTTTTATTTTTTTATTTTACTGATTATTTTTTTTGTTGTTTTTCGACTCGACTCGATATTAACCAGAGTTAACTCGACCTAAGAAATGTTTTGGATTGAGTCGAGTTAACTCCAAGTTAACTTTTGGTGTTTATATTGAAGGTTCAACCTCCAACATAAACAGTATAATTTATATATTCCCAACAAACCCACAATACCGAAAAACATGACACGAATTCAGCAATTTGCGGTATATGGTAACGGCATTTGTGAAAATGGTATGAACAAAAATATGTATGTTATGATTTTATGAATTAAATAAATACTTAAATTATAAATATAATATTAATTTTAGAATAGTCGCACAGGGGAGTACAAAATGAATTAGGGGAGTACGGGAGTACAGATGAGACGAGAGGAGTACAAATGGACCGATCGTTCTCAATTCGGCAGCACTGATAAGTATTGGTTCTACAAAAATGAAATATACATGTAAACGATTATTTTTAATTTCGATCGTTTCATTGTTCATTTTGGCCTATTTTTCTTCTGCATTCAAAATTTTTTTATGTAAAGAAAATTTACAATTGCGTGAAAGTGGAATAGCTATCTACGGGTCCACGTTTTATGCCTAGCCCAAGCCAATAAACGCAATAAACTGAATCTTTTTCATTTATGTATGAGCTAAATATTTCGAATCTAACTATTTAATGGATTTGATGACATGCTGTATAGAAGGATTAGTTTAGAGTATTTAATAATTTTGTGCGTTTTAATTAAAATCTTGAAATTGCTATTTGATATTTCATTTTTGTATAAATTATAAATATATAAATTTGAAATTACTTAAACGTAATAATTTTTATTATGTGGCTTTGTGTAGATTAATTGGTTATGACTTCTTCTATGTACCTACATTTATTGAATTATTCGATAGAAAGATATCTCAACATATACAAATTAGTTTTAGAGCTATCTAATTTTTGACCTATCCAAGAATGATCTCGGACAAATTATGTCAACATAATTATTATTGATCTTAGGGAGGCTTTTACAAAACAGCCTTAACCTATTTAAACCTTACTCAATTTAATCAGAGTTTCTAAAAAATCTAAATAATCTCATTAGATTTATATTTTATGATTTTTAAGGATTTAACGTCGCCAGTTTATATAATTAGAATACAAGATTTGGTTATCATGAACCTAATTCTTAGATAATTAGCTAGATAACACTGCCAGATCAGGTGATAATATGATTTTATGATATGATAAACGTGTACACCTTAACCTTGATGTCAGTTCTGCAGTAAACGTAGTTCAATCAAAGAAAATATACAACAAAAAAATGACTTTGTTCGACAAAAATATCGCTTCTGATTTCCTGAGTTTTTGGCTGTAGTTTTCGAAGAAAGGGATGGTTCTATAATCATCCATTTCTCTTTCTAACCTTCATTTTATAAACAAAACTTCGGCGGTTTAGAAATCAAACGATTGATTCGTAAGTAAACAAATTGAAAAAAAAATAATCATGTGCTTACTTTATTCTATCATCCGCTTACTTGATTTTAAACATTATAAGCAAACTAAAAATTAATGACACCATGTCTAAATTGGTAATTTAACTATAATTAATTTAAGTTAATAATTATTTTTGACATATCCAAGAATTCCAACATTTTATTGATCTTAAAAGGCGTTTACAAAAAATTAACTACACAACACGAGTTTTTAGAATACAATATTTTGTTATCATTAATCTAATGCTTAAACAACTAGAAAACGCTGTCATATAGAGACGTACAACTTATCCATGATGAAGGTTTTGGTAGTTATGTAAAGCGCATTTGGAGTAAGCGCAATCCAATATGAAGACCACATTTAAGAAACGAATTGTACTTAAGAATTATGCGAGCTCAGGCCCTGATTGAGCCCTCACATCAAAAGTAGTAAAAGGATAGGATTAGTTAACGAAAGGAATGACTAGAACTCTATACAACTACCTAAAGTAAGGTAGCTATTACTCATTTCTAATCAACAAAAACACTTGGATAATTATAACACATACTGCGTGCCTCGCCTCTTAAATAACAGAAATAAACACATTTGAATCCAATTACAAAGAACATCGGAAAAACTTATCTTCCACCAAAGGCATTGAGAATGAGTTCTTTTTTATTGATAAAATTGCAAATATAGACCTCTTGATCAAAAATGTTGTATTTATTTAAAATTTTCTTTAAAATTCTGGTTATAATACTTTAAGTATGGTTTTAGGGCTTTGTCAGTAATTCCTGCCATTACTTCCTGGTCAGTTAGCCGTCGGTACATTATATTCGGCAAGTTGTCCCCGCCTCTCCGTCTGTACTAATCGGCCATTTACCGCTCCAGTCATTACCCCGGCCTTTTTTCCTTAGTCATTATCTGTGCGCAATAACATCCCGTGTATTACTCATCCATTGTAAGCCCCTGATCAGTACCCTCTGAACATTACTCGCTGGTCATTACCCACCGATGATTCTTACTCCTTACAAGAAATAGATATTTTTAATCTATTTTCAATATATCGATATTGCACGATTTAATTGTGATTTTTGAGTTAAATATAGTACTCTGTTAACTAATCTACTTGTCATTTCTTAACCGATAATGTTTAGTTATGTTAGGAATGTAGCATGGAACGTGGATCTTGTTGAACTGATCATTAAGGTATTTAGTATGTTGAATGGATTAGAACTCTAACTTGGTTAGAAATAGGTGATTACTTCTCCAGATATAATAAAGTTTGTTATGCCAGATGGAAATTATCTCTTGGAGTCTCGAAAATAAATGAAATGGGTAAAATCTGATTTTTTTTACATAGTTTAGGATAATTCTCTAACATTGGCTAACTGTAACAAAACTAAACAATTTCGTGAGCGATCATTATGACATTTTGGTAAGATTATGAAAATGGATTCTCAAATAGAACATCCAACTCTCGTGAATCTCATATTGGAAACACATAAATGCACCGCAAGAGTTACAGTAAACGTTTAAGTTAGAGTGAGTATAGATTTCGCCAAGATTTCGCTCGATCAGCAAGGGAAGCAGCTAGAGAACTGAAAATCAATTTGTACCAAAATTATTCATAGAAAGCCTTTCTAAAGTTTGTGAAATTTTTGAACCCTTAAAAAATGTTCGGATAGAACTCATTTCTAGATTCCAGATTAAAATACATTTCTAGATTCCAGAATAGAATGCTGTATCGGTTATCAATACTCTTAATTGTAAACCCCATTCCGGGTCCAAATTACTCTTACATTTTGTCGAAAATATAAGAATCATTCTGTAACCATTTCTCAAGCATATAATGTAATGATAATTTAGATCAATTGTTGTCGATGAATGGAAAGCCGCCTAGCCCTCCCGTTGGCAAGCCTCTCGATTATTTTGTATGTTACATTATTCTTCAAAGGATGCGTTTCGTTCGAATTTATTGGAAATGCAAAATATTACGTATTATTTTTCAGCATTGGTTTGTTTATGTATACGTAGCTAAACATTTTTAATCAAAATAGCTCATGAAACCAACCAATTTTTTTTTTGTTTTGGTATACATTTTCTATACATCCCGAAATATTTAATTTGAAAATGTTTGTTGATTTCTCTGAATGTATGGAGTTTAGGAAAAACTTTGATTTTAGAAAAAATATAAATGTGACTAACATATTCACGTATTGAAGGAACTTTATGAATGAAAAATATAAAGAAATATAAAACAAAATAATCTTCCGTTGTACTATTGTTATTTGCTTGTGAAGTAAATTTCGAATAAAAATACACGAAATGGCTAAGTGTTTTTATTTACGATCGTTTCATTGTTCATTTGGAATATTTTTCTTCTGGATTCAAAAATTTTTAATGTAAAGAAAATGTACAATTGCGTGAAAGCGGAAAATCTACGAGTTGACGTTTATGCCTAGCCCAAGCCCAATAAACGCAAGTATATGAACCATTTTCATTTTTGTATAAGCTAAATATTTAGAATCGTTCGTTTAGAAAGTTTTCAACGGAGTTGATGATATATGCTGTATAGAAGGAATAAATACGAGTTTTTTTTAATTATAAGCGTTTTAATAAAAAATTTACAATTGGTAATTGTTATTTGATTTATGCATAAATTATAAATATAGATAGTATTATTAATAATAATCAAATCTCATATTAATCTTAAAAATAATAATTTTTGTTATGTGACCGTATAGATTTATTGGTTTTGACTTGTTCTATATACCTATATTGAATTATTCGATAGAAAGATATCTCGACATGTAAAAATCCTATATGTCACGATGTTGCTAAATTAGTAAAACAAGTTTTGATAATATTAACATTGTTACAAGTCACGGATAAACTACATTAATATTCGAAGTGAAAACGGTGGTATTATATAATCATTTTCATTAATTGATTTTGGACAAATTTTGCCAACCAACATCAATACATCAATCTTATTAATCTTAGAGAGGCTTTTGCAAGGCCGCTAAACCTTTTCAAATCTTATTTTAATCCGAGTTTTTAAGAAATCTCAATAATGATAGATTTATATTTTATGATTTTTAAGGATTTAACGTTACCAGTGGCTTTATTTGGTTTTCCTCGGGAATAGAGAATTGGGATTTTTTTTTTATCGGGGAAAAATAATTCCATTTTATAATATATATTTAAAAATAAATTAACTTGTAATAAGATCGGAATACGCGTTTAAGTTTATAAAAACTTACATAAAAAAATTATTCCCAGCCTACCAGAATATACATTTGAGAACGGCAAATAAATATTTTGAAATTAGTACAATTTGTAGCAAAATATTATCACAATTCCCACACTTTATATAATTAGATTACAAGATTTTACTATCATGAATCTAATGCTTAGATAAGTAGACAATACTGCCAGATTATCTGGTAATATGATATTATTATATGATAAACGCGTACATGATATATAAGGCATGATGGCAGTCCCGGTAGGTATGTATAGCACAATCCTGGAGTAAACGTAATTAAACATCAAAAACGTACTTCAGAAAAATGGGGGCTCTGGCACAGAAAAGGATTAGTTAATGGCATACGCTACACAACAGTCATTGCCTAACAATGTACTTGGCTAATAAATTATTTGTACGATTTGTTAATTATTTACACACACTTTCCGTACATAAGATTTGTTAATGTAGTAATTTGAGTTAGTTGTGATTAGATATGCGAGATATCTAAATTTCATCAAATATTTATAATTTTTCGTCGTAGGCGATTGTATACAAAATAATTAAATAATTTATCCATCGGTCTAAAGCTGCTGGGTTTCTTCCAGCAAACCCTGCAACATCTACCCTGAGGAGTATATGTTTAAAAGGTTTCGATAGCATGTTTATATACATAGGATTGATGATTATATGGTCCAGTTCAAAATTTAATTACAGTATTGTCATACCAACCTTACGCATTTCCAATCATTAAATAATCATAAATAAACACACTTGAATTCAATTAGAAAGTACATCTAAAATTTCAAATAGAGAAGAGTTATTTCTCTCACAAAACTATTGTTTGTAATACCTACAATTTTCTTTAGAATTATGATTATTATACTTTTTTAAATTTATAAAATTATATTTATAAAGCTGCACACTTACAACGTATATGTTGGAAACCAAACTGCCGATTGATAAAAATTACCCTTGCATATCGCTTTTTCACTTCTTAAGCAAGCTCAAGAGAAATGTTGAAATAAATAATAGTGAACCATTGAAGTTTATTTACCTGTACGGGAAATATACGGCCCATACATACTATACTATAACATTATATTGTACATTAGTCACTAAAGGTCAATTCTAAGTTATTCGAACATCCTTATTAAATTTAAATACATAGTACATTTTTACATAATTTATTTATTTTTTAACTGTTTAAAATTTTTAATCTCTTTGAAGCGTTTGTTGATGATAATTTATTGTTTGTTTTTGTAAATTCACCTTTCAATAGATACCATTTGGAATTTTTCCTAATTAATACAAGATTAAATTTTTTTATTAAAGTTCTAAAGTGTTCATTACACGGTCCATCTTCTTTAAACGGTAGAAAACCAGGAAATTTTCACTCGATAATATTTAAGCACTTTTCAGTAGCCTTTTCACAAATATTAGGTAAAATTCACTCATTTTTGAAAGAATGCTCAAAAATCGTTAACAAGTGTATGCCACTTCTGCATATTCCTTTGTCGGTACTTTTAACGGTCCATATCTTGATGATTTTTTAAAAAAAATTCGCTTATAAATGTATCACTTGCTGTAGGAATCTCATTAGATTCTTTTATCAGCTTAATTTTGCATGCATTGCAGTTTATTTTCTGGAACGCACAATACCCAGCATAATATGTGGCCGCATTTTTCTGTAGAATGTCAGTCTCAGAGGTAGAGTCTCGACAGGCTAAAAACTCATCGTAAATTGAATCGTCTTCAGGCTCGCATTCAGAAATTAAGCTTTCTTTGTAAAGCACCTGGAACTTTTCCAAGTGAAGGTCAACCATCTTTCCGTCATCTTCTTTGCAGTTGGCATACTCACTTTTAAATAATAGTTTGGTAACGATCATATAAGCGTAGTGTATGCGAAATTTCGTTGCTGGATGGGGTGTAATTAAAACCACCTTTACCGCGTAACCGAGAAAAAAGTTTTCAAGGCAGTCTTGGTTCGTTTTCCCAGTTAAAATGAAATCAACTCCATGATTTATTGTTAAGTAATCAATTAACATTAGTTGTGATTTAATGGTTAGTTGAAGACCTTTAATAAATGTAAAATAATTTTCTTTTTTGGAAAGGATTTTCAATTTTTTCAAAAAATCTAAGCTTTCTTACATTTAATTGTATAGCTCTAAAATAAGATGCCTTATTCGCTCATTTGAGGAAGTCTACGAATTTCATGAAAATGAATATTTAATGCCACCGTTTTCACATAGTATATTAAAGTAGTTTTTCCGTAACTTGTACTATATACAATGTTATCAAAAATGGTTTTCCTAATTTATAAACAACGTTATCTATAGGATTTGTATATGTCGAGATATCTTTCTATCGAATAATTCAATAAATGTAGGTACATAGAAGAAGTCATAACCAATTAATCTACACAAAGCCACATAATAAAAATTATTACGTTTAAGTAATTTCAAATTTATATATTTATAATTTATACAAAAATGAAATATCAAATAGCAATTTCAAGATTTTAATTAAAACGCACAAAATTATTAAATACTCTAAACTAATCCTTCTATACAGCATGTCATCAAATCCATTAAATAGTTAGATTCGAAATATTTAGCTCATACATAAATGAAAAAGATTCAGTTTATTGCGTTTATTGGCTTGGGCTAGGCATAAAACGTGGACCCGTAGATAGCTATTCCACTTTCACGCAATTGTAAATTTTCTTTACATAAAAAAATTTTGAATGCAGAAGAAAAATAGGCCAAAATGAACAATGAAACGATCGAAATTAAAAATAATCGTTTACATGTATATTTCATTTTTGTAGAACCAATACTTATCCATTTCGTACATTTTTATTTGAGTTGATATTTTGTTTTCCATTTTATAATATTTCCATTCATAAACTTCCATCACTACGTGAGTAGCAATGTGTATCACATTATTTATTTTTTTCTAAAATCAAATTTTTTCCTAAATACATACATCGAAATCTACAAACATTTTCAAATAAATTATTCCGGTATGCATATATATATATTCCAAAAAAATAAAAAAATTGGTTAGTTTCATGAGTTATTTTGATTAAAAATGTATAGCTACGTACATAAACAAACCCAAGCTGAAAAATAATACGTAATATTTTGCATTTCCAATAAATTCGAACCAAACGCATCCTTTGAAGAATAAAGCGTTACTAAATTACGTACGAGATAATTAAAAATGCTTTGCTTCGCAATATTTTTCCCCTTTTCAAATATTTTCGATTTTTTCATTGATTATTTGATTCGTTTGATTTTGAAATCGCCGAAGTTGTGTTTATCAAACGAATGTTAGAACGAGAAATGTATGATTATAAGACCATCTCGTTCTTCGAAAATTACAAACAAAAACTCAGAAAATCATGAACGATTTTTTGTTGGTATATTTCTGTCGAACAAAATCTCTTTCTTGTTTTATATATTCTTTGGTTTAATGTTATCTTGCTCGCTTGCTGTCAATAGGTTTATCTTGGGTAAAAAAACTGTTTAGAGAATGCAATTTAAAAATGCCAAGATAATATATTGTATAAAATTTTCACTTGTAAAATTACCCTTACCACAACCAACAACTTGAACTATAAACAACAACAACAACTTGAACTATAGATTGTGACCAGATGCTCTTTAGAATAACTTATATCCATAAGAATAATGTTGAAATTTAAATGGGAACGGTAGTTATAGGCCCTCAAAGTCTAAATATGAGTCTACATACTCGTACATCATAAGAGTGTGTTAAGTTTTGACAAATATTTATCGTAACCGTATTAAATTTTATCTTGGAGTGCAATTACAGAATGCAAATATTGTTAAAAGGCAAGATAAATTATCGTTTACACGTTTACAAATTATCTTACTGCTTAGAGAATTAGGGCACAGTGGCCCTATTCTGGCTTTCCCTTGGAATAGGGAATTGGGAAAAATATTTTCATAGAATTTTTGTCTAAATTGTATTTTTCTGGTCTACTGAAATAATAAGTTTAGTGGTAAAATTTTCAAAACAAAGTGAATTGGGAAACTTTTGTTGAACAAAATTTTTATAGGGAAAAATATTTTCCCATTTATCTTTGTTTCGAAAATATTACCACCAAACATGTTCCCTCAGTAGGCCAGAAAAATATAATTTAGACAAAAATGCTATGAAAATGTTTTTCCCAATTCCCCATTCCCAGGGAAAACCATAGGGCCACAGGTCAGTTATTTAATGCTATCAATAATTTTGGATAAAATTAACCTGAATCAAGAAGCCTTTGGGCCTCCCAAAAAAAGTTGGTCAAATTTTCGGGTTTTATAACAACGGACTAATGGTGTCTAATTTGAATAACATTTTGTCCAGATTACTTCAATAACCCTAGATGTAATCAATATTAACCATGAAAAGTTTACGAGTACCTCCCGAATAAAAGTTTATCCAAATCAATAATAAGAAACACTGAACGCTGACAATCAAAAAATTACACAATATCGGGTTATTTATTATCAAAAGAAGAAATTATCGAATTTCATTTATGTACAAACGATTTTGAGAACTTCGCTATTATTGAACATATAGGAATCGAACATTCTTTAGAAAATACGATATTTAATAGAGAATCGACGATTTATAATAATGCAAAGTAATGACTCGAAAACTAACTAACTAATAATACGAAGTAAAATTCCCATCTTCTACAAGAAATATCCTTTGACACCAAATATTGTTCGCGTAAAATCGGCTATAGATTTCAAATTTCCGTTTGGTTTTCGTAATGTCATGTTCAAATATATTTCATAGAGACACGTTCAAAGTGAACATATTTTGTGATTATTCTGAAGAAATACGCCAATAAATTTAATATTAATTGAAATTTTCAATCAGTAGCTGTGAAGATAAAGTTATAAATATAATTTTTGTGACAGAAATAACAAAATAATAATTATTGAAAATTTTTCTGGTGAAATATTGATTCAAGTTGATTTACAGTTTATTTATTTGTGTCTTCAGTTTATAAATGTGGTACTGAGTTGTTAACTTTTTGTTTGTAGGCATATTACTTTTTGACTATAAAGAGCACCGAAAAAGATATATTGGACAAGTTACGGCAAGATCGAAGAAGATTAAAGCTATAAGAGCAGCTTGCTAACACCCCCTCTCCCACCCGCGCGACACACGCCTAGAAAATTATCGAAGCAGAACTTCTTTTGCAAGAGCTCCTGAAACACGTGAAGGCATAGTGCGTGACACACGACTTCAAAACAATTACTTACCGTATCTTCAACCTAAATCACTCGCCGTAGAAGAACAAAGAACGGTTACCCAATTATTTCGGGAGCTGGCGGAATGTACAGTCAGTAATGAAAAGCTAGATTTTTTTTTAGATTGATGGATATCGTGTTAAAACATTGCCTTTCGCTTAAGTTTGCAGAAAAAACTGGAAATAGTACCAGGGCCAAGTTAAATTATTTCCACTTAATATTTATTCCGGGTATTTAAAAAATCTTTTAGGCAATTCTCCGCCATTAGTATGCGATTGTGCAATAGTTCATTTGCGTTTATTCGACTGTATGCGGGCAAATAGTACATCGGAGTTTAACTGTAGAAGAAACTTTGAGGTAATATACATATTGGACCCTGATGATGCAGTCTACCAATGGATGACCCTTTCGGAGAATAAATATCATGAGAAACATCGCTTAAATAATTGACACTTCATAAGTGAAAAAACAAGGCATTGAAACTACTGAACCAGTGGCATCGAGCTAACCAAGGTGGCGTTATAACTAATTTAATATAGAGAAAATGGTCAAAGGCGATATAATGCTCCATCGGTTAATGAACTGCCTATAGTGTTCAAAGCAACCATGAAGAACCACCGTTTCATCCGTTTATTGTCTTGCATGTACGTGCTGATCAGCCTGATCAACCAAAATTTAAACGAGTGGTCATACGCAGTCGTCATTTAGTTACCATAACATACTCCATTTTATGTGCGGCAGGTCAGGAAGGGAGATAAGCGATTCCGAGTATATATGAAGGAATATTTGTCTTATCGTTTGTCAGTTAGAGAGGAGTTTCCCAGTTGCCGAACGCAGGGCGTTTAACCGATCACTAGTCAAACGATCTTTACTGTAACCGAAACAATCGACCGGAATTGAGAACTATAGTTATAAAGCGTTAATGGAATTTATAAATCGTGACCTCTGAAAACAAGCAGGTTGGAGGTTTTTCTAATATTGCCAGCTAGCTTCCAGGGTAGCTAGTTTTGTCTAACATATAACTGCAATATCAACGTTGAAATATGTGCCAAAGTAAAGAATGTAAAATATTTTTACACTTTGTACACATATTTAGTGTACAAAAAATTTGATTGTGCTAATGTTTTGATATCCAGAAAAATAATCACGATGAATCTTTAATAATGTCTTTCATATTATGGTTATCGCGCTACGTCAGTGCACCGCACCGGAAGCCATTTGGAAATGTTTTCCTGTTTGCAGCAGACCATCCCATTCCAAGAGACAAGAAACTTACTTCTTGGTTCAAACCCAACCAAAATGATCTTGATAGAAACTAGTGAAAATATTGGGAAACCTTTTCTGCCTACACCAAATGTGTAAGTTCAATTTGATTAACCTAAAGAGGATATTTAAAATTTATTTATGGATGAGCTTAAACCCTAGTTATACAATTGTATATTATTCTCAAACTCCATTACTAAAGAAAAAAATTATTACAATTAAAAACCAAGCAACACAATTGTGTATGGGGTAGCAGTAAAAACCAGGAAAATTTAATGTGATCCAATTTTAGCAGTTGCTAATGAGTCTAATATAGGCCAATGGCCGTATCCGTCGTATACCAATCGTCGTACCATCCGAGGCGAAGCCAAATTCAGCATCTGCATTCTCACTGTTGCGAGCACGTCACTTTCGATTTTACGGTTGCAATCAAAGAGTTCACAACGTCCAATTTAAAATTGGGAAAATCTATGCGATACTCCATCCAACTCTTTATAACCGCCAAATCTATAAAGTGGTGTGTTACTTTTAAAACTAAGTCGACTCCACCCATATATTTATTATATTGCGATGTAGCAAAAGGGCTGCTTAATTTTGATAGCACTTTTTCCCAACGCTTAACTATTGTTGTTGGGTTAGAACATGCGATGAAAGAAATTGCTTTAATATGTTTATCGCCCGGTATCTCCGATCTAGGCTGCGGGCCAATAGTCGAGTAAATCGTTTACTATGGTAAAAATCGGATTTAGAACAGATTTTTCGATCACTTTGCCATAGAGTTTTTGAAAAATAAATGAATTTACCGAAAAATTTACTTAAAATTGACTTTTACCCGACTATTGGCCCGCAGCCCTAGAAGCCATTTCAAAAGGTATATATTAGTAAAGTATCGTGGTATTGGTTTATTTCTCACATTTTGTGTCGCTGGACATCGTCCAGCATATGGTATCATCTGCTCATCTATCGAGTAGTAACCCACTTTCGGTAGAACTCTACACCTATTCCTCTTTGTTCGTAATACTGCTTCAACATTCCAAATTAAATTCGTAGGCTAGGACGAAGCTTTGTTTAAATTTACATACATAATGAATACTACCACCATACTGACACCATATAACTTTTTGATTTTCTGATACGAGGGTTTCAGTTCTTTATCGTGAATTTTTAAATAATAAAGATTTTACATTTGTGGAATTGAATGGCTGAATTTCAACTTCCAGACACCGTATATTTAAAGATATTTTTTATGGTTTTACCATTTCATTTTGTATTTGTATTCTATGTTATCCTTGGATCCTTCTTCCGGCTCATTGATAACATCCTGAACAATTACTACTTCGTCAACCAATTCAGACCCAGACCCTTCCCAAAATTGACGCAATTCATCCTCGTTTATCTATATATTTCTTTATGTATTAATATTTACTTACCTTTATGTAGTGCGCTCATCGTACAACAAAACTATTTTAGGTTAGAAAAAAACTGGTAAATATTTATTTTTTCTATATTTCTTTTGACATTCTATATTATACCATTCAATTTATGATATATGGTAGTACACTTCAATAAAAATTATTTATACCAACTAAGTACGACTCGATTGAAAAACTGTCTCTCGCGCATCCACATTTGTGTTAGTTGTTGCATAGTTATTTTTAAAATAAAATATAGCAGTGACATTCAAACATTTACAGACTTTGGTTATGATGTAACTGACTTACGTTTCAATGAAAAAATATTTTATTCTGGAAGTGCAAGAGGGTAAAACCTACCAGGAAGCAACAAAAGAAAATTTATATCTTTCAGATGAATCAATTTTGCAAAAAACTGGGGAAGATACGCTACGAATGAGAGCGGTTTTTGCATACATTTGTGTCTTTTCCTCGCCATCTGATCCTTTGTTTCTTTGGAATGAAAATAATAAAGCCATATCTGAAGATATATGCCGCAAACTTCACGGAAGGCATGAGCCTTGCACCAGTTCTTAATCTTATACTTTAAAGGACATTCAATCCGTTTTAAGATAGGATTTACTCTAGAGTGTTTCAACTTGCCCAATATTACAAACGGATTACCTAATATTGGGTACGTTCCATTCAATTGTGGTGGAGAGAATTAGCAAGCAATCAAGTGTATTTCACAAAATTGTTGGTGCAGCTGAAGATGAGACAAGAATGCAAAAATGTTATTTTCTTTATGTTCCTGGAGGTAGTTGAATTTTTTTTAAGATACACTTATTCGTCATTGTCGAAGCGCACAAAACCGGAAATGTGTTGTACTGTTGTCCAGCAACAAAATTGTTACAGTTGGCGATGTTCATGTATATACCTTCAAACCCAGAATTTGTATATGGACATGGTAAACACATTGTTTGTTTCGACTGCACGTATTATATTTCATATCATCATTTAGGCGTATATAAGAAAAGTTAAAAATTTTGTTATTTAGAACAAAACTTACGTTAATATTTTAAATATTTTACGGAAATTTTAAATTTACAGAAGTTACATACAGTTTTAGAATTGGACCATAAGATCCCTTGATTGGATCCATGCTGTGCTGAACACCATTCAAAACTCAAATTCATTTGAAACCGAAATCATATACTTAAGCAGTACATTTTTCGGTGATAATGGGCTAACACTAAGGCCAACATTTTCATACATATTATGAGAATTACTACGCTCAATAAAACCTAACATTTCATTTTATGATGAGGTCCAAAACGAAAACCGAAGGGAATTCGAACGACCTTTTAAATAAGTAACCGTCTCAAGGTATTTTTGAATAATCAAAATCGTTATATTTCCAAATAAGTTTATGTGGCCGCAATTCCTATGATCTTCGACTAGGTTAAAACTAAAACAAAACTCTTTTGAAGAATTTATAGCACAATACAACTGTTTGACAAAAATGGTATGGAATTAGAAAAATATTATACAATCAAGTGGAATGAAAAAAGTTTAGGTTGAATTTGTATACCCTTGTGTTATAAGGGGATACTTAAAAATCCTAGGCGGTCCTGGTCAGCCGAACGAAATTTGTCTTCATTAGAACAGTATTACCAAAATCTTTTTTTTCGTTACATAACCAAATACTCGGTGTCTTAACATTTCTGTAATTTACAATAATTTATTAGCGTTCAGTGCATATAAAAACTGTAGATATGTACATTGTTTATTTAATCCCACTAGGAAAAGATCTAAATTTGCAATTCCCATACAAATTTTGAGTTGACTTAATTGTAAGGATCTCACCGCCTATTAGCGTAACTGAAAATAAATGAAAATGAATGAATTCAATAACAGATCGTTATTTATATTTTTCTTACATTCAGAGTGTGTTGTTTCTAGTGTAATTGTGCGATTTCTGTAAAGTACTTCCATTGTAGGATTTTGTCCCTTTAATTGTTCAATTTCAATATTATTACTGGTTGCCTCAATTCGTATATTTATTTTCAATTTTAAATATTTAATTCCGTTGATCTGGAAATTCGTTACGTCTCGCGGCAAGCGACAATTGCCAATCGTTAACTGTTTCATGTCATATTTAATACCACCATATCCATTTAAAATTGTTTGTAAAAATCCACCTGCACCGGTAATAAAATTCGAAGCGCCCTTTTCCACTTTTGACGTTTCCGAATCCAGTTCATGCCAAACATAGAAAGGTTTGGTTACATGGGGTTGCCAACTTTTATCAAAATACATCGAACCCTTAAGCGTTTCGTTTATGTTTAAATAGTTGATTGCAAATATTGACCATGTCATAGCAGGACCTGATTGCCTTGTCACATTCGCATAAAAGTTCATATCGTTTAATTGTGTAGAACTGAAAATAAACAACTAAATCAATACTCTCATTGAACCCTGTAACCTTACCACCTCTTTTTAGAAAATATATTTATACCTTGTCATGGGATATTTTAATGGATATTGTAAAAGTATAGCATCGGCTTGTTTAATTTTAGTTCCCAATTTATACCCTTCGAACTGTGGGTGAAAATCATTTTCCTTATCGTATAGGATTTTTATTTTATCGGCTATTTCAGTCCAGTTTTTTGAAGGGACCTTGCAAACACATGCCCAAAAACTAAAATAATAATAATAAATTGTTAAATTATATTAAGATTTAATTCAATTTCCTAGCAAACTTACTCCCCCGAGTAAAGCGTGTGAGCTGCCATAACATTAGTATACACATTATTGTCTACACTTTCGTGATCTTCGTCAGGACCCATAACATTGGTTAAATCAAACGTATTAGACGTTTTATTATATTTTACTCGACTGGCTAAAAACTCTGCAATTTTCAGGCCCATAATACATCCTTTTATTTTTAACCAGTTTAAATCGTTCGTTGTTGCCATATAATTAAATAATCCAAACGATATATCAGATGAGATGTGAATCTGATTTTCCGATACAAGTGGGCAACAAGGTTGAACCACATCACTTCCGGTGTATCCAGTTTCCCAAGGAAAACTAAAAATAGATATCGTTATCGTATGTGGAAGTATTTTAAAATAGAATGGTTATACCGCGCTCCTTTGAAACCAGTTGAGGTGGCAAATAATTCAGCTGCTTTTAATTTTGAATATCGATAGTTCATTAGCATTTTGGCCCAAGACGGATTAATTAGCAAAATATTTGGGAACATCCAAATTTCGTTATCCCAAAATATATGTCCCTCATAATCTTCTAAATTTGAACCGCCCCTTCCCAAACCAGTTGGACTTAAACCATACGGTAAATTTACAACTTTTGTATTGGTATCGATCGAGGGCAAAGCGGAAGCAATTGCATAAATACTTGCATGGATGGTTCGAGACAATTCAATATTTCCATTTATTGTAATGTTAAAATCGTTCCAAAACTGCTTCCAAACACTCGTGTGACGGCTAAAAAGTGTTGAATAGCTTTCTCGTTGTACATCATACAGCTCTTGTTTTGCAATAGCCAAATGAGTGTCCACTGTCATAACAAAATTAAATTCCTTTGTATGTTCATTCGGTTCTAAAACTAAATTTTCGGGTATCTCATTCCATAACAAGCAAACAGTACGTTTTTTGAGCTGCAATTTTTTATCTTCAACGACTCGCGTACGCCCGCATTGTTTAAAAAATTGTAATTTTTGGTTAATACATTTTGGTTGAAACAATTGAAAATCTGCCGATGTGTTTTTCTTAAGGCCAACTAACTCCACCCTTATTTCGTCTGACCACCAAAAAAGAAAATGTTGCTTTAATTAACGTCTAATTGATAATTAATAGATTTAATAATGTATATACATACCGGTTGAATTTAGTCTGCGAATTATAAAATGATTTATTACAGCTCGATTGTAGAATCGATGTGCGTAAATATAATGATCCACGCTAAACTCTTTAGTCGAATAAAACACCCGAAAAAATCCTTCATATGTATTAAATGTATAAATGCACTGCCCATTTGAATTATTTACACATAATTTTAGCTGAATGTTTGAGTGGTTGGGGACACTTGCTCGATGACTTAACCCCTTTTTACCATTATACAAACCATTGACGTATAGATCATTAGAAAACAAAACAAATCCAACATGCCCATTAGATAAAACTGGCATGTCGGTTTTGTCAACCGGTAAATTATTAGATGTAAATTCGTATGGGTTATGGCTCCCTGCTATGTCATTGACTATGACCAACCAAAAAACTATGAATTTAAGAACCACCAGCATTTCACTATTGTTGTGATTGTAGAACTTATAAGACTATTTTATAAAATGATTTAGTAAAAATATAAAATCATATGAGTGTATTAAACAACGGATGTTCAATCTACAAAGTTTGATAATTTTTTATACGCTGTACAAGTCTCTCTCTCTCTCTCCCTCTACTTATAAAACACAAAATACTTAATGATAATAAAAGTAGATATAGAATGCTTTAGAATACTACAGATCATATACAAGTAAAAACATTTAGTAAAATTCCCCTCCAACTAAATTTTTTTAGTTGTTATTTTTCCCAACGAAATATTACGAACCTAAAGTTCGTTATGGTTCATACGACCGGGGTAAAATTACCAAAGTAATAGGAATTTTACGCACAGCGCACGCACATGATGTCGAGAGTGTAGTAAATTTGCTAGATAAAGTACTCTTCACATTGTGAGATATCGGATCCGCAACGCTTCGGATAATCCACACAAATCCAAATCGCAAGTTTTTTTATATTATTATATTTAATACTTTTCTATGTTAGCATTCAACTATTTAGTTAAGAAAGTAATTCAAAATAATTTGAAGACTTAGTTTTTTTTTATAAATAAATTATGAATACAAGTATATATTTAATTGATTCAATCTGGCAAGATTATTGTTGTTCTTTAGAATTTAGTACATGTTCTTAATTTTATGTAAGGCTTAATTAAAACGAGTTTTTTCTTTATAATTTTGAGCCGCTATTGGCGGGCTAACATTCTTGTATTTCGTTTATTAGTTTAAATTTTTTTCGGTTTTGAATGAATCTATTTTCAATAAAGATTATACTTTTATAAAATATTTAGTGTACAAAAAAAATTAATTCTTTTTATTTAATAATGGAAATGGTTGCCTAAATTTTTGTATCATCCGCTGGTGATATGATCCCGTTTTTTCTTTCTGAAGTATATTCTAAAATCTCCCCCAGCCACTGAAAGCTAACCGGCTGAAATATGCTGAGTGGATTATATTTTTATTACAATTAAATGTGAATATAACTTGTTACACCCTTGCCCAAACACCGACTTATTTCAAACTTATTGATTTATTTGACGCCATCTTGAATAAGTCGGTTAAGTCGTCCCAAACGATTTTGCTGACATATTTTGATTGTGACCTATTTCGCAAACAGCTAATGTTTTAGCAATTTGTAATTAAATAATAAAATAAAAAAATTAAAATATACAAAGAACAATTTATTTTAATGAATTATTTCATAAATAAAAACATAAAAATGTGCCTTGAGTTATTAAAACACTATTAATTATATTAATTTATTAAGACATTATTGTATTAATAGTTATTAATCAAGTAGGATATCACATATCACTAATGTTTGAAAGTTATTATTAATATTTGATAATTTGTTGAATTTTTCATGTTTACATGATCAAATAAGTTTTTTGCTTTCAAAATAAGTCACCTCGATAGCAGACTTATTTGAATAACTCGGTATAAGCAAATAAGTCGGTGTTCGGGACAGGACCATTATCATAGACACACTGTTGGTTTCGTAATTACGATTAACTCAAAATCATGATTTCGTACTAGTGTGCCATATTTAACCATTGTTTCAAACTAAATTTGAACTCAGTTTCGAAATGAGATATTTTTTCTCATTTCAATCCATTTTAGTCCTCCCAACGCCGAATACATAAAAAATGGATTTTCCGGACTCGAATAGTTTACCAATCAAATCTAAATTCCTTTGAGTTTTCTATTTGTCATTGAGATATTTAGTTGGCGGGAACAATTTTTTCTGTTCTCTCAATATAAAAGTCATTTCTGACAATTTAAAAGTCAATTAAATGTCAATCTTGACATTTTATCAATGCCTACTACATTACTATTTAAAACCAAACGAGAAGACATAAGCAATTGTAGTGTGTCTTGAGTTCTCATTTAGGAAATTATGATCTCGAAATTATAGTTATGAAACCAGTAAGAACCATAAGAATGCCATAATTTTTCGTGAGTGACATGTACTATACAACTATTTTTTGGCTTGTCATCATTGACAATAACGTCATATAGTACAGTTCTTATTTGATAGCTTGCTATCATATTATTGAAGATGATTAGCACAGTTCATGAGGAGTCATGGATGGCATGTTTGGGATGATTATGACTAGTCTTGTTACTAAACGACTCATCCTTGACGTCATCATGGAATAATATTAATTATTTATTTGTAAAAGAAATACTATTGTATAAACGAAAACTATTAAAGCTGCCACAATAAAAAATATAAAAATCATTTTTGCGAAATTAAAATTTTTGAAAATTCCTATAACGAAACTGATTCATATAGTAGACATGTATCGTTGGGAATTATTATTATTATTAAATTGAGAATTAAAAATAAAACCAATGTTTGTATTATGTACATGATTGTAGACATATTTCCTGCTGCAAACTCACATTATTGCAGTCAAAATAAAAAAGTGAAGTGCTAAGTAAAACGTGAAATAGTAAGTTTGAGAAAAATGTATGAAGTGTTTTAAAATCCAAGAATCCTTGCAAAATCCAAGATAAATTGAATTAGCGTCATTTTTTTAAATTAAATGCTACCAACGATAATAGTACGCAATTAACTAGATTACGCGATGCTTGCAAAAACATAACTCAAGTATTGCGCTACAATACGACTAAAAACTACATCACGGCTAGTTGTTTGCGATGACCGATTTCCAAAATTAATAAAAAATTTTGTCAAAATATAAGTTAGGATAATTCGGGTTCTTATATAAGAAAATGTATTTTTCAAAATCGCATTGTTTAATATCAAACTAATTAAAAGTAAAATATTTCGTGTGTCAAGTGTTAATCAAAACAGAAACCATGCTCAAAATATTTATCGGTCAACAAAACTCTCTTTGAGATACTGTTTCGATACTATATCGAAGATTTTGACGCGTTATTCTAGAATAAAATTAGACACTGTTTCTCTTTTTATATCATTTATCGCCCAGCTAGATTAAAACATCGGGATGTTTCTAGTCCATTTCTTACAGTAAAAAAATTAATTTCGATACTTAAACAAATTTAGGAGAAGAGTGGTTGGTCAAATTTTTTCTAGTAGGTGTTGATAGCTATAGAAAAGAAATAATTGAACAAAACAGTCGTTAATTGCATTCTAGCAAAAGAGGCATAAACTTCGGTAAAGAATCGAAAAAGTGATGGTTGATCATGTTCGAAATAAACTTCGAAAAAGTAATGGAAAGTGATGGAAGACATTTTCTTCCATTACTTTTCGTTACCACTGAGAAAATATGGGAATTATCGATTTGTTTGTTTTCCTATCCATATTCACATCTACCCTGTGCTGATATGATCAACCATTACGTTTTCGATACTTTATCGCAGTTTATGCCTCTTTTTCCTAGAATGAAATTGACGACCGTTTCGTTCAATTATTTTTTTTCTGCAGTGTGCCCCTAAAGTGGCTTACACGAATAATACCGTTGAATTTCTTTATCAAAACGAAGGTGAGATTACTTCTATCACATGAAACATTAAAGACACGGTTACGTTACGTCAGTAAACAAAATTTAATTCAAACATAGTTCAGACACTTAGCTTTCAGAAAAGCTAACTATATGTAACTTTAAAACGTGATATTTACAACACGTTTGAAAGAAATTTATGTATATATGTATGTATGTTCATATTCATTAATAAATTTATCTCAAACATGTCATATACTATGCATCTAAGATATATCAAGTGAAATTCATTTCGTATATGGCACATAAGATATCTATGACTTCTTACATATGTACTGATTGTCATAAGCGATTCATCATAGACATGTCACAATGAAAATTTGCTCTACCTGAAATGGTTTTAGTGTGTTATTCTAATTATTGACTGTCTTGCTGGGTTCATACTACACGAGTAGAAGTTTTAGTGTTAGTGTTGAACGAGTATTAGTGTTAGTGTGTAAAGACAAGACCACGCCCAAAATTGCTGATGCATCGTGCAACAAAAAAAATTGCAAAATAAATTTAGAATTTTCTAATTTTTGTTGTAAATAATATACTTTTCAAAATATTTTCAAAAAACGACGCTCCTATGAAAGCCATCACTTCCGGTGAACCGATTTTTGCCAAAAATCACTGAAATCTCCCAATTTGTAGAAGAAGCTTAAGTATGAAGATTCATCCCGACCAGTCAATCCGTCTGGGCAAAACAGGGCAAAATTTTTCTTAAAAACATATACACTACCGCTCAAAAGGGTTTAGGCATTGTCAAGAACAGCATAAAACATATAAAAAATCAGTAAAAATGTGAAAATATTTATTTTTTAGATGCACACACACATATATTAATGGCATTATACTAAATAAATGTCAAAATTAAAATGCTTAATTAAAATTTACTTTCATTTGTGTGACCGCTTCTTGATTGAACAATCGCAGCGCACAGTTGAGGCGTCCTCGCAATAAGTTTTGCCAGAGTTTCTGCCGTTATAGAATTCCAAATTGATTGAAGTTTGTTCCACATAACAGTAGCTGATGTTGGAGCTGATTGCTTTACTTCCCGGTTCAATTCTCGCTACACTAACTCAATAGGGTTCAAGTCAATACTCTGGGGAGACCATTCCATAATTTTAATTGTTCCTTCATCCTCTAAATGGTGAAGATAAACTTTATATAACTTATATGAATGTTTTGGATCATTATCTTGATGAAAGATAAAATTTTGACCCAAAGTCAAATTCCTGAAGGTATAGCGTGGTTCTTCAAAAGTTGTCGGTCGGTATCCTTCTTTTCTTAGTATTCCGTCAATTTTCACAATATCGCCTACACTAGTACCAGCAAAATAGTCCCAAATCATCACTGAACCACCTCCATGCTTTACGGTAGCAGCAATACACTCTTTACTGGCACGTTCACCTACAGACTCTCTCTCTCTCTCTCTGGCACTATACATCCCATCAAGAGATTTGGCCGCCTCAAATGAGGTTTCATAATCATACTTTCATTTCGGATAATGAGTGATTAATTCATTTATCCTGAACCAGCCGTGAAATTTTTTCCTTGTCACCACCGGGAATCGAACCCGGGACCTCCGGTCGCTGGAGCAAGCATGCTGACCACTTTGCCACCGAGGCGGCTACAGGCCTTTATCACGAATATTCGTCTTCGGGTACCGAACATTTAAATTTAAACTCTTCCGTCCATGAAACCTTGGTATAATCTTCTATCGTCCAATATTAGTGTTCACGGGCCCATTTAAGTCGCTTTTGCTTATTTTGTTTACTAGTAATGGTTTTTTAATAGCAACACGGCCATGGAGTCCGGATTCCTGTAGAGGACGATCAACCGTAGAAACGCTAACTAGTTTTTTTTTTACCAACATTTAACTCTGCGGTTATTTCCGGGGCTGTTTTGTGTCTATTCGTCTTGCTAGTAATCACTGTTCTATGATCATTTACAGATGTTTTCGCTCTTAGTCTTCCACTGCGCCTTTTATTAATAAAACTGTCACTTTCTCGATATTTTTTAACATTACAATCGACCGTAGCGTGATCTAATTCCTTTTTATTGGGAATCTGTTAGTTACTTATGCCAGCTGTATTTTAAGCTATTATAAGCGCACGTGTTTCAGTACTTGGTTCTTTTGTTAACGATGTTAACAGTATAATTATCAGACTGCTGCAACTGATCGTATTTGACTCTTTTCACTCAAATCTTGTCAAAAAACAATTTAAACATCATTAACTTGAATAAACCAGACTCATACATTTTTCTAGAAATTTTTACAGACTATTATTGTAATTATACCGTAATAAACAGTTCATGACAATCCAGCCAAGTGCAGTTAGGGGGTAGTAAAATTAATCCCATATCATTGGTGGTTATATAGTGAAACTGTGTTTCAGATAGGTATTTCATTTTATTCAAATGTTGTTTCGTAAACATAATACTGTATCAATAATACATGAAAAAAGGGGTGCCTAAACACTTTAGGCTTTAGTGTATGCAAAAAGCGAAAAAGCTCCTATGAAGACTGCTACTTCCGGTAGACCGATTTCAGCCAAAAATCATTGGGTTCACCCACTTTATAAAAAGAGCTTAAGTAAGAATTTTCATTCCAAACAGTCAATCCATCTGGGCTGAAGGGAACCAACTGCCATTTAGTGGGTGGGGCACCACATACATTCATTTCATATACAAACATAGATTTTTTAAAACTACTTTTTTGACTTCGACTACTAGCAGTAGATACTCCTGATGATGACCTAACAAGTCGAAATCGATCGAATGATTTTTTAAACTTTTTGAACACATTTTTTAATTAAAATATTCAAAAATAGTTGTTTGTGAAATAGAAAACCAAGTGTTTAATAAAATATCTTTATTAAGAAATGAGATTTCTAGAAGAAGTTTTATAATATGGCCATCTGGAACGGGAAGCGGCTATTACTTAACCGATAATGATGGAATTTGGCACGTTTGATAAACATGGGATTGTAAAATGATAAACTGCGTACTCGCCATAGGATGACAAACCGAATGATAATTTTCCACTATTCTGATTTTTGCTGTAGTGGACAGTGTAATTATTGGTTGTTTTATGGAATTAACTCCCAGGTCATTTATGCTCTTGTACTGCAAGTACCTCAAATTTATAAACTTCCACTTGGTTCGAAAGGTTCTGCAAATCTCAAGGTCTTAGAATATATTCCACATTATATTCCATAATCCGGTGAACAGTTTTCGATGTCGTTGTTGATAAGAATACTATAAATTTATCCGAGCCCTTTATGTATGATTCATAACGTGATTTTTTGTGATAGTAGGTATTGGGCCTGCCGCTCAACCCACTACTTACATCAGTGGGTCACGTACTGGTGATACTCGTAGATGTTCAGGCATCCAGCCTTATCAGAAACATGTTAACATCACGAGCCGCTTGCTTCAAGAAAGACGCGTGCTTATTACAAAGTGTGTCTTAGTTTAAATTGCCGAGTTCCGTCCCAAGTGGCCATATTCCACAACTTCTTCCAAAAAATATTGAGGAAACCTATTTTCATCCACCATATTCAATTTCAGCATAATCGGTTAAGAAATTATCGGATTGCATTCCAGTTTTCCATATTCCAGAACTTGTCCATAAATCAATTAAGAACCCGATTAAGAATTGATCGAGTTTCGTCCCAGGTGGCCATGTTCCAGAATGTCTTCCTAAAATCATTTAGGAATCCCATATCCATCCAGCATACCTAATCCTATCATATGTGGTTAAGAATCGATCGAGTTCCGTCCCAAGTGGTCATATTCCAGAACATTTTCCATAAATTCTTTAAGAATTCCATTAACATCCAACATACCCAATCCCATCGTAAACGGTTAAGAATTGATCGAGTTCCGTCCCAGGTGGCCATATTCCAGAATCTCTTCCCAAAATCATTTAAGAATCCCATTTCCATCCAGCATACCTAATCCTATCATGGGTGGTTAAGAATTGATCGAGTTCCGTCCCAAGTGGTCATATTCCAGAACATTTTCCATAAATTCTTTAAGAATTCCATTAACATCCAACATACCCAATCCCATCGTAAACGGTTAAGAATTGATCGAGTTTCGTCCCAAGAATTAATCGAGTTCCGTCCCAAGTGGCCATATTCCAGAACTTCTTCCATAAATCATTTAAGAATCCCATTTTCATCCAACATACGCAATCCCAATATAATCGGTTAAGAAATGCTTGAGTTCCGTCCCAAATTAGATTCGATCGAATAGATTAAATTTTAAAACATTCGGATTTAACGGACTCCCCAATTAGTCCGTTAATCAAGGTTTTTCTGTATAACATTTTACGTTAAAATGTCATTTTTTAACGCAACATTTTAACGCAACATTTATCATAACAGTATTTAACATGGACCTAAAACTAGTCCCCTAAACGTTTTACCAAATATGAAAAAGTTTGCATTCGAGCCGAAAATTCAAGTTGTTTACCTTTCTTGCGGGAAGTTTGTGGCCCCATCTCTTATTTAACTTTAATGTAGCATGCTTGATGGAATTTTCGTCAGTTGGTATTCATGACTCGTGAGCCAACCCTCCCTCCACCCATATTATAAGTGTCTACTCCCTTTTTTCTTTTACAATGTTTCTTGTACATGATGATTTTAGACCTTGTTAAAGTTAGCCGAAAGTCGCCAGCCGAAAATAAAAAAAATTATAATGCAGATTGTATCTTGGGTTTGATAGCCGAATATAAAAATTCAGCAACGTTGATCAATATATATTCAGTCGAAAGTTACCAGCCGATATTTAAGAAAAATAATTGTTTCCTTCATTTTATTTACATCTTTAAGTTGATATTAAAATAAAAGTTTTAGTTTATGATATGTTATGTCTACTCAGACCATTTGTGAAAAAATTTTGATGGGGATACAGGGGTGTAATTTGACAAGATTCCCATAGTTCAATTTCTGCAAAATTCATTGAATGGTCTGGCCTTCATTGAATTCAATTTTAATTCGCATTGACGCCACTGGCCATTTGATAGGCCCTAATGCCTGTTAACAAAAGTCCAATTTTGAAGAAATTCTGATGGGGATGCGGGGGTGCAATTTGACAAAATGTTCATAGTTCAATTTCTGAAAAAATCATTGAATGGCCTGGCGCTCTTATTCAACCTTAATTCGCATTGATGCCACTTGATAGGCCTTAATGCCTGTTAACAGTCCAATTTTGAAGAAATTCTGTTGGGGATTAGAATTTCTTCAAAATTGGACTGTCGTGAATAGGCGTTAGTGGCACCAATGCGAATTTAGGTTAAACAAGAGCGCCGGGCCATTCAATGAATTTTTCAGAAATTGAACTATGAAAATTTTGTCAAATTACACCCATGTATTTCCATCAGAATTTCGCTAACCAGTTTCATTAACCGGTTAATTTCGTTTCGCGAACGGGTGTGCAATTTCGCTAATTCAATATGTCTCCACAGTAAGGTCGAAGTTGACCAAGATGATGGCCTATCTAGTGACCATAGTGGCATCAATGACAAGGCATGCTAATCTAGAACGACAGGAAATTCAATGCATTTTCGATATATCGAAATTTTGATAAATTACACCCCTGTATCCTCTTCAGAATTTTTTCATAATAAGGCCGAAGTTGACCAACATTTTGACATATCAAATGGCCATAGTGGCATCCCCACCATACTTTATGCTCATTTGAAGCAAGGTTAACAATAATGCTTTTCAAATTATGACTGATTGATTTAAAAATTTGTATTTCTCAAGTTTAAATAGAATTAGGTTTTACAACAACCTTCGCATACATTAAAATTGGTTTCTGTGTTGTTAAAATAATTTTTCGGCTGAAGAATGTTGATCGTATTTTTGTACGTATTTATCTACTTTCTTTCGGCTGAGAAAGCGAAGACACTATCTGCATTATCGATTTTTGATTTTTCGGTTGGAGACTTTCAGCTAACCTTAATAGTATTGATTTTAGAGCGTGTAACGTTATTCTGAATAGATCATCACTTGTTTAAACAACATCAATTCAAAGTTAGTAGAGTTTCACCTTCAATGTTCAATACATTTGAATGAATTTACATTTTTTGCGTGACACAAAGGGAAACCACTTTTAACCCAAATTACCATAAAGATCCACCAGTTTCACAGTTACCACATTCACATCGTGTTCGACTTTTTTCTTAAAGATAAAAATAAAACTTTGCCGATTTTAGTAAACAAACATAATCCGTAGTTTTCGCTAAAATTTAAGAATTCTAAATTATTTGTGTACTTTTTTGATTTTCTTTTTTTTGAAAAAATGTTCCTTTTAAAATATTTCTCACAAATTGTAATTTTTGAAGTAACTGTCATTTAAGTTGGTTCCTACATAAAGAGGGTGCTTTTTATGTTCCAGGTCGATTTTGTTTAGCCGTAATTTTGTTTCGGATGACATTTATTAGATCGCTTGAAAGGGAAAGTGCGCTAATAAACCAACCACAACCTCGATAGTTAAGCATAGATACGACATTTGCTAAAATAACATCAGAAGTCTGCTAAAATTTTATGAAAAATGTGCTTAAAAGAACTTGCCTTTGTACCACTGCCAGAGGCGGCTACTTGACCGACATTATGTTCCACATATAATGTTAAAGACCATATAATCTATAATCAATCAATAAAAGTTATTAAAAAACAACATCGACATGGAACATAAAAGCACCCTGTGCACCATTGCCAAAAATATTTATACTGCCAACATTTTATTATTAGAATGACAGATTGTTAAAATAATCCTCGTTTTCCCGAAAGTATTCCCATGATAATTGCCTCGTTTAGTGTTATGAGAGTTGAACATCCCACATTGAATATGTATATACCTACCGTGATATATACCCCGGTATCTACCGGCGTTCTTCTGTAATGCTTTTAACATTCACCAAAAGTGCTAAATACTAAAACGACACAAATGCTTGTATTTAGCTAGTTGAAGTAAGGCTTCCCAAATAAACCGAAAGAGATATTATTCTCCGATATCACTTCTTTTGGTTAACGATTCGTTCTAAGTTCGAACTTTACCAGACGAAACATGAATATTAAAATTGTTGTAAAACTCGGCACAGGTGATGCCACTAACAGAACACGGGAGCTTCAAAATATATCCCGTGAATTCTTCCAGTGCCATTGCTTGTGCCTCATATTTTTATAGTGTAACATAAACTAGAATTCGAATGTATAAGGTACTCTTACCTTGTTTAAATTTTACTTAATGCGTTGCTTACCAGATGAACTGAATTTCATTTTGTTCCGGTTTACGGTTCGGTTCACATTATCAAATTTCTATAATGAAAGTTAAAAAAAAAGAAAAATATACTTTAAATATTAATGTACTTTGCATTTTTTTTTAGATTTTACAAGTTGCATATTTAAACCGTTATATTGCAATATTTTCAATCAAATTTATTATTTCGATGTAACTTAAATAAAAATTTATCGGTATGGCCCAATTTTGGCAGAAAACAATAGAATAGAGCAATACTATTTTTTACTGAACAACTTTTTTACTTCTACATATCATTAAATGAATGAATAAATAAATTTTATTAGATGGTCAAATAATTAGAATTAATTTTTTGTCGAAAAGTAAACTAGCAATAACAATTAATTGTCAAATAAAATAACATAGAAGAAAACTTATATTAACCTTCCTATTTTCCTCAAATCATTTTAAGACCCGAAAGAGCGATGTGTAGCAACCACGTCATATTAGACCCTAAACTTAAATAAAAAATCCTGTTTTTTGTAAATTCAACATATAAAACAATGTATTTGATGAAAAGTCACTAATAGTCAAAAAAAGCATTTTGTAAACAACTAAAATGCGCTTCGGGTCACATAGACCCGAAAAGCAATAGAAAGGTAAAACACAAAAAATCCATCAAATCAATATAAATTTTCAAATCGTCACCCAAACAGCAACCGTATTTTTTACTTGGTATCAGGAAAAACGATTCGGAATTCCATGTTTGTTCATATTTTTATTACATTTAATATGCTTAGATTAAATTAAATTTACTTATACATGGAGCGATATCAAAATCGTTCGGCTTTAATTTAGTCAACAATCTTGGGAATAAAATATAATCCTAAAAAATTTAACTTCAATAAAAGTTTCATAGATATAGAACTGTGGGAATTTTCACAAACATAATTTTTTCCATTACTAAACATGACATAAAAAAAATTTAAAATCTTTATACACACACAGGAAAAAAACAACCGATAAAATATTTCGTTCCGGTTACGGTTTACTGCAAATTGTTTAGTTTTGTCATTGTCACACGAACAAACAACATTCTAAAATTTGCCTTAGTCCCTTACAGTTTATACTTTGTACTGTATTGGACCTGATATCACCGGCTGTTTAATTTTGATTGCGTTACATCATGTCGTACAAGATTTTCGTTGTTGTTGTAAAAGTTGGAATGTATAATATACGATACGCTCCAGTACCCTAACTGGTTTACTCATCAACTAAAACACCGGTAGAGCATACAAAATTATATTTAAAATCGATTAAAATATTCTCATGAAAATAAGTAGATTGTGAATAACCGATACCTCACGGTAGTGAACCCATTAACAATATGTGTACGAGTATATTTAATAAACCACGTATATTTTAGAATGTAATACTATTAGTTTGTGTTTATTAAATTTTACGACTTACCATTAATTAGTTTTTAACTACCTAAAATTAGAAAATACCAAATAGAACGTTAATTAATATTTAGACTAGATAATTTTTCGTTATAATAATTTCACTGCAAATTTGAACTTATATTCGTTTTCATACTTTTATGTGAATGAATAAAATTCATGAAATGATGCAGGTTTGTATGTAATTTAAAAATTAATATTAAAATATGGTAATAACTAAAGAAATTTCCCAAAGTAAACTTATCACCTGTTAGTTTTTAATAAATAAAATAAAACTACAGAAATCATTGTACCATTACGTTAACGGTTCATTATTCGAACGTTATAAGTTTGCGTTAGGTTTTACTTCTCTGATAATAAACTGAATGCATATTTTCTCTATAAATAAGTAATAGACATTAAAATTTATATATCAGACTGTTTATATCGAATCGGATACGCTACAGTAATTCGTACTAAATCATAATATCTAAATTTTCAGTAAAACATTTAAAAAACTGTTTTGCCATGTTATTCAAAGTCATAATCCACCATTACGTTCAAAACTAAATTGATTATTAGTTTAATCCTCGAGATGGTAAACAAAAATTTGTAATTCACTGTTTTTCTAATGTTTTTATTTGCGTTATGGTTCTAAATTTAACTTTCAATGACTAATTTGAAGTTTCTGACAAGAATATCGAAAACCACAATTTTAATCATTTCTTAAACCGAAAATAATTTTTTTCATTACTTTGGTTGACTGAAACACTCAAAAAATATTCTTTTGAAAACATAACATGCAAATTACATTTTTCTTGGGGTAACTAGTGGACTTAAAAGTTCATTTGCTTGATGTACCTGTAAAACAATGCAACGACAACTAAATATTATCGTTAGTTGGGTTGTATTGTATTTTTTGATTTTAGTGGAAACATTTAAACGGAATGGTCCCAAACTCTGAAGGTATGTGCTTACCCGCATCACGTCACGGAAAGTTAATGGATCTGCACTAAAACGGCAGACGTTAATTGCTCCGAGCAACAAATAAACTTTTCATTGGATATAAAGCAACGCAGTTTTAAAAAATCGGGTTAAAGGTGTCATTATAGTGTGTACATGTTGAACATGGACAACATCCGCATCTTTCAGGTTAGATTTAAAAAAAAATACCGTTAAACGTATCATTATATTATTATGAGTACATGCTCTACCGTGAGTTGCAATACTTCAGTTCACAGCATCTTGCAATACTTCAGTTCCACTTCAGTCATAACCTGCTCAGAGCTCCTTTTTGTGGGGGGATAAAGTTTGTTTAAGCCCTGCCCCTTTGAACTGCACTTTTAAATTCTCAAATGGGATCTCGTCGTCGGAGGGTTTAAAATTCCTCTTGTACTTCCGACAACCGATTCTGTTGAAAACGTTTAATTTAATTCGTTTCAATCGGCAATAGTTTGTTAGGAACATCTACGCGTATCTCAACTTCCCTAATCTTATTTTGAAGCCCCTTGAATTTCCGTGAACCTCTTCTTCAAGATTCTTCATCGCTCATTTAAACTCTTGAGTTTGAAGTCCTGCTGATCAAATTTGGCATTTTGCTCTTTACGTACCTCAGCAAATTATCGACCTTGTTCATCCAATTTATGACTTTTTGATCTAATATGGCGCCTAACTCGAATTTAGTGTTCATTTCCTTCAGTTGGAGCAAGTGTGTCTTCATCATATTTTATGATCAACGATGGTTATTGTTGTTCAGGTGTTCTCGGCTGTACTGATATGGTTGTTTCTGTTTGATCCATCGCTCCTGTTCCCTCATTTTTTAATTCTTCTTCGCAAGGCTAAACTGTCTGCTGAACGTTTGTGATAACTCTTATCATTCTTGTTGGTCCTGGTGTTGTTGATGATTGTCACATTCTACGTCCTCCTGGTTTAGCATCTTCTTCCATGGCACTCTGTAGCCTCGATAGGAGCTCGTTTTGTTTGCCTTCGGTTGAAACCTCGAGGTTTTATAGGTGTTTAAGTTTTTAATCATTGCTGTGTTCTGCAAAATCCCGCTTTTGACACAAAATGTTTCGCATTTCGGGCGATCAATACTCAGCGTTTAGTTAGAACAGCGTTAGTTATAAATTTTATTTACACCAACACCTATAACTTCTTCAACAATTCACTATTTATGACTGTTCACTATTTCACTTTTCGCAATGTTGCAATTTTTTCTTATAACCTGCACTTTTCACTCTTAATTTGCAACTGTGTCAGCATGGCAATTTACTTGCGTTTGTATATACTTGTCCATCTCTGTTCGAGATTATTACATTTAATGTATCTGACGATGAGTGCATATTACAATAGCTTGTAATTGTATTCGCGAACATTCACGTCCACAATTCTCCTGTCTTGATGAATAACGTCGAGGTTTATTCCAGTAGTTTCCATGATGACTATGGCTGCCGTTTTCAATTGCTATTCCAGTATTTCAATCCATCCCAATCAATATTGGACGAGTACTTAATGCGATAACATCGGTACGCTGAATCGGGAATAATAATCGCTTATTATTATTATGGACTCCGGCTGGACTCAAATCCGTAACTGTTTGGATAATATGAATTGGTTGTGTTCATTTTAATCACTGCACCAAGTTTTTCAACAAATATTACTTCATTATTTTAGATAATTTTTTGAATGATGCTTCACATCAGAATTTTTCTGGCAAAGTTAATTGATTACCTAATAAAAATATAAACGGTTATAAATAGGTGATAAGCCAAATTCTGTTGTAGTAAGAATTTTATGAAAATACTAAAACTATCTAAATGATTACTATGTCTTAACAAATTCGACTAAATCTTTGTGCATGATATTCTGAATGATTTCTAGATCAAAAACAGTTCCCGCCGCTTTGCTTCGTGCACAAAAACGATTGTTTCTTTAGCAGGAGAGAAAGGGTTCTTGATCGTACGGCGATTCGGCTTAATCAGTTTTATAGCAAAAAGAATATGTCCCCTCCACTTGTAAAATTAGAAAAACTATACAGTTCTAAATTAATTAATTAATTAAGAGTTACCAGCTCTCGAAATCCACAAACTAAATGTTGAACTCGTTCAGTTGAACAGGAATTAAAGTAAATGAAGTTGGGTGGGCTGAGTCAAGGTTGACTAAGATCGCCCCCCGCCCCTGGTTAACAGAACATACTTTGAATACGTTTTTATTATATGATTAGGAGCTATATTTGTTTAAACGATAATTCTATTAGAATTGAGTAGATTAAAAATTTCACCTCGGGTACGATATCCAAATTTATAAGCTCATGAAAAATGTGTAGTTTGATTTTCAACCTTATATCACGAATACAACCCCAAATTTTTTGTGTACAAACTACGCCATCTTTTCTAATAGTAACACGATATACGTTTTGACCACAAAGTGTCATCAGAAAATTATTTTGCAATTGAATCAGTTAACAATTAATTTGTGTAGCTTCAAGTTAGTCTATCGTGCCACTATACTATTTATAGAAGCCAACATCATTTTTTGATATTTTTGATGCTTACAATTTTAACAGAATTTGTCGCATGCATTTGAGAAAGTAGAGGTGGTATTCGTGCTAAAGAGTAGCAGGTGACAAAACCAACTATACGTGTTTCGAGATATTAATGGGTCAATAGACGTGTATTGCCATGGGTGGACGTTTACAATTTGCCTCCTTATCTTGACCGCTTGGAGCTTGTTAACTTAAAGCCACTAAGCAAGCGACGATCTGTTGCAGACATCGTCTTCATTCATCAAGTTTTATCTGGCGGTGTAGATTCTGCAGCTCTACTCGAAAGGGTAAATCTTAACGTAAATGATCGTGGTTTGAGAACCATACCAGCTTACAGAATTGCTCCCCCCAGAACGACCTACGGCCAGAACGAGCCTGTTACAAGAATGCTGCGCGAGACTAATAAATATTTCGAACAATTCGACTACCACATTAGCAAATTCACCATTAAGAAGTTATTATTCGCTACCAGTTGACAATCCAACAAACTTAAGTTTTATTTTATTTTTATATCAACTTTTTTCTTATCGATTTGACTTAAATACTCTATCGAATATTTATAATTTTAAATTTTTTTTTTCTCTCCATTTGCCCTTCAGTTAATTTTTCTTAACTTATCTTTATTTTTTATTATTTATTTTCTCTTTCTTTTTATTTTTATTTTTTTCTGTCATTCAAATCTGCTTGCTTTAAGTAGACCAACGGGCGTTCTCTCCTTCGTGCGGTGGGGTATCATACTCCTAAATTTAGTTCATATAGCTTCAACCTCTTCATTTTGATAATCATAGATCTTTTTATACATTCTTTATTCCGATTAACGTTAATTTTATTTTTGCTATTTTAATCTTTAAATCTTTAATTTAGTAGAATGATATCCTTGTTTATAATTCCCTGGAATTATATTCAAAAAATAATAATAATGTTGTTGGTGACTCCCCGCGTGCAGTCAGGGAGGGGTGTTTGGTCGTTGGGTATTATTATTACAATAGACATTGAAATATTTAATTTTGGGGATAAAAAATAATGTGATTAGTAGTTAAGAACCTAATTAAGGGATTCTATTCGTTTTAAGGACGAGCTCAAAAATCACAGTTATTTTAAATTGAAAGCTCATCACGGCTCGTTATTCTGCAATTCAAATTTATTCAAAATACTCTGTTTTTACTGGTGCGGGTTGAGTCAATGCTACTTACTAGTTAAATTCTTGTCCAACTGAACGAGTTCAAAATTTTGGATTTTCGAAAGCTCATAAATAGCTCATAATTCGGAACTGATTGTCTTTTCCCATTTTACAAGAAGCCAGCCCAGAGGGCTAAAATAATTAAAAATACAAGAATACGCGAATCTGATTTTAAAAAATTTGACCCGGCTTAATTTAATGGAAAAAATTCCATATTTTACTTACGAATTATTCTTAATTTCAAATCGAAATGAACAGAAGCCTTTTTGTACAATTAAACTGTGTGCTCAAAAACAAAAGATGTTATAAACCGGAAGCATCAGAATAGTTAGAATAAAAACATGGTTTTCCCTTTTTTCGATTTCTAACTGCTTGTCAATACTACCAAATAAAATTAAAGTATGTATATTTTTCAATCCAAATATGTCATCGATGCGAAATTCCAAAAATTTAATAAAATATTGAGTTTTGAATTAAGGGACAAGTATTTGAGGCGGCTGAAGCGGGTGTCTTTCTTGCATCAAGTGGGTTGAGCGGCAGGTAAACTATATTCTCTTACCAACACCTTCAAATTATGAAAGCTAAACAAAGGCCTCGGATTCATTTATTGGATTCATCACAAGAACGACCCCAGAACAGGTACACGGATAAGGTTACATATAAACATGGGAACATGGAATATGCTACGCCTCTTTGGAAGGATATTTATAGAACCACTCGAAACAGGCGGAAATTTACACATTGGACGTAATTAGATGATTTGGAACCTACTTCTAGATCCATAAGGGCTACACTAACGCCTACAAGTCGCTACACTATCAACCACAGATCTTAATTTTGAAGAAGAATTTTGGGTCGGCTTTCCCGCCCATCAGCGAGGGTAGCAGCATATCATCGACTTCCGCATTGTCAACAAGCGGTTATGCAGGATTAGATTACGCCCTAAAAATTTTAAAGTCGCAATTGTCATTGCACATGCCACAACCGAAGACAAATCGGATGATGCGAAGGATTTGATCCTTTGTTGAGCCTCAACAGTAACATTCCGCATCATGATCACAATGGACGATTATAATGCATAGTCGTATCGAATACGTTCTTCAACGTGGATTTTCACAAGGTAACGTGGCAATCGAATGATGGAAGAATGAAAAATCAAATTGATCACGTCATGATATAGAAAAAATAGTCCACCAATACAACTGGCGTTATATTATATAGAGATGTTGATACTGATAGTGATAATATTCTTGTTATTTTCAAATTCATGTGCACTGGAATATCGATGCACTAAAAAATGAAGATTCCGTGTACAGTCACTAAACATCAATATCGGCACAACGACAACCACGACCCTCAGTCAAACATAAACGAAAGCTGCGTAAAAGCCTGGTTGGGTCGTAACACTAGAAGATCTCAAACAGAATATCTCCGCGCCAGAAACCTTATGTTAAGAAAAGCGTTCCTTCAACAACCAGTCGGCGTACGTCGTGGAAAAAGACCTTAGACTACGCTAGTTTCTTCGCTAATTTCTTCGTGGGTTGTGAAAGGTGGCGAGAGAGTGAGAGGAGACATTAGTAAAAATAAATAACACTACCCGAAATTGTACTATTTTTAATGCACATTAACTAATAATGCTCAAAAAGTTCTGATTATTTATAACTTTGAAGTGCATTGCTTTGAAAGAAATAGCCAACATAGTTAGTTATGTATTAATTAATTGCGACATAGGCGCGCTCAACTCTTCCTCGATTCGCTTTTCCCGTCCTACTTTTTTGCCGGTTCCCAACCAATTCGAGGGCGTACGGTCCTATTTTCATAGAACTATCTGCACGTTTCATAGCTCCATACCAGCCTGTAGTACTGGCATAGAGGATGGGTCGGTCCAAGAGTTGTGTTCATAGTAGTTTTCATTTTCATCACAGATCATAATTTGATGATGAAAAACCTCTTTTGCTCCTTGCTCCTATCGGGATTCGAACCCAGTACCTCCCGATCCGAATGCCAAAGCTTTAGCCAGTGCACCCCTTATAAAGTAAAATATAGCTCAGGCTGTACAAAATTTATAACATTGCGGAATGCGGAAGTGTTAAATTCGTTTCGGTTCTCCATACTCCCTTTTAAGAGATTTGAAGCGCTCCCACTGCAAAGATTATTAACAATTTCCTAGGTGGAATTTCTGGATTCCCATTATAATACAACACTAAACAAATTTTAATCTATTTGGCAAATTTTCTATTTTTGTTCAATGTCATTGACGACATGACGACACAGCAATAAAATATAGAGCAGAAATTCGAAGTCGAACTTACACAACTTTAGTGTAACCCAAAACTATTTTGCCTAAAATATAACCCTGATTTTAACATGCAAGATACGTCTTTCAAAGTTAGATATTTAATCTATGGTGAAGCTTTAGAGGAGCTGCTTAGAATATCGAGCTCATTCAACATAAAGCAATTCTAAGGAAACAATAGTTTTTAAGCAGAAACTGAAAACCCGTCTCGAGATGCAATTAAAATAACGAGTAAATAATTTTTGATTTCACATTTTTTCATTACGGCGTGGATGCAACTATTTAAAGTAAACCGAATACTACCAAATTTGATTTCGAGAGTATTTTCACAAAATTTCATAGATTCTTAGATATTCACAAGATTTTTAATTTAATTTTATTATAAAATTTATTTGTAAATGCAATTGAAAATTTTAGTAAGCTGCAGCTCGATACTCGTCTGACGACACAACTTGAAAATACATACTAAGTCCGCATCCCCAATGCAAAGATATTTTCCTTATGACTTTTGCCTTTTACTTTTTTCATAAGGAAACCACCAACCTAACGAACAAAAAATTTTTTTTTGTCAAAATACTTTCCTGTAAGATAAAAGTCGTAAGTTTAACTTGCATTTTAATAAATCGAATTAAAGTGACCAATTTTTGGCTGCATCCTTAGTTTAGAAAGTTTGCTTTCATAGGAAAATATGTTTCCCTGCAATATACAGTGCTTAAATGAAAATCGAACGAAACTATTTTAAAGCGAACAAAATTGTAGAAAAAAAATTAAAATACTTAACACACTTAATACACATGCATAATACGACAAAATGCATGGTGATTCATTCACGTATTTAAGTTATGCAAGAAACGAGTATTTATGAAACGGCGTTTGTATTGGAATAAACAAAATGTCCCACATTGTGAAAAAACATATACACATGAACTAAACTTTTATTTCTTAATTACCTTAATTTGTCAGATTTGTCAAAGTATAAGCAGTTGGGCTACCAGACAAATAATAGCTGATTAATGCTATTCTTCTTTGACTAAAATAATGAATAATATTCAATTAAAATTATGTATGATTTCCCATCCACTTGCTATTATCACTTAAATATACGTACGTCAGTACCAGCGAACACTTAATTTAATTGGCAGACACAACATTTGCACGCAACGCACTATCTAACACAATTTAAGTAATTTTTCCGCACGAAAATAAAATGGACGTTCATTCCACCGAGTCGCGTATTAGAATGATGTTGCGATTTGGCTACGACTGGGAGCACAATAATTATTATGAAACGAGGAAAAATTAAAATACAACAATCAGCACACGTAGACTGAATGCATCAGAGCGGAACGATCAAGTCATGGATAAGTAACCGTATGAATAGCTCAAACATCGGTTAGAGTGGTGGAATTTAGTTTTTATGAAAAAATCAAGTCCCCACAGAAAATATTTTCTCATTAATTTGATTTCCTTAAAACAATCTCGTTTCAATATTTTGTGGCGCCGCTGTAATGAGTAGCAGGTTTACTACCCAAGACAGGCCGATATACCATCACGATAAAATAATCTTGCAACACAAATCACGAAATACCGATAATCCATCTAAAAACAAATTTCATTTACAATCAATTATCATATTATTTTCTCATGCAAACCATGTAGATCATTTTAATTTATTTAGATTTTGTACTTCGATGTACATTTCATTAAAAGATTTAAAACAAAATATATTTTAAAATAATGGGTTTTCTAATTATGCTTTAATTACACAAATTCCTTTAACAATAAAAATTTATTTGAAATTAGTTTTTTTTTATTCAAAATTATAATTATAATTTTAGTATAATGGATGGTTGATTTAAAATTTTAATTAAATCCATTTATTCATCGACCCCTAAATACGCGCTTATGTTCGCCATCTTGTTATCTTTTTTTAAATGAATAATATTTATGCAGGTATGAGCACAATTGAAACAAGCATAAGTAGAAAAAAAACTTCATTAAAGAAATTTACCAAGTGTAAAATCAACACCTGTTATTATTAAAACTATAAAAACTCATCGTAGCATTACGTTAAAGTAAAGGGTTCAATGCTCGATCATTTTATATACAATTTTATATAACTATTTTAACGTAATGCTTTTTTTACTAGTTGCATTTTACTTAAGTTTGTTGGTTCTGATCATATCATAATGAACCATTTTTTCGATTTACAGAAAGAAAAACATTTATACTCCAATAAATTTAGAATCGCATATTTCGACTCAATTTTATTTTATTATCTACGCTGATTTCGTTATGGAAGAACCTCCTTACCGGGTGCTTTTTGAACCAGCCGATCGGTACCACGATCAACCAAACGGATATCAATACCTGGAGGTTCAATCAAAATAATAGAGCTAGTAAATCATAAACGATTTAATGTAGCTATTTAATGTAACGATTTAATGTAGCTACCGGTTTAATTTCAAAAATCTTCTAGCACATAGCCATTGCTGTTAATATATTACAGAAGTTACATCTATGAATCACGTCCCGTCTACTAATACTAATTTTACTCATTTTAATCGTGTTTCATGATTCCGCCCCTGTCTTTTGAAAATATTCCGCTCGACAGTAAACTTTGTTATACACATAAATTTAGTGTTGATTATAGTTGTGATTTCGGCACATCAACATCTTGTTCCTGCCTGCAAAAATGAAGCGATCAGCAAATTACAATTTTCATTCAAATATGCGAAGTAAGTCTAAAATGTTGTAGAAAATATAGATAAAAAAATATTCAACTAAAGTATTTTTTAAGGCAGGAGTTTCTTGTTGTCATAAAATTGAGTTAAAGTACTGATTTCATAAATCGTATTATAACAATTACAATTTACTACTTCTAGATTTGTTAAATTCCTATAATCATTTGCCAAAAAATGGATGGGCAAATATGTTGTGGCCAACACTAGACTTTCTTTTACCCCAAATGTAGATCTCGAATACACCACACTTTTCTAATTAAACTTACCGGACTCTTGGCAAAACTGTCTTGTAAGATCAAAAATCAATATTCCTTCAGAAAAAGTCAAGTTGACGTTGTTCAACCCTTATTGAACATTTAATTTTCATTGCAAAAGTTGGAAAAGCTCCTACAGAAGCTACCACTACTTTTACAAAGATGTTCACCACATTTCGCATGGATCTCTCAATTGTTGTTTTTATAATTGCTATATACTAAAATATGTATTTGCAAAAACCGAAACGCACCTATGGGAGCTGCCACTTCTAGTGGACCGATTTCGGTCAAAAGTCACCAGGATCTCCTAATTTGAGTAAAAATATAGTTTTCATCAATGGTTCACTGCATTTATTCTATCCGGGAAACAAATCATATAAAATTTTCGCACGACTAGCGCACTATTCTGATTTTCGCTGGGAATAGGAACTTGGGAAAAATAGTTCCATTTCAGCATTTTGTTCCAAACTGTATTATTCTAAAGGAATAAATTTAGTGCAAAAATTTTCAAAACAGAATTAATTGGGAAACTTTTGTTCCATAAAACTTTTATAGTGAAAAATAAATCCCAATATGGGGTAGATACTCGATCGACTAACAAGCAAGCAATTTGCTAGCTGAAATTCTGGCTACTCAATCAATTATACTAAGGAAATTTAAATTTCAAAATACATTTTTCATAAAATTTTTGTTTATTTTTGCGATGTTATAGTACAATTTATGGCTTCAAAAATTAAATAGCAATTTTTTTTGTTGATCTACTTTGCAATCGAAAAAAAAACAAAAAGCTTATTGAAAATATAATTTGAAATTTAAATTTCCTTGCTAAAATTATTACTTTTTACACTATTGGCCGTAGGCACTTGGCGAAACACACTAATACTTAATAAAGACATTTTTATTAATCACTTGTTTTTTGTTTCGCAGTTATTTATTTATTTATTTTGTTTCGCAGCTAAAATTGATTGAGTAGTTAGGATTTCGGCTAGAAAATTGCTTGCTTGCTAACCAATCGAGTATCTACCCCTATATCTTTGTTTTGAAAATATTTACACCAAACTTATTCCCTAAGTAGGCCAGAAAAATACAATTTAGTCAAAAATGCAATGAAAATATTTTTTATTTCGTTTGGGAATGCCAGAATAGTGGAGAGAGTTTAGATTTCAAACGGAGCAGACGTGTTTTGCTTTTGTGTCGCTCCTTAATTTAAAAATTAATTTTAATATTTGTTGTGTTGTGTATAATACATTACAACACATATTTATATAAATTAATTAATATAAATATGTGTTGTAATGTATTATATTCATATAATACACTACATAGTATGTGAAAAGTTCTAGTTATGAACATAATCAAAATGTTCACGTGCAATTTTTCGGATTTAGAAGAGAAGTTGTTTCTTGATTTTTTTTTATATTAATTAATATATTTATTGTATGTTCCGGGTAAATGCGTTTGTGTTTGAACACTGTACACAAGCTATATACATACGGATTTGCTGAGAGTACCTCATTATTTTGCTTTATACTATATTAATAAATTTTGTATTACAATTGTGATTTAACAAAACTAACAGCAATGTTGTTGCAACATGAATATATGTGCTCGGTTATATAAAGTTTCGTTGTGTGTGTTTGGTGTTGCATATTTGATCCTTCTTTGTTTTGCTATTTATTTACGATATTTCAAAACGTGATACGGTTCAAAACGCGATATGGTACAAAACGCGATATTTCAAAACACGATATGATACAAAACGCGATATGGTACAAAACGGGAATTTAGGATCGGGTTATATCAGTCGGGTGAAGGGGAAATTTAATTTCAGTTTATAGGAATAGGAATTTAAAAATCGATAGGTGCGAGAGTATATAGGATCGGTATAAATCGAGTCGCTACGCTCCCGTCGCTTTGCAATGCACATTCTGTACCATAACGCGTTTTAAAATATCGCGTTTTGAAATATCGCGTTTTGTACCATATCGCGTTTTGTACCATATCGCGTTTTGAAATATCGCGTTGTGTACCATATCGCGTTTTGTACCATATCGCGTTTTGAAATAACGCATTTTGAAATATTGCGTTTTGTACCATATCTCGTTTTGTCATATCTCATTTCGAAATATCGCGTTTTAAAATATCGCGTATCGAGCGGATCCGCTATTTTACATAAACAAGATAAGTGTTGCTAAATTAAATCCGTTCCTTACTTGAATCAATTCTATAAACTGAAATTTTGTCGAAAGTCCTGACTTTAAAGAAACAATAAAGTTGTCTGCAAATATAATTCAATTTATTTTTATTATTATTAAATGCTTAATAAACACATTTTTATTAATCACTTGTTTTTTGTTTCGCAGAATTATTTTGAATAATTTTCAGAAAGTTTAAAAAATCACTCACAAACTTTTTGAAAATTATTCAAAATAATTCTGCGAAACAAAAAACAAGTGATTAATAAAAATGTGTTTATTAAGTATAAGTGTGTTTCGCCAAGTGCCTACGGCAAATAGCGTAAAAAGTATTATTAAATGTTTTAAGTAAATTTTTTGAACATGCTGGAAGGTCAGGGAAGATTGTGATTGCAACATTCTTGATCAGGGGGTCTATTTAATTACCTTCGTTTTGAGGATAAACTCAATACATTCAAATATGTTAACGATCCAAAGACCTTTTGCTATGGAATGTTGTTTTTCAACGATCTTTCTGGTTGAATTCAGGTTATGTTTTAAAGAAATGTGTGAATGTTACATAAAAATCAACCCTGCTTTTAGTAGGATGAATTTAAATATAGGTAGCTGAATGACAATACCAAATTTAAATTTAATTTTTTCACAATATCAATGGAATATTTAGGTCATCATATGTATGATAATTCAGTCGAGTCATTACGAATGTACAATCCCTCGGTTAGATGGTGTTGGGTGGGGAAGATAGGATAAAATAAGGTTACAAACAGCATGTGATGAGATGACCCGTAGATGTGAATTAAATAACCTAACCAGTCTATTATGACTGATGCCGAATACATATGATGAATATTAGAATCCTGTACCTCAACCACAACTAACTCAAATTAATAAACTAACAAAATCTAATCTATAGTGTGAATTTAATTGAGACCAACATTTTAATATATTTAAGTAGTTAGAAAACGACTTTGCTGCGGTTTGCCCTAGTTGTTTCTGTGACTAACATCCTTTCTTAAATAACCTTATCTGTTAAGGATGCATGCAGGGCCTGGATCCGCATGATGCTGAAATATTATTCGCATTCAGATATTATTTGTTATTTGATTGTTGATATTTCAGGATTATGGTTCAGGTTTCTAGGATCGCCGTTACGGTTGGCCTGTACGCCTTTATCATATCATATCATTTGGGAATGCCAGAATAGTGTCACTGTTAGTGATTTGTATGTAAAACCGGGCATTAGGGGTTTTTTCTTGGCTTACTTGTTTTATTTTCGCCGCCCGGATTAACAAGGTGTTAAATTGGAAAATGAACTTGCCCCTTAAGTCGAAAACCTTACTTTTATATTATTTCACGTTCTTTTATTCTCCTTAAGAAACAAACCTTAAATTAAATAAGTTTATAACCTCAATAAGTTATAAGCAAGCGAGGCATTTAATAGTAATTCTTAAGCGTAGTATATACTATGTATATACTAGTGGTAAAACTACTAGAAGAACTAGCTTAGGGGTTTTTGTTGATAAGAAAGTAAATTTGATAAGCAAAATACTTGTTCTGTAATAAAATTAACGTAAGCGAAGTAGCCCAAATTTCAAACATAGTATTGTGTATTATTTTGGTGACGTTTAATGACGAAAATTTGTTCGCAAAATATGTTTGCTTTAGTAACGAACCGGAAGGACATATTTAACAATATTTAATTTTTGTTCCAAAATTTATTTAATTATTAATAAAAACAAAATATAAATATCTGTATTAGTGTGGCCACCAAAAAATTATTCAAAGCGAATCTCGAAACCTACTCAATGCACTGTAATTGTCACTTAACTCATTTTCATGATCTTTCTTCATCCATCATCTTTGACATGATTTGCAGAAACTACCCTAAAAAAAAGTTCGAAGACTAATTTCAGTCACACATAACTTTATTACACCATTGAGCTTCTAATTGTAATTCGAAGCATAGAAAATAATACGAATACAATGTGAGTGAAGTTCAATGAAGAAAGCAAGATAAAATTTATACTAACCACACTTCCATATTAAATATAACGTCTTTTTTTGGGTTAGGTTCAAAATTTAATTTAATTTTCAGTTCTGCTTTTAGGCTCTGCAACGACTTTTGACTTCTTTCTCAAATTCAACGGTTCGGTTTCTCACATTCGGTTCAAAACCGGTTTCCATCAGTGTTACCACTCGGAAAATGATAAATGTATCCATTTAATAAAAGAAAATGAATCCAAATTTCAATTCCATCACATTATTTCTTAAACTTAACTTAATGTTCAAATATACCAAAAATATATATTACTCATATAAACTATTAAGGTACCTATTACGGCATCATTTACAAAACTTCAAGTTAACTTCATTAAAATTCTACTACAAAGTATAAATGTAAAGCGTATTATGCAATAAAATATATTCAGTTAAAATTTTCCATAAAACTGTGAACAGAATATAGGTAAAATAAAATAATAAATGCTCGATCTGATAAGAAGCAAGCAATTTAGAACCCCAAAACTTGGCTACTTTATCAATATTACCAGGCAAATTTGAATTTCATTTTTTTTTTACTTAATAATGATATGCTCTCAAATATAAATTTTTAATTTTTATTTTTGCGATTACACAGTAAACGTTCCTACTTAGAAAACTATCCAGTAATTGTTTGTATTGTTTTAGTGTGCAATCGCGAAACATAAACAGAAAATGTATAAACAAATAAATTCAACAAATTGCCTGGTAAAATTGATTGAGTAGCCAGGTTTTTCGCGCTCGAATTGCTTTGAGTTGATCGAGCATGCGCACCATTATCAAACTTCACGTGGCTTATTCAAACCGACGGGATCACTCTCTTCTTTCATTAAGAGTTCCTTCGCTGGAAACAGTTTGTTCTGAACACCTTAATTGTTTGAAGGCTGAAAAAATCATTTTGTCACCTGAGCTATGAAATAACTCGAGTGAAATTTTTTAAATATGAAATGGAAGTTTGGTCTAAAATTTGGTAAATGTGACAAAATTCACAGTATGTAATTTTTCGTTATTACAGCAAAAGAAAAACCATTTAATAATGCGACACAACATTTTGTGAAAGATTCTTTTGCAGAATTGATTAGGCTTTTTCGTAAATAGATCCTGGATCACTTTTAATTTTTATTATGTCATTAATAAATTACTCTAAGTTAGCATCGCATACAAAAATTATTTTAGGTACTTGCTCGCGAATATTCAAAAAAATTCATTATTTCAAAAGAAACTTAATTTTTAAAATATTTTATGGATTGTCTGTATTTTCAAAGCATTAGAATTATATTTATATAATAGAATTTGCTAAAATAAATTGCCCTTATGTTCTCTAAACCTTCATAAATGAATTTTGTATCACCAAGTTACTAAAGGACCTTTTTACGAAAACACCCGTTTCATGAAATTTTATTAATATTCCATATTAAACCTCACTCAGGCGTATTTAGCACAAAATACAAATGAAATCTTGTTTCAAGCACAAACTTAAAGAAAGAAAATTGGAACATTTGTCCTGTTTGATCCAGCATAATGAAATGTATCCAATACAGTACGTTCTGCATCCATGTACGAGTATACAATTCTTAATGCATCCAATTGATAAAATTGTATACAAAATAGTATCACAAGTTTCCATCTCTAACAAATTTTAAAGCAGTGATCATGAAAATGAGTTAGAGATTTTTACTGATTTTATTAACAATCGCCATATCGCTGAAGTACAGAAAAGTATTGTGTTTTCGAGGTGGTGTCTTTCTGACGGTCTGTGCCCTCTTTATAGCCCGGACCCCGGACAGATTGACTAATTTGTACGAAAAAAATCATAAAAAGTTTTGCCATAGAGTCCCATGAACTTTTCTGGAGTTCGGCTACCGGAAGTGATGCTTCCATTGGAGCTTTTCGTTTTTTACATGTATAAAATAGTCAATATAATTAAAAACAATAATATTACGACAAAATCGATTAACAACAAAAAAAAATCTAAATTAAATGTAAGCTGGAATGACGATTTTTGATGACTAAAAGTGTTTTTCACAAACATTTTTCTTCTGTACAGCCCAAACAAGTTAACAGATCAATATGAATCTTCCTTAAACTTTTCCATAAATATAATATGTATACCGGAAGAAGTTAAACAAAACTATTCTTAAAAAGATTTGCATGAGTACTTTAAGGTTGAGTTGCTTTCATTTTAGAAAAAAGCTGTAAACAGTTACTTTACTGTTCAATGTAATATTATAAAAAACTAAAATAAAATACAACTAACAAATCAAATGAGTATGTTGAATCAGTGAACTGTAATGCACAATTAAATTGGACCCCTTTACGTTTAATAGTAAATTCCTCGAGTAATAAAACTGATAAGATTTAAGTATACCATATACATTATTACTCATTATAATAGCGAGAAAGACAATTTTAAAGAATATCTGGTGGCTATCAATTAAGCTTTGTACCCCCGGATGAAGAGTGAATACTGTTAGACGAATACGAGAGGTTTCTTGTAACAATTAGTAGACGAGTTTTGTATAACTGAACTACTGAATTTAATTAATAATTTCATTTTAAATAGAAAGTTAAAGGCAAAAATTGGAATATTAAAGGCAATAACCACATCATACGGTCACTAATTTCATATCATTGTACTCAAATACAATTGCAGCATTTTTCGCACACATAGTATTAATAAATATGTAAAATTTGCAATATGTTAGAATTTAACTTTCGTAAGCCGTTAGTCGCGACACGTGATTGTTGTTGTATTTTGGAAATTTTACCTTATTTTCAATAATAATAAAATAACAACTAATATAAATTGATGGAAACTAGAAAAAGAAAGGAAAGTACCAAGCGTACCTAGGCATCCATTTTGGATTGTGAGCTCTAAAGCCATCCAAATAGCTCGGTAAATAACGATGGCCAGTCTTCGTTATGCACTCTTTTGAGTTGAAGTGGTGGTTGCCGTGGGAAATTTAATTCTAGGTGAAAAAAAACAGAAAATAATTCAACACTGGTCTACATACCACCATATAAAAGAGCTTTAAAGCTCACAAAAGAGGGTGTGTAGTCTATAAATTGTTGTGAGAAACTAATTAATAAAATAAATTAATTAAATAAACAACAAAGAATTTTTGTTATTGAGCAGTAATAAATTTTATGTGAAAATCGTATTTCCCCAGATAACTTAGCGAAAAGTTAATGTTGTCTTATATGTTAAAATATGTAGTTTGTTCCATGTGTAATAATTACACTGTGCTTGAATTTCAAACTTTTTTTGCGTGACAAGCTGGGCACCCGGGGGGTAAACCTAATTCGACTATGCTGAATTCATTGGTGCTAGTCCCATTTCAAAGTTAGTCCCCATTTTTGAAATATCGCTTTCGACATATTTTGCCTCTGAGACAAATATTTGTCAAAATATACACTCATATTCACGTTGATAGCTCCTGAACCATTAAGAATTTCGTCATGCTTTCTTCAGCAAAGTTGTTGCACAAGCCAAGACCAACAAGTTTGCTGAATATATCAAGACCGAAAAACGACATCTACAATCACATTTTTGTATTATTTTATTTTTTTGCGTTTCAAAAAATAAAATAATACAAAAATGTGATTGTAGATGTCGTTTTTCGGCCTTGATATGTTCAGCAAAGTTGTTGGTCTTGGCTTGCGCAACAACTTTTCTGAAGAAAGCATAACGAAAATCTTAATGGTTCAGGAGCTATCAACGTGAATATGAGTGTATATTTTGACAAATATTTGTCTCAGAGGCAAAATATGTCGAAAGCGATATCTCGAAAATTGGGACTAACTTTGAAATGGGACTAGCACCAATGAATTCAGCATAGTCGAATTAGGTTTACCCCCCGGGTGCCCAGCTTGTTGCATTTTTCAACTAGCACAGTGTTATTTGTATATCTAGAGCGTAAAATAGTATATTATTTCACGAGTGAAGCGACAAACCTTGTAACTAACCTTCCGTTTTATTAATTTCAAAAAATTTGTCACCGTAATTAAAACTAAAAACAAAATAATTTTTGAATACATACCAGGCCAACAATGTCTAAACAATCGAGAAAGTTTTGTTAATTTGTGCTACCGTGCGAGCGACAAAATACTTTGTCGCTCGATACTTTTACATAAAAGTTAATTGTTTACTTGAAGTAACAAAACATCGGAAGCCAGTTGTTTTGCGACTTAAAATTTGTGTACAAAAGCCTACTTTTCGGGGTGGATGTAGAATTCAAAATTTTTAGTACAGCGATGTCACTCATAATTGTTTCTATAAAGGGTGTTTTTCAAAAATAAAAGAAAATACATTCTACTTAGTAGAATCGAAATTTTTCTATTCCTACATCCTCAATCGGATCTTAGTTTCTCTCTCTCTCTCTGGCACTATATCCCATTAAGGGATTTGGCCACCTCAAATGAGGTTTCATAATCATATTTTCATTTCGAATAATGAGTGATTAATTCATTGATCCTAAACCAGCCGTGAAATTTTTCCTTGTCACCACCGGGAATCGAACCCGGGACCTCCGGTTGCTGGAGCAAGCATGCTGACCACTTTGCCACCGAGGCGGATCTTAGTTACTATAAGAAAAAAAAATCTTTGAATACCCAAATTGAGCATATTGTACCTAATTTGCTAGAAATAACCACATACTCGTAATGAGTATACTTTGATGCAAAATAATAAAAATATGAATTTTTGGAAATAATTTGATACGAATATTTTATCAATGCGTGAATTTTGAGTTGAATCGCAGTCGCGATCTTACGACATTTGTTGCGATGTTATTATTAAAATTTGAAATAAAGTGAAGCTCCTTTAGACGTTATTTCTATAGTAGAGCAATTAAGAAAAATTATAATTAACATTTAAATAATATTCTTTAGTTACAATTATATACGAACTATACTATATATACGTACACTGCGCGAAATAGCTATGTGCCAGAATTTAATTTTTTTGTGTTTTTTTTAAACAAACCCTTGTTTCATTTCCATTTGCGTCAGAACATTTGCCAAAGCAGATTGCATATAGATTTCAATTCAGTTAGTTTTCATTGTATTTACATCGTTTTGTATAACAGTTTATTCTGATTGGTTGAAGGAAAAAGCTAGGACAAAGCTTAGAATTCATTTATTTTATTCATTTATAACAAAAATACTAACAAGAAGTGCATTTTAGTAGTGTGTATGAATTCCATCGTTGTTAATAACATCCATGTATTGTCGGGGCATTGAGTTTATTTTCTGTTGTTGGAGAACAGAAACATCAATTTTTGCTCCGCTAAAGTAGTAAATTGACGTCCATTTTTGAAGACTCCCTGACTAAGAATGCTTCACAGATTTTCCATTGGATTTAATAGCAGGCCACTGTTATACTGGTATACTTCATGACAGAAAAAAATCCTTCATGAACTTAGCAGCGTGTATAGGCACATTATACTGCTGAAATGTCCAACTTTTATCGTATACATTTCCTCCCCAATAACTACATTTATTTTATTCATTTTATGAAATGCCAGTCAAATTGGGGTCGTGCCCAGATAGCAGAAACCACCCCATATCATAAGTGACCTTCCTTGAAACTTGCGCAAATGATGTGTTTGAGGTGACTCACGAACATCTCGCCAATAATTTTGGCATCCATCTGGTTAGGCAAAATAAAATTGTTTTTCATCCGAAAAAAGTATTAATTGCCATTTGCCACTCTTCATCCCAAAATTTAAAATTCTCAGCAAACTCTATTCTCGCTAATTTATAGCGTGGTAGAAGTTTAGGTTTAAGTACCCGTTTATGAAATTTCACATTAACATCCTCTTTTAAAATCTGTTGTATTCTGCGTTTAGTGATATTCAGACGCAAGTCACGCTTTGGTCTTCTCCGTAGTTTTGTGGCTATCTGACCGAATGGTATCGTTAGATTCCCAAAATATTCCATCCTTGCTCGTTTATCGGTCGATTGTTTCGTTCCTCGTGGCATAATTCTTTCAAAAACTACTTTTGAGTAACAAAAAATTATACTTTTAATATAAAACATATTTAATTCCTTTTTTAATTCTGCTGAATATTGTTTTTTACTACGCAATATTAAAATTAACAATAAAACACTTTTAAACACGCACTTGTCTCATATAGCTATTTCTTTCCATTGGCGTTTGTTAAAAACAGTGAATTAACATAACGGTAATACGAAAAAGAGACGACAAGAAATATTACAATGTAAAATAAAATCAGCGAAATGTGGTTGAAGAAAACAGTACAGATTAATTTGTCCCATATAGCTATTTTGCATAGTGTACAAACAACCTCAGTTTTAGTTTTGTTATATTAGTAAATTTATTCTACGGCTCATTTGGATATAATATAAATAATTATTATCCTTACTAAAAACATTGCTCGATATCATCAATGCCAAGCAGCCAAATCCGAACTTCCCTGAACAATTTGTGTTTCCGCTTAGATGGAAGCATTTTAACTGTGATTCGGTAAAAGATGAAACTAATACGGCGTACCGTATACCATGTATAAGTAAAATCGTCTAAACTTCTCATTATTACAACTAAGTCCGACAAAATTGTTAGGATTTCCACTATTATACGCCTGATATATTCGACTATGATAACTACTGCTGCGAACAAAAAACATTTTCAATACTTTAAACACGTATAGATATCACAGAGGCAACAAATACAACTCACGAAAAATGCGGAATTGTGGATGTAACTTTCGGACGAGTGTTAATTATTTTAACAATTCTTTTCTCCGCTATAATATTAGCAAAGTAAATTTCACCCCAACTAGTTATCCCATACATTATGATTGATTCTACAAGAGCATGATATAATCTTCGCAAAACATAAGATGGACACAAAGGTCGAAGATTATAAAATGTATGCGCGGCAGTAATCAAACTTTTCCAGATATTATTTCGGTGGGAGGTCCAGTTAAGCTGTGAATCAATCGTAACACCAAGATATTTAACCTCATTCACGCAAAACAGATCTAAGCCATTCTCAGAACATTGGTTCTTATCACATGAGGGACATGATACATGGTAAAAATTTAATTAAATGTTATGTCAGGACGTCTAAAATGCATAACTCAAGACTTATCACATCAACAAGTCGGCGAAACCATTTGCATAGAATGCATAAGTCATTTTCATTAAAATGTTGAACTTCAATGTGATCATTTGACGCATAGTTTCAAAGATGGAATGATAAAAAATTAAAAACAACAAAAGTCACAAAACTGAGCATTGAGGAACACCACATTTAAGATGGTGGCCTGAACGACAAAACAAAATTATGTAAAATGCACAAATGTGTATGTTGGTCCAAAAAACATACAAAAATAAATTTTCAAATGATTCTCTTTCGTACACGATTTTTACTTACGCAATTGTGATCGCGTGCCGGAAAAGGGATATGTAGTATGCACAAATGTGTAAATTGGTCCAAAATACATACAAAAATATTTTTTTTTTCATGATACCTTTTGTAACGTTTACAATTTTAATTTCGGCCGAAAAAGGGATATACTGTCGAATACTTTAGAGCGTTTGTTTTTTAATTACTTAATTTTGAATAGAATCTCACGAGAATTGATTTCCTCGAAACGACAAGAAGTACAATAGTTATCCTGGTTTCCAAAAAGGCACAAACAAACCATTTGTACTCGTCACTGTTATAGGTACTATATTGAATAAGAGCAGAAGTTAATTCAGTGACGAGACATTAATAAAAAAAACTATTTATTAATCAAGTCCAAATCACTAGTACATACTATGCATTTAAAACTCTTAAAATGTGTAACAATGTCGATAAAAACGACAATTAATAATCGCTATCAATTATTTTGATTGGACGGTTACAATTTTTGGAAAACAGACCTGTGTGCCTTACATCCTAGAAAATATCGGTGGTACTGAAAAAAGAAGAAGAAAGGTTTAAATTAAAAAAATTGAGTCCACGCAAAAATTATCAATGAATCAGTCGAATGCAAACTTTAAGTCGTATTCATACGAAGGATAAAAATCCGGGATTTTTCTATCTCATCGTTTCAACCAATTACATCACGTAAATTATACAATAGACACGCCTCTTTTCATACAAAAAAGTTGAAAAAAAATCTCGGATTGAGATTTATATCCGTCGTATGAATAAGCAACGATATCCAAATCTCGTTAACAACGGCATTGATCAGTCCATTTTATTATAACTTGACTGCTTATTACCATTCGAATTTTGTCGGTATGGTATTTTCGGTAACGTTATTTTTTATAAATAACTAGCTGAATTACCCGGCGTTGCACGGGAGAAATTAAAATTACTTTAAATTACGGATATTTTGCAGGTAATTTCCCAACGTCACTGTAGTTGCAATCGTGTATGACAGGAATTCATCAGGAACTGAATTCAGTATCGGAAGCATCACCGGCAAAAATTAAAAAGCATCAAAAATTTAAATTTTAGAAAAACATTTTACCGATTTCATTTGCCAGATTATGTTATTTACTTTATTATTTTTTTAAATCAATAACTGTAATTATTCCGCAAAGCGTCTATTGTTGCTGGTTTATCAGCATAATACGGTGACTTTAAATAATCCTTCTGAAAAGAATCGAGAGTTGTCAAATCTCACGACCTCGGCAGCCAATTAATAATGCATTCATCGTAACGCTTGGTGACGAATACTATTTTTTGCTTTTCTGTCCGGAGAGAAAACGAATAGCGCTGATGATTTACCTAATCTCGAGTACGCCACGTAAAACTGTCAATAGGAAAAACACGGCAATTTAAGGTTTATTCCACACACTTCCAGTTCATTGCGAATGCAAGACAAACCGGAAACTGAACACGCTTAAATTGAAATGGCAAGACGGTTGGAATAAATGGTATTCTTGGAATCAGAACATCCTCGCCTTTGAACTTTCCTATGATTATCGTTGCTTCAATAACGTTGTTCATTAGCCTCTTTACAGTGAGTCTTGTTCCATTGCATAGTTTAGAACCGACGTTGAGCTGCAAATTGTGCGGCGGCATTCCTGGCAAATCCAATGAATTCAGGAACTCAATTGGATAATAAACAACTTGATTTGGATCAGTTATGGTATCGATCGACTTAAATGAATGCAATTGGCCAGCGATTTGACTTTGAATTTTTATATTCAAATCGTCTACCTGCTTATCTCTCGCTGCCAAAATTGCACGTTCGCTCAACCAAACATGGCTTTTGTGATTTGCACTAATATTCTGAAACACTTTCGTGATCAATTCTACTTTAGAGGTTGTGAATTGACAAAAATTATATATTCGTTGTAAATTTGAGAGTATCTCTACAAATTCGATGTCTTCAAGCAAGCGTTTATTTCATCAGCAGCTGTTGATCTTGGAATGACTGGCAGCGTTTGGCGAAAATCGCTGGCCAACAGAATCATCGTACCTCCAAAGAGGTCCTGATTAATGCGCAAATCGTTCAACGTTCGATCGAGCGCCTCTAATGCTCGTTTGTCAAATGACTATTTTGCATGACTGTAGTACTTTCGCCATTGCTGATTTTTTGGAAATGTTGCAAGTCGGTTCATCTATTGTTTGCAAATTCAGTGGCAATCAACTAATGCGCTAAAATAAATAAATCTTATTCGGGTTTTCTGGAAGTTTCCAAGTTTTCCACTCAGATTTTCCAATTTTTTTAGATTTTCCAGATTTTCTAAAGGACCATCTGGATCGGATATGTGCGAAATCCCGTACAAAAACATCATTGTTCGATTTTCCGATTTTTCCTGCTTCTTCGGTGGATTTTCCCAAAAATTTGGGAACACATCAAAAAAAAATTGAGCGAAATCTCACCGTTCTTAACTGATCTACTAGAAAAAAAATTCAGCTTTTTCGGGTTTTCCGAAAGTTTCCGAGCTTTCCAATAAAACTTCCCAATTCTTCTTTTCTCAAGAACCGGTGGATTTTCCCAAAATTTTCTTTCGTAAGAACCATCTTCTGGAAATTGCGAGAACAAAAACAACAAAAACATTGAGCCAAATCGGCTCAGCCGTTCTCAACTGATGCGCTAGAAAAAACAAAATCAATTTTCTTAGCATTTTTCCGGAAGTTTCTAAATTTTTCACTATGATTTTCCAATTTTTCTCTTCTAAAAGACCATCTGGATCGAATACGTGCGAAATCCCGTACAAAACATCATTTTTCGATTTTCCAAATTTTCCGACTTTTCCGGTAGATTTTCCAAAAATTTTCTTTCGTACAAACCTTGTCCTGATAATTACGCACACAACAAAAACTAAATTAGCCAAATCCGTCGAGCCGTTCTCAACCATTTTATTTAACATCTACCTTTAAAACATCGCACAACCATCACACGTTACAGCGATAAAGACGATCAAGTGACTCAGTAATCTGGTCATCGCGTTAGGGCCCAAATTTAGGGAAGGGGTAACAGGATTAGTAACAATAGGTTTTATAGACCAAATAATCTATAATTATCAATATCAATTTCACTATAGACACATACTTGAACTACTGTTGGCCAATTTACCGGCTTCTTTAATTACCAAGACAATATCGTCGCAGAATTATAATTAATTCTAATTTAATAAAATAATATGAGCATCAATAGAAATAACATGCTATCGCAAAAATTCATAGACTCTAAATTTACATTACTTAAAATATAATAATTAAATACTAATTTCAAAATGATACAGGAGTAATAACTACGTGATGATGATATGATAATAAGTGGCTTGATTTCCGCTTAGAATTGAAAAAGAACGTGAAAGTACCTTTCCTTAATACCCAAAAGTGTAAAATGCCTACGAATTTGATTGGACGAACGTTAGATAGCTTGAAAAGAAACTACTCCTCGGCGGATTATTGAGTGTATATATAAATTATTTTGCGCGCAGGGTACGGATTTTGCTTTTGGGACATGAAAGTTAAGAGTTTTACTGCGGTTTCGCAGACTTACTGAATGCTCAAAATCAAATTTATTATTGTTTATGATACAGCAGAACATCCAACTCTCAAATCGCGAATTTCAAACAAAATCCGTATTCCGGTGGATTTTTTTTCCTGTAATACTTTTAACAAAACTGAGATGTATATGTTTAGAAACTTATGTATATTAAATTTTGTAAATTCACGGTATTACAAAATAAATAATTAAATTGTGGTTGGTACATTTTCGAACCGAAACTGTTGTATTGTCACTTGCCACCTTGAAAATAAACGGTTATGCAATAAAAATGTTCTTTAAATTACATATCAGTTTAATCAATATTGCATATTACATAGTTTAATTTTGGTAAGCGAAATATAATTTTAATTATTTTGGAATGTTCAGTAATTTATGAATTATATCATTTTGAAATAGTTTTAGGAATTTTATGTTCTATGAAGTTAAAATTCTAAGTTTATTTACATAAACGTATTTTAAAAATTTAAATGGATTTACAAAATATTTTCCGAAATTAATTGTAATTTAATTTTTAGAAAAAGTTTGAACACAATGACAACTGTTGTAAAAGTCCGCACAGGTGATGCCACTAAGAGAACACGGGAATTTTTAATATATCCCGTGAATTCTTCCAGTGCCATTGCTTGTACTTCTTGATTAAAGTCAATAAAACCATACCTTATTAATTTATAATTAATTAGTCATTTCTATACATTAAACTCATATACATACTTTATTACCTTAAAATGAATACAGTATAACATACCAGAGAGAAGAGTTTAATTCATATTCCAACTGAGAGTCTGAACCCTTCGAAATCAAGCAACATGCTAATATATAATATACTCGTATGCGAAAGTGTTGAATATTTTATGGGGCAATATATGCATGACAAATGCATTATGACTATAAACATTTGAAAACTTATTATTCAAGCCATAAAAATAAATAATTATTGTGCCTATATTGTGACACAATTGGATGACTCATTAAATCTCAAAGTCAATAACATGCAGCATTGAAAATATAAAATCTTTACGTTTTTGTTGTATAGTTACGTAAAAAGCTAACTTCGCAGATCATTTTCAAACGGAAGTTATAAATTTAATACGATTTGGAATATACATGAAACCAATTCCAATTATTATTGTTATTACGTTTTTTTTGTGCACACCAGAAATCGGTTTTTTCGTTGTACAAATAGCACATCGAATTTTGAATTAAAAGCATAAAGTTTGATTGCTTTGTGTAGTGAAATTCAATATTTTGTTATAGCAAAAAAAAAATAGTGAAACAATCGTTTTATATCTCGGGATATGCATGTCCATTCTATTATTCCATCTTTTAATTGATTAGTTTTTTATTATGTGAATCAACCTTCTAGTATGTAATCGTGCCTCACCTGACTTAAATAATTTTGCAACTTTTTCATATTGTCAAAATATTTATTCGATAACGTATTATTTTTAGCCCGATTTGAGGCTTCCACTACATAGTTTTATCACCGTCATAAATGCTATAAATCACAAGGCTTTGTTCGATGCACTGTTAATATTATTACATAAATCACTAAATTTTTATTAGAACTTTATATGAGGCGTGTTAAAAGCTTTAAAAAACACTAAACTTTGATAAAATATTTTTATTTAACAACACATGAAACATTCTTACATCAACTTACAACTTCAACTAAATTTAAAAAGCTGAATTCAAACAAAATAAAACTAAATTTGTTCACAGACAGACACACAACATGACTTATTCTTTCGCCATCTTTTTTGTGAATGAAACTCTATTATTCATGAAAGAATGCTGGCTCGATCGTAATTGAAACAAACTCAACATAAAATAATAAAGGTAATAATCAAAGAAACTTACCAAGCGTAAATAATTATCTACATCTGTTATATTATTACAAAATAAACCACAAAAAAACCATCGTACCATTACATTAAAGGTCAATGTTCGATTTTAATCATACTATATAAAATTTTATCTCAACATTATGCTTTTTATCCACTTTTTTATGTTTACATTATAGGTTTTGCTACTCTGGATCGTAGTAATAATATAATAAAACATTTTTTCTATATACTATGTGCATACAGACATTCAAATGTTTATATCGGATACGCTCCAACAATTTTAAAACACTTGTAGTTTAATACCCGAACCATATAGAATAAAATACACAAGAAGAAGCGTCATTAGCGAACTACCGACGCGCAACCAATTCCCCTGTACTATAACATTATGAGTATTTTAGTTATTTTTTTTAGTAATGTTGTCTACCTTTCTTTTGGATTCAAGGACAAATTATTCGGTCGACAAATTCCCATCACAAAAACAAAAAATACAAAAAAATCGAGTAATAACGCTTCTTCCGGTGATTATATTCTATGTTCAAACTTTATATTTACACCATAGTTGAAAGCACAATTCGACATGCTACATTCTAAAAATAAACTCATTCACAATATTGTGTTTTATATAGAAGCAAAAATATAATCAACCTGTTGCTCCAAACTCAGAATGGAGACATTGAACAAAAGTTTGCGTTTCGTAAATAAATAATTTCAATAAGCTATGATACGAAGTCTTTTTTGCTCGAAAGAATATAGAAAGCAATGGTTTTACCAAAAATAGAAAATTAGAAAGTTAATTTAGAACAAATTTAGAAAGCCTTAGCTGAAGGGTCGAGTTCTTGGTAACAGCTCACAAGAACAACAATGTAATTATACCCGTCTAATCCTATTATTATCTAAAAACTAATTTTGCAACACAGTACTTTATGTAAACTACGTTTATCATAAATAAGCCGGTTGGTACAAGAGCTTAATACTGCATCCTCAACAAAACACTTGTGAATTACAGAAAAATATGATTAAGATTGGTTGCATATCTTGAGTGCAAAGTAGTATTTTGTGGCTCGAGCGAAGCGATTGTGTTGCTCTTGCGTAGTTGGACAAGTATTGCCGAGGCCAACAACTAAGCGAATGCAATGGAATCCTTTGCGCGCGAGTTGTACGCTATATTTTTTGTTCGAATTACAATAAAAATACCATAACAACTTTGTATCAATTCCAATTAATACGTCGATTATAGTATCCGCGGGATCGAATCGATCGCGGATTGGAAAATGCATGTAAAAAACAGAAAACAAAATTTTAAATCATAGTATCATAGAAATTCCTATGGATTTTCATACAATTAGTTAAAATTTGTTTTAGATCCGAAATTTTTTTATTGCGTTAGTATGGTGCACGATTTACATGTCCCAATTTTTTTTTTCCGAGTAAAAAATGAAAGGTTAAGTATATTACGATTTTCGTTAGCGAGAACACGAAACAAATTCCAGTAAAATAAAATTGGATTTTTTCTTTTTAATTTGAGCAAATGTTTTCATAAAACTGGGAATGTTGCCATAAAATATAGTTTCTACGAGTATTTTTATAGCAGTAAAATAAAAAACAAATAAAAAAAGTTTCAAATAAACATCAAGCAGCCATAAACATCATTCAAACAAAACGAGCAAACATGAACGAGAATTAAATGTTTTATTTTTACTTGAAATTCGATGTTGTTCGTTATCTAATTTAAACGCAAGCTGTTCGAACTGTCAAAATGTATGGGATATACAAAAAAATTATAGCATTGCGTTATTTGTTGATATTGCTGACTCTTTTTAACTAGTAACTTTTTTTTTATATGCGTGCAGCTCTATTTTTCAGTAAAAAATTTGTTGGGAAAAAAAAAATTGGAACTTGTAAATCGTGCATGGGTAGTCATAAAAAATGAATTTTATGGAAATCAATACTAATTTTCTTGGCTACTTTGATTAAGAGCAATATTTTGCCAATTTATTTATATGCATTTTCCAATCCGCAATCGCCTTGCTCCCGCGGATTCTATAATCGACGTGTTTCGAAACTAAAGTTGTTTTACTAGAATTCGGAAATTATATACGAATTTCAAATTTAAATGTACGACTACTGTACGAAAACTTATAACATAAGGGGTATATCCTCTATCCGGTCGCAAATTATTTAATTGCTAGGCGAAATATGGTAACTAGATTTAATTTGCCATGCCAATTGACGCACTTTTTTTTATTTAAATTTATTTTGCGATTGTAGAGTAGAAATCTACGAAAAGACTCCTCCGCATTTTCCGAGGTCGAAGTATTTTTATGTATTTCTGCTTAACAATCGCAAAAAAAAATTGAATTTAAAAAAGATGTGAGAATTGGCATGGCAAAATAAATCTAGTAACCATATATCTGATCGCAAATAATTAATTTGCGACCGGATAGAGGATATACCCCTAAATGTTATACTTGCCTTACTTATGTATATGAATTTACGATTTTTGTTTATATTAAAGAGTTAAGAAGAATTATACAAGGCATCGTATAAAATTTTATAATAGCATTGGTATAAAATAGTTGTATACCCCACTAATGTTTATTTATTTATACTACTTACTTATACCAGCCATATATAGTATTTCGTTCTTATTGATTTTATAGTTTTACAAAGTAACAAAGTATGCCTTTTAATATTTAAAAAGTATCCCAGTTAATATTATAATTATATTAAAAAATCAAAATAATCAATTTTTAAAATCGTCCGTGCTCCGTGCTGTAGCGTGATATTAATTTATTTAAGACTAGCTGACCCGGCGAACTTCGTACCGCCTCAAAATTAATACATGTTGTTTAAAGTTATTAGCTTAATTATGTAAATTGAGTTTTTTATTAAGATAAAATTAATACTCCAAATTAATTAAGCAAGGCATTCGTTTTATTGAATTGAATCGAAATGATTCACGTAACATTGTTGCACCACTTTTTTTTAAACTATTTGTGGGTGGGTTGCAATAGGGTCAATTCCCTTCATTGAAGCACCTTGTATTGTAATATACGACCTTTTTTGGTTTATTGTCAGGTGCGAGAACGAGCAAAGCGGTACAATTGGCAGTGAGAGAAACATTCATTTTCTAGATTCAGGCCACAAACACTCAAGGATGGGCCTTGTGATTTGTTGATCGTCATGGCGAATGCAAGACGAATCGGAAATTGAATTCGTTTAAACTCGAATTCGGTTGGGATCATCGGAATTCTCGGAATGAAAACTTTCTCACCTTTGAACTTTCCTTAGAGTATCCCTCGTAGCGAGCCAACTTTCAGTTGTAAATTGTGCGGTGGCAAGCCAGGTAAATCCAATGAGTTTAAAAATACAGTTGGATAGTTGGTTGCTTCGTCTTCGCTTGTCACACACTCGATAAATTTGAAGGAATGTAGTGGACCGATGATTAGATTTTGAATTGTGAAATTTAAGTGATCCACATTTGTTGAGACAAAATTGCAAAAGTTCTGAGGAAACGAAATCAATCCGTTTGATTCGTCGACCGGAACACGGCCATTACCGATGGTAAGCAATTGCTTGGAGAAATCTTCGGCAGATGGATCGTTTAACCACAGACAATAAAATTAAATTTTTCGTTTGAGCTAAAAAATGAAAACAAAATATATTTCTGATAATTTCAATGTCATTGTTGTATCTGTGATTTTTCGTTAAACTGCGTATACGTACACGCAAAAAATAAAATATTTTTGGTTGTATAGGAAGGAAATGAACTCGCAGTTTAAATGTTTATGTTTAAATAGGATGAAATATCTGTTTTAGGTTGTCTCTGGTTTAACAATGCAACTCGCATGTTTGTCGTCAGCTGAAGTTTCTTCACATAGCGCCACGCATAGTCGATGATTTAAGGCAAACGTTTATTTCATCGACAGCGGTCGATCTTGGAATGACTCGTATTTTCGTCAAATTCAAATTTCCGTCAAATCGCAGGACAGTAGAATCATTGCGCCTGCAAAACATCTTGAGTCATTGCGTAGATCTCTCATAGTTCTATCGAGTGCTTCCCATGTGCATTTGTGCGCCATTGTACATTCATCCCAGATGATGATTTTACTTGCTACCAAAATTTTCGCCATTGCTGATTGTTTCGCAATGTTGCTAGTCTGGTTTTCAGCCGATGGAATGTTTAACGACAATTTCAACGCTGAATGAGCCGTTCGGCATCCTTCTAGCAATGTGGCTGGTATCCCAGAAGAAGCAACTGCTACAACAATATCGGATCTCGTCGCACGAACAGTGGCCAAAATCAATGACATGAGGAATGTCTTCCCAGTTCCATCGGGCGCATCGAAGAAAAATAATCCACAATTTCCATCATGAATTGCCTTCATTAACATATCGTACACTTCTTTCTGTTGGGGGTTCAATAGTGGTACATTGGTTCGAACTGATTGGTTCAATGAATCTCGATCGTATTCATGTTCACGTGCCAATTCTCGATTGAAAGCGTCGTTCATTTGACGAAATGGCATTGGACTGGGGGGCGTTGGGTTTCCACGGCATGGATCATTCCAAACTTGACTAACAAACTGCCGGACATGCGGAAACACATGTTTTCGATCAAAAGCAAAGCCTGGTTATGTATCTCCTCATTCACCTCGGGCTTGGGATTTACTAAACTGACACGAAATCAATCTAGAATGTCTTCTTACATGTCATTCTTGTACTTGCTCCATAGTTCACGTGGATTCGATGGGAAGCATGTCGATATAATGATAGCAAATAATGTGCGTATCTGACTTGGAGGTGCAGAAATAATTGATTCAGCGATTGTCATGTCCCAATGAGTATTGTTTTCAAGCAAGTTGAGCTGTTGACATGCAGCACGAAATGATGGGCACACTACACCATTGACAGTTCGAAGTGATTCAAATCATGTCGGCTCAAGAACATTCACCAGCAACAACCGTAAGTAGTAGCATTCGTCATTCTTCGGATGAACTGTGTAAATGCGACCAAGAGCATCAGTAGAACGCACAATTGGATGATCAGGAACCTCATCGCCTTGCTTCCGACGTTGAAGTTTTTTTAATGAAGCGTTGCAAGTGTAATAACGTGGCATCTCAGAGTAGAGAAATGTTCGTGCAAACGGATCACTTTGACAAATCGAGAAGAAACTGGTCAATGTTGCTGCTTTCAGTACGTTGAGCAACATTCATGTGTTCACAATGTATAATGGTAGATATGAGTTACATTAAATTTATACTTTTTCTGGATACAAATAGATAAGTTTCAGTTTAAATAGATTTTATATTATGGAAAAATATTAAAATTATATGTAAAATGGTATTAAAATGCCTTTACACTGATTTCAGTATTAAAAATTATATACATTTTTTCAACTGTTTATGGAATTCTCCGCATGCAGAATTTTGAAAGTCCGTTTCCAGCATAAAAACGACAATGCGGGTAATAGAAAAGTTTGAATAGGTAAATTCCCAGTTAGCTCTTAATAGCCTGCCTCTTAATAGTGAATAAAAAAAGAGCAAATTCGACTTCGGTAATCGCCTTCCTATTGTAATAAATTCGAGGATACCCATTTCATGTACAGGAAGGTAATTCGCTCGATGTATAATGATCGTTTCTTACCCGATACTTGTACATTGGCCCTAGTCTGGTAAATCCCCGTAATTTCTGTTAAATTTTATTTTTCTGGCATAACTAGATAAAAAGTTAATGGTAATTTTTGGAAAACAAAATAAAATCTGCTAATCCCTGCGAATTTCGTCGTAGGAAAAATTATTCCAAATTTTCAAAAACTGATTTTTAGATGCAAGAAATTCTTTCTCCAACTCTTTGTTATTAGGGTTATTTGCGAGTATGGATTTACAATAACCCACATACTTAAATTTCGATTTTTGTGAATGTAAGCAGTTTTGATAAATCAGCAGTTCCAATCTCATGTACAGGAAAGTAATTGGATGCATTGTGGCTGTTTTGTGGGTATGGACTGTTGTAAAAAATTCATGGGTATCAATTTGATGTATATAGGAAGTTAATTATCGAATTATGATCTGTTTTGTAGGTATGGAGTTTTGCAAAAATCACGACGCTATCCACATCTTTCCAAAATTGGGTATTTTATTAAATTTGTGGGTCAGCTGTTACATGTATTGGCTAATGCCTATATAGACAAATATGAGTTTTAAAAAGTTTCAAACCAGAAACAGAACACATATAATTTCAATATATTATAATTATTTTGTAAAATGTTTAAGTATCGCCCCATTCAATAAATAATAGCGGAAATAAGCAAAGCATAGTGTAATGAAAAAGTTTATTTTTATTTATTTTATTCTATTTATTTTATTTATTTATTTAAAGAAATCTATTTTGTAATATACATGTATGATTTCAGATTATTTACAGTTATAGTTAAAATTATATTAAAACAACAAAAAACTTTAAAACAGAATAAAAAAAAAAAAAATATAAACCAAATTTTGGTTTAAACAATTAAAAATTTAGAAAAAAGTCTTTAAGGATATTTTTAAAGTTGTCCTTTGATAAGTTGAAGTCAAATAGGTCGTCGATTAAGTTGAAAGATTTAGACATCCTATTAATTGGGTTGTTTTCTCCATAGTTGGTGGAATGGTGTTCAAGTGCTAAAAATTTATGGTTTCGAAATGTTCTGCATGGCACGTGAATTGATATGTTTTCCAAGATGTAAGCTGAATCTACGTGACCAAGCAAAACGTTACCAATAAAAGCTGCTCCCAAGAGAAGTCGTCTATTTTCAAGCGTGCATATTTTGTAATCTGTGCATCTTGTTGTGTATGGAGGTAAGCGAGCCACATTTTCATGGAATGGTAAGTTGTGGTCGTAATCCCAGTCACTTTTCTTTAACAAAAAAATCAGGAACTTCTTTTGAATGCTTTCAATTCTTTTTATGTGTACAGCATAGTATGGATTCCAGACCGTTACAGCGTATTCCAGTTGAGATCGAACATAAGCGAAATAGAGTGAACATAAGGTTTGAATATCCTTAAATTCACCTGTCCATCTTTTAACAAATCCGAACATGGCATTCGCTTTCGCAATACAATTTTCAATATGCCTAAAGTGTTACACTCCAAATGGGTAGTTTTTTGAGGGTTAAACTCTGCCAATACATTATAATTAGGTTCAAAAAATTCCAGTACCACTCCCAGTACTATACAATAAATATTAACAGAAATACAAAGTGTGGTATAGCTTGGTTAAATGCCACATGAATTGCAGCTTAATATGAACTGTAAATATTTTTCTAACTGTGTAACAAATTTGTGATTGTATAATAAAAATGTTAGGATTAGTTTCGTCGCAGTGGTCCATAAATGCTGGTACAGGATTACGGCCATTACATTCGAGTTCAAAATTAATTGATTACTTGAACCAATGCAAATAACTGGTCCTTATGATTTTTGTCTTTTACCTTAAAGGGAGCATACCCAATGAAAACTTATAGGAACAATTAATTCCAAACTGAAGCATACTTCAGTACTATTTAATCAAAATTTTGACATATTGATGTCTAACCTCCTTACAACCCGTTCACCGGACAAGTGGTGCAGTGGTTAAAGCTTCGGCACTTGGACCGGGAGGTACTGGGTTCGAATCCCATCAGAATCGAATTTTCATCATCGATTACAATCGATGATGTTAATAAACACAACTAAGACCCTCTTATGGAGTGCAGAATTCAGCGCCGACCCACCGTCCATATCAATGTACAGGTTGACATGGAGCTTACAATGTGCAGGTGGTATACTGTAATTGTGTGAGTAGGTGAATGGGTTAATGATTTGGCATAAATGCGTGGTATCACAATAGGCCAAAAATGGCCTAATTGTCAACCACTGAAACCTAACCTACAACCCGTTTTTGAAGCGCAGTGACTGACTGAAAAATGGTCCAAGGTAAGACTTTCGTCTTTGTTTTGAGTTTATTCTTAATTATGAAACTTTTCAATACAAAAAAATTTGTACGTCTTACGCAAGACTTTTTTTAAGACCAATGCCAACTTAACCTACGCGCGGAATACGAAAAGTATCAAAATTAATACTAAACTAAAAACAAAGACAAAAAGTCTTACCTAAGACCATTTTTCAGTCAGTGACTGTGCTTCAGAATCGGGGTGTTAGTCATCTAAGTTTTCCGAAAAATTATTAGTCGAACGCACCAATTAAATATAGTTTTAAAATATTATATTATGCAACAAAAAGGTGTTGTCAGTCAAAATTTTATATTTTGTTGCATGTCAACATGTCGTATTGATTTGCGGTTAACTTCATTGTATTTTTCAGTTTTATAATCGCGTTCTGTATTTAATATCAATTGAGATTTAATAATATTAGGTTTCAATGTCAATAGTTTGTTGTGATTTTAGATCAATTCCGTGTTCTGTTTCATCTCCATGTATCAGAAATTAATACTCTGTTTATTAATAACTTTTTGTGTAGTATTTTTTTTAAAATTATATTTAAATAAATTTAATGGAATCAAAATTTTTTACACGAAGTATGGTACAACGGTGTACTGTTTAGTTCGAATTTGTTTTTTTGTGTCAGTTTTTATTAGGTATACTTAACTTAAGGTAATAGCAAAAACCACAAGTAAAAGTTGTTTTCATTGGGCATGCCCGTGGTAATTTTGGACATTTCGGTTGTGAGTAAAATCGTTCGTAGACCTTGTAGGCCACCTTACATAGTTCACCAATTATTTATATGCTCTGGTATTAACTGAGACCGTTAATGACGGTGATGGCGTTCGCCGCCTCTCAAGCCACAGTGTTTTTAAACAAAAAGAAACCGAGACAATTGAGTTAAAACTGCGGGTATTTTAAAAATATTTAATACGTTTGGCAAGTATTTTAAGAAAGTTCTCCTATACAAACACGTACAATTTAATTGTGGTAAATTTTACTAGAACTTATACAAAATATGGTGACTTTCAAATTAATAAAAATTTGTGTGCATTTGCTCCATTTTTTATCAAATTAAACAATGATTTTGTGTAAAGTAAATACTAAATAGCTTAAATATGTATAATAATATTCTCCAAACAATAAATTAATTAGACAACCAGATGAGTGTCTATGATACGGCAAACAGTAGATTCGGCAAACAGAATCACTGTCGTAATTGTTGAATGCGAATAGTTTTCACGTTACTTGAATTTATCTTTCTACTTGTGAGAAAATGCTCGTTCAGAGGATTCCCTTTTGGTTCATGAAAAAGTAATGTGTCCATATTTATACCTTTTGCTGTCTTTCTACTCTCCTGTATATATAAAATTAATTGAAATTATAATGAATCTTACTATCATTCTTCTAATTCGAAATATACTCACTGGCGCAAGTCTTAAAGTGATAAATTCAATCAACAATTATTGTTATAGGAGAGTTACGTTGCTGAATCCTGTAAGCTAATTTTTCAAGCTGTGCTGATATTAATTAGTTTATGACAACAAAAGCAACGAATGTTGTCAAACCTCAAATTAGGTTTATTTATATGGTTTATTGTAAAAATAACTAACAGACGACTATTGTAGTTGTTGCAGTCGCTGTACAGAATTTTGAATTATTGTATGGATACGTTGTTACAATATACCTGATGGTGTTCTTTTTGAGATAATTGGCGGTTGAGCTAACTAACAAAACAACCAACCGGATGATTAAGCCTCGTATACGTGCTTTTTGAACGTGTTTGATAATCATTAGCGATTTCTTAGCTAATTTTATAGTAAGAAAGTGTTTTACGTAACGTCGGTCGTGAGGTTATTGTAATCGCCACCAAGTAAGTTTTCACTAATTCTCTCAAAATATATTTTCATAAGCGACTAATATTCGTAATTGCAAGGAAATTAAAACTTTTAACCGAGTATATGTCTGTGCATATAGACAAATTGTGAAATCAGACTATCGTGATTATGAATCATTATTCAGTAATAAAGATGAGTTAAAGATAATTAATGCGTTCAACGGAGCAAATCACACGTTTGATACAATGATTAAGAAAAATATCCGCTTCGGTAACTCTTGTAAAAAAATAATAATAATAATTCTTCAAGTGTTTTCACTTTAAGCAAAATCAAACTAAAAAAAAATGTATTTCATATCGTCGGAAACAATCTTTCTTATTACTAATGTATTGTAGCCCTAGCCATGCGTCAGAGGTTGACAACGTAATGTTCAAAATAGTAGACCGAATTACCAAATTATAGAAGCAACTACAAATTAAAAAGGCATCACGGTTTACTGCATTGTTATGGCATTTAAAACCATCTATAGTGATTTACGCTTCTTACAGTAGTACATCTAAATCGACGAGTACAATTTGTATGAGATATATAGTGTTTTGCTTATAGTCAATTATTTTATAGAAGTGTGAGAAAGTTCTCTTGCTGAACATGATGCCTCTGGATTAATTATGTACTGGTAATAGATGTAGAAACCTTCAAATTAATTTTATCAAAAAACCATTGCTTCGAATTGTTCTTTCTATACATGTAGTTGATTCTGACTTTTGTTTACTTGGCATGCGATTCGACAGTTCACAATTGCTCGCGATTTAGAAACATGCCTGCAATTTATTTCACATGCTAGTGCTAAAACATTTGCCAATCAGCTTTTAGATATGGGTAACGGTATATTTTCAATTGATGCCATAGCACGAGAGATATTGTTTGCGCCTGATTTTTTCTAAATACAGCCATCAATTAGGAACGTTGTAGTGAACGTTTTCCAAGTATTTCAAACAACTACTATATCATGATTGGCTTTGCAAACGTACGATTTTAGTTCTCAAGAACGATGGCGTCAATAAAAATAAATAATAAAATTCAATCGCAACTCTCCGGTTTACCAATGAAATACAAATCTATTGACTCAGTTATTAATGGGGATCAAACTGTCAATTGTTCAATAGTTTCTCAATTCTTTGGAGCCATATGGAATTTCACCACATAAACTATTTTGGAAAGAATGTTCAATGTGTGAAGAAACTGATGCCAAATGTGATTGAAGCAACGATTATTACTGGTAAAAGTAAAGGAGAAACGCCCACCGGCGATTATATGTTACTTGCTCCACAGTTTGAATTCCAAAAATTTGATCGTTTTCTCACCAAATGAAAAAACCGAAAGTATTGTTTATCCAAATGCTATCCACTTTAAAGTAAAAAGAAATCAAATATTGTTAAAAAAAATATTATAATTTAGGTTTGTAAGAATGGTGTAATAATTATTTGAAAATAAGTAAGAGGTGCCCAAAGTAATGAACCTATCCCACATTTAGGATAGGCTCAAATAATATTAATACAGAATGTTCTGTCATATTCCCATGCCCGCCTTTAACCCGGATAAAGCCGAAACTATTTTTTTCCTAAAATTGGGTTTGAAATATATATTCGAAGAAAAAATAAGAGAAAACATAATATTTTTACTTTATTGCTGGAGGTGCTTCGTTTAGGCGGGAGGTGGTGTCCTTTTAAAAGGACAGTGGCATTATAAACAGCAACAAATAATATTTTTCAAAGTTTATTAAAATAAAAAATAAATCAATTGCAAATTCATTTTCTCGAGAGAAAGTATTACAATAATCAATTAACTAGTATGATATTCCAGAAAGTAGTTTTTTGGGTGTAGGGCTACTTGACATTTTAGGCACATAAAATTACATTTATTATGACAATGTATACATCGGGTTTGTTTTTCTTGATAATTTATCAAATGGCCGGTATTATCAAATCTTGAGTATGCATGTAGATTCGATGCTGGTTTGGGTCCCCTGGTATTAAACGGATTTTTTCTGAATGACTCTAGAATTTCAAGAGTCAATTCACGTCTAAAGGTCAGATGGTCCAATTTTCCACCATTTACTCTATACAACTGCCAGGAATTCTGTTCCGCCATGTCAATGCAATGAGCTATCAACGGAAAATACCACTTTTTACCACGTATGGACAGCCGGTATAAACTAATATTTTGGTCAGCTCGGTCTACACCGCCCATATGCTCGTTATACATCTTAAATAATTTTGGTTGATCCACATTAATTCTTCAACATTGTTATCATGCCATTTGCAAACCACTATTTCATTACCACGTGTCGTTGCATAATCATATGATCCCCTCTCCATTTTTTTAATATTTTTCCAATCCAGTATATTGCAACTTTTCCCAAGGCGTTTTTTTCTGATGGTACCGGCGCCTTTCAGTCCTTTACATCGTAACTCTTCCAATATTTTAAATGACGTAAAAAAGTTGTCAAAATATAAGTGATAGCTCAAATCAGAGCCAACTAGATAAAGATAAGATAAGCCTCCCTATTCGAGCTTTTTTTCACAAAACTTAAAATACTGGATATAATAAATGTTAGTTTCCTATAGGAATGTATGGAAAACGACTAATTTTCTTTTTCTTTTTAAGTATATTTAAACCATAAGCTTTTATAATATTTTTGTACGGTAAATGCAGAAAAGTTCAAACTTTAATCAGTTCAAAAAAGGATTCGAGAAAACCCTTTAAACTGTGTGAAAATTGGCTTGGAAAATAAATAAATAATTGGCTTTTATTAATGTTGTTGTTGTATGGCGTCATCATTTCAAATCATAATATCAATTCCTCCTAAACTACAGGCCGCATACACCAAATGATGACGACGCGCTATGTCTACATTGTTGTTGCTTTCTCTAGTTGTTTTGTTAGTGTAAATATCTTAATATTATTAATGCGCAGTCTCAGTTTAGACATAACTTGACGTCATGTGCAAAAAATGAGAGTAGTAAGAGGCCTGTAGTTTAGAAGGCATTGACAATATGGTCTCTTTCCATTCTCTTTCTAAAATCACGATTGCCATGGAAACAAAATACTTATTTTTGTATAGGATTTTTTTATTTTTATTATTTATAAATAACGACATGCAGTCAGTCACCACTACAATGTGGTTGTGAAAGCATGCGAGTGACAATGTTTTTGAATCACAGATATGTAAAAATACGTGATTAAAAAAATATAGAACAATATTTCCTTCCTAGCGCGTTATAAAACCTGTAAAATTTTCTTTTACAGTACATTTTTTTGTACATTAAACTAATTTTGCCTCCAAAATATAACCGTGATCTGGTAAGGTATGCGAATGTCATGCGAATGTCTTTGTCACCTAATTCCTGCTAGATTTAACAATTTGTACCATATTTCTTGTACAACATCAGTCTTGAAATATTCAAGTAGTTTAATATTATTATTATGCTAATATTTGTTTGCAAAGGAGTTTTTTGATAAGTTTAGAAAAAATTTTTGCTGAAGCTTAGTGCAACAATCAAAAGATCGGTTATTGAAGCTGTCATCAAGATCTTCCCAGAAATGGCATCTCTTACGAAGTGGTGAGTGATACTAAAGATGTTCGATAAATGTAAACTTATAAAGCTTTATTTAATAGTATAATTAGATTAATGATATAATAAATTAAATAATTACATCAACAAAATCTCATTGGAGCTTAAATAAAAATTAATTGAGATTGGTTGATGATAAAAATAGTATCCTTAGAGTTGAAGCGCAAAATAAAGATTAAAGTCGAAATCGATCGAATGATTTTTTAAACTTTTTGAACAAATTCTTTAATTAAAATATTCAAAAATTATATCATAAAAACGAAAAATAACACCTATTTTTTTATTTTTGTACCTGTTTGGGAAATGATTAAACTTGCAAAAAATGATAAAAAAAATGGTTGTTGTTGTTGTCGAAAGTACTGAAAAATCAATTTTTCTGAAAAATTGTCATTTTTCTCACACAACCAATTAGTCAAAAAATTTAATAACAACTATTTATAAAACTACCATTAAATCCCTTTCATATGAGATCTCATTTATTAAAATCCGGTAAGTAGTTTTTGAGCTATATGTATTTAAAAATTTGCATTTTTGCGAAATCCTTAAAACGGCGTGCGCCCCTGTTCAAAAGTACAGAGCCAAAGAGAAAAACAGAAATTATTTTTTGTGTTTCTACACCACAGAGAACATCTTCAGCAAGTTTCATAAAAATCGAAGGGGGTGAGGACAGAATCCGGTCGTTTTCGTGTGGAATTGCTATATATATATATATATATATATATATATATATATATATATATATATATATATATATATATATATATATATATATATATATATATATTATTGGTAGTCCATAGAGCCACTGGTTGTTATAAAGGACACCTCAATTCAATCAAGAAATTGACACACAAACATTAAAAAAATTCAGAAAATTACTTTGGCATATCAAAATAGCATGTATTTGTATTAAAATAACGTCTAAAATTTTTCACTTTTACAGTACAATAATTTAGACTTACCACCAATTATCCATTATTTCGTAAAATTACGTTCATAAAATTTAAATAATTAAATATACACACACGTGAACAACTGGAATCAAACTAACTCATTTTTGAAACTTCATTTATTTTATACATAATCGGTACAAGGGGACATTTCTAAAAATAGTATATCAACATGTTTGCATATTGTTTGATACAACCAATTTTCTGGCTCTATAAAGGGCAGTGGCTTTATCTGGGTAATCATTTACAATAAAGGCAAATACCTTCCAAAAAAACTTTGGTAAATACATTCCAAAAAAGAATATTTGAACCATTAAGATTTTCGTTATGCTTTTTTCAGCAAAGATATTGGGCAAGCCAAGATAAACAACTTTGCCGAATATATCAAGACCGAAAAACCACATCCATCATCTATGTGTGCTTTACTTAGACCAAGGTTATGTTAGGTTAGGTTGGAGTAGTTGTTTCCGCACACTTAGACCAGTAGTAGCCCGTTGTGATACACCAGGAACCTATTTCACCTTGTTCAAAACTATTCGAAGCTACGTACGTAGCGCAACATATCTCGCACGCCACAGTCCGCGAGATCTGAAAAGCTGGCCATACTGTACACGCCCAAATAGCAATGTCTTCTGTATGATAGTGCTGAACACGAGCATAGGAAATTATCTAAAGTCTCTTCCTCCCCGGGAAAAAGTCGAGGTCTTGTCAGGCACGATCTTGTCAGTTTTGGTAAAAGCTTCTCACAGAAGACTCCGGCTCCTACCTTGCCGTCTAGAGAAACATGGGTCCACCTGTGCAGAGATCCGTATACACAGGTAAGGCTAAATACAACTGGAGGTCAGCATATTTTGGCCAAACATTACGCTCATTCCAACTAAGATACAAAGAACACATCAATGGCATAACCAAATTTAAAAAAAGTACATAAAATCAAGTTTCGCACAACACAGAAAAACTGAAGCGACATTTGTTGGAATTTGCAACAGGAAGAAGATCCCAAAGATGTCACGAACGAATCAGAAAATTAAAATTAAAAAGTTAAGAAAAATGTTATTTTTTTAGGAAAAAATTAAGAAAAATCGTCATAAAATCAACTGAACGACTTAATATTCTCTTAAATAGTTTCTATTATATCTATATTTGTCGATGCAATGTTTATTCGATCGATTTCAATCGATTTAAATTCCTTAAATGGATAAAAAATGATAAAAAAGTATTTTTCGTCGAAATGAAAAGAAAAAATAACACAAAAATGTGCATGTATAGTTGTATAGTTGTAGCGCAACTTGCTGAAGAAAGCAAAACGAAAATTTTAATGGTTCAAGAGCTATCAATGGTTCAACAGCTATATAACCATTCATCAACTATATATAGACTTCCGGCAGGCATATGACAGTATAAACCGCGACAACCTTTGGGCCGCGCTCATATGCCTAGGTATTCCAGAGAAACTTGTTTCTCTGTGTAAATTAACAACGTCTGGATCTGCATGTAGAATTGTAATTGAAGGATCTGTGTCAGACTCTTTTCAAGTAACATCTGGTGTTCGACAGGGAGATGCACTCGCGCCTGTGCTGTTCAATCTGGCGCTTGAGTACGTAGTGAGGAAAAGCAAATTGAAACTTCGCGCTGTATATTCAATAAATCAGGCCAAATTCTTGGATATGCAGATGATATCGTGCTTCTTGGCCGAAGACCTAGCGACATCAAGGACAGTTTCATACCGCTCAATCGCTGCGCAAGAAGACTTGGTTTGGAGGTGAACAGTACCAAAACGAAATTTTTAACAACACCCAGGAACATCTCTATGGCAAATCTCGAAATTGGCGACCATAATTTTGATAGCGTCGAAAATTTTAAATACCTCGGGTCACTTATAACATCATCAAACGACATGCAGGCAGAAATAAAATCCCGAATCGCTGCCGGACAACGAGTTTTCTACGCGCAATCAAAATTATTGCGATCTAAACACCTATCGCAGTCGTGCAAGCTCGCACTTTATAAAGCACTGATAAGACCTGTGCTGACTTTCGGAAGCGAGAGCTGGACCATGACCTCTAACGACTGTAGATTAGTATCTACCTTCGAAAGGAAGGTCATCCGTTCAATTTTTGGTCCTATTAAAGTTGCGAACAATGAATATCGGATTCGCATGAACCACGAAATAAAGCAACTTCTCGGAGGTAGCGATATTATCGGCTTCATCAAATCTAATCGAGTTAGATGGCTCGGTCACGTTGCAAGATCTCCCCAACAATGAATGATTTACAAAGTGTTCCATCAACAACCAGCCGGAGTACGTCGTAGAGGAAGACCCCGACTACGCTGGCGTGACGACGCCGAACAAGACCTACTCGTATTAGGATGTCGAAATTGGAGGACGAGAGCGATGGACCGAGAAGGATGGAGGACCATAGTGCGGGCGGCAAAATCCCTTCATGGGATGTAAATGCTAGAGAGAGAGAGAGAGAGAGAGAGCTATCAACGTGAAAATCAATGTATATTTCGACAAATTCTTGACTCGCGATATCCCAAAAATGGGGACTAACTTTGAAATGGGAACCATTGTATTCAGCATAATTGAATTAGCTATACCCCTGGGTGTCCAGCTTGATATAAAAAAAACTTTGCGATTCAAGCATTCTGTAATGGTATTATGACACTGGCTTGAAAAAAGTGCACTAAAAAATTAAACGATGACTAGGACAAATAAAACTAAAACGAATGAGACAAAACAATTTTTAAAATGACAGGTTGAATTTCCTGCTAAACAAACATTTTGTGTACCAATAAAAATGTTAAAAATTATCTGAAACGGTTATCAAATCACTTCAAATAGTTTTATTGTATAATATTTTTGTTTAATTTGCATAAAAATATTTGTTTTGACTGTATTTGATAAAAAAGTCGGAGATGTCAAAAAAAAGAATCAAAATTGAATTCTTTTTGCTCGATTAATGGTTGGTTCACGTACGTGATCAAAAAATGATTCGCGAATCAAGCCAATCAAATTGTTGGAATTTCCCCACCTGAGATGAAATATTTTTATCTTTGGGCAAATTTTGATCGCAAGCATCCAACCTGACATTTCTATATGACTCACGTCAATATCAAAAACAAACAAACAAAATACGCGCCATTTTCATTATCGGCATTATAATTTGGTGTTTATATTTTGTCGTGCGTTTACATAAGATAATAGTGTTTATTTAAATTAAATGTTATAAATCATATTAATTTTTATGTAATAAGTTTTGTGTAATAAGTAAAAATTTAGCATAAACATTAAAAACTATCGGCTGTTCTTTAGAATGTATAAAATCAACCAGCAAAGTGCGATAAAACCGATTGAAGAAGTACGTAAAATACGTTAAGAAGCTTAATATTTAGAGCAATAGCTTTTGTTACTAACTTCATAGTGTGATCAAACATTTTTGATAATGGTATTATGACACTGGCTTTTTTCCAACTTTTTCAGCCGCTGAAAAATCCAATTGAAGGGAGTAAAATAATAGGTATACATAATTTTAATGAAAGTGAGTGTATACACAGTAGCCATGAAAAAAAAATGAAATGTCAGAAAAAAGTTGTTGCTCAATATTTTCTAGCAGTTAATCGAGCAAGACGAATTCAATATTGATTCTTTTTTTGACATCTCCGACTTTTTTTTAGCAAATACAGTTAAAACGCATATTTTTATGCAAATTAAACCAAAATATTTTATTCTAAAACTGTTTGAAGTGATTTGATAATCGTTTCAGATAATTTTTAATATTTTTATTGGTACACAAAATGTTTGTTTACCAACAAAATGAACATGACATTTCAAAAATTGTGTTGTCTCATTCGTTTTAGTTGTTTCTGTCCTAGTTACCGTTTACTTTTTTTACTGCACTTTTTTCAAGCCAGTGTCATAATACCATTACGTACGTGAACCAACCATAACTGCTAGAAAATATTGAGCAAAAACTTTTTTCTGACATTTCATTTTTTTGTCATGGCTACTGTGTATACACTCACTTTCATTAAAATTATGTATACCTATTATTTTTCTTCCTTCAATTGGATTTTTCAGCGGCTGAAAAAGTTGGAAAAAAGCTAGTATCATAATACCATTAACAACAATTAAAAATAGTCGGTAAATGAACGATTAATTTCCAAACTCAAATGGTTCTATCGTTTACCTCATAGTGTAGTCGTAAAATAATTATGGTCCTTTTTGTATATGTTTTACTCCTATCGCACATAGACACTTCACACATTTATTGTCAGTAGCAGCGATCAGAATTGGCTTCACATTCTAATAAAAGGCGACTCGGTTTCCTATGAGCTTTATCATTTACATTTCGATATTTGCTTTCGACATAAAGACCCCACCTCTTTCCTTACAGTTATACCACAAAATTATCAAAATTATGATGCAAAAAACAATTTTGTTTGTCCTATTTAATATCGTAGCTGTCACATTTTCAAACGAATTGTTCATCCAAAAGAAAATTGTTCAATGATTTATTGTTTGTTTAAATCGGAAATTAATTTTATGTCTAACAATCTGCTAAAGCTGCCTCTAGCAAACCAAACTAGTATTTCTTAGTATTGGTGTTCATTATATAAATAATAATAATCAAATATTTGATACCCATCGAAAACAATTTATCAACAATTTTATGCGATCGTAATTTTAGATAACTAATTTTAATTACCTACTAACGTTAAAATTCTTCTTCTTTTTAGAAAACATGTTGTTTGGCGTTACAATGGAAAACGATCACTACCACATTTACATTTATACTCATATTGAAGGATGGATAATTCATAGTACAGGATACTACAATAGTGCAGAACATATTGAACCATTTAAGATACGGAGCAAAGATTATCTCTTTATCAATGGTCGCCTGTCAGCAACGGCAGTCGCTATATACACACAGGGAAATTAATTTTTGTATATACTCGTAGATTAAATTATTAATATTTGTCTATTTATTTATTTTCTTATTTAAATAAAACTTAGAAAAAATTAAAACAAAATGAAACTGTTGATAAATTACGCTGAGAAATGATAAAATGATGATGATGAATTTAATTTTCCTCGCAGCAAGTAAAATTTAATTCGAATAGATGGAAAATGTAGAAATGATGTGATAGCTTTAATTCGTATTTTCGTCGGAGCTTGCAAAAAATATTATTTTCTTTAAAATATCATGATTATAAAATTATTTTAATAACTTTTTTTATTTCTAAGACAATTTTAATTAGGTGTGATAATAAAGTTACAGTAAAACTGCTTTCAATTCCTTTTAAACAACCAGCAGTTTACCTTCTCATTTATCTTACTCGAAGAAGTTTTTTTTTTGTACTAGTAGGTTATAAACCAAAAGCAACAAGTTATTCTGTTTTCATATTTTTTTTTTACATTTTATTTTTTTCAATTAACTTAAACTTTTAACTCTATTCTTTCTCGTTTTGCTTAGTGATAATAAACCAAATTATACACACAAAAAGTTTTATATATTCTCAACAAGTTGCTGAATTTCTCTTTCATTTTCCACACCATCGTCGTTTTCACATAAGTTTGATTCAAGCTTTTTGATCCCAAAAATACTAGTAAATTAATCGTCTTCTGCATCTTTTAGTTTTCTTTTTTTGTATTGTAATTTATAGTCGCTTTAGTAAAACAAAATGTAACGAATTTTTAGTAGATTGTGATAAATTAGATTAATCATTCTTTAAAGGAAATTATAGCGCTATTCCATTCAAAATTACAAGAAGTTGTACATAATTAAAAAGAGGCAAAAATAAAATCTCTACATGAGAGTGACTGAGTCACAATTTTTTTTTTATAATAGAATATGTAGGGGAATTTTTCGACTGCGATACAAACATAACCTAAAAATTATTTAAATAAAATGAAAAATCATAGTTTTTAATAATTGACAATGTATTTTACACCCTATAAATTACTAAAAAAAAAAAAAAAAAATTGTAAATAATACAAATAATTAACAATATAATTTGGACGACTACGTAAAAGGTACTCCGCTATAAAATATGAGAGGTGATAATTTTGACAAATTCCCCTATAACCTAAATAATCAAAAAATTTAGGTTGGTGTAAGGATGGCAATCGAGCCAAGAAAATATGTACACCAAAAACATGAACGTCAAAATGTGGAAGTTTAGTTTAAATTATGTTATTTATCTTTATTGGGTTTGGCTTAATATATACATAAAATATGTTTCCAATGTTTACAAGCGCTATTTACATTCAATCCGCCGCAAAAAATGGAGACCCGTACACATTACAGATGGGAAAAGTGCTCATGGCATACATGAAAAATGTCGATTTGGCAAAAAAGCAAGTAAGTTGTGTTTACAGTATTCATAAATGTTGTGATATAACCTAACACTTTTTGTTTTGTCGCTTCTGCCAGTGAAAGCTCACGGAGAATCTCCACGGATTTGATAAGGTAAAATTCGATTCGGCCAGTTTACTAGGTCATTTGTATCAACCACAGGACCAGACTCCATTGGTCGAACAAGTATTACAATAGGCTTTGGTTTTAATATGGCTATTCCAGTTTGCTGTAAGTCTAAATATGCGAGTGTTGTGAATTAGTAAGAGTATTTATTTGTTCCACAGGAAATTCATAGAATCGACTAGGATTATAATGTTGCATCTGAACTCGCGTCGGTGCAGTCAACGGCCAAGCAGCCAAACGCTTTAAATGTGAAAGTGCTGTTCTTATTTTCGCGTGCAATGATTTCTATGATCCAACGCAAACCATCCGATGTTCTTACGTTACTTAGTTAAAGTTTTACTATAATCGAAACTTCGATTATGAATATCAATCTTAAGGAGTACGTTACAAGACTGTTGTTGCATATTCTTTTGGAATGTGCTTATTTGCGGTGTTTATTGTAATTGAAGAAAGAGGCCGCTACATCACTCCCTCCTCAGTGAAAAGGTCCTGCCTTATGTGAGTTTTTGTGTCCACCACCGATTGTGAATGGAGTTTTGGGAATTGTACTATTATAATGATGTATGATCATTATAATAGTAGCGGTGATATAATTCGTTTACCAGCGAAAAGTGTTTGATGATAGTTGTTGATCATTGTTTGTGATGTATGATTATCTTCTGTGAGTGAGTGTTTGAGTGTTTTCTTCACTCCCGATATTTGATCGGGTGAACTCAGTATTCCATAGACTGGTTTGGGTCTATCAATAGAGACAGATTGTTGCTTGTCTCTGATTTGCAAAACAAAGTGCTTACGAAGTCATCGTATCACTTTGTATTGGCCTTCATATGGTGGTGTGAGGCCAGTGCGAACTTTGTCTTCGTACGAATATACAAAGTCACACGTATTCACAAGTTTGCAGTGAATTTGGTACGAATATGTCGCTTTGATTGGTTTTGCGCGTGTCCGTTGGGATGAGTTTGTTCATCGTGGAGCGCAATTGATGAATCACTGTGTCAGTGGTTACCTGGGATGTAAGTGGGTGTTCCACAAAGAATTCTCCAGGTAATTTAATAGTTGTTCGTATTCGATGTGAGCCTAAGAGTTGCAAAAGCTCAGCGAATAGTTTTGTTTCGAACTGTGTCTCTTGGTCGGTCATTATGTTGACCGGAACGCCGAATCTAGTGATGCAGTTTTAAACGAGCGTTTTTGCTATTGTTGTTGTGGAGATATCTTTTATGCATTAGGCTTCAGGCCACCGCGTAAAACGATCAACGCAAGTTAAAATGTATGAACATCCATTAGATGGTGGAAGTGGTCCAACAATATCTATATGGATGTGCTCAAATCTACCTGGTGGAATTAGGAAATTCCCGTGAGGTGATTTAATGTGACGCTGCACCTTACATTTTTTGCAGCATAAACAAGATTTCGCCCATTGGGTTACGTCTTTGTTCATACTAGGCCAAAAGTATTTTTCTGTGACAAGTTTACGAGTTGCTCGTACACTTAGATGTGAAATATTATGCAGAGTGTCTAAAATAGTTCGACATAATGCCTCTGGAATGTACGGGCGATTGCTGCCTGTAGATATTTCACAATAAACTGTTAAATCGACTGTGTTGGACAACGAAGTACCTGTAAATGAATGAATCTACATATTACTTATTTATCACGTAAATCTATTAATGCATTATCCTTGCCTACCCTAATCCTAAGAATTAACCTCGAGTAAGGCCCGAGTACCAGGTATATCCCACCTTAACCATACAGCAACCAATGCATCTAAAATTAAAAATATTTTGAATTAGTACTATTATTAATTATTTAACATTAAACACTTAGCTTTAAATTCGTATCCATAGCCTATATGTTGTTGAACGAACTCCATAAAATTATTCTGACATTTCGCAGCAAAATTGTACTAAAACCATATTTATTTATTATCGTTATAAGATTGTTAAACTTTATCATTATAAGTGTCATCTAGGGAGTAATAGTAATATTAAACAGTGTAAAACCATTGTAACATTTGGAGTAAACTCCGTACTGGTTTGAAACAATGCTGCAATATTGAGCAAACTATTTTTTTTGAATTTCGTTTATTTTAGCCGCGAATGTGAAATCACCAATTAGAGGTCAACAGCGGGCCACACGATTATGGATCCAATGGGAATTGAGTTCAATTTTATAGGTGATACATCGTGCGAAAAACAAAAGGTAAAATCATCAGTCATAAAAAGAAAGTTGTACAAGTAACATTATATAAATAAAAAACTTAAATTTAGTTGTGGAAAATCCTAGACTTTTTATTAATTGAATTGTACAAACTACAAAGTGAACATAATAAATAGTGAACATAGAATCGTGTTTTTTATTAACGAGTTATGCGAATTGTGTTCAACAGAAACGGTCGATGGTTCTGGATAATCTTTAGTTGCGGAAATTATCATCCAGTAAACTTCATGGTCCTTCGAGTCGGATCTCCGGTATAATCAACATTGTTGCAGTACATATATATCCAGTTGAGGAAAAAATATTGTAGCGGACGTTTTGCTGGCGATTGCATACCACATGGTTATCTGCTGTGCCATATTCAGCTAAGTATTCAATTTATAAATCTTCTGGTTTAAAGTCAATAATCTAAAATGATAAAAGAAAGATAATAAATTATATATGTTTTATTTGAAAAGAAAAAGAATAAAGTTAATTTTGTTTTTGAATTGCAATATAGTAGAAGATTTAATTCGCCCATTTCTGATAAACAATACTTCCCTCATTTTCAAATGCGTCCGTGTCGTTCGTAAAGCATAGAGGTAGACATTTTCGTAAGAAATCGTAAAATCGTTGTCGCAAACAATAAAAGCCGCGTACACTTAAGACTAAACAAAATTAAAACGAATTAGAGTGATCAAAGTGAGTGAAAATATTAATAAGTGTAATTAGTGAAGTGCTAAACATGGAGCCAGAAGTAAAATTAAAATCTCTGAAGAGTACGCGTGGTTCAATTAAAGGTCAAATGACCAAGTTATATAATTACGTGCAAGCTCCAGCTGATAAGTTAGATATTGATGGGTTTCAATCCAAGTTAGCACGTGCTAAGGTACTATTAAAGCAATTCGAGGAAAATGTGACTTCAATTTTTGAGATAGAGCCAGATCACGAGAGTAGTATGATCGATTTCACTGAACTATATTACGTTGTGGAATCGCGGTTAAATCGATACATACGAGAATATAATGCGCAGTATCCAGAAGAGTCTCAGAGTGCAACAAACTCCAGCATGAATACCACCATGAGCCAACAAATAGACGTTAAGCTCCCGAAAATTAATATTACACCGTTTCAGGACAATATACCGAATGGCAATCGTTTTACGATTTGTACGTAAAAACGATTCATGAGAACGCAAATTTGTCGCCAGCGCAGAAGCTGCAGTACCTTAAGGGCTTCTTAAAGGGTGATGCATACAACTTGTTGAAGCACATTGCAATCACCGAAACTAATTATTATGAAGCCTTCCGAAAATTGTGCGATAGGTATGATCGAAAGAAGCATACCATAAAGGAATTTATACGAAAATTCATAGACCAACCAACCATTCACCAGCCAAATGCAGTTAACGTCCGTAAGTTGCTCGATACATCTGACGAAATAACCAGAGGCTTGAAGGCACTAGGAAAGGAAGCTGAATCACGAGATGTTTGGCTATTGTTCATCCTCGAAGAAAAGTTAGATGCAGAAACTCGTGCATTGTGGGCACAGATTTCGTGTGAGGACGAATTACCAACATTAGACAGTTTCTTCAAATTTTTATTGAATCGATCTGACGCCTTAGAGTCTCTAAAACCACCAACCAACAAACGTCCAACAAACCAAAGAACATCGAAAGTGTTTGTGACAGCTGAGAAAGATGCCTGTCCTTTGTGTGGTCTGGACCATTTGCTGCAATATTGTGAAAAATTTCTGAAGTACTCTGTCACGCACCGCAGACAATGCATCAAGGCCGATAATCGTTGCTTCAATTGTTTACGAGTCAACCATCCCGTGTTTAGATGCCTGTCAAAACAAAGATGTCGGGATTGTGGCAAAAAACATCATACGCTTTTGCATCTATCCGAATCAAATGAACAAGATAGCAAACCAGCAACGGAGGAAGCTCAAACCACAACTGCACATGCACAGGTATCGACAAACAACGTACTACCAACAGCACTTGCAACAGTAACCGATTATCGCGGGGAGGAACATGAATGCAGGGTCCTATTAGATTCTGGTTCAATGTCTAGTCTCATAACAGAAAAGCTCTGCAGGAAACTACGGTTAGCAAGACGGCGGAATCGAACAATTGTTTCCGGCATTGATGGGTCGGTCAATCAGGTTGCAAAAGGATGTGTCACTGTCAATCTAACATCCCGGGTCAACAATCAAAACCATATTCAGGTGGAAGCGCTAGTTATGTCCAAATTATGCTCAAAACTGCCTGTCCAATCATTTGAACCTACGGTTACGAATAACAACCTATTACTAGCTGACCCAAACTATAATTGTTCTCAAGATATTGATATCATTCTAGGTGTCCAGCAGGTATTTAATGTATTACTCGATAGTCGGATGAAACTGGAAAACAACACATTCGCTGTAGAAACCATTTTTGGCTGGGTGTTAGGCGGTGAACTGGAATCCGCTAATACAGTTTTATGCAGCGTAAGCCAAATTACTACAGAAGAAACCAAAGCAGACGAAATAATCAAGAAATTTTGGGAGCTTGAGGATTTACCAACGATAAGCAGCCTGACTGACGAAGAAAATCGTTGTGAACAACTATTCGCAGATACAACTCACCGCACTCCAACAGGTAGATTCGTCGTGCAATTGCCATTTAAATCGACTAGAATTGAACTAGGAAAATCCTTAAATGTAGCGCTGAGTCGTCAAAGGGCGATGGAACGAAAATTTCAACGGGACGACAAATTCAAGGGACTATATAACGAGTTCCAGCAAGAATATCTCCAGCTAGGGCATATGGAGGAAGTTAAGGGCAGCGAGTTCGAAACCTTGAATTACTTACCACACCTCGGAATCTTAAAGCCAGAATCGTCAAAGTTTAGAGTCGTCTTTGATGCTTCTGCCAAAACCTCAAATGGTTCTTCGCTGAATGATCTGCTACTAGTCGGTCCACAAGTACAGCCAACTTTGTATGCAATTGTACTTCTTACGTCTACACAGGATAGCAATCAGTTCGGATGTAGAGAAAATGTACCTACAGATTTTGGTGAAAGAAGAACAATCAAAATATCAGGCGATAGTATGGAGATCGAGTGACAAACAGCCGATGCAATATTTTAAACTTAAGACGCTAACGCATGGGACTTCAGCTGCTCTGTATCTTGCAACCCGAGTACTAAAGGAAATAGCACTCAAACACCAATCTACTCTTCCAGCTGCAGCGAATGCTTTAAGCAGTTGCACATACGTGGACGATCTCATGGCGGGTGCACATACATTGGAGGAAGCGGAAGAATTGCGAATTAGTTTAGTAAAAATCCTTGCTGAGTCACGCATGAAATTAAGGAAATGGGTATCTAATTCAGACGAATTTTTAAGCTCAATTCCAGAGGAAGACAGAGCTGAATGTGTTAAAGAATTTTCACAAGAAGGCGTTACGGTGAAGGTTTTGGGTTTACGGTGGGATCCAAAAATCGACATGTTTTCATATCGAGTAAATATGGGAGTTCCACTTTTTACAAAACGAAAGATATTGTCAGAATGCAGTCAGATTTTTGATCCACTGGGGTGGCTATCGCCGGTAATAATAAAAATTAAAATATTATTCCAGACACTGTGGTTGACCGCAGTAGAATGGGATGATGAATTGCCGCAACACATTAGCCAAAAGTGGATGAGTATCAGAGAGCAATTACATCGATTGGAAGAAGTAAAATTGCAAAGATGGCTGCGCACACCGAGCGATAATATTGAAATTCATGGATTTTGCGATGCAAGTGAGCGAGCATACGCTGCGGTGGTATATCTACGACTTCCAAATATGGCATCAACTTTTCAATGTTATCTAGTGGCAGCTAAATCCAAAGTTGCAACATTAAAGAAAATCTCTGTGGCAAGGTTAGAACTTTGTGCTGCACACCTGCTATCAAGATTAGTAAAGTCGATCACGGAAATACTAGCCATTACGACAACAAAGACAATATGTTGGACCGACTCTACTATTGTACTAGATTGGCTCTCGGATGTACCTGTGCGCTGGCAGACATTTGTGGGAAATAGGACGTCGCAAATACTAGAGATAGTGAAACGGGATAGTTGGCGTCATGTTCCTACACGAGATAATCCAGCTGATTGCGCGTCACGAGGAATTCTTCCATCGGAAATAATCAACCACGAGTTATGGTGGAGTGGACCTACGTGGTTGCAGAATAGTCAAGAAAACTGGCCAGAACAGCAATTTCACTATGGCAATAAAGAAGAAGAACGAACCAGTTTCAGCATGACACTTCAATCAGAGTGCCAACCCAATAGTTTTGTATCAGAATTAATAAATAAATTCTCTTCTTTCAGAAAGCTGATCAATGTAGTAGCTGTCGTACAAAGATTTATACAAAATTCACGCAAAGCTAAAGCAAAACAAAAGGGACCTATTACTGTGACAGAGATGGACGCGGTGATTAAAATGTGTTGCAAAGCTAGTCAATCCAATTGCCTGATGGAAGAGATCTTAGCCATTAAACAAAAGAGACCAATAAAGAGTTCACTTAGATTCATGAATCCATTCATTGATGAGGAAGGTGTAATGAGAGTCGGAGGAAGAATACAAAATTCACAAGCGCTGTACGCTACGAAGCATCCAATCATCATACCGGCATCAAGGTTATCAAAGCTAATCATTGAAGTCATTAACGCTCGATATTACCACGCGGGTCCGCAGCTGTTATTAACAATCTTGAGGCAAAAATATTGGGTAATTAGAGCAAGGAACGAGATAAGGCAGGTCATTAGAAACTGTATGCCATGTTTTAAAGCGAACCCAGTTCCATTGGCACAACGAATGGGGAACTTACCTACATGCAGAGTTCAACACGTACGAGCGTTTTTACAAGTGGGAACTGATTTCGCTGGTCCTATGCAGGTTTTCCACAAAAGAGGCAGAGGACAGAGGCCATTCAAGGCATATGTTTGTTTGTTTGTATGCACGAGTACTCGAGCAGTACATATCGAAGTGACTACCGACCTAACAACTAACGCCTTCATAGTTGCATTTAAAAGATTTGTGACCAGACGCGGCTTATGCACCGATGTTTATAGCGATTGCGGATCGAACTATATCGGAGCTAATAGATATCTGCGAGAAGTTTTCTCCTTTATAAAATCAAACACTAATAAAATTTATAATTATCTTTCAAGGGAATCCGTCACCTGGCATTTCAATCCACCAAATGCGCCTCATTTCGGAGGTCTATGGGAGGCGGCGGTGAAATCGAAGAAGTATCATCTGAAACGAGTCATTGGCGAAACGATACTCACCCTTGAGGAGCTGCAGACGTTGGTGACAGAGGTAGAAGCCATCTTAAATTCACGGCCTATTTGTGCGCTACCAACCGACGACACAGATCCAGATATTCTAACGCCGGCTCATTTTCTCATTGGGCATCCATTAACATTAGTCCCGGATAAGAATCATTCAGATGTAAAAATATCCAGGCTAAATAGATGGGAAATGATCCAACAGATGCGACAGTATGTATGGCAGCGGTGGCACGTCGAATATTTAACATCGATGCAGTCTAGAGCGAAGTGGACGGCAGCTAAAATAAATGTGAATATCAATAATGTAGTATTGGTCATCGATAAAAATTTACCTCCAAACAAGTGGTTACTTGGACGTATACTTGAAGTATTCACAGGAGATGATGGGTTAGTCCGAGTGGCATCAGTAAAAACGAAAACCGGCGTATTCCGGCGAGCAATCCATGCGCTCTGCAAACTTCCAATTGAATCGGATGATTCAATGTCGGGGAGAATGTTGGACAACGAAGTACCTGTAAATTGATGAATCTACATATTACTTATTTATCACGTAAATCTATTAATGCATTATCCTTGCCTACCCTAATCCTAAGAATTAACCTCGAGTAAGGCCCGAGTACCAGGTCTATCCCACCTTAACCATACAGCAACCAATGCATCTAAAATTAAAAATAATTTGAATTAGTACTATTATTAATTATTTAACATTAAATACTTAGCTTTAAATTCGTATCCATAGCCTATATGTTGTTGAACGAACTCCATAAAATTATTCTGACATTTCGCAGCAAAATTGTACTAAAACCATATTTATTTATTATCTTTATAAGATTGTTAAACTTTACCATTATAAGTGTCATCTAGGGAGTAATAGTAATATTAAACAGTGTAAAACCATTGTAACATTTGGAGTAAACTCCGTACTGGTTTGAAACAATGCTGCAATATTGAGCAAACTATTTTTTTTGAATTTCGTTTATTTTAGCCGCGAATGTGAAATCACCAATTAGAGGTCAACAGCGGGCCACACGATTATGGATCCAATGGGAATTGAGTTCAATTTTATAGGTGATACATCGTGCGAAAAACAAAAGGTAAAATCATCAGTCATAAAAAGAAAGTTGTACAAGTAACATTATATAAATAAAAAACTTAAATTTAGTTGTGGAAAATCCTAGACTTTTTATTAATTGAATTGTACAAACTACAAAGTGAACATAATAAATAGTGAACATAGAATCGTGTTTTTTATTGGCGAGTTATGCGAATTGTGTTCAATAGAAACGGTTGATGGTTCTGGATAATCTTTAGTTGCGGAAATTATCATCCAATAAACTTCAGACTGATGGAAATTTATCTAATTTCCATTTGGAAGTGCGTCGATTTGTAGAACTAGAGAGTAAGTTCTGTAGTTCTTGATCGCTAGCTTGTGCTTTAGGAGACAAGCTCGTGGTCAGAAGTCCGAGAAAGTGTGTTAGCGACCACATTGTATTTATCTTGTATATACTGTATGTCTGTCGTAAATTGCAAGAGAGAGTCTAAATGGCGTGCTTGCCTAGGATTTCGCTCCGCTTTAGAGGTAATTGCTCTGGTAAGCGGTTTGTGGTCGGTAAAAATTGTGAATTCTCGACCCTCGACAAAATCAGCGAAAGTGCTTAATTCCTTGGAAGATTGCAAGCAATTTGCGATCAAATGCCGAATATTTTCTTTCGGCATCTAATAATTTCTTGGAGAAAAATCCAAGAGGTTCCCAAGTGTTTTTATTCAGTTGCTGTAAGACTGCGCCTATTGTTGTGCTAGAAGCATCAGTAGTGATGCTCTATTTTGTTGCATTTAGCGGGTGCGCTAAAAGAGCAATATTTTCTAAACACTTCTTGAGCTGAAGGAAAGCATTTCGACATTCTGCAAGCCAAGAAAAAATTTGAGGCGTTTTGGGTTTCTTGAGAAATGTTGCCAATTGTGAGTGAATTGGGGCAAATATCTCAGCGAGTTTTGGAATGAATCGGTGGTAGTAGTTTACCATACCGACAAATTGTTGAATTTGTTTAATGTTTTGTGGTGCAGGGAATTCCCTAATTGCATTAATTCGTCCTTCGGACTGCAAAATATCATTAGGAGTAATTTTATGACTGAGGAAGTCAAGATTGCTTGTCCCAAACACATATTTTGCTGTGTGAATATTGACGAGTATGGCACTTTGATAACTTTTGAAAGAGGTGTTCCAAATGGAGTAAGTGTTGCTTCTCGTCGCTAGATGCTATGAGATCTCTCACGATTTCGTTGATGAAACGCTGGAATGTTTGTGCAGCATTTCTGAGACCAAATGGCATTCGAGTGAACTCGAATAAGCCAAATGGTGTGGTAATTGCGGTTTTATGTATGACGTCAGGAGCAATTGGAATTAGATGATATGCTCTGGCGAGATCGATTTTTGAAAAAATTTAACATCCATGTAATTGCATGGAAAAATTTTGAATGTGGGGAATAGGGTAACGGTCACGTATTGTGACAGCGTTAAGCCTTCTGTAGTCCCCACATGGTCTTCAGTCGTTCTCCTTCTTCTTCACCATGAGTAATGCACATGGTATTGCTGCAGAAGAAAGTCGGCACATTCCTAGTTACACTATGTGCTGAAATTCTAGGAATGCTGCTTTGTGCCGAATTGGATCAAATCTACGTAGTCTCGCAAATGGTAAATGGCCTGTACTCACAATGTGGTGTACTACATTATGCCTTACCTGAGAGTTATAGTTTGGTGGAGCTGTTAAAGAAGAAAATATCTTATCAATTCTACATAGTCATTGTTGATTATGTAGAACAATGGTGATGGCGTATCAACGAGTGCTGTGTGGCGTTGACAGTAAGCTTAATGGATGGATCAATCAACTTGCGATTTTTCAAATCTACTAATAAACCGAATTTCGTTAGGAAATCCACGCCGATAATGGGGCGATTGACATTGGCAAGAATAAATGCGTGTTTAAAAGAACGTCTTAAGCCAATGTCAACGTTAGGTAATTTGGTACCAAAAGTATTTGTTATGGTACCATTTGCTTATAGTACGGGATTATGCTTAGATCAGCGCCGGTATCAATCAGAAACGTGATATTATTTTCCAAATCCCGTATAAGTAAACGGCTACGTTGCGCTTGTCTTAAGTCTGCCGCTGCGACCTTAAGACTTAATAGTTTGGGGAACCGGTACTTGCTGGTTCCTTGTGCTGGGTCACAAAACTGCATGGTGTGATGTATTTAGATGCTTTGTTACCAAATCGACCGTGATACCAACACCAGTTTTGTGAATTCTGGTATCTTTGCACTTGTGGATTGCTTGGGCGTTTTGAACTTCCTTGTTGTGAGGAACTTTGCCTGTTTCACGCAGGAGAAGGACTACGTCTCCAGGGAGAAAGTGATCGCGAGGGTTGTCGCTGTGTATGTGATTGTGTCTCGAGTCTTGCTAACGTGTCGCTTAACCTCTAGATAGTATTCTCAAGTTGTGTAATTGCTGAGGTTGCTATATCTGTAGCTCTGAATTAGGCTTATGTTTGTTGTGTTGTATCGAACTCAAAGTCTGAGTTCGAATGCCAACTAAATCGTGCAGATTGTCGGCAATATCAGCGAGATCTTCTTCTCGTTTATCTTGCTGCGGGATCAGCGCTGTTGGTATGTAGTCAGGCAGCTGCCTGATCCATAATTTAGTAATTACGTTGGTTGAACAATTCTTTTCAGCCAACGACTTAATCCGATGCAAAATACTGGATTGTTTTTGATCACCAATCTCGATTTTGCTCAGAATTGTCTCCAATTTCCGTTCTTCGGAAATGGAGTAACGATCAGCTAAGACTTTTTTAATTGTTTCGTACTTCTCAACAGGTGGAGGATCTTGCAATATGTAATTTATCTTCTCCATCTGTGTTGCCGTTAGAGAAAGTACAATATGCGCAAACTTCTGTTTGTCGCATATAATTGTGTTCGCGTTGAACATTATTTTGGCAGTCAAGAACAAACTTTTAGGATTAGTCTCCCAGAACGCTGGTAACTTCGTCAATTGTTTTGACAAGGCTATCTCAGGTTCAGCATGTTGTTTTTGTTTGTTTTCTCCATGAAGTTGATCTTTGTCGTCTCCGTTATTTGCCATGTTGGCTTATCAGCAAAATGAAATGCTTTTGCTTTTATAGTTTGTTATTTTCACTCACTTCCACAATTTTAATCGCACTTAAAAAAAATCTTTATATGATAAGTTTTTTTTTTTTTTTTTTTTTTTTAAGAAATCTTTATTTCTGTATAATATTACAACTAATCATATGGATATTGGATTATCTAGTAATTGTTTCATAAGTTAAGTAGTCCATTCTTGTGGGATAAGACTTATCAGTTCATCCCAGCTCTGTCAGTCCTTTGATTTAAGCGGCTCAAAGAACCACTAATTCTAAAGGCTTTGTTCTTTTTAGGCGCTTTGGTCCATTGGTGCGATTCAGTAGGTTCCGTAGCTCCTCGTTGTCATGCTGCTACAGTCGCAGTACATGACCCCTTGCAAGTTTTTGTATTTCATCGCTGACGTTTTCCATGTTTAAGTCTCGATGGAGATTGTCGTTTCTAATGTACCAAGGAGCATTCACAATGCTACGTAGTACTTTATTTTGAAATGTTTGAATGATCTTCAATGTAGTTTTGTCAGTTGTCTGTCAGTTCGGAGTTTCTTCCAATAAGCCAGTGCATTTTTCTGAATTTTAAATTCAGTTCTTTCCTTTTCTTTTTAACATGCGCTTTCCTCCTGAGTTTAGAGTCTAGCGTCATGCCGAGGTACTTAGCATTGTCAGAATATGGTATTTGTTGTGAATTCAGTCTAACCGGAATATATTCTAATTTCCTATTTGTAAAGTTGATGTGTGTTGATTTCGATTCGTTAAGTGTTATTCTCCATTGTTTTGTCCAGTTATTTATTATATCAACAGCATTTTGTAGTTTTCTCGTGGACTCAACTATACTAGCATCGGTGGTCATAACAGCTGTGTCATCAGAAAACGTTCCTATTCTAGCTTCTTCTATGTTTGGTAGATCATTTGTATACAGGAGGTATAAAACGCGACCTAGAACACTGCCTTGTGGAACCCCTGCCAATATTTTCTTCAGTTTAGAGTATTCCCCTTCCTGTCTCACCCGAAAGTAACGGTCGTTGATGTAAGACTTTAGCAATTTAGAATGTTGTTTTGGCAAATCTCGTTGGAGCTTAAATTCTAGACCACGGTGCCAAACCTTATCAAATGCTTAGGCTACGTCTAAGAATATTGCTGAGCATACTTCCTTTTTCTCCAGCGCCTCCTCAATTGTATCAGTAATCCTATGTACCTGTTCTATCGTTGAGTGCCTTTCTCGAAACCCAAATTGATGTCCAGGTATAAGATTTCTACTCTCTATAATTGGCTTTAAAACAACCCAATTAATAGGATGTCTAAATCTTTCAACTTAATCGACGACCTATTTGACTTCAACTTATCAAAGGACAACTTTAAAAATATCCTTAAAGACTTTTTTCTAAATTTTTAATTGTTTAAACCAAAATTTGGTTTATATTTTTTTTTTTTTTTTTTATTCTGTTTTAAAGTTTTATATAATTTTAACTATAACTGTAAATAATCTGAAATCATGCATGTATATTACAATATAGATTTCTTTAAATAAATAAATAAATAAAAAATAAATAAATAAATATCATAAAACAGTGTTTGTTAAAATCAATTTTTCTGAATTATTAGAAAATTACTTCACTTATTGCGATTCCAAAAAAGCACAGAACCACTACTGCTCTAGTTCACATTGTTGATGATCTTGCGACCATGTGGAACAAACAAGTTCGCTTGCTGTTTCATTGTGTTAGTCAAATATTTTGCCCCTGAAACATCAATTGTATTAAACATTTCCTAATATCCGTTAGGTTATTTATTTATATGTATAACCACAAATCAGATGAAAAAATCAAAGAAATATTCGTAGTATTTATCGATTTCCCTTAGTGCACAAATCTAACTTGAATTTTATAGTGCTCTACATTTTGATAGTAAGGACCTCTAAAATAATTTGATTATGCGAGACCATATTGCTTTTATTTATTAATAGGTCGCGAAGTCGTTTGATAATACCGAATCATTCGCGACCCTATTTTCGCAAAAATATCATGAAAATAGTCTAGTCCTCTGCCTAAACAATACCTCTATATGACGAACAGAACTATCACATCTGATTAAACGCCCAAAAATCAATAAAATTCTAGATTATATTATTTAAGATTTTAGATAGTTAATAGCATATAACTTTATAGATTCTTTGGTCACGTTCATGTAAAACGTGACACTTAGGTACACCGACTACTCAAAAAACACTGTCAAATGACCTTGTGCCAAACCTCTCTAGAATACAATAAAATCCATTACAATACATGTGTTCATTGCCATTTCGGTTTTTATCATAATTCCCATCATAGTTCCACTTCAACGTAATAGATTAGTTTCTTTTTTATTATTTTGTACTGTGTACGTACCTTCCCATGGGAATCAATAATAATAAGAAAAACAATAAGAAAAAATAAATCAAGCAAAAGCAACACCAGCGAGAAACGGGAGATAAGAATTGAAAAAAATGGAAAATTCATTAATCAACAGAAATTATAGTTTTTCATCTCTAACTTTGTGTCTGTTTTTCATTTTTATTGTTTTATTTTTCTACTTCTTTAGTCTTCTTATCATCAACACAGCAAAAAAAAAACTCAAAATAAACCAAAAACAAAAACCGAGTAAAGATAAGAAATTATTTTTGATTCACAATGTGAAAATTTATATGTTTAGGGAAAGAAATAATATAAATTAAATAATAATATAAATTAAGATGATTTTCTTTTAATTAACAATTTTCTACTTTGCAAGATAATGGAAAATATGGGAGCAAGAAATTTTTGAGATTGGTTTAGAAGTATGGGTATAATAATTACATTGTTTCACTGTTCTGATAAGTATACAAGCAGAGGACAACAATTTTTGAAAATATTGTCAAAATTCAAGTAGTTGCACTTAGTAATATTTTGATTAAGAACTTTCTTTAGTAATATTCAACAGCTAAATATTTAGCAATTCACCTTTTTTTTAATATTAGGGTATTTAAAAAAGTTAGTTAGGATTGCATCAATTTGGTGTATAGATGATTTAAAGGAATATCTATTACTTAAGGTTCGGTTAAATACGTTCTTTTTGGGATTATACTTGTGTGGGTAAGTTCTACCTTTATCGATTCCGAAACTTTTGAACGCAATTGGCTTATTGTTTCATTGTAAATACATGTATGATGTAATTTTTTGAAAAAAAAATATACCTGCAATTTAGGGGAAAACCCCCGAAAAATGCCAAAATATTCAAAATACGTTGATTGGAGTTAAAGTAATGGAATAAATTAAACCCCTATTTTTAATTTTTTTTTTTGTTTTTTATTGATTTATAGAAGTTCTATCTTTAATATTAATATTTTGGTGAACCGCCATTTGTTTTTATTACAGCGATACACCTCCGATTCATTGAATTTGATAAATTTTTCAAAGTCGTAGGAGGTATGGATTCCCAAATCGTCTTCAATAAGCATTTTAAAGCTTGAATCGATTCTGGGCGCTTTCTTGCTATTTCTAGCTTCATTATAGACCAAATATTTTCAATGGGATTTAAGTCTGAACTATACGGGGGCCAACTCAACAAATCGATACTTCTTTCTTCGAAGTACTTTTTTACCTTTAAATGAAGAAATAAGAAAAAAAAACAAATTTTTAACAAATTATTTATGTTTAACTGAAAGCCAATTTTTCTATCTACCATTCAAATTTATTAACTCACAACTTTAGCGGAATGGCACGGAGCGTTGTCCTGTTGAAAAATAAATTTGCAAGTCTCGCCAAAAAGCTTTAACACAGAAGGTTCAAATTCGTTGTGCAGGTCTTGTAGATGAACAGCTTCTGTAATGCTGGAACTAGGGAAGCACAATCGACGGGTTTCATTTCCAGAAAAGCATTCCCAGACCATAACTTTTTCATTTTTCGGTGGAAGTCTTAACATACATTCGTTCCCAAGCCTCTCGTCCGGGTTTCTTTTTACGAGAATTCTTCAATCTCCAACCTGCAGCTTCGATTTCAATTCATCGGGGAAAATCACATCATTCCACATCTCTGGAGTCCAAGAAACATGCTCCTAGGCCTATAGCAACAGTTGTTTTTTCACTAGTAATGTGAACTCAGGCTTCTGGACTTGTTTAAGTCGTCTCAAACCAGCTTGTCACTAAGCTGAAATTTCTTTTCCCGTTGCTCGCTCAACATCCCGTCTTCCGTCCGATGAAGTTTTAAAACGCTTCCGACGACATTGTAATATTATGAAACGATCTTCCATTGCCGTTGTCTTTCTGGTCCTTTTAGAGCCCTACTTTCTTTGTGTACTCTCACAATTTTTTAATATTCCACGCGACAGTACTTTTAAGAATGTTTAATCTTTCTCAAATCAACATATTGCTTTTACACTGCTCACTAACTTTTCCCATTTTTGTAACTAAAATTGCACTTTATTCTTTATTTGACTAGGATCACTTACAGAATAACTTAATCTTACAAAATATGCACTATTTATACTAAAAAAAAAATTACAGGCAATAAAACATCTGCACCTTAATGCCGGCCAAAAACGGTAGGCGCAAAATAAAATAATTGCTTCACCAATTTTTTTGCACATCAGTTGGGGGGTTGTGCCGGTGTAATAAAAACAAAAGGCGGTTCAACAAAATATTAATATTAAAGATAGAAGTTCTATAAATCAATAAAAAACAAAAAAAAATTAAAAAAAAAGTGTTTAATTTATTCCATTACTTTAACTCCAATCAACGTATTTTGAATATTTTGGCATTTTTCGGGGTTTTTCCCCTAAATTGCAGGTAATTTTTTTTTCTTCAAAAAATTACGTCATACATGTATTTAAAATGAAACAATAAGCCAATTGCTTTCAAAAGTTTTGTAATTTTAGCAAAATAAGATTCTAATTTGCAATAAAATATGTTTGCCCAATTTTTTTACCAGCACTGTATATTGTGTACATTTTATATATCTATATTTCTTTTTTATTACGTAATTTATCAGTTCATTCGTGTGGCAATTGTTGAAAATACATAGCGCTCATCTTTTTTTTATTTTTGTGATATTAGTTAGATTTATGGACGTTCGACGCCATTTTATATTGTATATTTTGTGAGAATTATTTTTATGGACGCTCGACGCCACTAAATAGTTTTTATTTTGATAAATCAATTGTTTTAAATAAATAGGTACATTCATACTTATATCATTGTGTATATAATAAATAGTGGAGTTATGGAGAAAGTACAATATCACCTCAATAGATACCGCTCCATATAACAAAAATTTCCTACGATTTTTTTTCCTCATTTTCGTTGCTTCGCAACGCAATATTGGAGAATTATACATTTATATTGGGTATCACGCGCCTGGTGAGGTGATATTGTAATATTTTTTTAAGCTCATGATTTCTCTATATAATTATAAACACAATGATATTATGTAAAATGTTCAATTAGTGTACAGTTAATGTAACAAATGATGAAATAATAATAAAATGGAATGAGGTTTTTTCTCGTATAAACAAATATCACCTTTCGCACGCATAGGCGCTAACTAGGCAGTGATTAAGGGACCAAAAAATACATACTATAATATAGAATCCGTATCGTATATTTGATATTTAGAGGTAATTTATTTGTAACAGAGCTACAAAATTTTATGTTGGTTTAATTTTATTTTGATTTTGTGGTTGTTTTCTATTTCTTGTAGGTATAAAACAAATATAATATGTCGAAAAGAACCAAAGAACGGAGGATAAAACGCGCGGTCTATAGAAAACTAGAGTTACTGCTATATTTCGAACTAATTGAAAATCAAAATCCAGAATCTTCATATGTTTCTGCATTTAATGATATTTGTGGAAGTGAAATACATGCAACAGTTATGATTCCTGTTTCTATCCCTGATAATGAGCATTTCCCATAAACCAAAATAATTTGAGATCCATATCCCCGTCATTTTATAATTGTTTTTTGGCGTTGTTGTTCTTATTCTTAAACTTGCTGTAGAAATTCTTACCTAAGTTGGAAACAAAAAACGCCATAATTGGGTCGATTAATAATAATATTGTACAAGATATCGTGCGACGTGTACATGCCAGTGAATGTTTCAGTATTCCCGTAGATGAAACAACGAATATTGCGATAATTGAACAATTTTCACTGGCTGTACGGTTTCTAGAAAACGATTGTGTACATGAATTATTTATTTCTTCAGTGCATTCCTGTAGTCAGCACAATACGGCTTAATTTATCAGTACATTTACTGGAATTGCTGATATCTTTTGGAATTAATTTGAAGTTTAAGAGAGGACAAGGGTACAATGGCGCCCGGGCCAAGGTATGGGTGGTCAATTCCAAGGTGTTCAAGCACGCATCCTATAGGAGTACCTTTTAGAGCTATTTGTACACTGCAGTTCACACAGTTGGAATTTAGCAATATCCGACTCCTGTAATATACCGTACGTAAATGTATTGGCGTACATACAAAGCTATATGATTTTTTCCATACACCAAAATAGCAGGATGTGCTTAAATTGGAAAATTTCAAATTTTTCCATGAGAAAAACCAGCATTCCATGAAAACCAAGAAATCTTGCTTACAGAATTCGGACTATGGAAGCGAAAAATTTAAAATTTAGAAGAATTATCAGCACTTGTAGCTTACTGCGTACGTGACCAAGAATTTTATCCTAACATCAGGAGACTCTTGAAAATATTATGTGTTTTGCCAATAACAACCTGTACCAACGAAAGACTCTTCTCTATATTAAGACGAATTAAATCCTATATGAGAAGTTCGTTGCCGAACGAGCGACAGTGAATCCTCCATCAAAGATAGCTAGACATGGTTCATCCGTACCCATCTATTAAGTCCGTTCATCCATTCAGTTCCTACATGAGCTGACAAAAGCGATAAAACGAATAAATGATATTTGTATGGAACAAAACATTAAGTTACAACCAATATTGCTATGCATTGGAAGTGAAATGGACGTGCAGGATTTTCTCATATTCATTGATGACCAGAAATATACTTGTGGGAGTTTTTTAGAGAGTTTGAATAAGATATTTTAAATCTATTAAGGTTTTCAATTTGAGTACCCCATTTATTCAAAAACATTTTTTATGAAATAAATACGGAATACGATCACGATGTGCCAAGTGTAATTACGATCTACATACTAAAATTGTAAGCGGAATTAAATAGTTTGTGTATTGTATAAAAAATGAATTAAAATAGTTTTGAAAACCAATTGAAATAAATGAAGGGATTCTTGAAATTTGAATTTACCTAATATGATTATATTTAATAATAAATGATTGAAAATAATTAAATAAATATTTATAGGGAGGGCTAGTTTAATACACGGAGAAAAAAACACCAATTGTTTTCCTATTTATGTATGGGAGTCCGATTATAGTAAGCTGTACTATTTATTATTATATAATTCATTATGTATATAGGAAACATTCTATTTTGCATAGTAGACAGTGCTATATAGGAATCTCTCCTATAAATTACACCAATTACTATTTCCCATAGTAGTATTTCCTATTAACTATAGAATTCTTATAGGAAGGTTACCTATTTGTTATAGAAATTCAAGAAAATTAAGATTTTAATAGTAAGCCCTGCTATATATTATATAACAGTTTCCTACTTACATGGTAACCGTAGTAAATTTTACTATCCGTTATAGTGAATTTTCCTATTCATTAAATAGTAATCTGTCCAATTATATTCAACCAGTGCACCGGCTCCTTTATTTATTGAAATCTGTCCTATATATTTTTTGCCGTGTACTTTTATTTATTAAAGATTTGTAACTTTTGTATTGCAGACTTTTGTATTTTATGTTGAAATATGAAACAATAAAAAATTTTAAATAAGTTTTATAGATTTAACAAAAAAATTGTAATTGTACAAATATATTTGTAAAAATAATATTTAGTTTACATTATTGCTTTGTAAATATTACAATAGTTTTTGTATACTGAACGACATCTTTTGTACAAGATTTTACGAAACACGAGGACATGTTTTACAAAATATCCGGAAATTTCCTGTAATTAAAAATGGTTGTAAAATTAACAAATTAAAAAATGCTAAATTTACGAAATGCAGCGTTGACGGAAAACGAAGTTTTTTTTATTGATTTTACAGTGTTTTTTTTTTTTGTTAAAATTGCCGGATTTTTTTTTGAGTGAACGTCACAAAAATTTTGAGAGGTAAAATTTTTCGCCAAAATTAGTAATTAATATTTAATAATTTTAATATTTTATAATTTTAGATTGTACTTTGGAGAAATTTCAAAATGCAATACAAGCAGATTTCAAACTGATTTCTATTTAGTTAAAAGATAAGCGGAGCAAGAAAACTGACGAAGGCTGAAACTTTGTTCCCTTTTTATACATATTTACATATAGTAGTTTAATTACATTTTGATTTGTTTTTAAATAATAAGTAGATTTAAGAACTAAATGGCAATCATAATTTCCTGTGATATTTTGAAATATTTATGTTTAATACATTTTATTAAAATTTTGAATTCCTAAATAATGTTAGAAATGATAAAATAACTCTAAGAAATGCTAAAAATTTATGAATATGTATATGAAACGTTCTGTGGTTTACGAAACAAGCAAACATTATAATATTTACTAATTTTAACTATATTTTGAATTATTTTAAATAATAATAACTAGATTTAATAATAAAATTGTCAATTAGAATTTCCTATGTATTGTAACTTAAAAAACATATACATATAACTATTTGGTTATAAAAATAAAAATACAAATAAATAAATTAAAATTTTGCTTCATTAATGAATTATTCCCTTTACCCGCCAAATATCGAGCTTGACATTTATACACGCACATATATTAAAAACTATTCCCGCCAATATTATTTCTACAACATACATCTATACTATTTTTATATAGTGAGTTCTGTGAGTTCCCAATAATTGAAACACGGATGTATATGTTTTCTTATAATAATTCGTAACTTAAACAAAGTTAAACTCAGAACTAAGGTATGGATATATTACGAAGTATTATAAAATAGTTGTATTTAAAAATACTTGGGTAAGAACGTTCTCTATTAAATTAAATTTGTTGTTGAACCTAACCTAAAAATTAAATTTCAATGTGTCTATTTAGTCATTTTTTCTTTACCATTCGATCCTACCTAAAAGAAAAACTCTTTATTGAGAACTCTAAATGTCCGGGTAGTGACATCTGGCGCATTGAAAATAAGCTGATTGGGTCTTTTTTTATATGAAATTTTAGCACGGTATACTTTATGAAAATAAAAATTAACATACAAAAAAAGACCCAATCAGGTTAATTTTTTGCCGTCAGATCTACAAACAGTTCTCTATTTGCATACCACACGCATTACATCCCTGGCCCTCTATCAGCAATTTTCTGAGTAAGTTTTCATATTTTTTTTTTGGAAAAAATGGATAATCTATTTTTATTTAATTTTTTTATGATATAAAATTAAAATATTTAAAAACAAACAAAACTAGGCACGAGATTTAGGATTTAACCTTATTATTGCGAAAGAAATTTAAGCTAATGGTCGTTATATATTCCAACCGAGCTTGCACAACTTCTACAAGTTTGAGAGTTAAAAATAAAATATTAAAAGAAAATTTCAAGGAAAGCAAAAAAACTAAGCACTAGTTTTCCATAATAGCTATTGAATATCAAAAAACTCTAGAAGAAAATGTTCCCACAAATGATTATCGAACCTGCACAACTTACTATTACTTTAGTAAAGAGCATCTCTTAAAAGAAAATATATAAGTCTGGAAAAATTTTAAAACTTTAGCTCGAATTTATTTGTGTTAAAAATTCTGTATATGGACTAGGGTACGGCCAGTGCTCACATCTTGTTCGTATTTGTTGGATATAAATTAAATTTTTAAAAGCGGAAGAACTAATAGAAATTTGGAAGTCGACTGCTAAGATAAGGAGGTGAAAAGCGAACTGCGAAAGAGTTGGGTATGCTACGGCCCCAGAAATCTATTCTATCTAAAGATTAATTAATAATAAAACAAAAAACTACCTAATAGAACTAATCTGTTGTATATAAATTTAAGTTTATTCGTAGTACCAAAGAGTATGTAATATTATAAAGAGTAACGAAACAGAGGAAAAATGTTCATAAAAAAATGCGTGGGATATGCAATTTAAATGAAATGCTTTGAAGTGCCCTTTTTCTACCAAATACGAGGAAAAATTTTGCTCAATTTAACTTCAAACCACACAAATGTGTGAGTATAAAAATATAGTATATAATGGCGTTTTTGATAAAAAATTTCGCTTGATTTGAAGTACAACTAACACAATTGTGTGCATTGTTATAGTGTTTTTTTTTGGACGAAAATAAGTTTAAAAGAAATACACAAATGTGTAAGTTGGTTCAAAACACATACAAAAATAAATGTTTGACGATTCTTTTGCCTTACCCACACGATTGAGTGGGCCGGCAGGACTAGGGATATGGTTTCGGTTTACCGTCCGTCTGTCTGTTTGTTTGTGTCCACGATAACTTGAGAACGGATGGAGGTATCAACTTAATGTTTTCACTAAATAATCAAGCAGTTCATGGGATAGAGCCCTATTTATTTGGACATTTCTGTGTTTCGGAGATATGTAGGGTTTTGTTAACCCCTTCTTAAAATTGATAGAATTTTATTTTTATTTTCTATTCTATTTTGGTTTCATAGAGCATGTGAATGAGTGATAAAAATATATCTCATATGGATGTTGGTTTGGTTTGTATGGGTGGTGTGGTTTTCGGGGTGTTAGGAGTGGCTGGGTGGGATGAGGTGTGGGAATTTGGGATTTGGTGGATAATATTAAGATTTATAGGTAAGCTATTATAATAAATATTACCGGTGTGAAGTTTTTAACGAAAAGTGTAGCTACTCAAATTAAAGATAAGTGTAGCTACACAAATTAACGAAAAGTGTAGCTACACAAATTAATGAAAAGTGTAGCTACACTAATTAACGAAAAGTGAAACTTCTAAAAAGTGTAGCAATTAAAAATGTAAATAGCACACCTTTGCTAAAGAAGATCGTCAAAATGTATATTTCGTGTAAATATCGGGATCATAATAATTCTAGTCTAAAAGTTGGGATTATTACGTGTAAACATATTATTCTTTAAATGTTTGAAATGATATACATACATATGCGACACTATGGCCGAAAAAAAATCTCAGAGTTGTTATCAAGTATAAACGTATGCCGACTATAGTGGTCACAATCATATATTCAAAACAGCTAAACAAATTAAAATAAAAAGGCCTGGGGTTGCTTCATCGAAATACCTGCTACACTATGACCGATTCTAGAAAACTCAGAGATGTTATCAAGTGTGGGCATATATTTTCTAAAAGTGGATGAATTGACCTATCAAATGCACTTATGATATTTTAAACAATACAAATACAAATAAAATGACTATTAACGTGGGAAATTTTATTTGTTGTGCCCATTTTATAAAAATTATTTCATCGCAAATCAAAGAAACATTTCAAAAAGCGAACGCTGAAACCAAAAACCTTATATTAGATGTGTTTTGTGATATATTAAGTTGTGAAAGCTTAGATGCGGTAGATGAGGTATTTAAAGCTATTGTTATATATTTTGTTCTCCATACTTAACTCAAAAAACGGAAGAGTCTCGTAAAATTTTAAAAGGCTCGGTAAAATTTACAAAGCGGAATTTTCAATAATCGATCATACAACAGTTAAGTCTAGTGAAATTGAGCCGTCGCAAACCGATGATTTTATAACAACATCGACATTCAGTAGCAGCCCCTATTATTACTGTTATGATCAAATATATGCTGAAATTAATAACGAAATATCGAACATGGCTCAACCCAACAAAAACCAAACAAACTTATTTTTTAATAATGAATTTGTTAAATTCACTATAAAAAAGTATATGGCCTACCTCCCACTTTGAGGAATGTGTTTTTCAAAAGCATTAGGTATTACTGGTAGATTATCCAACGCAAATGCGGAAAGCTGGTTTTCTATCGTGAAGAACCATTATACAAATCACAAAACTTTGAGACTAGGGAGATTCATTAGTGTTATGAAAGATAAGACAGAAAAAATCAGCAAATTGATCCAACTATCAAATAATGCTCAAACTAAAAAAAAAACTTTACAAAACGTAGATGACCCAGATAACGATCAACACGAAGAGCAGTGGAGCAAAAAGCAAAAATTGTACGATTCTCCAAAACATGTTGGTAAACGAGTGTTAATTAGAAACTGCAATATTAACCATGCTAGAAAAAATACAACAAACCCTTTTAAAACTCCCTTAACCGGTAATGTACGAGTAGGCGAATTTCATGTTCTACAAAATGGTTACTCCATTTTTTAAAGTTTTTTAAATTTATAATTTTGCTTTCTAATTTTAATGATATTGATTACCTTTATTAAGAACGCTCGAAACTTTTGCTAAAACTGTACCAGAAAAGAAAATAAATAGTTTATGAAGCAAGTGCTATAAAATTAGACACATCATGTACAATATGGTTTATTTTGGAAAATTCTCTCTCTCATCCTTTAACAGACATTCGGTACTGCAAGAATAACAACCACGTAAATAAATTGAGGGAAACATTTTATTTGCCATTTGAAAATGTTTTTAAATTTAATCAAAATTCTTTAAAAAATATACAAAATTCTATTGGTTTTAGCAGCTCCAATTGTAAGACTTGTCAAGGGGTTGGAGCTAAAAAATATTTCAGTAATTATGGAATGGTTGTAGCTGATGTACAATCAGTAAACAGTTATTACAGTATATCGCTGCAAGATATTAGCCAAAAATTTACACTATCTGATGAGGATTACAATTTAAAAGAAGTAATTCATTTTCAAAGTTCTTCAAACATCAAAGTTCCAGATCACTTTTTAGCATACGTGAAACGTCAAAATATATGGGAGCAATACGATGATCTCATCCCATTTTTAATGGAAGTTAGTAATAAGTATAAAGTTAATCCTGTTGTACTATTTTTTTCAAAATATTGAATAATAAACTTAATAAAACTAAATAATGAAATAATAAATTGATTTTGTTTATTTTAAATCAAAAGATTTCTCTGGAACAGCAGACACCTGTATAACATATCAGATCTAAGCGTAAGAAATTTGAATATATACAACATCTATGAATATAATAAATAACCCGGTAAGAACTAAGGATATAATATTACTTATTAGTTAAAAATTTACTAACTAGTTAATGTCATCTAAGAAATAAGAATGCAAGCGAAACATTAATGAGAAATCGGCGGAGCAAACAGGTTACCGAGAAGGCTTACAGCGGCAAAGTGGAACAAACACAAAATTCATTTATAGAAAATCGAGAAACTGAACTCACTAAAACATCTCACATTAGGCGTTTTCGGATAGATCCTGTGGTAACTTTTGAGTAATTTTAATTTTTCTAATGTTGGTAACAAAAGTTACTCAAGTTACCCTGGATACATTGTAACGGAATTTTATCATACTCCGTTACCAACTCATTCCCAATTATCTGTTCGTCGATCAGAATAATTTCATCATGACTTTGAAGGTATTTTTCCTTCACAACATTTTCTCAAACACTTAGTCATGCTGGAATTATTTATTTTTCTTTATGTTTGTTGTTGCCTTCATATACACAAAAATGGTATGAGATGCAATACGGCAAACATAAAATTATTTCTGGTTTACGTTATCGAGTTGCAGCTTTATGTGTTTCAAAGGTCTTTATAATGTAGTTATTGTAAATACTAATGAATGCATGTAAAGATAAGATTTGCAATTGGATGATGTACCCATAGTGTTGTGTTGTGCACACGAAAACAAAACAAACGTTCTGAATATAGTTTATTTAAATGACCTATATATGGACTTTTTAAAACGTTGCAGTTTTCGTGTGCATATAATTTCCCATGAGTGAACATAAATTAGATTGATGTCACGTTAGCAGTAATGTGCGGTCTTTGTACTAAGATTTCGCTGATCGTGGAAAAATTGAATTTTCTGGTTGAGAGAGAAGAACATTTCCCATAACAAATTTTCCCCCTCCTTCTCTGTCAGTCAGTTAATTTCGTATAAATACCGCGACATTGTTTTGGATCGGGGAGTCAAGTTTTGTGAGACCATCGTGGTAGTCGGTATTTTTGACACTAGACGCGTTTTTGGTTAAAAAAAAAATTTTATAACAGTAATAGAGATCATAATAATTTATTATCGAACGAAATAAAAGTGTGAATTTAACGAGTTCCTTTAATAAAAGGGATATTCATTCCCTTTACTTTATTTTTTGATTATCCGAGTTGTAATATCAAGAGTATACAGTGTGTTTGAATTTAGTTTTTTTAAAATATTAACGTTTCTTATTATTTAAATATTATTAATCGCCAGAAAGAAGCGAATAAATTTTGTAATTTCTTACATTTTTTACAAAAGAAGAAAATAAAAAGTGAATTTTGAAGTTGATTTTGGTTTTGATCTATTTTCTTTTGGTTTGTGTAGTCTGGTTTTATTTTTTTTTGTTGCAAGAATTGGAGAGAAGGGAAAAAGGCGCAATAAATTTTTGTTGCTTTTGGCTGGTTTTATAATTTTTGTTTGTTGGTAAGTATGTTTACTTAATAATAAAAATCAACATACTAATTAATCGGGCCCATTTGGTAAAGGGTCCACCAGCTGCTTCATTAGAAGCGGAAATCTCGCATGTGCGTTAGCACGCGGGTTTCCTTCAGCTGGAACGCTTTACCAAATTATATTAACGTACTAACATTTGAGGCCTTGAGCCCATGGAAAAAAAATAATTTTTTTTTTGTTAATTTAGAGTAACCATGTTACTCTAAATTTTTATATTTCACAACCACGGTGGACCTGCTTGATGTGAGGCATGAGACCCACCGATGCGGTTTTTCACCAGCCTCACCTTTTCAAACTCCCCATTTGATGGCATACCATTTTTTCTTTCCTCTTTATATATATATGCGGTAATCTAGGCCGTGACCTGTGTACCCAAAACCCACGCCGTTCCCTCCACCGGCTTGAGCTACGGGAACAACGCCGCATAAGGTACAAGGCAGGTTACGGCAAATTCGATGTGATAGGGGTGCTTCTACGCAAGTAGTGGTGCTCTTGTTACAAAGTGGCGCCCAAACTGGGGCCATTAACTGGCCCAAATTATTGGTATAGATTGCCAACAATTTTCTGGAATCATTATTGAATCCCAAATTTAATTGAAAATTTATTCACAAAGTTAAATGTTAAAATAATTTTAGTTATGAGCTTCGCAATTTCAAGTGGAGTTCTATACAATCAATTCAAATTAAGTACTCTGTGATTTAATATAAAAAGTGGAAGAGCTCTTTCGGTGTGAGTGTGGCAGCGGTCATGCCTTAGAGGCATGCCTGACCAGATACGATGGTGGGTCACACACACACTGAAAAGGTTTTATAATTGTCGAGTTGCAGTGCTGGATCCTCGTCTCATTAGTTCATTTGTGGCATTGTCCCAACTCGCACTCCGGGGGATGAACTAATATTCGTGGTAGCAGCTGGGATTTGATGAGCCATTTTTGCAATGTCTAATTACAGAATATTTATTTAATTTACTCATCAGATTGTACGGTTTTCGGCACCGTGTACAATCAACTGTTTGTCTTTATTCTGCCTGCAAGGGAGAGTGGCACGTTTCCCTGAAGTAATGAGCATATCTCTTTCCTGCCAAGCGACGATCTTGGGTGGTATAAAGGGCTGCTCATTCTCAGGTTATCAAGCGTGCCAGTCCGTATCCTGGCAAGTAAAATCAAACTGTCAACCTTTTAATTTTCCATCAGTTATACGCTTATGGCTATCGGTAAGAAATTACCACGAGCCGTAAGATAAATTGGTTTTAAAAATATGGATTTCTAAGTCAGTGTATAGTTAAGTTATTGCGTAAATTTCACTTCGTTGTTTTACATAAAATTTTCATCCTCCGGGATGGGGTTGCCAGTCCTCTCATTGTTAGTTTTAGGCGCGTTCAGGATATAATGTGTTTAGCTGTTCAATCCGGTTTTCTATCAGTGAACGGATATTGATGAGGTTTCGGACATAAGCTAAATACTATTATACCACACACTGCAGAAATCTTTGGCAATAACCGGCGTGTTGTTGTCCCTAATTGAATGTACAATTCGGCTTGCCACTCACACGGTCATGCTCATCCAAGGGGATTTAGAATGATGACTGTGAAATACGAGGGCAAGAGGATTGTCTCTGCCAATTAGGTAAACTAATGAGGTACCAAATGACTTCACCAAGGCAATGTGTCTCACTTGCGCGTAAGTCGGAGTTACGAATGCCATTGCTGGTATGGGTTGGCATTTGGGATCTCATCCAAATTAATTACATTTCCCTTTTTCCCATGCTAGTTTGACCCAGGTTGGTGAGGTTTATGCTTCACGAGAAAGTGAAGAAGCCGTGGTTGTATTCATTTGATAATTTTTTTTTGTTTATGTTTTTATATTTAGTTTAGTTCTTTTAGGATAATAAATTTTATTTAAGTAATAATAATGGAGCTGGTACTATTGTCTACAGACGAACTAATGGTAGAATGTGACATAAGGGGAATTCGCTATGAGGCTCGACGACAAGCGATAATTGTGCTAGAAGAAGCTCTTAAACGAGAGCGAAGTGGTTTTATTTGTGCACCGCGATTCGCGCATAGGGCAGCCCAAGAATGTCCATTTCAAGAGGTGCGAATGTGCTTTAAGAAGTTGGGGTATATTAAGAATTTGCTGAGAACTCGGCTATGGGGTGGTTTCACCGTGGATGAACTAAAATTAGTTTTATCTACCAAACTGCTTCATGTTTTAGGTCGAATCGATCGTAGCTCCAATTTCGTAATTCTTGGTGATGTAATTGTCGAGATGAAACAAACCTGGAACAAACTAAGGGATATCGGGTGGTCCATGATACGGCACGAGATGACACTGCGAGAATTCGACAATGCATTAAACAAATTAGTAGTGGGGTCATACCAAACCAGAGTACTCCTGAGAATTACCGATGACGCGCAAGATCAGCAAAGGAATCCGCTGCTACCACCATGTGGTACGTTAGCTGAACTCAGGCTATCGCTAAAAGTGATCAATGAGCAATGCCTGTCACAGAAATCAATCATGATTCCATCGCCAGCACCACGAACATCCCAATTAAACGATTCATATAGTTCGGTTAAAATGATACCAGCTAGATCATTTCCTAGCCGCCCGCAAGAACTACATAATAATCAGGTAGTTCAAAACAAAGTTAGCAATAAACCACCGCCACAAATATCGCAAACAATAGTACTATCAGCGTTAAATTCAAATGGCGTAGGCGGTTCTGTTGACAAAGCATCCAACAGCCTATCGTCAAACTGTACCTTAGAAGTCGATGCAAATCTTTCGTGTGGTGTAGCTAATGATGAACAAGCTATACCATTTCTCGAAACGATGCCACACGTTGCCTTAGGTCCAAGATCACCACAAAAAACTAGTTGTGATAATGAAGTAGATCTCATTTATGCGAAGCAAGAGATGGACCTGAGTTGTAGTAAGAACCTAGCAGACAGTAGTTTGTGTTCTGATATGCAACTACCAACAAATAGTGCAGCAGGCCTAGAATCAACATTCAGTAACAAGATTGGCGAATTAAATGGTGACTCATTGCCTATCAAATTAGGAAATGAAATTATAACAAGATCAACCAAAAGTAAGACGACCTCACCTCCCAGTAATAAGGAGAAGAGATGTAACTTGCACAAGCCATTACCATGCAGTTCTCACAACAGGCCATTTAAAACTGCACAAAAATCAAAGCAATTTATTAACCAACGGGTTGGTGTTGCACCAATTCCTTGTAACCCTTATTATGGTAATAACATAAGGATTACACAAGACAAATTGTATGTCATTCCGGAAGATTTTAAATTATTTCACAGCATGCGACGTCGTACCGATGTTCCTAAATACCGCAATTGGAAGCGTCGCCGTAAAAGACTTGGACACGTATTTCATCCATTTTCCCATTAGACCATCTATGTAAGTTCGGGCATTTACATAGGTGATGTAATGGTAAAGTGAAGGCTGGTATATCGTGCGCGAAATTATGAATATACCAGCACCGTTAGTTAAGGTAAAGGTTAGGGAAAGGATGAGGTTGACCCAATCACATTCCATGCACATGGTTCAGCAAAGTGAGATTGGGTTAGCGCCATTCAACAGCACAAGGGTCTTATTCCTGTTATCTCATTTCTAGAAATGGGAAAGTGAAGGCTGGTAAATCGCGCGCATTCATTAGTTTACCAGCAACATTAGTTATAGTTAAGGCAATAGTTATTAGGAAGGTATAACGTTAGGTAAATAGAGGATGAGGTTAGCTCAACCCCGTTCAGAAAATTTAGTAAAATGGGATTGAGGTAGCGCCATCAACAATAATAAATAGTGTTAGTTAAAAATGTTATAGGTAGAAGTTTCTAACTTGAAATGAATGTCCAAACTAAATTAGTCTAAGTCATTATGGTTAGTACAAAAATGTTAAAGATAATGTGGTGTAGAGTAGCACAGGATAATTAAGAGGTGCAATACCAGCAGAAACAACGAAATGATTTTTCAATGATCGACACGTGTGGGAACAGATTCGTTCGTTATATTTTGCAGGAAGCCGAAGCCGTTTAACACCGACAGCACTTGCCTTCGTAGTACTGTCATTTGGTTGTCCTCCAATCTCCATCTAGCATAAAGGAAATAACATACCAGCTTGGATCTTTGTGTAAATTATCAAGATCATTATCACCATGTCTAATTGCCATCGGACCATGAGATGAACCAGCTTGGTAATCTAGTGTTCCATCACAAAGTAAAGAAAAAACCGTGTAGCAGCATAGAACTACATTCAATAAATTACACCAAATCCATAAACATTCAGTTGGTATCAGTCGTATAGTCGTATTCGCCGAATAGCAAAAACATCATAGATCGCTATCCATAAAGTTGGCCCAACAGCGAGAAGACTTTGTTTAAAGAAACGGAAGTCGCGGATATCACAAAACCACAATTAAATCCGGAGGTACAAATGGATACACCAGGTTAATTGAAAACTTGGGTAATACTCAAACGGCAGGGATGGATAATACTTGGAGATCGTAGTCTTACCAAACAGGCGGTAGCAAGAAACAAAACAAACCGGACCATTTAAAAAACGCGGGTCGACTATCTGACGAGCAATATTTCACTGTGAAGCACATAACAGTAGCAGCAGCTGAATCAATAAAGCCGAAGGAATTAAGGAAGGCGTACCGCGCATCTAGTATACACACGATTGCCAAGCAGAAGGAAGCAGCAGATTAGTAGTAACAAAAATATCGACGTTTCTGTTCTTTACTCTGTGTTCGGCATATTCAATCCAGGCGGCCTCCAGGACCATTACAATACCATACTATAGAGCCCAATTATCTTTAATCATTTTTGTTTATTTTGTTCAGTTTTTGTAAATTTTACTGTATAGATTAATTGGAATTACCATCAAAAATTTTTTATAAGTGCAATAGTTTTATTTTACAATTACAGCAGATGGTTTTCTCAAAATTCTGGATTATTTAAAATATCTAGCATACACAAATAGCTCGCTAAATTTATATATACATAATTTAAATTCATTTGGCTGTTAAAAACATTTGGCTTAGTCTAAGTTATTTAAGAAAAGTTATTAATGTAAATAAGTATTTTAATGAATAATACTTAGTCTTAATAGTTAAGGTTGCCCGGCTTTGAGACTAACTCAGGGTGTGGGGGTTCCCCACGTTGAGCTGCCAAGACTGAATACCTTATTCCATCATCCTTTCCTAATAGAGCAGGAGATCTCTTTTCATCTCAGGGTTTGGGTTTTCCCCACGCTGTAACGGAATTTTATCATACTCCGTTACCAACTCATTCCCAATTATCTGTTCGTCGATCAGAATAATTTCATCATGACTTTGAAGGTATTTTTCCTTCACAACATTTTCTCAAACACTTAGTCATGCTGGAATTATTTATTTTTCTTTATGTTTGTTGTTGCCTTCATATACACAAAAATGGTATGAGATGCAATACGGCAAACATAAAATTATTTCTGGTTTACGTTATCGAGTTGCAGCTTTATGTGTTTCAAAGGTCTTTATAATGTAGTTATTGTAAATACTAATGAATGCATGTAAAGATAAGATTTGCAATTGGATGATGTACCCATAGTGTTGTGTTGTGCACACGAAAACAAAACAAACGTTCTGAATATAGTTTATTTAAATGACCTATATATGGACTTTTTAAAACGTTGCAGTTTTCGTGTGCATATAATTTCCCATGAGTGAACATAAATTAGATTGATGTCACGTTAGCAGTAATGTGCGGTCTTTGTACTAAGATTTCGCTGATCGTGGAAAAATTGAATTTTCTGGTTGAGAGAGAAGAACATTTCCCATAACAAATTTTCCCCCTCCTTCTCTGTCAGTCAGTTAATTTCGTATAAATACCGCGACATTGTTTTGGATCGGGGAGTCAAGTTTTGTGAGACCATCGTGGTAGTCGGTATTTTTGACACTAGACGCGTTTTTGGTTAAAAAAAAAATTTTATAACAGTAATAGAGATCATAATAATTTATTATCGAACGAAATAAAAGTGTGAATTTAACGAGTTCCTTTAATAAAAGGGATATTCATTCCCTTTACTTTATTTTTTGATTATCCGAGTTGTAATATCAAGAGTATACAGTGTGTTTGAATTTAGTTTTTTTAAAATATTAACGTTTCTTATTATTTAAATATTATTAATCGCCAGAAAGAAGCGAATAAATTTTGTAATTTCTTACATTTTTTACAAAAGAAGAAAATAAAAAGTGAATTTTGAAGTTGATTTTGGTTTTGATCTATTTTCTTTTGGTTTGTGTAGTCTGGTTTTATTTTTTTTTGTTGCAAGAATTGGAGAGAAGGGAAAAAGGCGCAATAAATTTTTGTTGCTTTTGGCTGGTTTTATAATTTTTGTTTGTTGGTAAGTATGTTTACTTAATAATAAAAATCAACATACTAATTAATCGGGCCCATTTGGTAAAGGGTCCACCAGCTGCTTCATTAGAAGCGGAAATCTCGCATGTGCGTTAGCACGCGGGTTTCCTTCAGCTGGAACGCTTTACCAAATTATATTAACGTACTAACATTTGAGGCCTTGAGCCCATGGAAAAAAAATAATTTTTTTTTTGTTAATTTAGAGTAACCATGTTACTCTAAATTTTTATATTTCACAACCACGGTGGACCTGCTTGATGTGAGGCATGAGACCCACCGATGCGGTTTTTCACCAGCCTCACCTTTTCAAACTCCCCATTTGATGGCATACCATTTTTTCTTTCCTCTTTATATATATATGCGGTAATCTAGGCCGTGACCTGTGTACCCAAAACCCACGCCGTTCCCTCCACCGGCTTGAGCTACGGGAACAACGCCGCATAAGGTACAAGGCAGGTTACGGCAAATTCGATGTGATAGGGGTGCTTCTACGCAAGTAGTGGTGCTCTTGTTACAAAGTGGCGCCCAAACTGGGGCCATTAACTGGCCCAAATTATTGGTATAGATTGCCAACAATTTTCTGGAATCATTATTGAATCCCAAATTTAATTGAAAATTTATTCACAAAGTTAAATGTTAAAATAATTTTAGTTATGAGCTTCGCAATTTCAAGTGGAGTTCTATACAATCAATTCAAATTAAGTACTCTGTGATTTAATATAAAAAGTGGAAGAGCTCTTTCGGTGTGAGTGTGGCAGCGGTCATGCCTTAGAGGCATGCCTGACCAGATACGATGGTGGGTCACACACACACTGAAAAGGTTTTATAATTGTCGAGTTGCAGTGCTGGATCCTCGTCTCATTAGTTCATTTGTGGCATTGTCCCAACTCGCACTCCGGGGGATGAACTAATATTCGTGGTAGCAGCTGGGATTTGATGAGCCATTTTTGCAATGTCTAATTACAGAATATTTATTTAATTTACTCATCAGATTGTACGGTTTTCGGCACCGTGTACAATCAACTGTTTGTCTTTATTCTGCCTGCAAGGGAGAGTGGCACGTTTCCCTGAAGTAATGAGCATATCTCTTTCCTGCCAAGCGACGATCTTGGGTGGTATAAAGGGCTGCTCATTCTCAGGTTATCAAGCGTGCCAGTCCGTATCCTGGCAAGTAAAATCAAACTGTCAACCTTTTAATTTTCCATCAGTTATACGCTTATGGCTATCGGTAAGAAATTACCACGAGCCGTAAGATAAATTGGTTTTAAAAATATGGATTTCTAAGTCAGTGTATAGTTAAGTTATTGCGTAAATTTCACTTCGTTGTTTTACATAAAATTTTCATCCTCCGGGATGGGGTTGCCAGTCCTCTCATTGTTAGTTTTAGGCGCGTTCAGGATATAATGTGTTTAGCTGTTCAATCCGGTTTTCTATCAGTGAACGGATATTGATGAGGTTTCGGACATAAGCTAAATACTATTATACCACACACTGCAGAAATCTTTGGCAATAACCGGCGTGTTGTTGTCCCTAATTGAATGTACAATTCGGCTTGCCACTCACACGGTCATGCTCATCCAAGGGGATTTAGAATGATGACTGTGAAATACGAGGGCAAGAGGATTGTCTCTGCCAATTAGGTAAACTAATGAGGTACCAAATGACTTCACCAAGGCAATGTGTCTCACTTGCGCGTAAGTCGGAGTTACGAATGCCATTGCTGGTATGGGTTGGCATTTGGGATCTCATCCAAATTAATTACATTTCCCTTTTTCCCATGCTAGTTTGACCCAGGTTGGTGAGGTTTATGCTTCACGAGAAAGTGAAGAAGCCGTGGTTGTATTCATTTGATAATTTTTTTTTGTTTATGTTTTTATATTTAGTTTAGTTCTTTTAGGATAATAAATTTTATTTAAGTAATAATAATGGAGCTGGTACTATTGTCTACAGACGAACTAATGGTAGAATGTGACATAAGGGGAATTCGCTATGAGGCTCGACGACAAGCGATAATTGTGCTAGAAGAAGCTCTTAAACGAGAGCGAAGTGGTTTTATTTGTGCACCGCGATTCGCGCATAGGGCAGCCCAAGAATGTCCATTTCAAGAGGTGCGAATGTGCTTTAAGAAGTTGGGGTATATTAAGAATTTGCTGAGAACTCGGCTATGGGGTGGTTTCACCGTGGATGAACTAAAATTAGTTTTATCTACCAAACTGCTTCATGTTTTAGGTCGAATCGATCGTAGCTCCAATTTCGTAATTCTTGGTGATGTAATTGTCGAGATGAAACAAACCTGGAACAAACTAAGGGATATCGGGTGGTCCATGATACGGCACGAGATGACACTGCGAGAATTCGACAATGCATTAAACAAATTAGTAGTGGGGTCATACCAAACCAGAGTACTCCTGAGAATTACCGATGACGCGCAAGATCAGCAAAGGAATCCGCTGCTACCACCATGTGGTACGTTAGCTGAACTCAGGCTATCGCTAAAAGTGATCAATGAGCAATGCCTGTCACAGAAATCAATCATGATTCCATCGCCAGCACCACGAACATCCCAATTAAACGATTCATATAGTTCGGTTAAAATGATACCAGCTAGATCATTTCCTAGCCGCCCGCAAGAACTACATAATAATCAGGTAGTTCAAAACAAAGTTAGCAATAAACCACCGCCACAAATATCGCAAACAATAGTACTATCAGCGTTAAATTCAAATGGCGTAGGCGGTTCTGTTGACAAAGCATCCAACAGCCTATCGTCAAACTGTACCTTAGAAGTCGATGCAAATCTTTCGTGTGGTGTAGCTAATGATGAACAAGCTATACCATTTCTCGAAACGATGCCACACGTTGCCTTAGGTCCAAGATCACCACAAAAAACTAGTTGTGATAATGAAGTAGATCTCATTTATGCGAAGCAAGAGATGGACCTGAGTTGTAGTAAGAACCTAGCAGACAGTAGTTTGTGTTCTGATATGCAACTACCAACAAATAGTGCAGCAGGCCTAGAATCAACATTCAGTAACAAGATTGGCGAATTAAATGGTGACTCATTGCCTATCAAATTAGGAAATGAAATTATAACAAGATCAACCAAAAGTAAGACGACCTCACCTCCCAGTAATAAGGAGAAGAGATGTAACTTGCACAAGCCATTACCATGCAGTTCTCACAACAGGCCATTTAAAACTGCACAAAAATCAAAGCAATTTATTAACCAACGGGTTGGTGTTGCACCAATTCCTTGTAACCCTTATTATGGTAATAACATAAGGATTACACAAGACAAATTGTATGTCATTCCGGAAGATTTTAAATTATTTCACAGCATGCGACGTCGTACCGATGTTCCTAAATACCGCAATTGGAAGCGTCGCCGTAAAAGACTTGGACACGTATTTCATCCATTTTCCCATTAGACCATCTATGTAAGTTCGGGCATTTACATAGGTGATGTAATGGTAAAGTGAAGGCTGGTATATCGTGCGCGAAATTATGAATATACCAGCACCGTTAGTTAAGGTAAAGGTTAGGGAAAGGATGAGGTTGACCCAATCACATTCCATGCACATGGTTCAGCAAAGTGAGATTGGGTTAGCGCCATTCAACAGCACAAGGGTCTTATTCCTGTTATCTCATTTCTAGAAATGGGAAAGTGAAGGCTGGTAAATCGCGCGCATTCATTAGTTTACCAGCAACATTAGTTATAGTTAAGGCAATAGTTATTAGGAAGGTATAACGTTAGGTAAATAGAGGATGAGGTTAGCTCAACCCCGTTCAGAAAATTTAGTAAAATGGGATTGAGGTAGCGCCATCAACAATAATAAATAGTGTTAGTTAAAAATGTTATAGGTAGAAGTTTCTAACTTGAAATGAATGTCCAAACTAAATTAGTCTAAGTCATTATGGTTAGTACAAAAATGTTAAAGATAATGTGGTGTAGAGTAGCACAGGATAATTAAGAGGTGCAATACCAGCAGAAACAACGAAATGATTTTTCAATGATCGACACGTGTGGGAACAGATTCGTTCGTTATATTTTGCAGGAAGCCGAAGCCGTTTAACACCGACAGCACTTGCCTTCGTAGTACTGTCATTTGGTTGTCCTCCAATCTCCATCTAGCATAAAGGAAATAACATACCAGCTTGGATCTTTGTGTAAATTATCAAGATCATTATCACCATGTCTAATTGCCATCGGACCATGAGATGAACCAGCTTGGTAATCTAGTGTTCCATCACAAAGTAAAGAAAAAACCGTGTAGCAGCATAGAACTACATTCAATAAATTACACCAAATCCATAAACATTCAGTTGGTATCAGTCGTATAGTCGTATTCGCCGAATAGCAAAAACATCATAGATCGCTATCCATAAAGTTGGCCCAACAGCGAGAAGACTTTGTTTAAAGAAACGGAAGTCGCGGATATCACAAAACCACAATTAAATCCGGAGGTACAAATGGATACACCAGGTTAATTGAAAACTTGGGTAATACTCAAACGGCAGGGATGGATAATACTTGGAGATCGTAGTCTTACCAAACAGGCGGTAGCAAGAAACAAAACAAACCGGACCATTTAAAAAACGCGGGTCGACTATCTGACGAGCAATATTTCACTGTGAAGCACATAACAGTAGCAGCAGCTGAATCAATAAAGCCGAAGGAATTAAGGAAGGCGTACCGCGCATCTAGTATACACACGATTGCCAAGCAGAAGGAAGCAGCAGATTAGTAGTAACAAAAATATCGACGTTTCTGTTCTTTACTCTGTGTTCGGCATATTCAATCCAGGCGGCCTCCAGGACCATTACAATACCATACTATAGAGCCCAATTATCTTTAATCATTTTTGTTTATTTTGTTCAGTTTTTGTAAATTTTACTGTATAGATTAATTGGAATTACCATCAAAAATTTTTTATAAGTGCAATAGTTTTATTTTACAATTACAGCAGATGGTTTTCTCAAAATTCTGGATTATTTAAAATATCTAGCATACACAAATAGCTCGCTAAATTTATATATACATAATTTAAATTCATTTGGCTGTTAAAAACATTTGGCTTAGTCTAAGTTATTTAAGAAAAGTTATTAATGTAAATAAGTATTTTAATGAATAATACTTAGTCTTAATAGTTAAGGTTGCCCGGCTTTGAGACTAACTCAGGGTGTGGGGGTTCCCCACGTTGAGCTGCCAAGACTGAATACCTTATTCCATCATCCTTTCCTAATAGAGCAGGAGATCTCTTTTCATCTCAGGGTTTGGGTTTTCCCCACGCTGTAACGGAATTTTATCATACTCCGTTACCAACTCATTCCCAATTATCTGTTCGTCGATCAGAATAATTTCATCATGACTTTGAAGGTATTTTTCCTTCACAACATTTTCTCAAACACTTAGTCATGCTGGAATTATTTATTTTTCTTTATGTTTGTTGTTGCCTTCATATACACAAAAATGGTATGAGATGCAATACGGCAAACATAAAATTATTTCTGGTTTACGTTATCGAGTTGCAGCTTTATGTGTTTCAAAGGTCTTTATAATGTAGTTATTGTAAATACTAATGAATGCATGTAAAGATAAGATTTGCAATTGGATGATGTACCCATAGTGTTGTGTTGTGCACACGAAAACAAAACAAACGTTCTGAATATAGTTTATTTAAATGACCTATATATGGACTTTTTAAAACGTTGCAGTTTTCGTGTGCATATAATTTCCCATGAGTGAACATAAATTAGATTGATGTCACGTTAGCAGTAATGTGCGGTCTTTGTACTAAGATTTCGCTGATCGTGGAAAAATTGAATTTTCTGGTTGAGAGAGAAGAACATTTCCCATAACAAATTTTCCCCCTCCTTCTCTGTCAGTCAGTTAATTTCGTATAAATACCGCGACATTGTTTTGGATCGGGGAGTCAAGTTTTGTGAGACCATCGTGGTAGTCGGTATTTTTGACACTAGACGCGTTTTTGGTTAAAAAAAAAAATTTATAACAGTAATAGAGATCATAATAATTTATTATCGAACGAAATAAAAGTGTGAATTTAACGAGTTCCTTTAATAAAAGGGATATTCATTCCCTTTACTTTATTTTTTGATTATCCGAGTTGTAATATCAAGAGTATACAGTGTGTTTGAATTTAGTTTTTTTAAAATATTAACGTTTCTTATTATTTAAATATTATTAATCGCCAGAAAGAAGCGAATAAATTTTGTAATTTCTTACATTTTTTACAAAAGAAGAAAATAAAAAGTGAATTTTGAAGTTGATTTTGGTTTTGATCTATTTTCTTTTGGTTTGTGTAGTCTGGTTTTATTTTTTTTTGTTGCAAGAATTGGAGAGAAGGGAAAAAGGCGCAATAAATTTTTGTTGCTTTTGGCTGGTTTTATAATTTTTGTTTGTTGGTAAGTATGTTTACTTAATAATAAAAATCAACATACTAATTAATCGGGCCCATTTGGTAAAGGGTCCACCAGCTGCTTCATTAGAAGCGGAGATCTCGCATGTGCGTTAGCACGCGGGTTTCCTTCAGCTGGAACGCTTTACCAAATTATATTAACGTACTAACATTTGAGGCCTTCAGCCCATGGAAAAAAAATAATTTTTTTTTTGTTAATTTAGAGTAACTATGTTACTCTAAATTTTTATATTTCACAACCACGGTGGACCTGCTTGATGTGAGGCATGAGACCCACCGATGCGGTTTTTCACCAGCCTCACCTTTTCAAACTCCCCATTTGATGGCATACCATCTTTTCTTTCCTCTTTATATATATATGCGGTAATCTAGGCCGTGACCTGTGTACCCAAAACCCACGCCGTTCCCTCCACCGGCTTGAGCTACGGGAACAACGCCGCATAAGGTACAAGGCAGGTTACGGCAAATTCGATGTGATAGGGGTGCTTCTACGCAAGTAGTGGTGCTCTTGTTACAACATCGGAGTGAAGTTTCTGCCAAAATAACAAAATATACACTGTGACCTTTAAGTACTTAGAATTGAAAAAACACTCAAATATTGAACTTTCATAATATTATCTGAAATTTTTTAATAAACACAAATATTTTTACACTAAGTAGCAAAGATTTAAGTTTTGAGTGAATTTTATAAAATGAATTTTTTTACAACAAAACACACTAAGAATCGCACAGAGATGATCGAAGTGGTTCTGAACTAGTAATTGATTTAAGAAACAAATCTTATTTATCCACATGCTCAGAAATCTCTGAGATGTTTATTAGTTGAGCCAAAACATCATTGAGTGTAATATGAAAATTCTTAAACATTTGAAATTATTTATCATCAATTACTAGTTCAGAAGCACTTCGAACACCATTGTGCGATCCGTAGGAGCCTAGATAAATAATTTCAAATGTTTAAGAATTTTCATATTACACTCAATGATGTTTTAGCTCAACTAATAAAAATCTCAGAGATTTCCGAGCATCTGGATAAATAAGATTTGTTTCTTACATCATTTACTAGTTCAGAACCACTTCGAACATCTCTGTACGATCCGTAGGAGCCGAGATAAATAATTTCAAATGTTTAAGAATTTTCATATTACACTCAATGATGTTTTGGCTCAACTAATAAAAATCTCAGAGATTTCCGAGCATGTGGATAAATAAGATTTGTTTCTTACATCATTTACTAGTTGAGAACCACTTCGAACATCTCTGTACTATCCGTAGGAGCCGAGATAAATAATTTCAAATGCTTAAGAATTTTCATATTACACTCAATGATGTTTTGGCTCAACTAATAACAATCTCAGAGATTTCCGAGCATGTGGATAAATAAGATTTGTTTCTAACATCATTTACTAGTTGAGAACCACTTCGAACATCTCTGTACGATCCGTAGGAGCCGAGATAAATAATTTCAAATGTTTAAGAATTTTCATATTACACTCAATGATGTTTTGGCTCAACTAATAACAATCTCAGAGATTTCCGAGCATGTGGATAAATAAGATTTGTTTCTAACATCATTTACTAGTTGAGAACCACTTCGAACATCTCTGTACGATCCGTAGGAGCCGAGATAAATAATTTCAAATGTTTAAGAATTTTCATATTACACTCAATGATGTTTTGGCTCAACTAATAAAAATCTCAGAGATTTCCGAGGATGTGGATAAATAAGCTTTGTTTCTTACATCAATTATTAGTTCAGAACCACTTCGATCACTTCTGTGCGATCCGTAGGGGCCGAGATAAATAATTTCAAATGTTTAAGAATTTTCATATTACACTCAATGATTTTTTGGCTCAACTAATAAAAATCTCAGAGATTTCCGAGGATATGGATAAATAAGATTTGTTTCTTACATCAATTACTAGTTCAGAAACACTTCGATCATCTCCATGCAATTCTTAGTGTGTTTTGTTGTAAAAAAATTCATTTTATAAAATTCACTCAAACCTTTTCTCAAAACTTAAATCTTTGCTACTTAATGTAAAAATATTTGTGTTTATTAAAAAATTTCAGATATTATTATGAAAGTTCAATATTTGAGTGTTTTTTCAATTCTAAGTACTTATAGGACACAGTGTATATTTTGTTATTTTGGCAGAAACTTCACTCCGATCCTGGATACAAAAAGTAAAATTACATTAAGCGTGGTAATTTTGTATTCAGCAAAATGAAATTACGTATTTTAACAGATATGTACATTTTAGTTGTATTTTTTTTAATAGTTTATGCTTGGAAAGTTTGTGCTTTAATTTTTCTGACACTACTAATTTAATACAAATTCTCAGAAAGAAAGAAATTAAAAAAAAGAACAACTAAAAGTAACTTACCTAAAGTTACCCTACATGTTCGGAAATAGATTTGGTAATTTTTTGTCAGCAAGTTACCCAAAAGTTACCATGGGATCTATCCGAAAACGCCTATTATCGCAAATATCATATAGTAAAGAAATAATCATGCTTTTACCTCGAATGTACACCAATCGCGAATGCAACGTGATAGCATTTTAAAGCAAAATAAGAAACATAGTTTTTACATTTTTATTAAGAGAAACATTAACTTCTTTGATCATGGCGACTCATTCACTTCTAGAAGTTACACTTTTCGTTAGTTAGTGTAGTTAGATTTTAGAAGTTACACTTTTCGTTAATTAGTGTAGCTACACTTTTCATTAATTTGTGTAGCTACATTTTTCGTTAATTTGTGTAGCTACACTTTTCGCTAAAAACTTCACACCGGTATAAATATACAAAACAAATTAAATACTTTTAACTGGTATCAAGATAATTTTGTTTTTCTTAATATTATATCCACTTAGTTCTGTATAGGCAACAAAAATGGCTATAAACTTCGGCTCCGAAGCTTTCCTGCCTTGTTTTTTATTTGTATCAAATACAAATGACTATTGATATAAAATGATAAAAATTACGGTAAATGAAGATGTGTAAGTGTATCTAATCCATTTAAATTGCATAACTCATGCATTTTTAGATGAAAATTTTTATTCTATTTCGTTACTCTTTATAACAGTAGCTACTCTTTAGCGGTATAAAGCTTTATGAACTTACTACAAAAATTTTATAATTTTTGTATTGTGGTCAGACGAGTACAATTACGAATGGTGCATGCTTAACTCTTTCTATTTCCTTTCTTGTGAATGAAAATATTGCTATTCTTGGTGGTTATAGGAAGAATCAGTGACGAAGGTGTTTTCTGAAATTCATCTTTGAAATACAAAACTAAAGAAGGCAAATTACAACTACCCTACCACCAGTATTAGTCACTACCAGGAAGAGTTCCTTCTAAGCACTCAAATACACAATCCATTTACCACTGCCCACCCTAAAGGAAGAACATAAAGAATTTCTAACTGCGTCTGGAAATATATTCATGGGTTTTACGCAGTTTTTATCTAGATTAACATTTTGAGTAGCATTACATTGTTTTGATCAAAATAGACGGGTTTGTTTATTTGTGGCGACAAATCTTATACACAATAGTTTTGAGCCACTTCCTAAAACTCGTGTTTTACACACATTTGTATCTTTTATGACAACACTTTCTATTCAAATTTGGAAGTGGTTGGACTCCTCCGACGACAATACTTTCTGATGAAACTGGGAAGTATTCGGACTTAGAGTCGAGGGTTAGGTAAAACGGTGAGATTTACCAATGGTGTCACAACGAATCAAAATTTAGAAGTGCTCGTACCCCAGGATACAAGGGTTGCTATACAAAATTTTGAAAATAGTCCGATTTTTTGGAAATTTGCACGAACATGTTGATCTTCGGTTACAACACTTTCTACTAAAATTTAGAAATTATTTCAAACTCTTTGAAAATTCAAATAACTCAACAACTGAAGCCAGCTGACCGTCATAATCATGCTAATCGCAAAATTTGAAGAAATTCTGATGTCTATTTGCCACCAAGATCATGCGAAACCGTTAGATTATTTTCTTTAGGGGTTTTTGAAAAGAAAAGTGTATAGCAATGAATGGCCCGCAAACAGTTCAAGATCTTAAGGACAGTATTCGAGCTGAATTTAGGACCATTGAGACTTGTATTGGAAAAAGTCATGAACATTTTTGATGTTCGGATGCAGGCCTTGTAACAGGAGCAGTGTTTGTCACCTGAACGATGTTGTATTCCATACATAAACGGCATAGCACCAACTTTCATAGATCCATTTCAGTAATTTGAGGTCGGAAGAAGTTGTTTATCATCTCACAGTAACGACCTCTTGCCGATGACTGTATTGCTAGCCATATTCTCGAAGAAGAACAGTCCAATCATTCCGCCAGCTCAAAATGCACACCAAACAGTTGCTCGTGGTAGATGCATGGTCCGTTGAAGATCACTTTAGTATTCTCAGCTCCACAAATAAGGCAATTCTGTTTGTTAACATGCCGTTAAGTTCGATTTAAGTCAGCCTTTTCATTTGAGACTGAATCGCGGCAACATAATGTGACTTTTTTTTTTTTTTTTTTAAGGAAAGTATATACATGTAACTTAAACTAATCAATTGTTTAAAATAGTGAAAATAAAACTAGCTAGTGAACTCCTGATTAAATAAAATGTCACAGAGTCACGATTCATAACTAATAAAAACATAGTTTAATACAAATTGGAAAAATGTAACATTAAAACTAAAAATATATAAATATATAATTAACAAATTTAAAAAATAAAAAAATAACAAATTTTTAAGCAACATAGTCATGGTTTGAATATTTGACACATATTATACCACTTTTCTTATAAATAAAAGAATTAAAATAAAATAAGTATAATATTCTATTTATAATAGTGTTCTAAACAAAACCTCAATGTCATCTTTTGAAAATAACCATTCTTTCAACAACTTTATTAACAGACTAGGAGTGCCCGCGGTTACAATATAGGTTGGTAGCTGTGTATAAAACTTAGGTGCAGTGTAAGAAAAGAAATTCTTGAAATGCTCTTTAAAAGGTTGCGGTATACTAATTCTATTTCTATTTCGAAACAAATATGGCTCACTATATATATTCATTAAACGATTCCCGCTTTTTAAATAAAATATTTTTAAAACTTTAAATACGTATAGATACCGCAGTGGTAATATTTTATATTTTAAAAACGATGGGAAAGATGGTGTAGTTCTTGGCAAATGATTTAAAATTCTAATCACACTTTTTTGTAAAGTCAATAATGGTTTGACGTTTGACAAATAAATTCCACCCCAACATGTTAACCCGTACTGTAAGTGAGAATCAATTAAAGCGTAATAGAGGCATTTCAAAAATTCGGAGCTGCAGATATTACGCAAATGAAAAAAAGATCTTAAAGCACGTCGGAGTTTTTGTTTTAAACTAATCACGTGATTTTTAAAGTTAAGCTGTGAATCAAGATTTAAACCTAACAATTTGAACGAACTAACTGTTTCAATGGGAACGCAAAGAGTACTATAATTAGAGTCATTGCACGCCAATGAGTGATAGGTCACTGAGCCATAATTAATGACAGGACTACTCAGATTGAAGTACATAATTTTAGACTTGCAGCTAAGGACCATGAAATGAAAGTAGAACCATTTTTTTAGTAATTTTAGGTCACACTTAACGTCATATTTCAACGAATCCACATTCACATTTGAATACTGCAGCGCAACGTCATCGGCAAAGGCGACAATATTACCACGCAAATCCAGATCAAAAATAGAATTACAATAAATCAAAAAAAGAAGTGGTCCCAACACAGATCCTTGAGGAACCCCAACATTAACCATTACTTCATTGCTTCGGACATGATTAATACATACACTTTGAACTCGATTACATAAATAGGATTTAAATAGAGAAAGTGCCACACCCCTTATACCAATATGCGATAATTTTTCCAGTAACACTTGATGATTAACGGTATCAAATGCTTTAGTAACGTCTATAAAAAGAGCGGATACCTTAAGGTTATTATTCAAATTGTTATGAACAGGCATTAAAAATGAAAGAAAAGCCAGTTCTGTTGATGAATTTTTAATAAAACCGAATTGATGTTTATCTAGAAAATTGGTTTTATCTAGAAAACTCAATAATCTGGATTTAATAGTTTTTTCAAAAATCTTAGAGAAAGTGTTCAGTAAGGTGATTGGACGATAATTGTTTGGGTCAGCCCGTGAACCATTCTTAAAAAGTGTTTTCACGATACCGACTTTTAACTTATCAGGAAACACCCCTTTAGTAAAGCATAAATTAAAAACAAACGCTAAGACAGGTGCAATACTAAAGATCACTTTTTTAACCACTATATTGGAAATTCCATCAGTACCACACGATTTAGTATTTTTGAGTTCACAGACGGCTGAAACAATTTCCAAATCACTAACTGGGGAAAAAATAGATTGGAGCTATTGAACCGAGTCAAAACCATATTATTTCGGACAGTATTTTCAACAGTCATATTTTCTTGTGTTTTATTTAGAAGGATGCTTGGTATATTAATAAAATGATTATTTAGCACATTAGCAATTTCATTAAGATCCGAAATGAAATTATTTTCACCAATTTCTAAAGAAGTAATAGTATCCGAAACGGGAACGTTGTTCAATACACTATTTACAACTTTCCATTTTGATTTCATATCTGAAGCTGAAGACATCTTATTTTTAAAAAATGTTTCTTTAGTTTTCGGTATCAAGGTTTTAATTCTAGAATTTAGCGCATCCACTTTTTTCTTTAAGCAACTGTTATTACAATCATTGATTAGCTTCTTAGATAACCTGTTCCGAAGATTAATCATATTTAATAAAGCGTCGGATATCCAAGGTTTAAGTTTCCAGTTTCTACGTTTAATTTTAAGCATCGATTTATGTTTATTTAGATTGGAAATGAATATGTTGACAAAATTTGAATATGCTGTATTTGGATCATCCGAATTCCAAACTGTGCACCAATCATATGTACTTAAGGATATTGCTAACTCTGTGAAATTTATTCTCGTTTGACTTGATTTTTTATATTTTCGATTATTCTTCAGTTGGTTGGTATTTTTCAAATTAAAGATAATTGTATATGATCAGATATAAACAATTGTACAATGCTAAGCTCAATAGTAAACCGTTGATGATCGGTTTCTACAAAAACATGATCAATACAAGTATTAGAACATGGTCGGGTTACATTATTGACAAGAGATTCCAAACCAAATGAGGCACATAATAATAAATAATTATCTTTTAACTGAGAATCTTTCATTAGATCAAAATTTATATCACCAAGCAATATTTTATGTTTTGAAGTATCAGAGTTTAAGAAGTCATTCAATTCTCTCAAAAATTCTTCAAATCCATAGGAATGCAACCTATAAATCAACACGAAGCAATATTTAATTTTACCTAGACTAATGACAATTTTCAACACATCAGCGGATGAAAACGTTACCAAAAATACCTGACAATCCAACGAGGACCTAACAAATGCCGCCACACCACCAGATCTATATTGATCATTACAATTAGCATAGAGCATAAAGCCATCCAAATTATAATCTTAAATTTCCGAACTAGAAATCCATATTTCAGTCAAAAATATGACATCAAAATCCAAATTAAGAGCACCAATATTACTCAAGAATATGTCAAAATTTTTCCGTAAGCTTCGAATATTCTGTAAGATAAAATTAAAGTTACTAATGGTATTATTCATCGAATTCATTAAAAATTCCTTTGAAAAAATATGAATTAATGCAGCAAATATTAGATAAATATATAAATGAATGTTCCATTAACAAAAAGAAATTTAACAAAATATACAAAAATAAAATTTGAATTTGGTAAACGTGCTTAATATAATTATAATTAAAAGGATTTATCGTGTATTGAAAAACAATCTTTATGCTACGCGACATGCCAATAAAAAACAACAAAATAAAACCGTAAAACATGATCAGTTTCATTGGCAATAAAAGTAAATAATCCGTTACCACAGAGTAACAAACATACTTGTAAAAAATAATAAAAAATAGTTTTAATCATACATGAACTTAATACGAATATTTAATAAAATGAAATTGTTAAGTGACGAAAAATACTCGTAAAGCATACTAAGCAAAATTAATTGGCAAACGATCTTAATACTATTTATACTAGCTGTGTTCCAATGGAGAAAGCAAACTACTCACAAGTACTTGTAACTACTCGCAGCTGCCATAAAGCAAAATATACATAAGAGGACTCATGTAGAGCCTCCGAGGTTAATCTATTTTACTATTGGCAATCTGTATAAGCCTAACAAGAACAATGAACTATAAAAAAAACTATGCCGATATGTTTATAAGATACGTATATATGGATTAAATATAGAAAAAAATTAAATTTGTGTATATAAATATATTAAAACTATAAAATAAGATTAACCTCGGAAAAATTGGCTTATAAAATTTGCACTACTTGATTTCTCTTATATATTTATTGCTCGATGCAGCTACCCATGCTCAAATGGTGGTGTAGATGTTGAAAGTAGTTACGCATAAATTTGACGGTAGGTATATTAGTTTCAAAAAATCTAACAGATGGCTTTGTGATGGTTTGATTATGTTGAAATGTCAGATTTATTACAATTTTTTGTTTGTTTATATTCGATTGATTGACAATAAGGGATTTTTGCGGAAAATTACTTATCAAATTGCAATAAAATTTGTAAAATTACAATTAGCTACTAATTATAATTATTAAATTGATCCAATTATAAATATCCTAATATATATATTTAAAATTATTAAACTGATGGAATGGATTCGACTATTAAAGCGGTGGATTTTTATAATAAATATATAAAAATTAATTTTATTTACGTTTTCACTATTAGAACCTCAATACTCCTCTTTCCTGCCACGTACGCACAGATTAAGGCTTTGCCTTCATGGTATGTCCAATTTTTGACATTATGTATTACCAAATTGTCTGAAAATATTCAAATAAATTTGATTTTGTACAACAAAATATGTTGCTGTCATAATTTTGCCCGTTCCTTTGGTTATCTACTCACAAGTACTTGTGAGTAGCAAATTGTTTCCATTGGAACACAGCTACTAATATTTACATTGGAATTGGCAAACGATCTTAATATTAAAGATCTGGCAATAATAGTTATTAACATTATGTGACAGTCAGAAATTGACAGTCTGAAAGTTGACAAAAATAAACATGAATGTAAACAAAAAACAAATTTTAGTGACACAGAATTATATGATAGTTTAATGAAAATATTATAGTTTAGTTTTAGAAAAAAGACAAACTTATCTGCATACGATTTTATGTAAATCCATTTAGCTACGATGTTGTAGTAGAAAAGTTGATTGTTCTCCATATAATAAGCGTTAAAAAAAGTTGAAAGAGTTGAGAAAATTAGTTCGGTGTAGATGAGAAAATTAGTTCGGTGCATCACAAAAATAGTTTTACGTGATATGAATGAAATACTCCTTATTGTTGTTGAGTTTTCACGTATCACATCGAAAAAGCGAGTTCAAAAATCCTGTCATTGAATGATTGTATACGGTATATTTTCTTGTCGTCATCCGATTTCTTCATTAGGATTACGTTGTCCTTGACCCATAAATATTTAAACTTGTATTCCAATTTTAGGTTTTTGGCTGCACCGTACAATCTTGATTGCAGTGGAGTTAGATGATGCATAACGAAAATTTTTTGTACTGGATGATTTGTAGGCAGCGAAACGTCTAATTGCGAGGTGCGAATAGTTTTTTTAATGCGATATTTGTTAAGAACTGCTAGTTTCGACTGGACATTTTCAAATTTGACAATAATTAGCGACTTTTGAGCATTTGTATTGTGTTTATTTACTAATTTTACCGAGCGAATTGACGTGATAGCATTATCAGGTACCGCAACATCAAGACACTTGAAAACACTATGAACTAGGCTTTTTGTATAAGTAGCATCCTCAGACACATGAATTCCGGTAATAACAAGCTCATCCATAATTTTATCTTGCTCGTTTAAATCGATTCTAGCTTCTAATTTGTTGATCCGCACTTCATTCTCAGAGCATATACTACTCAGTGATTTCAAATTCTCTTTAAGTGTTGCATTTTCAGCAAGCAACAACTTATTTTGGTTTTTCAACTCATCTAACAAATTAGACAAAAAATCTTGAGATTTTTCAACATTTTTAATAATTGATTTAAGGTCCATTAAAGTGCTTATTATGTCCGGCAAACTAATGTTGTCTGGATTACCAGGCGGATCTTGTTCATTATCACAGATAATAAGTGAGGATCGGCTAACTTTTAGGCATGGCTCACACTTCCAAACAGCAGTACCTTCTTTCAAGCGGTCCATTAACTCGTCGGAGATTTTTACACACGCGACGTGAAAGATACTTTTACATGAACCGCTGCATTTTACCCCAGGATTATTTCGACTTCCGATATTGTTATTACACTTAATACACTTTTGTGGCATTTTCAGTTAAGTACACAACTCTGATTTACAGAAAAACTCTCAAGTTCACAGCCAAACGTAAAAGGCGGGAAAAGCTTATGAGTCACTTTCACATAAAATTTTAATGATAATAAATTAAATTATAATGTAGTTTATTACGTTGACGAATAAAAAATTAACAAGTTTAACTGATTATACTGTGGTTATACTGGATAGACTTATTTTTTATTAAATATTGTTCTATTATAAATTATGAATATTTTAACATATTTTCCATATTTAAAGACCTATATACAATTTGACGTTTGGAGTTAGAATGACTCTTCTGATACCCGCTCAGTGCCTTGTCGTATATCTTCTAGTCGGTTCGGTCTCTTATAATATTAATATTAGAGTAAATTAAGCACAATATCAGAGACTAAAAATCTGTAATAAAAAAAATAATAATTTAAGCAAACCATCAAATTAATTTGTAAGAGAAAATTCAAAGCTTTATTCAAAGAGAATAAAATATTTCTATACTGAAATCCTAATAAAATTAGTATCAGATCAATTTGACCTAAATTCCTTGTTCTCTATCAAATACATTTCATTTCCAATTTAGAATGAACCTACAAAAAATAACAAATTCCTTAAAAAATATTACTTACCTTCCGTGACGTCTGTCATGAAAACGTGAAAAGAAAGTTAAGAAAAATAATTCATGTATTCTATAAATAATAGCAGGAATAATCATGAAAAAGTAAACTAAGAAAACCGACTTCTTAAAAATGTATGAGAATCCCACGGAAATAAAAAATAAAAACTTGAAGATTCATGATTTTTCTTGCTATATTAACAGTTTTTGTACGTACTTGCTTGTGTTGTATATTGCACCAGAAACTAAAATCAAAGTGGATTGAACAAAACTAATGTAACGGATGTGTATACGAGTATGTATTCTACATCTACGATATAACCAACAGATGTATTTACGAGATTTTCCCAAAACATACATGAAGAACTTCTTAGTTGTTTTTACTGTTGTAGTCCCTATTCATGTCGTCTTATTCGTATATGACGTATACTTACATACATAAAAACAAAAATGGGAAGCACAAAAATAAATAAATAATGTGATAGAAAATAATAAAAGGCAAGTAAGACTAAACATTTCCTTCCTTTTTATAGAATAAAAATTGGAAAATATATTTTCTTTCCAAATAAAATAATTTTTTTACCAGGAAGAACAACCTTTAAATTAAAATTTGAAAAAAATTAGGATGTACAAAGTCAATCTTAAAATGAAATAGATACCAAAATGATTCAGTTCGTTATGTATTCCTGTAAGGAAAAGATACGATACACTATGAGTGCTTCCGAAATGTATTAACCTTATTTCATTCCTTATTAAATTATTAATTTTTGGTGCCATCAACAAATTCATAAATCGATAAATGCGAAAAAATTGAAGCAATGTACAAAAATACAAATAAAAGTTCCATAATTTTTGAAATGTACCGTCGCTAAATCCGTATTTCGGATGCACCCTACATTTTATTTAATGAATTGTTTATTTATAAACTGTTTTGATAAACCAATGCCAGTTTTGAACTCCCACCCGACTATTGGGTATAATCAGACAAAAACATGGTTTCACAAACACGGATCTCACAGATGAGTTAATTTCCACACTATAGATGAATATGTGTTTTATTAAACTACCTAGCGCAATTTTATGATGGAATTGGATTATATTCGCCCGACTTACTAGTTGGCTACAATGATTTTTTTTTAAATTTCGTTACTAGGCGTTAAAACAGATTCAGAAGGAGTATGCAAAAATTTCACTATGTTCGGTAGACTGTTGTAGGACTGTTTGAACAGATCGCATACATATCGCAGTTTCTGACTGACAACCAGTGCTTTCGAAAGTACTGCCATATAAAGCCTGCATTAAGAAAAATAAATTAAGTTGCTGGATCTATGTTATCCTTCAAAAGAAAACTGAATAAACAATTTGGATAAGTCTAATTTTTATAAAATATTTAATTTTTTTATTTTTTTTTTATTGTATTTTTAATTCTTTTTTGAATTATGTTGCTTGTTATCATATGTACTCGATTTCTTTCAATAAAAAATAAAAGGTGCAAAAAAATATCGGAATTTTTATCACACCTTCGTATATCGCAAGTGGTTCGAACAAAGAGTTGCACTTAATTCCAAATAGTAAAAGTTGACTCGAATCACTACTGGGAAAGAGGATGGGTATCTCTTCCAAGCGCGACGGCCAGTTACAGGCCTTTTTCTGCATTAAATCTTATCAATTTAATAAAAGAAGAAAAGAAAGATGAAGACCTAAGTAGTTATAATTAGCTCTGGTTTTAAAAAATCACCTTGTCAGAGATTCATGGTAGGAGCATAAATATTTAGGTTTCCAAGAACGGAAGATGAGTGAGTTTTTCCAGGAATACATTTGCAATGAGCCTTGACCTAAGTAATTTTCGTCTATTAGCCAGGGTCAAGATCTTATAACTATGATAGTGTATGGAAGAAAGCTAGCAACGTTTACGTGGAAGTGAAGATGATATTCGTAGTGAAGCAACATACTAATCCCAAACAGTTCATTTATTATAAACAGTAATACTTGTTTATGAATACTTTAAATTCTATCAATGTGAGATTGATAAGTATGATATAGCTAAAGTGCATGACGAATAATTTACACTGATCCTGATAAACGGATATCCTGATAAACCAAACATAGAATCTCGCCTCTACTTTTGCATTTACTCTTTAGATTTCGATGCATTTGATGTTATAGTCATTAATTGGTGGTGTTTTTTTCTCTGGTGGAAGGACATAATGTTAAATATTTCTATATTGAGTTGTAATTGGTTGACTTTGGAATCTTGCGAGTTTGCAATACTTCTGAAGATTTATAAAACCTCAGCAAATAAAAATGCAGATGAGGTTAAAATGACATTTAATATTCCATTGACAAATATGAGAAATATCCTCGACCCACATGCGACCCTTGAGGAACACCAGCGGATACTTTTTTTGTATTTGGTGCTTGTTCTCCAATTTTAATTTATTGTCATTTATTCGGCAGGTTTGAGAAAGTCCAATTAACAAACTCCGCATAAAAGCCAAAAGAGTTCAACCTGGCCAATGTTTTGCTATGACTGATGGAGCTAAATGCTTTACTAAAGTCCGTATAAATTGTGTCCACCTGTTAATTTATTTCGATGGCTTTAAAAACACACTACTTTACTCAACTAAATTTATCATTCTGAATTTACCAGGCATAAACCCAACAATGTAGTGGCTATTTCTTTGTAGCATGAAATGTCACTTCTTTTCCTGATTTGAAAATTGTTGTAATTATCGAGGTCTTCTATCTGCATGGGGCATAATCATGAACCTAATGCAGCACCAGCACTTGTAGCACAATCCAATGAAAATGGTACTGGAATTTTTTACACATTAATTACAAATTTTTTACACAGTTAGATTTTTTTTTACAGGTCCCGTTATCCTGCAATTCATGTGTGGGCTGGCGTTAGACACAGCTACACCACACTTTTCGTATTGTTTGTTAATATTTATTGTATCGTAGTGGGGGTGGTACTGGAACTTTTTACAAATTTATTACAACATATCGACATAGTTCAACCCCCCAAAAACTACCCCTAAGGGGTGCAACTCTTCAAAACCCATATTTTTGGTTAAACCATGCTTTTGGCATTTCAGTTAATATTTCTTATATCGTACTGGAAGCGGTATTGTAATTTTTTACAAATTCACTACAACATATTGGCATAGCTCCACCCCTTCCCCCTATAACTTTTAAAAACCTTATGAATTTATTACAACATCCAACACCCACAAAAACCGATAATAATGGATCGAACTTCCCTCCTCTGCAAGAAATAGGTACCAATGAACTTATTACAACAGCTCACACTCACACAAATCGATCAAAAATTATTGAACTTCATTCCTATGGAAGAAATAGGAACCCAAGAATTTATTACAACAGCCCAAACCCACAAAAATCGATCATAAAGCATAGAATTTCCTTCATATGCAAGAAATAGGAAGGAAGTTCGTTACATTTGATCGAGTCTTGTGGGTGCGGGCTGTTGTAATAAATTCTTGGGTTAGTATTTCTTGCATAGGAATGAATTTCGATACATTTTAATCGATATTTGTGGGTGTGGGCTGTAGTAATAAGTTCATGGCTATCTATTTCTTCCATATGAAGGAAGTTCTATGCTTTATGGTCGAATTTTGTGGGTGTGGGCTGTTGTAATAAATGCATGGGTATGTATTTCTTTCATAGGAAGGAAGTTCAATACATTTTGATCGATTTTTGTCGGTGTGAGCTGTTGTAATAAGTTCATTGGTACCTACTTCTTGTACAGGAGGAAAGTTCGATCCATTATAATCAATTTTTGTGGGTGTGGGCTGTTGTAAATAAATAAATTTAGGGATTCCTATTTCTTGCATAGGAATGTAATTCAATGCAAAATGGTCGATTTTTGTGAACCCACCTTCGGCTGTTGTAATAAATTCATAGGTACCTATTTGATGTATAAGAAGTTGGCCCGAACTTTCCATCTCGAAAAGGCCTTTTTCCATAAAGTTTGTGTCTTTGCTAAACCACATAAAAATAATTCCATCCCGAAAATTATATTGTTAAATTAAAGAAAAAAACTAAATACTTAGCCCGAATAAATTGTAAAATTATATTACTGTTTGCAGAAAAAAAGCTTCACAATCTATTAATAAATTACATCTACTTTCTTGATCAACCCGAAAACTATTTTCTATACATTCTTCAGATGAAAATATGTTCAATACCAAATTTCCTTGTGTCGAACACAGAGATGACCCCCTCCCTTGGCATATGGAGTTAGGTGTGCCAATGTGTATAGAACTTATATTCAGGCGCCCATTTGAAAATCACGAGGATTGATGGTGAATGTTGAACATCCCGAAACCCACCACTTTCTACACATTTTTCAGTTGAAAATATGTTCATTACCAAATTTCCTGGTGCCGAACACAGAGATGAGCCCCTCGTTTGGCTTATGGAGTTAGGTGTGCCAATGTGCATAGAACTTATTTTCAGGCGCCCATATGAAAATCACGAAGATTGATGGTAAATATTTATCATCCCGAAAACCACACTCTATACATTTTCAGTTGAAAATATGCTCATTACCCAATTTCCTAGAGGCGAACACAGAGATGACCCCCTCCCTTGGCATATGGAGTTAGGTGTGCCAATGTGCATAGAACTTATATTCAGGTGCCCATTTGAAAATCACGAGGATTGATGGTGACTATTGCTCATCCCGAAACCCACCACTTTCTATACATTCTTCAGTTGAAAAAATACCCCCTTAGGGGTAGTTTTTTGGGGGTTGAACTATGTCAATATGTTGTAATTAGTTTGTAAAAAATTCCAGTACCATTTTCATTGGGTTGTTATTCAACTGCTGGTGCAGCATTAGGGTCATGGCATAATCCTCGTGATTGTTTATAACGCTAGAATTCCATCATCGCCGCAATCGTCCCCAATTTCACTTATTGCAATCATTAAACCACCAAGACTGATGATTGGCTGAAATTATTGCTGAGGAATTGCAATTTAGGCTTAGTTGATGTTTATAGTCTTGGATATCTTCAGGTTTGTAGACTGATTGAAAAAAATGAACAAGTATATTTGCATGACCTTCCCATAACCTTTGAATTAGCGTTTGGTACAATAATTCTTCCAAAAATATTTTCGATCCAACTTAATTATGTCTTGGATATTTTTGATGCTTCCACATTTTTAAGAAATTGGTTAATTATCGAATTCGGAATTGGTCAATTGCTTCATCAAAGGCTGAATTATTTTTTTTTGCAAAGCTTTGCAATTCAAATTTTTTAAATTCACTAGGCGATCATCATACCAAGGTGGGTTATTGTTTAAATGCCTTTTTGTTATCCGTTTTTGTTTTCAGTTCTGTCAAACCCGCAAAAGATGATGTAAAATTTATCAATATTTGCGTGGATATTATTAGATGTTTTTTCTTCTTCCTAGTGATGCTTTCAATATTCGTTTGCAATTATATTTCTGAAGTTAAAGGTCACAGTGTGTTTTGTGTGCTAGTTACTATAGTGTGTCCGGACAAGTCGTGCAGTGGTTAAAGCTTCGACACTTGGACCGGGAGGTACCGGCTTCGAATCCCATCAAAGGCTAGATGCAAATCGATTACGATCGGCGATGTTAATAAAATACAACTAAGACCCTCCGATGGAGTTCAGAATTCAGCGCCGATCCACCGTTCAAGTAAATGTACAGTTTGACATGGAGCTTGCAATGTGCAGGTGGTATTCTGTAGTTGTGTGAGTAGGTGAACGTGATAATTATGTGGCGTGAATGAGTTGTATCACAATGGGCCACAATTGGCCTAAGTGTGCGATAGCAACCACTGAAACCTAACCTACCATAGTGTGTTAGATTTTGGATGTTCGAATAGAATATCTAATTGTTTATGGTACACATCATTTAAGGCAAATGATACTAGTGATTGAGATACATTAAAACTATTTATTTCATTAGTGAAAATTAAATGCGAAATTCTCCCTCTTTCGCCTGAAACCTGGTAGAAAGGGAAATATTCAAATTCTTCAAAGCGATTCAAAACAAAATTTTGTCGCCCTATAAAATCAACAATAAACTTGTGCCCTTTTATATATAGAACACAGATTTATTTCAGCTGATGCATCTGAGTATTATTATTATTTTAGGTATATACACTGTTATTATTTTAGGTATACACTATTATTCTAGGTATACATATCTGAATATTGAATATTATTCTAGGTATACACTGTGTGATAAAACACAATTATCTCCATCTAGAGATAGAATGATACACAAGAGTTTCGCGTGGTTAAAAACTTCTCCAATTCTGCATCACAACATTTTGCATATACAGTTCACTTCCAAAATGAGGAGGAATGTAAGATAGGTGAATGTAAGTACATATTATTCCCACGCAAATTTTTACACATAATTGCTCAAATAAAACTAGAGTTAGTTGAAATTCAGCATTGAAAGTGATGGATGAATGGCTAATAGAACTGGTCGTCAGAATTTCTTTGTGCTGATTGCGGCTGAGCGATCACATCTATGTATTACATAATCATTTGGGAAAAACATTTATTCACGTTTTGAAAACTGCTCAATTTACAGTTTTCTAATTTGTTGCAGCTTCATGTCATTTTGAGCTTCATGTTTTTAGTTTGAGATGGCGTACAAAAACTGCGTGTGAAAATTGTAAAATTTTGTAAAATTTAAACTCTTTCACCAGGATAACTTTAGGCCATGCACTATGTGAACTTTATGAACTAGAAACTTTTGAAATTGGGCGTCTGTAGGTTCATTGTGTACTCTACTGATAAACATAAATCTTCAAGGTTTGACTACAATTTTTAGTTTTAATGTTGCATATTTCCCATCTTGAAATACTTCCCGAGCTAACGTGTGCTAATGTTGTTCTAACTTTGTTTGGTATTTTTTACAAGTGTTGAGGTCCAAAGACCATTCGTACTATAGGCCGAATCTTTACCTTTAGACGGCGTATCATACAACAGAACAACGAAAGCTTGAATTTATAAAAAAACAATGCTGGGGTTTTTGGTAGTGTGATCGAGTAAATTTGAAGGTTTATAACTCGACTAACTGGCCACTTTTGGAAATTGTCTTTGTAGCTATGAGCTACTTGTAAGCCACCTTTGCTACAAGCAAAAATTCTAGTTTCTGGCCGTTGTAATGTTTGAATAAAAAAGATCGATACATCATAGACGAGCATATACATTTCTTTTACACTGTAAACCTAGTTCAACAAAATCCACGCTTATAATGTGAAAGCAACTAAAAGTGTTCATTTGGATGATTCACCCTTCATCGTTGTCAAGAACAACTAAAATAAAATATTTCACTGCGTGCACACTCACTCTCAAAATAACAGCAACGATAAAATAATAAGATTCAAAACTCAAAAGCATCATCATATTATCAGTAAACGATATGTCTCAATTTCATATCCGAACAATTATTTTAATGTAAATAATGAATATTGAATATATAATGTACTTGTCTTCGTTCATAGATGTCACATATATGCGATAAACAACATATGTACTTCGAATACTCAAAGCTTTTAATTCAATTTACATATTTTATTTCCGATTTTTTTGTATATAAGTATTTGTTTTTAACAAAAATCTATTTATTTATCTTTTAAATTATGATAAGAATGATAAATTATAAAATAAAATCTTAATACTCGTACATACAATTTTTTTTTCTTCGTCTGCTTATGGTATTTTTACTTATGTATGTACCTAAAATATACAATTTTTGTTGCTATTTTTCATTTCGTTTTCCAAAAATAAACAAAACAAAAAAAATTAAACATGTTGATAAGAATGATAAGAGGAAAGCTTTTATATTTTCATTTACAATAAAACAAAAATATAAAAAATGCAATAAATTTCATATTAAATTATAGATTTATGTATTTATTTAGAAAATTAAATATTTATCAAAACAAACAAATGAAAAATGGATGTAGGTCTTTAGAAATGAGTACGTAGGGGTTGAGTGCTTTATTCTACTAATGGAATGTTGAAAATTTTAATAAAATTGTTCACATGAATTTTAATAAAAGATACAGCGAATAAAAAATTGTTGGAAAAATTGCACTCACGTCGGAATATATGGGATCCAACTCCCTTTCAATGGACAAAATGTAATATAACCAATTTATTTTACTGACAACCTCATAGCGAATTGTGATTAATAATAAATTATATTTCATTCAATTTACACGGGGCGACAAGTGATTTACAGGTTTGATTTAACAACATTTAATTTTAAGTCCGTTCTGAACTTTATATGAATAGTGCACTAATTTCCATGCAGAATTATTTTTTCGCACATACTAAGATATAAAAGATACCTTAAGAATAAAAATAAAACCGAGAAGAATATGTTCATTACTCAAACAAACCTTCTGCGTCAATAGAAGATTTTTATATTTCAAAACCTTAATGCGACTTAAAAACCATAATTGATCGAGCTTTTTTTTGAAAAAAAATCACTGACTTGGAATTAGCTTCCCCTGTATTGGTATTAGTCAGTAGTTTGAGAGGTTAGTTTTATCATACTTATATTTTAGTTAGGTAGTTGTTTACTCGCCGCCCCGGTGGCAAGGTGGTCAGCATACTTGCTCTAGCGACCGGAGGTCCCGGGTTCGACTCCCGGAGGTGACAAGGAAAAAAATGTCACGGCTGGTTTAGGATCAATGAATTAATCACTCATTATCCGAAATGAAAAAGTGATTATGAAAATATTATTATGGGTTATAGTACCACCAAAGAGAATAGAGTTTTATAAAGAGTACCGAAACAAAAGAAAAAATTTCATCATTCATAGGTTATGCAATTCCAATTGGTTATACAGTAACATCAGTTTATTTATTTTATATTGGTTATTTACGGACTTACACATCTTTGCGATTATTTTTTATGCATTGAATATGGAGGTGAAGAATACCGAAACAAAAGAAAAAATTTCATCAAAAAGTATATGGGTTATGCCAATACCAATACAATAACAGGCCATTTCTTGTTAAAATCTTGTTGGTATATGTAAATCCAAAAAGAAATGAGAATTTCATACAAAACGAAAAAAAAATTACATGGCTACAAAAAACTATTTCATTATTTGTAATAAATAATTTGTATCGTTCAAGTTAAATTGAATAATACATTGCAAGAAATAAGTAATGATATTTTGTTATTGAATTATTTAAAACAAAAATTGTTTTGAGTAAATTTTTCATTCAGTAATATTTCAATTAAACTAGCAACTTATTTTTACACCGTAACAACAAATAAAATAAAAACAAAAATACACGAGAATTTTTACTGCCGCTCTTATATGCTTTTTTACTTTTTTAGTAAACCAAAATATGTTGAACTGGTGTACGTCTTTGCGGATGACAACAAAATATTTTGTTTTTATTTTTGTTCAAATAAAACTTGATTTTGAAGTAATGTGGTGTAATAAACCACAATACATTTTTATCAATCAATACTAATGATAAGCTCAAATGCGTAATTTAGTTGGTTGTACTGGTTGTACATAATAACTAAACAAAAAAAATCCAATTTGATCGACAATTGGATTTTTTTTTGTGGGCTTGTGTAAAATTTACAGTAGAGAATTAAAATTACGATACCGATTTTGAAACTTGAGATATATCACACATAATAATTTTGTGTATTATGTATACTGTGGTAAAATCTTTCTATGTTTTACACTACATAGCAGGTTACAAAAATAATATACAAAACACAAACGAATATAAATAAAATTTTATACCCTTTAATCTAAAATTCATTACACAAATAAAATGAATGAAAATAAGTTCATTATTTTCTTCGGTACTGTATGTCGTGAAACAAAACCAAAACAAATAATTCCAATTGTTTGGATTTACCTATACAAGCTCATGAAATTTTTTATATAGAAAAATGGCCTATTATGTAGTGGTATTGGTTATGCAATTCAAATGGGTTATACACTAACCCCAGTTTATTTATTTTATATTTGTATTTACGGGTTCTGATATACTTACGCATCTTGGCGATTATTTTTTATGTTTCTCTGTTCTCTCTAATTTTTTATATAGTATTCGGCTACAATATGACAACAACTATGAATTTTTTAACAGATTTCTCATTTGTGAATAATTAGCTGCATATTTTTCAATTACATTAATCACGTATTGGCATCCAAAATAATAAATTTTCAATTATTAATCAATTTAATAAAAGGACAATATTTTTTTCGTGTCGCCGTTTCTAGAAATGGTAAAATTGCAAAATTGTGATTTATCTGTTAAAATTACTAAATAAATATAATTGTATTATTTTTTCAATGTTGATTTGAGATGTTTTACATTGCATGTGATTAATTTAAGTGAAAAATCAGAAAAATCTCGATTTAACGGACTGATTGGGGAGTCCGATTAATTCGAATGTCCGTTAAATCCGAATGTTTTTAAATTTAATCGACTATAGATTTTACACTTGTTCTGGAATATGGGCACCTAGGACAGAACTCGCTTATCTCTTAACAGAATAAGAAGGGATTTTGTTTGTTAGATGGAAATGAGATTCATAAACAGTTCTTGGAAAAAGCTCTGGAATATGGCCATTCGTGACGGAATTCGATCAACCGCTAACCGATTGTGATGGGATTTTGTATGTTGGATGGAAATAGGATTCTTAAATGATTTTTGGAAGAAGTTCTGGAATTAGGCCATCTGGAACGGAACTCGATCAATTTTAATTCGATGATGACGGGATTAGGTATGTTGGATGAAAATGGCATTCTTAAACGATTTTTGAAGAAGTTCTTGAATATGGTCAACTGGGGCGGAACTCGTTCAATTCTTAACCAATTATGATTTGATTATGTATGTTGAAATGAGATTCTTAAATATTTTTGGAAGATGTTCTAGAATATGGCCACCTGGGGCAGAACTCGTTTAATTGTTAACCGATTATGATGGGATTGGGTATGCTGGATGGAAATGGGATTCTTAAATGATTTTTGGAAGAAGTTCACTAATATGGCCATCTGGGGCGAACTTCGTTTAATTCTTAACCGACTATGATGGGATTGGGTATGTTGGATTGAAATAAGATTCTTAAACGATTTTTGGAAGAAGTTCTGGAATATGGCCACCTGGGACGGAACTCGTTCAATTGTTAACCGATTATGATGGGATTGGGTATGCTGGATGGAAATGGGATTCGTAAACGATTTTTGGAAGAAGTTCACTAATATGGCCATCTGGGGCGAACTTCGTTTAATTCTTAACCGACTATGATAGGATTGGGTATGTTGGATTGAAATAAGATTTTTAAATGATTTTTGGAAGTAGTTCTAGAATATGGTCACCTGGGACGGAACTTGTTCAATTTTTAACCGATTATGATGGGATTGGGTATGCTGGATGGAAATGGGATTCTTAAATGATTTTAAGAAGAAGTTCTGGAATATGGTCATCTGGAGCATAACTCGTTCAATTCTTAATCGAGTATGATGGAATTGGGTGTGCTGGATGGAAATGGGATTTTTAAATGATTTTCGGAAGAAGTTCTGGAATGTGATTACCTGGGACAGAACTCGTTCAATTATTAACCGATTATGATGGGATTAGGTATGTCGAATGGATAAGGTAGGAACCCTTAAATGATTTGTTTAAGAAATTCTATAATATCTCCACGAAACGGTAACTTAAACTAGGGCGGAACTCGATAATAAGCAGGCGTGTTTCTTGAAGCAAGCGGATTGCAATGCTTACATGTTTCTGGTAAAGTTGAATCACTTAACAACTATCACGAGTACGTAACCCACTCATGGGATTAGTTGGTTGAGTGGCAGGTCAACTACTTACTCGCACAAAAAATTACATTATGAACTCTACACAAAAGGCTCGGATAAATTTATATTATTCTTATCAACAACGACGGGAACATGAAATATGATGTCTTCTAAGATCATCAGAACTTTTAGAACTAAACGAAAATTTACACTCTTGAGGTACTTGCAATACAAGAGCGCATAATCCATATGACCATATTCCAGAAAGTTTTCCAATAATTACTTGATAATCACAATTCATCCACAATGCCTAATTTCTAGCCCTGGTAGCCATATTCCAGAACTTCTTCCAAAAATAATTAAAAAATCCCACGTCCATCCAACATACGCAATCCCAATACCCAAGTAACATTTGGTAGAGCTACTAGTAGCGGTGTTGCTTTACTACAGCTTTAGAATAGCAAGCGGGTAGCTGTTTTCTCTATATCAGTAGCAATGGATGCTTTAGGCTTTAGTAGAAAAATTGTTTGCTCTATAAATTATGTTTTAGTCACTCTAAGCTTTAATATTTTATAGAGCTTATTGTTCTATTTTGTAGCTTTATAAGCTAATTTAGAGCTTAGAAAATTACAGTAATGGAGCATGTCAAATTTTAGAGCTATTAATTTTTAATTAGCATTAATATAGTAACATCAGCTCTACTACAGCTCACTTAAAGCCATGAGCTTTATACTAATCAGCTCGTAAGTAATATAAATTGTAGTTTATTTAAAGCACATTTAAGAAAACAATAAAATATTTTTTCATGTCATTTCATGGTTTTGATAGATCAGGACTATAGAAAATAGGTGCGACGAAGTAACAAAGCATTATTCTATTTTAATTGTTTATTTATTTGAATTGTAAAAACGTGCAAAATGTATAGTTCCCTAGACGTTGAAAGTACTTCTTTACTTGGCACACTAATTTTGGAGTTTTTCTTGTGCGCTTCAACCGTAGGAACTGGAGCGGTTGTCATGCGAACAAATCGAAATTGGGTTGAGGCGAACGAGTGAAGTTAGGATTCTCAAACCTTTACACGTCGTACCAGATGGAATGTCACAATCACTTTCGTACACATCGTCCTCGGTTGTCATATATGTTGAAAGTAATTCTTCCTCAATTTGTTCCGCCATACTGTATGATTTGATTTTGCTTCTCTTTACTACACATGGTCTAGCCATCCAATTTGTTTTATCTGGCTGTTCGTACGGATTTTTAATAATTTTATTTCTTTTAATTATGCTCCAATTTATTGGTGGATATCAGAACACACCATTGTGTTCTAACGCTTCCGGAAGAATTGTAAACGTATATCCCTTGATTGACGTCTCTTGAATTATTTTATATGACATTTTAGTTATTTATACTATCATATAAATATAATTTTTGTGAACTCTGGAATATATATGAATATATACAAAATTATTATTATTATTTATTTTAATTATAATCTAAAATACTTACGCTTGTGTGTATGGTTCGACTATAAATGACAGATCAATACCTCTATTAAAAAAAAAAAAAAAAAACTTTTTGCTTTAATAAAACGTTTGATGCAACCCAACAGAGCTTCTAGCTCTATATATAAATCACACAAGCATTTATAGAGCACCAAGTTTAAAAGAAGAGAGAAAAAGAGCTAACCTGCTCTATGGAGTCTTATTATCGTAGAAAATTAATTTTCAATAAAGTTAATAGCTCCACAAGAGCCTGACGTGAATATGACAACTTTATATCGTTATAATTGGTAATCAGTTCTAATTTTTGACAACTATATAGCAGTCGCCATGATCTATAGGAAAAAATATAAATATGTATATACTAATGCCGCATTAAGAAAATTGGGCGATTACGGTGTTTAGTCATTCTGTTTTTTTAGATAATTCATATCATTATGTCAATATCTATATTTTTTAAAGATTTGAAATAGATTTTGTAAAATACTGTAAATTCACGTAAAATCTAACCTAAAATTTTTACAGATTTTTTATTTTTATTTTATTTTTTTAAGTAATTAAAAAGTATTGTCTAGGCGCAATAAAATTATCTCCACTAACTTATAAACATTCACCATAAAAAATAAACGGCACTTAGAAATACGTTTAAAAATTATAGGCACATAATCTGTAATAATATAATTATTTATGTTATCCATCATTATTTTAACAAAAAATTAAATATGAAAAATTAAAAAAAAAATTGAAAATTTTGCATTGAATTGTCATTAACTATATATATTATATTTTATTTTATTATAAAATTAAATGATTCTATTATCAATCTTTTCTAAAGGCATGAGCTGTAATAAATATCAATCACAAGAGCTACAAGCTCGATAGTAATAACTTGATACGAGACCCTGATTTCTTAATTATAGAACTAATAGCTCTACGTAAGCTATTATTTAAATTCATTAGGAGGAAAAATATTGCTCTAAAATGCGCCAAACTAGCTCGATATAACTTCTAAATAAGCTTCAAGAACGCTGCTAGAGCAATATTTAAAGTTAACTGCTCTATTATACAGCTCTATAAGCGCTTCTAGAGTATATATGGAGCCCAAATTGTTACTTGGGTATAATCGGTTAATAATTGAACGAGTTCTGTCCCAGGTAATCACATTCCAGAACTTCTCCCAAAAATTGTTTAAGAATCTAATTTCAATCCAACATACCCAATCCCGTCATAATCGGTTAAGAATTGAACGAGTTTCACCCCAGATGACCATATTCCAGCACTTCTTCCAAAAATCGTTTAAGAATATTATTTCAATCCAGCATACCCAATCCCATCATAATCGGTTAACAATTAAACGAGTTCCGTCCCAGGTGGCCATATTCCAGAACTTCTTCCAAAAATCGTTTAAGAATCTTATTTCAATCCAACATACTCAATCCCATCATGGTCGGTTAAGAATTAAACGAAGTTCGCCCCAGATGGCCATATTAGTGAACTTCTTCCAAAAATCATTTATGAATCCCATTTCCATCCAGCATACCCAATCCCATCATAATCGGTTAAGAATTGAACGAGTTCCGCCCCAGTTGACCATATTCAAGAACTTCTTCCAAAAATCGTTTAAGAATTCCATTTTCATCCAACATACCTAATCCCGTCATCATCGAATAAAAATTGATCGAGTTCCGTTCCAGATGGCCTAATTCCAGAACTTCTTCCAAAAATCATTTAAGAATCCTATTTCCATCCAACATACAAAATCCCATCACAATCGGTTAGTGGTTGATCGAATTCCGTCACGAATGGCCATATTCCAGAGCTTCTTCCAAGAACTGTTTATGAATCTCATTTCCATCTAACAAACAAAATCCCTTCTTATTCTGTTAAGAGATAAGCGAGTTCTGTCCTAGGTGCCCATATTCCAGAACAAGTGTAAAATCTATAGTCGATTAAATTTAAAAACATTCGGATTTAACGGACATTCGAATTAATCGGACTCCCCAATCAGTCCGTTAAATCGAGATTTTTCTGATTTTTCACTTAAATTAATCACATGCAATGTAAAACATCTCAAATCAACATTGAAAAAACAAACAATTATATTTATTTAGTAATTTTAACAGATAAATCACAATTTTGCAATTTTACCATTTCTAGAAACGGCAACACGAAAAAAATATTGTCCTTTTATTAAATTGATTAATAATTGAAAATTTATTATTTTGGATGCCAATACGTGATTAATGTAATTGAAAAATATGCAGCTAATTATTCACAAATGAGAAATCTGTTAAAAAATTCATAGTTGTTGTCATATTGTGGCAATATCGTTACATAAAAATCGTTTCATAATCCAAAAATTCTCCTTACATTCCAAAAATCTAATCAAATTGAAGTTTTGTCGTTTAGAATAATCGTTACTTATTTTAATCTATGTTGATCGAACATTTATAATTATATTTGTTCCTAATTTATAATCGTTTCCCAATTATTTGTAACCGAGAATCATTCAATATTTCTTAAACTACATGAAATCTATTAAGTTACATACGTACATATTTATAATAATCGAGCTAACCAATTTATATCTTGAGAACAAAAATATGTATCTATATAATATGCGTGTATTCATAACGGGATAACTGTTTATACAATACGAAAAATAAATGAATTGAAAACCAAAAAAGAAAACTACGCAAAATATATATAAATAAAAAAACTCGTGTACAACGAGTTTGTGCAATGTAGCCGAATACTATATAAAAAATGAGAGAGAACAGAGAAACATAAAAAATAATCGCCAAGATGTGTAAGTATATCATAACCCGTAAATACAAATATAAAATAAATAAACTGGTGTTAGTGTATAACCCATTTGAATTGCATAACCCATATACTTTTTGATGAAATTTTTTCTTTTGTTTCGGTATTCTTCACCTCCATATTCTTTCATACCAGGGAGAGAGAGAGAGAAAGAGAGAGTTGTTTACTCTTCTAGGCTCGCTTATAAAAAAAACTTTTTGACCTGGGGCCGTATTCTTGAAATCGGTGGAATTTCCCAAATCGGAGTGCAATTTGCTTTGAAATTCTATATATTTATTCGAATTTTTCGCCGACTACTTTAACCATTGTTTTTAAATTTTTTTATTTTTCTAAATTAAGAAACAAAATTTTCCCGCCTACTAAAGAAAAATTCCGACATTGTAAATCTTGGACCACTGTAGAGATGAAGTTTAAGGAAACTTTGATGTGTTTTAAATTTTATAAAGACTGGCTTATATATGTCCATCCTGACGCTCATTAGTAAGAAAATAACAATATACTTGAATTCCATCTTTTAATCCAAATTCTTCAATTTAGATTGAATTAGAATTTGAATCATTATATCTCGGCAGAGACCGATGTGAAGCTAGCACGAAAAGTTAGCACGTATTTTTTAAAAATGTACATATGGTAATACATTTACCAAATATCAAAACCAATTTTTTTTCCATTGAATAGTACTAAAAAAATGTACAAAACAAAATAATCAATTATTATAATAATAAATGTAAAAACATGCACAAATTTAAGTCAACGTTCTCATTTAATAATAATTTCGTTTATTCATCATTCGTCCAATAATAAGTTTTTTTTATTTTTAAATAAATTAGAAGACTCAATAATAAATTTATCTAAAACATAATGGAGGTTTGAGTATTAGCTAGAGTTAGCACGAAAATTTAATAAAAAAATTAATTGAGATAAATTGATTCGTGCTGAGCTTTTCCAAAAATTTGTCGGACATGAAATTGATTTTATATTAAAGAAGGGCCAATTACGAAATTATTCAGAAAGTTTCAGAATTTTCTTATGATTTGTTTATGAGCAATATCGATTAGTGCTGTGCATTTTCGAAAATTTCCGATTTATATGAAATTGATTGCGTAAAACCGATAAGAAAATTCTGAAACTTACTGAATAATTTCTTAATTGGCCCTTCTTTAATATAAAATCAATTTCATGTCCGACAAATTTTTTGAAAGGCTCAGCATGAACCCATTAGTACTCAACCAATTTCATATAAACGGGAAATTTTCGAAAATGCACAGCACGAATCGATATTGCTCATAAACAAATCATAAGAAAATTCTGAAACCTACTGAATAATTTCGTAATTGGCCCTTCTTTAATATAAAATCAATTTCATGTCCGACAAATTTTTGGAAAGGCTCAGCATGAACCCTTAGTACTCAACCAATTTCATATAAACGGAAAATTTTCGAAAATGCACAGCACGAATCGATATTGCTCATAAACAAATCATAAGAAAATTCTGAAACTTTCTGAATAATTTCGTAATTGGCCCTTCTTTAATATTAAATCAATTTCATGTCCGACAAATTTTTGGAAAGGCTCAGCACGAATCGATATTACTCAATCAAATCATATAAATGGGAAATTTTCGAAAATGCACAGCACGAATCGATATAGCTCATAAACAAATCATAAGAAAATTCTGAAACTTACTGAATAATTTCGTAATTGGCCCTTCTTTAATATAAAATCAATTTCATGTCCGACACATTTTTGGAAAGGCCCAGCACGAATCGATTTATCTCAATTAATTTTTATATTAATTTTTCGTGCTAACTCTAGCTAATACTCAAACCGCTATATGTTTTATGAACATTTTATTATTGAATCTTCTGATTTATTTATTAACAAAAATTTAATTATTGGACTATGGATCAATAAACTTAACTATGATTCGTTTGAAAAATTAAGTTATATAGTAAAATTAAATATGTGCCTGTTTTTATATGTATTATTATAATAAATGCTTATTTTGTTTTGTACATTATTTTAGTACTATTCAATGGGGCAAAAAATGGGCTAGATATTCGATAAATGTTTTACCATATTATGTACATTTTTAAAAAATACGTGCTAACTTTTCGTGCTAGCTTCACATCAGTGTATAAATATATTTTTTCCCGTGTTTAATAATCTGTTTAAATAAAAAAAAACTCGTGCTAACTTTTTAAATAATATATGAGAAATTCATTTTTTTCGTGCTAACTTGTACTAAAATAACAGTATTCAAGACCCAAACCATTAGTGTTGCCGCAGTGTTTTACGTGCTAACTTTTCGGGCCAGCTTCACAGACATTCGGCAGAGAACATTGTTTGAGCAGAAGTGGATTGGTTTTGAAAAAAATCTACCAATTTTAAAAGTAAATATAAAAAACAAATTTACGGCACAAGAATTTGATTCTGTATCGAACAATAGCGGTAAGTACGGAGTTACTTAAAGAAAATTTAAAAAGGTCATAAATTATTTTAATTATTTCTATATCAAGTATTTATTAAACCAGAACCAAAAAAATAAATGGCCTTATAAGTTATACCACTTTAGAAACAAACGGTTCATATATGATTTTTTTTTATTTGTAATTTTAATTTCGCGTCTTGGTTTAAAATCGTATAATAATTTAGCGTCCAGATTACATATTATAATATACATACAGATACACATATACACCAGTTAACTATTAACATAATACATACTCAGCTTACTAATATGTTAAAAAAAATTATTCTTTTTAGAGTCTAAACCTGTTAGTATTTTGAAAGCATTTCATCATATTTTAAGGCCCACGAGCCGAGCAACCAGGAAAACTGATAAGAAAGTATGGATAATATCCATACACAACTCAATTGACTCGTTTTTTATGAAAGTGGGACAAATTAGCAATTTAAGAAGTGTTATCAATAAAAAAAACAACCTATTTTGACTATGGAATGAATGAACTTATACAACTATTTATGTTATTATTATTGTTAGAATATACCACCTGATGAGATATTTTATAAAAACTTTACTGCATTTAAAATACACTTTGCTTTCAATTTAAATTAATCGGTAGAACCGTATGTAGTGTGGTTATTCTTATAAAAACAGGTCTAATCCGATTTAACGAAACTCCGATTAGACGATACCCGATTTTGCCACATCCGATTGTACGAAAGAAAAGTATCCGATTTTACGAAAGCTAAAAAACTTGAAAATTTATTACGTGTCAAGTCACCGTGAGTTAATGGTGACAACTGATAAACAGCACATTCGGCACTGCATTCTAAACGAATTCTAACAAGGAAAAAATGCTTCTAAAGCACGGGAATAAATTTGTAGTGTTTTTGGTGCCAACGGTGTGCTTATGAAACGTGTAATTATTTGTACAAACGTTTTAGAAGTGGTTATTTCGACCAGCTGCGCTCTGGACAACCACGAAAGTTTGAAGATGAGGAATTACAAGCTCTACTGGATGGAGACTCAACGTAAACGCAACAAGAGCTTGTAGTTTAGCTAGGAGTCACCCAAACAGCTATTTCCAAGCGTTTGCACGGAATGAGAAAAATTCAAAAACTTGGAAGATGGGTCTCACATGTGTTGACCGAGCATAACCTAGGTCAACGTATGAACACGTGCCTTTCACTGCTTGCTATGCAATAAAAAAAGGACTTCTTGCAGAACATTGTGACTGGTGATGAAAAGAAATTTTTTACGTGAACCCAAAACGTAAAAAATCGTGAATAGATCCCGGGAAATCCAGTACGTCGATGCCGAAACAGAACATCCATTTAAAGCAGGGAGCTCCTGGAAACTGGTCAGACCGCAGATGGTGACTATGGAACGCTACGGCCGAAAATTGAACAAACTGAGCAAAGAACTTGGTCAAAAAAGGCCATTTACTGAGAAGGAAGGAAGGTACAGGAAGCTGGCAAATCATACTGCTGCATGACAACGCTCGACCTTATGTTGCTCGCGTGACTCAGAAAATTCTCTTGAACTTGGAATAGGAAGTTCTGCCACACGCGGCATATTCACCAGACTTGGCCCCATCCGACTACTATTTATTCCGAACAATGCAGCACGTCTTAGTGGATAAATAGTTTAAAGGCTCGATGGTATATGTAAATTCGTCGATGATTTTATCCCGTCGAAGGCTGCAAGTATCTTTCGCGATGGCATTCTTATGTTACCTGAGAGATAGCGCAAGATTATACAACGATGTACAATATTGCCAAGTTTAAATTCGTTATCTATTTTTTAATATAAAATAAATTTGCTGAAAAATCTGTAAAAATTAAGTCGTACGTCTAATATCATTTCTAACAACAACATTTGTAAGTGTGATTCTGGCTGATTGGGAGTAGGCACAATCATGAAATTTTATCTGAATATTCATTTCACTAGTTTAAGTGATTTCATTAATAAAATGAGATTTCCAGAAATCACCCATATTTTTTTTAAGAAATTGATCTTTTGAAATTAGGGTTCAATTGATCTTATCAGGTTATTTACATTTAGTGTAAACATTGTGACTAGAAAACTGACACTTTCTTACATAGTTGATCTACTTCAATAGACGTTGTACATTGCGCATATAAATAGGCAGACATAGCCGTTCTAGGAAAAATTCTAATCATTTTCTGGAGGAGAACTAAATTGGTTTTGACATGCACAGTTTTGCACAATTAAACTAAAGCTAAACATATGCTTTAATCATTAAACGGATCTATGCTATTTCTGGTGTGATAATCACGTCAGAAATCCCACAGTATCTCCCAAAGTACATTATGCATAAGTTTTCCCATTAGATGCACAAAATTGCCCAATCAAATACTACTCGACAAAATAAGAAAACCGGTGGATTTTCAAAATGGGATTTCTGACGTGACTCACACGTTTCTTAGATAATTCCTAGAAATTTAAGATTCAAAAACCATTTTTAAAAAATATCCGATTTCACGAATGTCCGATTTTACGAAAGCAAAATTTTATGTTCCTTTCGGTAAATCGGGTTAACACTGTATATTTTATTTGATTTCTGTAGCCATTCTGTAATCATTTCAATTCAGATTATTTTTAATTTTTAAGCCATAATATAAATTAATTATTTGCTAAATAATATTAATAAAATAAACAGAAATGAATAAGATAATACTTTTATTATTTATTTAACATACGAGTTATGTATTTTAAATCGACCTTAAATTAAGGGAACAGTAATTTTTTCATCAGCCATAAATGTATAGTGTATTAACATAAAAACATGTATAAGGGTGCGTTTTGCTAAGGAAAAATTTTCTTAAATGAAGGAATATATTCATTAAATTCATGTCCCGCTTAATTTCCGTTTTACATAAAACTAATGACAAATGTATAGTTTAAGCTTTAAACGTATGATTATTAGACATAAGTTTAAGATTCATTTTGATACAATAATTTTAATTTGCAATTCATTGCAATAATGACGAAAATACACAAGTTGGATATCAAGTCAAAAAAACATTGGTATTAATTACAAAATAATCAAAAATAGGCATTAATTTTTTCAGTGTAGTATGCAAATAGTTTATGGTTTTGTGTTATATGTCGTTGTATTTCCTTGTTTGTATTTCTGTTTATTTATTTCATTATTTTTATGTTTATATTTTTATTTATTTCAAAAAAACTAACCAACATTTTTTTATTACTATCGATCATTTTTTTTTTTCACTGATGTGACATCTTGGATTATTTACGTTCTGTTTTTTAGAATGTTCTTCGAAAACTGACATGTTGCAGCTAATGCAAAATTGTTTACAATTTATGTAATTTTAGTAAAATCCGTTATACATTTCACAATTGCAAAAAAAAAAAAATTAAAATTTAAAAAATATTTGTTTCAAGAAAAATTGCCCTACATGCAATCCGTTGCAACCCGCGTACCTTAGTCACACAAATTAAGATATTTTTTCTTCACTCACTTGAGGGTTAATAAAATTATCTTAAAAATTCAATAAAACATCATCAAATTAAATAAATTATATATACCATAGGTGATCTTTTTGATAAACGTCTCTTAAATGGAGTAAAAAGGGTCAATCAATTTGATAAAAATTTATGGAAATTTCATCATAATTTAATAAGAAAATTTGACAGAACGTTTATTAATTTTAACAAAATATTTCACATTTTGATGAAAATTTGTATACATTTGATTAACATACGTCATTTTTACTACATTTTCTTCAACGAAGTTTTGAAATCGAATAAACGAGAGGAAAAGTTTCCGAAATGAAACAACTGTGGTTTTTTCCAATAAATTTAACAAATTTTTATTTAATTTAATAAATTATTTTATTGCTTTGATAAAACTAATTAAAATTGATAAATTTAGTTTGTTGGCATACTGAATCAAAACTTTCATCAAATTTACATCATTTTTTTTTTTTGAGTGTATATGTAAGAAATACTTGATTCTGTAGAAATTTAAACTTAATATACTAATAACTATGCATTTTCTTTATATCCATGAAAGAATTTACATATTTTAACCACCTAAACCTCATGTCTCACATATATGTCGTGGAAGGAATCCAAAACTCATGTCACATTATGTGATATATAATGACAGATTTCCACAAACATAACTCATATACATATTATATACATGTATTAACAACGAGAGTTTTTTTTTCGAAAGTCAAGAAAACTTTTGATGGCCAAACATATTATAATAGCAGAGCCTCCTTAATATAAGAGCCGTAACATTCCGCCATTTTTTTCCATGAGCTTTCCATAGAGGGGAAGCTTTTTGTTATTTTTCATACCAATCAGTGTATTTGAAAATTTTTTTAGAAGCTTTTTTGTATATAAAACATTAATGTTTCGTTTCAATTTTTAATTTGAATGGTTAGTTCAATATTCAGGAAAAGCATATTTTAAAATTGAGTCATATTATGTCGAATTAACGCCGTGGCGAGCTGCAGCTATCGGGGGGTCACAGGTGGTGGATTGTGAACGGCCTATCGATAGGTAGGTTAGCGGTGCAGTAAATAAGCCGTCCCCAACCGCAGCTCTGCTGGAAGGAGAGTCTCAGAGAACGGGGGAGTGGTTAACCTCTGTTCACTAAATTCTGAGTGCCTATGATACCCAGTAGGGAAAGGCGAATTGATGGCGCCATAAAACCATCGACCACAACCACGGTGAACTGAGCGTCACGTCTCCCTGCGCTCTCGAGCCTCCAGGTAGTGAGTAGGGAACCCTATAAACGGTAATCCCCTGAATGAAATGGGTCCCATTTGTTTGGGATATCCATATAGATGGGTGAATGAGTGAGTGGATGTTGGGGGGGCGGGGGCGTGGAAGGCGGGGTACTCGGTGAGCCAATGGGCTGGATTAAGGTGTTATGCGACCCGTGCTGATGATCGACTAGACTGGGGGCCCATTTAACAAAGCCCAGTCGTGAACGGAGCCCTCTGGATACCTGGCGACCTCCAGTTGTATTTAGCCTTACCTGCGTATACGGATCTCTGCGCAGGTGGACGTATTTCTCCGATACTCGTGGGAATAAATGGAAGATTTAAAAAATAATAAAAATAAGGGGACCGGTACCCACCAAAAACCGGAAAGTACTATAGAGGGTAGTAACTCTAACCAGAAAGGTGGGGCTCCCTCAACTGAGGCAAGGGTAAGCAACACCATGACATCAAAGCCAGGTGGAAGCGGAACTGCCAAACAGAACAGTGGGGGACCGAGAGAGATCCCTCCATCAAAACGACGGTACAGAGAAAGACGGTCGGCATTTAGAGTTCTGGAGAAACTGGCTGCGACCCCTGAGGGGCAGCTTACAGTTGCGCAGAAGGAATCTGTAGCATGGGCTAAGAAAACTGTCGGCTGCGATAGCTAGGAGAGGGTCCTTGTGTCTAAAAGACAGAGGTCCCAGGATGAGCTTGAAGCAGAAGGCAGTAAGCGGGCCAAAGTGCAAGCAGACATGACGTCGGGTGCTCCTAAGGAGCAGAAACTGAAATTATTCAGTGAAATCCTGAAGGAGCACGTGCTGGTGCTAGCCGTCATTGACAAAGGTCAGGAAGATGGGACCATCACGTCGGAAAAGTGGAGGGTAGTGTATAATGCACTAAACTCCATTTTCTTGAGGATCCTTAGAGAAAATCCGGGATCCCCCCGTCCTGCAGAGATGCGGGATGGCACCAAGGGCGCGTTAAGCTAACTGCTTGCTCAGACCAGAGATCGGTCGATCTCTATAAAAGGGCAGTGACCGAGGTAGGCGAGGTGTGGCCGGGCGCGAGGCTGGAAGCAGTCAGCAGAGGGGAAATCCCGAGCAGGCCGCGAGCACGCGTCTGGTTACCAACCGAGCCTGATAAGCCAGAGGAGATCATTGAGATTATCCGGCCAGTAATCCCGATCTTCCAACGGAAGGATGGAGGATTGTGAAGCAGGAGGAGGCCAAGGGGGGCTTTAGATTGGCAATCATACTGATCAATAAGGAATCCTTGGTTTCCCTTGCTAGATCTAAGGGAGTGATCAACTTCGGTTTCGGGTCGATCACTCTTAAAGTTTATAGGAAAGACGAGGTCGATAAGGGCGCGGAAGACCAGCCTAGGGGCGACGTAGAACGGACCCGGCAGGAAAGTAGCCGTTCCGATATTTCGGACGAAGTAAAGTTGGTCATGGGAGGAAGCCTCCTCTCTCTGAAGTCCGATGGGGGCAACCCGTCGAACACACGACGAGAGGGGGTTGGCGACCAAACCAACGAGCCAAATGACACTATCCTGATGCAGGGAGTGCATGAAGTGGTGAGTAAGGTAGATTACAATGGTTAGCATTGTACAAATAAACCTGCACCACACGAAGGCTGCCTCGGCAGCTCTCGTGCTCAGACTGACTAAGTCAGATGAGGACTTGGTGTTAATCCAAGAATCTTGGATTAATAATAACAGGATCTGTGGCCTCGGAATGAAGGGGTATAAATTATTATACTCAAGCAACTCTGAAAAGATCAGATCGTGTATCTTAGCGAAAAATAATTTGAATATTTTTCTTCTTCCACAATTTAGTAGCGGGGACGTTACGGCGGTGAGCGCTGAGGTAGGCTGTGAAAAACTATGGCTAGCCTCAGCCTACATGGATCGCGAGAAGGAGGTTCCACCGGACAACCTGGGGGAACTGATCCGGGAAGCAGGTCAGAAAAAGGTAGGTGTGATACTTGGATGTGATGCAAACGCGCATCACACAATCTGGGGAAGCACAGACATTAATGAAAGGGGTGAGCTATTTTTTGATTACTTATTAAATACTAACCTTGTAGTTTGCAATATTGGGTGTGAACCAACATTCATTGTTAGAAATCGACAGGAGGTTCTAGATGTAACCTGTGCGTCAGAAACAATTTTTGATATGATCAGAGGGTGGAGAGTGGCGAAAGAGCACTCATTCTCTGATCACCAATATATTACATATAACCTCAACATCAAACCGGAAAGCCTTAAGGAATCCCAGAAGGACAAACTGGAACAAATATGGGGAGGTGTTGAAAGAACTATTGCCGCTGGAGGTTCCTGGACTTCCGGCGACAGTAGAGGAATTAGATGGCATGGTTGATATTGTCACAAAGGCATGCAATCTTTCATTTAATGCTGCGTGCCCCCTAATAAAGTCTAGGGGCAGGCAGAAACCGACATGGTGGACCACGGGGTTGGGAACCTATCGGAGAGCGTGTAGAACAGCCTTTAATAAGGCTAAGAACACCAGGGAAAATCGAGATTGGGATTCCTATAAGGAAGACCTGAGAAAATACAAAAAAGAGTTGAGGAGGGCACAAAGGGGGTCTTGGAGACTCTTCTGTTGTAGAATGGAGGAGGTCTCCGAGATTTCTCGCCTAAGGAAAATTCTATCTACTAACCCAACCAGTCCTAGTTACTTAATTAGGCCGGACGGGTTATGGACAGCTTCAAGTGCGGAATCATTGGACCTTCTCATTGAGACCCATTTTCCGGGAAGCATTGATGACTCGATGGAGCCTGGAGCTCATCGAGGAACACCTTTAACAGATGTGGATGGCATCGTGGACAGGAAACGAATCCTGTGGGCACTGAACGGTTTTAAGCCTTATAAATCGGCGGGCCCGGATCGGGTTATACCAGCAGAGATCCAAAGGAACTCTGCGGTCATCCTCCCCTGGCTGGAGGTTATCTTCAGGGGATGTCTGCAATTGGTCTATATTCCCAGGAAATGGACGGAGGTCAGAGTGGTTTTTATCCCGAAATCGGGAAAAAGCTCACAGGCTTATCCAAAGGACCTGAGGCCTATAACTCTATCATCCTTTCTGTTGAAAACCTTGGAAAGATTGATAGACGTACTTATTCGAACAAAAGTTGAGCCGAGGAATTGGGCAATGTCTCAGCATGATTGAGAAGTAAATTTACTCGCAAGAGTTCTGTATGGTTGCATTTCTCGACATTGAGGGTGCCTTTAATAATGTAAAACCGGAGGCGATCATGGAAGGATTGTCATTTTTGAAGGTGGATTATCCTATAAGTAGGTTGATAAATCAGATGCTGGTAAGCAGGATTATTATCTCGGAACTGGGAGAGTCCACCATTAGAAGGCGGGTGGTTAGAGGAACTCCGCAGGGAGGAGTGATGTCCCCCTTTCTTTGGAGTGCAGTGGTGAATGGATTACTGTTGGAACTGGATAAAGAGGGGATGGGGGTTGTAGCGTATGCAGATGATGTAGCGATAGCTGTCTCAGGCAAATATCTGGATACGATTAGGGATGTTATGCAGAATGCACTCCTGATCGTTACGAAATGGGCCGGCAAATGCGGATTAGGGATCAACCCGTCCAAGACAGAGCTGGTACTATTTACTAAGAAATATAAAATTCCGGTAGTTAGCCCTCCTACTGTGAACGGCATTAGACTGGCTTTTGCTGACAGAGCGAGATTTTTGGGCATAATCTTGGACAGTAAGCTCAGCTGGAAGCCTAACATTGTAGAAAGGGTGAATAAGGCTAATGTAGCCATTTACTCGTGTAGAAACGCAATAGGGAAGAAATGGGGTTTGAAACCAGAGCTGGTACACTGGCTCTATACCGCAGTGGTAAGGCCTGTGCTGATGTACGGGGTGGGCGTGTGGTGGCCAGCTCTGGAAAAGGAAACCTACATAAGGATGTTGGAGAAGGTGCAAAGAACGGCCTGTATGCTTATAAGCGGGGCGCTTAGGACAACACCTACACGCGCTTTAGAGGTTATGTTCCACCTTATTCCAATCGAATTTTTTGGTAAGCAGATGGCAGCCAATGTGGCTACAAGGCTCTCGGCTGTCTCTCAGTGGAAGTCTCTTCAGGTGGGACACTCGACGATAGTTAGATCACTAAGGGAAGAACTGGTGAATCTAGATTATATTAAACCAACGTTGTGCTTCGATATAGGTTTCCGGATCATCTGTCCTTCTAGGGAATCCTGGAGGAATGGATCAATACGGGAAAACGAGGCACTGACATTTTTCACGGACGGCTCTAAGCTAGACGGCAAAGTAGGAGCTGGAGTCTTCTGTGAGAAGCTCAATGTTAATATTTCTGTTCGTCTCCCTGACTACTGCAGCGTGTACCAGGCTGAAGTGGTGGCGATAGGGGAAGTCGTGACATGGTTGAAGCATAACGTGGTATCTGTTAGGGATATCGCGATTTATGTGGACAGTCAAGCGGCACTCAGGTCACTAGAGGCGGTTTCTCTGAAGTCACGGGTGGCGCTGGATTGCCGATCGTCTCTTAATGAGATGAGCGAGTATTTCAGTATCCAGATGATCTGGATCCCTGGTCACTCGGACGTCACGGGAAACTGCAGGGCAGACGAACTAGCTAGGTACGGTACGACTCTCCAGATGCAACCGGAAAGGGCAGGTCTGGGGAGGCCTATAGCAGCGCTCAAATTGATGCTCAGTAAAAAGGCAATCGCCTTAACAGATGAGAGGTGGACCAACACTCTCACGTGCAGGGTAGCAAAACAGGTTTGGCCAAAACTGGACCTGCGGCACTCCAAGGCACTTGTATCCCTGGGAAAACGAGATTTAGAATTGGTCGTAGGGATACTAACAGGACACTGCCTTTTTGGGGAACATGCGAGAAGGCTGGGTCTAGAGACGAATGACTTTTGTAGAAGTTGTATGGACGAAGAGGAGGAAGAGACGCTAGTTCACTTCCTATGCTCATGTCCGGCACTATCATACAAAAGACGTAAGTACTTGGGTGTGTACAACATGGACAGCCTTTCTGAACTCGCGGACTGTATGGTGCGAGATATTTTACGCTACATCAGTAGCTCTGGTTGGTTTCAGCGGGAGTAAGGGGAGATTGGATCCTGTGGTATCACAATGGGCCATTATTGGCCTAAGTGTGCGATAGCAGCCACTCTAACCTAACCTAACCTATGTCGAATTAACGCAAAAATATTTAAATTAGTCTACCACAATTTTTTTTTTTTTATTGTAGAAATAAGAATTTGTTTATATGTGTATGTAAGAAATTAATATAGAGTGTTCCATCAAAAATTTCAGCATTTCTTTCCCAAAACAAACGTTCGTTAAAAAATGCTTTTTGAGTAGCTATGTAATATGGGGTTTATTGTGCTCTGGATTCTATTACAACATTGTTGATGAACAAACTTCGAACACTCTTTTTTCGTTATTTGTTAAAAATTTGATATTTCATCGCAATAAATTTGCAGCCTACATTGTTTCATCCTGTAGTATAAACAAACTGGAGCTTCATAAAATAAAAACCTGATATTATAGAGCTTTTCGCAATAAAAAACCAATCAAAAGATGTCGCTAAGTATAAATTAAAGCTAAATATTAAAACCTAAACGTTTGTTAACTAAAATTTAACAATTTATTATGTATACTGCCTGGTTCAATAGATTATTGAAATCTCCTGGAACTGAAAATAACCGAAAACGAGCGAATTGAAAAAAGAAAAGAAAAAATTTGGAAAAAATGTGACATTTTTCTATTATTGTTTTTCAGCGCACAACAACTACGATGATAAATATTTTGCGATGAAAAGCTTTATTTATGCCAACCGTTTTATAAATAAAAATTATAATTGTTTTGAGCTTTATTAATTATGTTAAATTATTATATTAAAGATTTCGCGCTTAACTTACAATAATAATGGTTTAATTTCGTAAATAGTTATTTAATGATTTTACAATTTTCTGTAATTTCAAGTAAATTTATTACAGAGACATCTGTAAACGGATTTTCAAATTACAGAAAGCTCGGTTTTGCAATCGAATAAAATTGAAGTTTTTTACGTTTTGTTCTGTTTAAAATAATAATAGATTTTGATGTAAAAATTTTATTATATGAATAATATTATTGTTTCTACATGATGATTCATAAAATTTCGTTTTTTTTCGTGTCTTTCCCCTTTATCTATAAAATGTATTTAATTATTTTATTTTATAGGTAAATAATAAAAGGAGAGGAAAATATAAAGAGGAAAGAAACGAAGTAACTACTGGATTCAAATTACCGTAGTATGGATATGCACGTGAGTAACATTGGATTCAAGGTGCCTTTTGGTAGTGTGTACATTATTTGTAAATTTGTGTTTCCGACCCCGATAGGTGTATGACGCGTCGATTCCACAGTGAAACAATTTTTTTCAGTAAAAAATACTGAGAAACCGAAAAGAGGAGAGTATACATATTAAAATTACGTTCGAGTGATAAAGCAAACAAATGTTGCCACAAAAAGTATTGAGTTTCATACTTTTTATGGCAACATTTTCACCAATAAATTTTACTGAATTTTTTTTTTGTTTCTTTCTAACAAGTAAAGGATTTATATGTTTATCCCGTATTAATTTTACTGAAAAAAATTGTTTCACTGTGGAATTCTCGCTTGAATGTTTTCTACAATGATCTGTTGTACGTAATTTGATGTTGTATTCTTGTGTGCGTGTTTTATTCCGTTTGTATGTACTTGAAAACGTTTTGTGAACGATCTACCAGTTTGTCCAATATACCATTTGGGGCAATCGTTGCATGTTAATTTGTAAAAACCACAGACTTGGATGCTATTTTGTTGCATGAGCAGTTTTTGTTATAATTTGTGTTTATGACAATAAATGCCACAAAATAATTTCATTAATATTCTTGTGGCATTTTTGGGGTATTTACAAACTATTTTGAAGGTACTTAAACTGAAAATAGATCTTATTTCCAGGTCAGAGCCTCTGCGCAAACATTTTTATAAATTTCTCAGTACTCTGCATATCCAAATAAGACAGATTAAAATAAGGAAAATTTAATGTTCTTAATACACAATATGACTACATTTCAATCAGTACTTTTATATTGAGTCAGTACTTTTGAAATGACACAGCAACAATTGTCCCAGCATTTTAGATAGAATTATTAAGAATTAACTTGTTACATGTAACAAATAAAATTGAACCTTTACGTAATTAAATTAATAATAAGAAAAAAAATTCAATCAGCAAAATATTGTCACTAAGCTCTTATGCCTTCTTTATTTGATTACTTTATAGAAAAATAAAATAAATAAAATCAACTTGACTAACTTCTAAATAACCTAAATTATCTCATTCACCCCAAAAAAAAAAAATTCTTCAAATTTGATATATCGAACCATCTTGATTGAATTTACTCTTCTCAATACAATACAATTCAATAGATTAGTTCCGATAGACGAGCATGTTTGTACTGTATAACAAACTTTTTTTAAAGATATCTGTACTTGGAATACATATAAAGAGAAAGATCAATAAATTAAGATTACAAATCAAACAATAGAGAAAGAAAACTAATCAATTACGTTTTTAGTTTGATTAAATTTTCATCAAACATTTTGGCTTAAAGGAATTTTGTTTTGCTTTTATCACAAACAAAAATAAAAGATTTTTTTTTATCTATTTGATATGGGAACTCTCCTCTCGTTTATAATGCGGCTAGTGGTAACTGTTGAATACCAAATTATTTATTTTATTTTTGACTTAGCGCTATGGTTGACGAAAATATTACATTGAATCTTAATGTAATTAGTCATAATCAGCCACAAAAGTCAATCGAAATGAATAAATATTGGTGTTTCATAGCAAATATAGTCATAGTGATAGTTGTTATCGAGTGGCAAACCCAACATAAGAATTTATTCGAGTGGCATTATGGAAAATTTTAACAAACTCCTCTTTTGTGTTATTGAAATTTATGTAACTACGAGTTCTTTCATTCGGAGTCGGGAATAAATGACAGATGATAAGAAAATAGTTGCAATTGCAATTTTGTTTGTGGTTTTCTATTAATATTTAAATACATTTTAAATAAAATAAATTGTATAAAATATAAAAATAAAAATATAAGTAAATTGTCTATAAACTGGGTAAGATCTAAAATCGGAACAATTATTGGTACATTCGGCCGTAATTGATAAAAACATTCCGTGGTGGCTGGACCATTTCCGCATCCACGCATGATTTGTAGAAAATTAAATTCAAAGAACTTTTCAAGTATCATACTTTAACGTACGACTTATAATAAAAAAGTTATGGCGGGATGTTTGCCAATGCATTCGATTCATCTTAAATTTAAAACCCCTAGAAGTTATATGGTCAATTAATTGGACTTTCCTCACATGATATCAACATGAAATTTCGAGAAAACCTAGGTAATTTTGTTTTGCAACGGTCAGATCCTGCAGTTCCTCAGGAACACCGCGCATAGCATTGCAGAATATTTTCTTCTTTTAGGAAAATACCTTGCAATGCGTTCCACAAACGAATTGCAAGCGACACGTTGATCACAGCAATTCGTTTGAAACAATATTTTCAAAATAAATAATTATTATTATAGTTTTGGATATTCCCCATTTTTAATTTTGCTGCACTTATACCACAGAATTTAATTTTAAAAAAATTATTTATTTACAAAAAAATTAGAAAATAATTACGAGCCGGTTAAACGAGTACTTATGGAGCGTTACGCTATATCCGAGGAGCGTAAATTGGAGACTATCCTCAGCAAAGTGAAGATTGGGGACCAGCGTCCTTCCGATTTCCTGCATCAAATTCAATCGCTGGCAGACCGAGAATTTTCGCCCAAAATCATTGAACAGCTATGGATCAGGCAATTACCTGATTTCATACAAGCAGCACCAGTTCCACAGCAAGATAAGCAAAAGGAAGCTCTTGCTTGCATAGCAGATAAATTACACGAATTAGTTTGCAGTAAACAAAACCGTGCAAATGCATTACAGCAAACTTCATTTCAGCAACCAACAGACAAACATTGTTCCCATAACAAAAATTTGGAACAGACTCTTAGTAAAGTACTCGACAGGCTGGACGAACTGGAACATAATACATAATTTCATAGCACGCAAAATACACACAGCAAGTCTCCTAGGAGAAAAACATTTTTTTCCAAAGCACTAACTACTACCAGCAGTAAGCAGCAACAACGCAACAAGCAAATACATCATACTGACAACCACAAAACTGGTGTTGGTATCACAACAGGTTTGGCCCTAGAGCAAGGAAATGCTCTAAACCATGTGGATTCAACGCTCCACAAGACGGAATTGCACATTCTAATTTCCCAAACTACTAAATCTTAAGGTCTCAGCGGCGACCTTAAGAAAAGCAGCACCAAGCTGCGTTATTCATCCGCGTTCCAGTCAACAAGCTAGAATTTTTGATTGACACTGGCACGGATGTTAGTGTCATTCCACACACAAAACACTTCTGCTACAATACAAATCAGAGTTCCGATTTAGTATTGTCAGCAGCAAACGTGTAACGTCCATCCTTGCGTTGTTCGCTCCATGAGAAAAGGTTGAACTTCTGGGTTATTTGTGTAACTGCGATGGTACTAACACACACAATTTTAACGACGGGTTTTTTTTATTGATAATTAGATTTCTACACGAACACAAAAAAAAACAAAAAAAAGAGATAAAAAGGGAACGATGAAGCCGGTGAGGGGGTTAGTTTTTTTTTTGGTTTTCGGTAAGCACCGGCTACAATAAAAAAAAAAAAGAAAAAAAAGAAAAAAATTAAAAAAATAACTAGAATTAATCAAATATAACACGATTTAATCGTGTAAACTTAAAAGTTATAAACATTTTGATGTTGTAAAGAGTCGTGGCATCTCGATCTTAGTGCAAGGAACAGTAAAAACATTTTTTTTTTTGGTATCTCATCCTGAAACTATAAGTTTGTGGTGAATAAAGTTTTGTTTAAGTGGCGTTCATTTTGATTCCGAACAATGGGAAAAAAAATTATAAGTGAATAATTGTTTAAATAGTTGAAATTTTGTTTTTCTCAAAATTATAAAGTTAAGTTTAAATAAATTAAGTAACCACGAAGAATCGCGAATTTGACCGAAAACCTAAACCGTATCATTCTACAATTCTATCGAAATTGGATAACGGGTTGATAATTGTTATAAAGGTTATTACGTAAACTATTGAATAATATTTATAACCATAGATAACTAAATAATATCCCTAATAATAATAATAAAACTTAAGAAAACATATAATAGTTATAAAAATAAATAATAAATAATATTTCTAAGAACAATAAAACGTCATATATAGTTTAAAAGTTATAACCATAATTAAATCAATAATATCACAAAAAAAAAAAAAAAAATATAATAAACGGTGACAAAACGAACGTATAAAAATCAAACCGTTTAGTGCATCGAGCGCGATTATAAAAACTGTTTTAGTGCTCCGGACGCTATAAGAGATATAAATCATCCTGTGTAGTGCATCGATCGCAAGAATTATAATAGTGCAGTGCTACGGAAACCCTTACAGCGTATCAGGCTCTCTAGTTTTGGGACTCAGTGAGCCTTTCGGGATAGTTTAAGGGTATGGCGGTAACTCCTGAGGCGGCATTGTACCACTATACTTCAAATAAACCCGCATAATTAAATAATATGAACCTGGCAGACGCGCGCAACGCGGGACTTCAGCAACTGTATTAAGGTCAAAGTTATTTTTTTTTTAATTATATTTTTATATTAAATGTTTAAATTTAGGTGTTGGGTATAATTAAATTCCAATTCTGCCATTTCTATTTTATTATATAATATCTTTTTCTATATTAATATTAAGTGAGATAGAACGACGTCACTAGGGTAATAGGTAGATTTGTAAGTTTATTGTAGTATACTTTTCCATATTTAATTTATATTTTTTTTTCCTTTTAATGAATTTTAATAAACTTCGGGTGTTTAAAATATTAATTTGGCCTTGAGTTTTCCTCAATTTCGTGTAATATGTACGGTTCAATTTTGGTTATTTCGCTTTGTTGCATTTAAGTGTTTTCAGGATGAGATAGACGATTATAAAAGAGGATGAGTTAAGTAGATCCCGGTTCATAGGCGATGAAGTGAGTGTACCCTTTCCCCTTTCTATTCCTATCCGTTCCCTCATTTCTAGCCCTTTCCTCTTCTCCCCCTCCTACCTAAACCCTATCCTAATAGTTTTCTTTTATTTTTCGCGGTCTAACAAGGTCTATTCCCACTTTAGAAAACCCCACGCCTTCCCTGAGCTCTAGTCGGCTAAATATGACCGCTCTAAAGTCCCGGAATAGACAAAAATTTCTGTTAACGCAAACATACGTTTCGTTACAAACGGTACTACTATCAACACGTACGGTACCAAACTACTCGACGTAGACAGACATCGGTCTATGTCGATCATTCAAGCATTCATTTCTGCTAGCAAGTGTTCATCGGCCCATAATTGGCGCGGATTTCATTACGAAATTTGGCATTCTAATGGATCAACGCAATCGCAGGCTTATCGATCCATCCACTAATCTTATGATTCACGCCATAACAGTATATACGTGGACACACCTACTCCACTTAATTTTGTAATCAGCAACGGTTACGGAGCTCTCTTAAAGAAGTATCCTTCTTTAACATCTCCACCGAATTACAATTTACCGGTAAGACATTACATCGTTCATCACATTGTGACGGACGGACACTTGCCTTTTTCTCGACCTCGTCGACTCGACTCAATTCGGCATAAATCAGCTTTCCTAGAACTCCAACACATGGTGGATCTAGGAATCTGCAAGCCCTCTTCTTCTCCTGTATCATGACCGCTACACATGGTAAAGAAGAAGAACAACGACAATGTGGGGCTGGGGACTATAGACGGCTCAACGCGATCACAATTCCTGACCGCTACCCCATTCCCCACATTCAAAACTTTTCCATGCAACTGCATGGATGCAAAATTTTCCCCAAAATCGATCTCGTTAGAGCATATCATCTCATTCCAATTGCTCCCGACGACATTTACAAAACAGCAATTACTACTCCATTTGCATTTGGTTTATTCGAATTCACTCGAATGCCGTTTGGACTTCGCAACGCTGCACAAACATTCCAGCGGTTTATCAACGAGATAGTAAAAGATCTCGACTTCGTCTTTGTGTACATAGACGATATTCTCGTCGCGTCACAAGACGAAAAACAGCACTTTGACCATTTGGAACAACTCTTTCAAAAGTTTTCAAATTTTGGCGTCAATTTTAACATCGCAAAATGTGTTTTCGGAACCAGAAGTCTGGACTTCCTCAGTCACAAGATTACCGCTAATGGCATTCTGCCGTCTCAAAAACGTATCAATGCCATTAGCGATTTCCCAGCACCGCAAACTATCAAGCAAATTCAACAATTTATTGGCATGTTTAACTACTATCACCGATTTATTCCAAAGCTAGCGGGGACTTTTGCCCCAATCCACACGCATTTGGCAGAGCTCCTTAAAAAACACCTCAACACTGTTCTTGGACTGAAGAATGTCAAGCGGCATTCCTGCAGCTCAAGAATAAGTTACAGGACATAACACTACTAGTACATCCGTTTGCTAATGCAAAATATAGCATTACTACGGATGCGTCTGGTACAGCAACAGGTGCGGTGCGGTCTTGCAGCAACTTAACGACAAGACCTGGGAACCTCTTGAGTTTTTCTTCAAGAAACTCACAGATGCGGGAAGGAAACATTCTGCATTCGATCGTGAGTTACTTGCAGTTTATCATGCAATCAAGCATTTCCGTTACTTTGTAGAAGGTCGTGAATTTACCATTTACACCGACCACAAACCACTTACTAGAGCCTTCTCCTCTAAAACGGAACGTAATCCAAGGCAAACACGCCACTTAGATTACAATGCACAGTTCACAACTAACATACAGACATTCATGGCAAAGATAACGTCGTCGCTGATACCTTATCTAGGACAAGTGATGACGAACTTGCCTCGGCTGAAAAGCCTTACACAATCGTTACTATCGCGGAGCAACAAGCTAGTGATACAGAACTTACAGACATACTTTCAAGTTCTTCCACTCGTCGCGTCGTACATCTAAGTGAAAATTGGAAGGATTGCCACTTAACGTTTTAACAGTTTACTGTAAAACATCATCTACATCATCTACGACTTCAATCGTCCGTACATTCCGGAAACATTACGTCGAACCATCTTCGACACTCTCCACAATGTTTCACATCCAAGTGTTGGAGCTACACGCAAGCTCGTCTCAGCAAAATATTTTTGGCCCAAGATGAATCAACATGTTACCCTTTGGGCAGTCTTGTTTATCTTGCCAAAAATCAAAAATTCATCGTCACACCAAATCGCCTCACGAGAATTTCAAAGTTCCGTCAAGTCGATTTGAGCATATCCATCTAGATATCGTGGGGCCCTCCCACCTAATGGATACACAAATTTACTCACTAGATCGTTTTACACGGTGGCCTGAAGCTTACTGTATAAAAGACATCTCCGCATCAACCATCGCAAAAACGTTCGTCGATAACTACATATCTAGATTCGGCGTTCCCAGTACAATCTCTACTGACCAAGGCACTCAATTCGAATCCAAACTTTTTTCTGAGCTTATGCAACTTTTAGGCTCACACAGGATTCGAACTACTGCCTATCATTTGCAAGCAAACGGTATGGTTGAGCGCTTTCACCGCCAACTTAAAGCTGCTCTTAAAGCAAGAGAAAATACCGTTAACTGGAGTTCGGAGGTACCAATAGTTCTATTGGGAATCCGAACAACAGTCAAAGATGACCTCGAATGCTCACCAGCAGAACTGGTGTACGGTCAAACACTCAAACTTCCTGGGGAATTTTTTGTGGAACATCCACTTACACCCCAAATTACCACTAACGCAGTGGTAAAGCAATTAAGGTCCACTATGAACAATCTCATACCAACGGACACTCGCAAAACAAAAACAAAACGACATTTTTGTAACCAAATCACTGCAAACTTGTGATTTCGTTTTCGTTCGTACTGACAATGTCCGAACAGATTTCGCTACACCATACGAAGGTCCATTCAAAGTGGTACGAAGACTTCGTAAATACTTTGTAATTCAAATCAAAGATAAACTCTTTAATATCTCAATTGACAGACTTAAACCAGTCTGCGTGATAATGTATACACCTGATCATTCGTCAGGAATCAAGAAAATCGTTCGATTTGCCAACAACAGTCCACACATTCGAATGATTACTTCTCAGCAAGCATAATTTTTACGAGGAGTAGATCAAGCAAATCGAAATGGAGCTAGATGCTACGGTTCTAGAATCGGAACTAGAATCTGCTCCATCAACGTCGAAGCAAGGAAAAAGGGTTCAATCAAAATCGGTGGCAACTCAAACAACACTGACGACGCTACCATCTAATAACTCGAAAGCAACACGTCTTTTGGAGTTACGAATTCTCAGGTTGGAAAGACGCATGAGCACTCTCCAATCCACAAAAAATTCGAATCAAACAAGCAATTCAATCATGACAAACAATTCAAACAAAACAAGCATTTGTTGGTTCCACACGAGATTTTGGTTTGGAGCCCAAAAATGTACAATTCCGTGTGAATTCACCACAGATAAAAAAATGATTAATTCGGTATGCAAACTATCTTACAATAATCATTTCAAATTTTATTTCAGCATGAAAAACAAATACAAACGTTCCTCTGGTGTTTATAAATACTACTACTTCTCCAGCAATGGAACTCGTACTCCATAACATTTGGAAAGGACGTTCGCACTGGGGAGAGAGTAATGCAACGGTCAGATCCTGCAAACTCAGAAACACCGCGCATAGCATTGCAGAATATTTTCTTTTTTTAGGAAAATACCTTGCAATGCGTTCCACAAACGAATTGCCAGCGACACGCTGATTACAGCAATTCGTTTGAAACAATATTTTCAAAATAAATAATTGTTTTTTTTTTTACATTAGAATGAAAAATAAGACTTCAACCGCAGAACTAAAAAAACACACAGAAAAGGACACGGATCCAGAATTTCTCCAAAGTAAACGTGTGTTGAACAACACAACTAATAAACAATTATATAGTAATAAATTGAATTATTGTTTTTAATTTTACCCAAATCATTGGGGGTTGCAAATTGCCCAAGGACGACATCTGCACGCTACAATACCCCATAGTTTGTAAACTGGGTAAGATTTAAAATTGGAACAATTATTGGTACATTCGGCCGTAATTCATAAAACACAACAAACATTCCGTGATGGCTGGACCATTTCCGCATCCACACATGATTTGTAGAGAATTAAATTCTAAGAACTTTTCACGTATCATACTTTTACGTACGACTTATAATAAAAAGTTATGGTGGGATGTTTAATCAAAAACCAATGAATTTGATTCATCTTAAAATTAAAGCCCCTAGAAGTTATATGGTCAATTAATTGGACTTTCCCGACATTCGTCACCCCAGTATTTAAGTATTATAACAAGCAACAACAAGTGTATTTTCTTTAATTCAACAAATCAAAAACATATTTGGTTAAGTGAACGAGCAATATGTGCAGCAAAAAATAAGTAAGTCAATGATATAAAGTAAACACTGCCATTCAAAATAAAAATTTCGGTGAAACATTTGCATACAAATCAATTGATTGTGTTGTAGAGCAAAACGAAGTGGTAAATTAGCCCACAGGATTTTAAATTCATTAGATTTTCCTGGGGTACCACCACATATTCTTCAATAAAAAATTGGTGCACCAATTATTTTATTGCGAAATATTAACCAATCAAAACTTTGTAATGATACACGACTTGCTGTCAAACTTAATTGGAGCGACCATATTAACTGGCAAATACAAAGGTGAAGAAGTTTTAATCCCACGCATCCCATGTCAGTCACTTCAAGTTTGTGGTTTAAATTTCGAATATTCATGCTTCTCACACGGTCAATTATTTGTTGGATGTTCACATGTAGGAAAACCATCATCATCATATGTGTACCTGAAGGAACAACAAAAAATGTTGTATACCATAGAGTATTGGAATAAATGAACCAATTTTCTTATAAATAAAATACTTTTAATCTCAAAACTTCAAAAAATAAAAAAATCAATTTAATCTGGTTGCATTTTTAATGTACTAGCCTATAGGTTTCGTTTCAGATCATTTTTTCGTTAATATCATCGTTGTTTCATATAAAATAATGTATGTAGTACAGTAGTGACCACATCCTCTATTACAATTACATAAATCCTTGTATCATTTCGTAAGATAAAAAATTGTACCAATCACAAACATACAAGAACAATTTTTTAAATAATTCATAATTTAGCAGTCATTCACGATTACCCATCTAATAAAGAAAAATATCAATTTTCTGCTGAAACTGCAGCTATTGTTCACTGATGTCGCTGTACCTGAATATACTAATTGACATTTATTTTTACGTGACGTTATAAACAAGAATTCATCTTGCTGCGTTTTAAATTTTTATTGTAAGATTTAGTTTCTAATGGTTTCAGGGGTTTACAAAATAAAAGCCTTTTCAAATTTCCCATTGAAACGGATAGCGCTCCCGATAGCGGCTCCCGAGAAATAGGTAGAGCAAGATATTTTTTATCGAGTTTTAACTAAAAGGTTGAATGAAAAATCTTAGTTTAGAGTTAAATAAATTAAATATATGCAATAATAGCGCCTAAATATAAGTTTTGACATAGAAAATTGGCTGCTCCGGATACAGCTATCGGGCGCTAATAAAAAAACACAGCAATTGACAACATTGTGACAACTATTATACAAAATTTTTAATTTGTATGTGAAAATGAACCGGAGCGTTTTCCAATTCGTTGAATTATTCCTTGCTTGTGTTATTACCGTCTTGTAATATTCGCTAACGAGCGATCTCAAATTGCGGATCCGCTCGAAAAGCGATATTTTAAAACGCGATAATTCGAAACGAGATATGACAAAACGAGATATGGCACAAAACGTAATATTTCAAAATGTGGTATTTCAAAACGCGATATGGTACAAAACGCGATATGGTACACAACGCGATATTTCAAAACGCGATATTTAAAACGCATTATGGTACAGAATGTGCATTGCGAAGCGACGGGAGCGTAGCGACCCGATTTATACCGATCCTATATACTCTCGCTCCTATCGATTTTTAAATTCCTGTAAACTGAAATTAAATTTCCCATTCACCCGACTGATATAACCCGATCCTAAATTCCCGTTTTGTACCATTCCGCGTTTTGTAACGTATCACGTTTTGAAATATCACGTTTTGAAATATCGCGTTTTGTACTCTATCGTGTTTTAAAATATCGCGTTTCAAATGGGACCCCTCAAATTGATAATTTGTTCGCTATAAGCGATCTCAATCAAAAAAAAAATAACTTGTAGTTTATTTATTTTAGCTGTCTATAAATTATCAGCTGTTTGGTTATTTAATTTTCGGTTTTACTTGAATTCCGAAACAAATATCTTGATATACTTTTTACGAATGAATTAACAATTTTATTTTCCAAATTATTTTGCATATTACATTAATAAATCTCAAAGAGGAAATTTGTCTGCAAAAACAACAATTAAAAAATTAACAAAATGTACTTTATATAATGCAAGTATATAATGCAAATGACAAGTATATATCATGAGGTAAACTTAGGACATTTAAAATTAAGAATTAATTAACTTAACATTGATACATATAGACGTGGCCAAATTATTATCACATTTAGATATTTGGAAGATTATTGCTTTAAAAAATTAATTTTTCAAATAAAAGTTAAAAAATTTTATGATAATTATATTTATTAATACTTGTTGAACATTCCAATAGCATTTTTTAATAATTTTATCCTACAGGGCATTTCACTTATTGCATTTTTGACTTTGGTGAGTAGATCGGCGTCATTTTCCTAGACTTCTTTCATCGCTTCGATCAATTATGAATGGGTGCGCGGGCACTTTTCTGCTACTTTTTCTTTAAGAATATCCCAGATATTTTCGATGGGATTCATATCTGGTCTATTCACTGGCCAATCAAGGATTTGGATGCAGTTAGCCCTTAAATATTCGGTGACTTTTTGCCGTATGGCATGGAGCCTTGTTATGTATAAAAACTCTGTCCCCATTGAATTTTTCATTCATAGTCGGTGCCAGTTGTGATTGCATAATAGTTAAACATTGATTCGCATTCAATATCTCGTTTACTACATAAAGTAGGAAGAGTCTTTTGATGATATTGCTGGCCAAACCATGACTCTAACTGGTTATTTGATCTGCTGTTGGACAGATGAAGGTACACATTCTTCTCCTTTTGATCTACGAACGATACAGGATATTGATAGTGTCAAAGTCATCTTATTCTCGTCACTGAATACAACCTAATCAAGAAGTAGATAAAGATAAATTTGCAAGAAACATTTATTGAAAAGTGTAACTTTAAAATATTATTAAAAGAAGCACTTTTAGTGTTTGTACCTTTCCCCAGCCCTCTCGAAACCATGTAAAATGTCCATTTGCCCATGTTTTTTTTTGTTGTATAATCCTAGCATTTAACCTTTGCTTCTTGCTAGATCGTCTTGAACATGGCCAATATTGAAAAAGTCTCGTCTCACTGTTCTCTCCAATATTTCCGCACCAACGTTACGTATTGTACCCCTCAGAGACTTACTGGATAACGTTCGATCTTCTTTAGCTTTCCGAATTAAAAATCTGTCCTGCCTAACTGTTGGTTTAGGATTGCCACAACATTTTCCTCTTCTCCTGGGAATTGTGGAAGACTGAGATGTTAATTTTTGCGAAAAAACGAGACTAAAATTCTACAGTAAAATACTAATTCTTAAATACTACCTAGTTTTCATAAAATCAAAACAATTCGGAGGTCAAACTAATTACCAGGACAATAAATACTCGGAATACTTATTTTGTTGAAAAGGGTTCACAGGTATTAATGACTCATAAAAGGTGTATTTTCTGAGTATATTAAATTTTTGTTGTACGAATTCCTTGGATTGGTCGATATCTACCATAATGACATGCCAACTATACAATAGGTTGCAGTTCGGCCTTTGAAAATCACATTACCATGAATTTCCAGTTACAAATTCGGTTCCATGTCATTCAACCCCCATCTTGAACACTCGGTGGTTCAACATTTACTGGAAGTGGACACAGATTGACGATGGCTCGTTTGATTAATCCGGTTGCAGTTTTTATCGAAGCTACTCGTACTAATCCATCTGAACCCGCATGAAGCTCAGTTATTTTCCCAAACTTCCATTTGAGAGGTGGTAGGTTTGAGTCCTTGATGATTACAATTGTACTCTCAATAATATTTCTCTGTTTATCCTTGCAATAATACCTGTGCTGCAATTGCTGTAAGTATTCAGTTCACTATCTTGACCAGAATTGTTTGTATAAGAGGTTCACCAACACCCAGCGCTTAGCATACTTTATGTCATCAGGTTTTACTATAGCTGACTCAGGTATAGCAGTCAACGATCGACCAATGAGAAAATGACCGGGTGTTAGGACTTCCAAATTATCATGGGTAGTAACTGGAGTGATGTGGCGCGAATTTAGCACCGCTTCAACTTGTTTTATTAATGTGTTGAGCTCCTCATAAGTTAAGTTCGCATTTTCCATCGTACGACGAATATGATATTTAGCTGACTTAACAGCAGCTTCATAAATACCACCGATATATGGGGAACCAGGTGTTCCATGTTATTTGATCTTCTGTAGTACATGAATTAAGCTGCCGTCGAAATTCTGTATCGTGAAGCATCTTGTATAGATCGTGTAATTCAGAGTTAGCAGCTATAATGTTTGTCCCATTATCTGAGAATACAATTTAACACAGTCCTCTAGTGGGTATAAAGCGGCGAAATGCACCAATAAACTTTCCACGAATGCGAGACTTTCCACGAATGCGATAATCGATGAATAATAGACCTGCATAATCTATGCCAACATTATAAAACGGTGGTGCTGGATTGACTCGTTCTGACGGTAAATGCTCCATTAATTGTTCAGGAAATCGCGGTCTTACACGCCAATGTGTTGGCTTACACACTGCTTGTAAAAAATTTTAGCAATCTGTTTTCTATTTATTGGCCAGTAAGATTATCGTACTGCTGCTAAAAGAGCTTGTGGTCCAACATGAAGATGCTTTCTGTGGATGAAAGTTATTAGTGTGCTAGTAAAATAATGATTGCTTGGCAGTAAAACTGAATGGTGTGATGTATAAGAAATTGCTGCAAATTTCAAACGGCCACCAACTCTAATTATCTTTTGCTGATCCATAAATAATGAAAGGGATTTTAGTGATGGATGACGTACTAGGAAGTTAGCTTTTTGTAACCCTTTATTGGAAAGCAGGCGGATTGAACTAAACGTAGTACGGTATTTAATCCAATTTTTATTTCTTCTGCATTCAAAGGCCCAGTTATCCTTGAACTTTTGAAGCGGCAATTGTAGATGAAACGATGTATATAACCCATAGCGTTTTGAATTGTGACCAATGCATTTTTACAATGTATTCGATCTAAGAGATCGTCAACAGGATCAGCGCTTGCAGTTGTGGCGGTGAAGTAAGATTTTTCTTTGATGACCTCCATTGACTCTGTAAGTTGCTGTGAATTAATCCACGTTTCAATTGACGAATGAAGAAAATGAGGTCCAAACCACCACAGTTGGGAGTTCATAAGCAAATCAGGATAAGTTGCTCTAGAAATCAAATCGGCTGGGTTTAATTTTGATTTTACGTGCAGCCATTTAGTTGGATCGGATCTTGCTTGAATATCGGACACACGGTGTGCCACGTAGGTTCTCCATTTGGAAAGTGAAGACCTAATCCAGTGAAGAGTTATCATGGAGTCTGTCATGTCTCTCAGGTATCATGTCTCGACCTTAAAGTTTAAAATACCCAAAAATGTTTGCATAAGTTTGGCCAAAAGTTGTGCTGCGCACAACTCAAGTCGGGGCAATGTAATGCACTTTAAGGGAGCGACTCGAGATTTTGAACACATTAAGTTAGCAGCATAACCCTTCAGACCTAAAAAACGTGCATAGACAACGGCACCGTAAACGTTTTCGCTAGCATCAGCAAAGCCATGCAGTTGAACTCCTGGATATTTGTTGCTACCGTTAAACAAATGACATGGAATGTTTAACTGACTTAATTTTGGGAGTTCATTAAGAGTTAGTCCAATACGTATGGTATGCTATTGGGAGACTATCATCCCAGTCTACTTTCAATAACCATAATTTTTGCAATAGTAGTTTACCCACTACTATAATATCGGACACACTATTCCAAGAGGATCGAAAATTTCTGCAACTTGGGATATTATTTTTGTCTTAGTGAATGATGAAGTATTTGTTGAACAAAGATTTTCATTAATACGAAAATAATCCTGCACTGGATGCCAGTACATACCTAGAGTTTTTATGCCAGTTTTATCATCAATTCGATCCCGATTATTGGAACACCATTTACGCAAAGTTAAATTGGCACCTTGCAAAATTGATGTAATATTTATCTTTAACAATGCTGCATCATCTAGAGCAGCCATTCTTAACAGGTGGGCCGCGGCCCCCTGGGGTCCGTAAGAAGTTTGCAGGGCGGCCGCCAAAGTTTGCAAAATTCCCTTCAGAATATAAAAATAATAAAATTGATGTATAAGGTAAATGTACCAATTACCGACAGTATAAGAATCTCGGGTCTGCTTCTTTCATATAGTAATCATAAATATTAAATAATTTCATTGCATAAAGTCTATGTTTTTATTATGCAAGTCATATGCGATTTATTTTTGATCTAAATTCCGGCAGCTCTTGTTCGTATTATTAGACTGACTAAACTGTAAAGTTTAAACGGAAGATATTCCAGGCTGAAATAACAAAAACACAATTTTCAAATTTTCAATAAAACAAACTTTTATTTTATGTATTTTTTATTAAACGTTAAGTGTTATAAACAAATTATGTCCTCCTAATTCACAGCTATAGGATATTAACTTTAAAAATTCAATCAAAAAATAATAATACTACACGATAACCAAAGTAATTCAGGTACTAGATAATTTTACTAAAATTAATTAAAATTATTCTTTTGGAAAGCTTCGATTTCAGGAACCGCATAAATTCCTCTGGCATTTAATAGAGAAGGTGGATACACTACATACTTCTTTCTCTTTATACCAAATAGAGTTGTCCTTGCTCGGTCATTTCCAGTTTTGACCACTCGCATTGTTTTAATGTATGTTTCATTTTCTTTTACTTCCAGCACAGACCCAGGGAAATACTCTCCTTCGTATGCAACTATGACATAATCGCCAGGACATGTTTTTTTAATTTCTTTTACATTCGATCCGCCATCTGTTTGAAAATTAGTTTTATGATCTTGGTTGAAATTTCGTTTTATAAACTGTTCCGTTCATTTTTCTTTTGCTTCTTTCAGTTTTTCGTTTCCTCTTATTTCAATTCTCTTTAAGTGTTCAAAATATTTACGTATTTGATGTAATTGCATCAAGAGTAATTTTCCTTTTGACAATTTTCTTCTTTTCAGTTGGAGCCTCCGGATAATAAAAAGATTTTTGAGTGAGGTGGGAAAATCCTCTTTAAAGTACAAATAAGACCAACCCGGTTGCTGCGTTTTGTTATTGTTTTGATCAGCAATATTTTAAATTGGCGTACTCATAACTACTGCACTGGATGTAATTTGGGAAGGAACATTGTTCAAATCAAGATCTTCGTAAAGACGTACCAATACTTGATTTTCCGGCCATTAATTTACGTTTAGCGTTATCTCATTGTCAATCAATGATTGAATTTTGCTTGTGTTTCTGTCTGCGAAATCTATTTCTTTTTTCAAATTTCGTCAAATTAAACAGAAATTTTCTTCTTTTATAGCACCAGCCCACACCTCACGACTTTCCTGATGATGATGATTAAAAGTATTTTATTCAAAGTTTATTCAATGTATTGCAAAGTAAACATTTTTACCATTTTTCTGGCAATGCGTGGTTGGCATGCGAAAAAAAACTGTTCTTCTTCTGAGGCAAACCATAGTTACCGAGCCATTTTCGTAGGAAGTAAAGTGCTCCTCAGCAGGCCCGTGCACCATCGATGCAAATAAGTGATAATCGGACGGAGACAAATCTGGCAACTAAGCAGCATGTGAAAGTATTTCCCAATTAAGAGGTTCCAATGTTTCCATGACCGGTTTTGCTTTGTGTGGTGGTGCATTATCATGCGAAGCAAAATCACTTTGTGTTGTCTTTTATCAGATTCTGGTCGTTTTTCACTCAAAGATTGATTTAAATTGAATTGATGATTTGTTGTTGGTAGCTTTCAATATTTGAGGTTTCGAGAGGTTTTAGCAGCTCAAAAAAAATCACGCTCACCTTCTAAGCTATTTGGCCTTGCAGTCGATATCGATGGTTACCCTGGATCAACCCAAGACATTTTGCTCTTTGGATTCTCAAAATAAATCCATTTTTCATCGCCAGTCCACAATTCGATGGAGAAATAACTTTCTTTTGTATCTGGCGAGCAACATTTTGCAAGTGGTTTTTTTATTTTCCTCTGGCCTTTCATTCAGTTTATGAAGAACCCATTTTCGCTGCTTTTGGATCTTTCACATGGCTTTTAAACGTATGGAGACGGCTTCTCATGACACATTCAAATGATCCGCGAGTTGTTTTTGCGTTTCAGCGTCATTCTCATGCCTAATGCCTTCAAACTTTTTTGGTGGTCTTCCACGTTCTTCGTTTCTCACGCCAAAATTACCACTTTTGAATTTATTAAACCAAGAGCATGCTCACATGCGTTATTGTATGAAACTTGTAAGGGTATAAATTGGATGTTGTGGACAGATGTCAAAAGAAAATATTGGCACCGATGACGTGGTTTGTCGAAAGGTACATTGACAGGTGGCGCCATTTATTGGTAAATTCTGGTTTCATATTTCCACACCTGGTATTATAGATAATTTAACAAATATAAATTATTATTAAAAAAATGGGGGCCACAATTATTAATTATTTGGTGGGCCGCAAGTAAAAAAAGGTTAAGAACCACTGATCTAGAGCATCAGAACCAGTCAATAAATCGTCGACATAAAGGTCATCACGAATTGCTGTACTAGCTGCTGGTTGACTTGATTCAAAGTCGAGAGCAAGTTGAAGTAAACAACGTGTTACCAGATAAGGTGCTGAAGTGGTACCATACGTGACTGTCTTTAGTTTAAATGTTTGAAGTACTTCAAATGAGTTGTATCTCCAGAAGATATACTGATATTTTTGATCCTCGAAATGGAGTAGAACTTGCCGATACATTTTGCAGATATCAGCACTAAATGCATGAAAGTGAGACCGAAATCTTAGAAGAACAGCAAATAATTCATTCTGTACAACTGGCCCCATGCATCAGTAGATTATTGATAGAATAACCGCTTGATGATTTTGCCGAACCATCAAAGACGACCCTCAATTTAGTTGTCGACGAATCGATCTACATAATGATGCGACAAATAAAAGTTCGCCGGTTCAAAAAACTTAACTATTTTCGTATGTTTAAGAAGTTCATACTCTCTCATAAACGATTTATATTGTGTGGAAATTTCTGGATTGTTGTTGAGCCGTCTTTCGAGTTTAACAAATCTTTTCTTGGCTAAAAATGACGAGTCACCCAGCAAAGCTGGATTGGAAGCGAAAGGAAGTTTAACGATAAATTTTCCCGCAGCATCAAAAGTTCTCTTCGAAGTGTTTATCACATTCGCAATAGGTAATGGTTATGGCCTTTCCTTTATATTCCAAAATCGCTCTAATAATTCATCTAAATGCGGTTCAACTGCAACTAAATTGCAATTGCTGGAAGTAGGTGATGGAATTGAAGTTTCTCCAGCTACAACCCAACCCAATAATGTATTTTGTAGGATAGGTAATTCATTACCTAGTTTAATTTGACCAATGGATTGCAGTTTGAAATAAAGATCAGCTCCAAGAAGTAAATCTACTTCATGAGGCTAGACGAATCAATTCGAATTGATAGTTGCATTTCTGAAATCTTCTTTAGTATGTGATGAACTTCTAGGTTTGCAGAGAAATTATTTATACGTGAATGTATCATAATCGTTGAAACTCGGGACGATGAAGTAGAAGCACAGGCAATGCCCTTAATGTTGACATGTGAAGAATGAGTTTTAACTCCTAAACGCTGAATTTGTGATAAAGTTCAATTGCGAACCTAAATCGAGTAAAACTCGAGCTTCAATTGGACGACCATTTCTATCAGGAATTTCAACCAATGCTGTAGCAAGAAAAATGAATTTTGGAGCAGAGGAACCCAGTAAAGTAGTTAGAATTGGTTTATTGTTAGGTGCAATTATACTAGTGAGTGTAGAATTTTCAAAATTAATCTGAGATGAATTATTACCTTGATGTGGAATTGCTGTACCACTTGAAGATGCTGGAATATTTGAATGCAAAAGAGTATGATGTATAAAAATGATGTTTAAACATTTGACGATTCGTGAGATAGTTTTAAACTTAATAGTTGTTTATTGTAAATTATACTCAGTGTATTGCAAACAAAAAGAAAAAAAATACTTGAAAAAAAAATTTCATATAAACTCTGTCTTCATTTCCCTATTCTCGGGAAATTACCAAAATATTGCCACTGCTCGGATTGTTTATGTTCGGCTAGCAAAACTAGTATCTGGACTACTCTGCCATTTTATTTTAGTTTCGGTTAGGAGCTTTAATAGTATGTGTTTCATATTGCTTCGTCCCGTGACTTATTTTTAAACAATATTCAAAATACTTTCTTGGTTTAACAATGTTTAAAATATTCAGATTGAATATTTATTGTATTCCAAATTTTGTTACATGTTATATATTTTAATAATATTGATTTCAAAATTTTATAAAATACAAACCATTCCCTTACCTTTTTCTACATCACGTGCATGCCATCTCAACTGTTTGGTTAACAAATACAAAACATCCAAACTAATATTTTAATTATTATTTTGAAAAATGAGTATTTAAATTTTTACTGAAGAAAACGGCCACTGAAGTACAAATACCTTTCTTGGCTTAGTTCCCCGCTCCACAATACATAACAAAATGGATGGTCACAATAAAATGATTTTGGTGGCGCTGGTATTGATCGACAACGTCTTATTCTCACGGCTAAAAATCAAAAGAAAATGTAGAAAGATATGTCGCTTCGTAAGTGGGATTATTAAGTTATTTTTTTTAGTGTAAAATGCGATTATAACAGGAACCCGCAACTAAATATAAATCCCAACCACATATTAATAAATAATTTTAGTGCAATAGACATGCTTTTGCAACTATTTTGAAACTATTTGTGCCAGTTTAAATATATTTAATTAAATTGTTTAATAACATTACAAGCTGTGAATCAAAGATTAATGAAACTTCTGAGATAAATTGATAATCTTAAATAAGAAGCGTAAACTTGCATACAAAACAATTGATAAATAAAACTGCGTTTCCATTATATTCTTAAAATCATTTATTAAAAAATCAATTAAAATCTACAGGAGTTAAAATTTTTGAACACGTCCCGTAAATAAAGAAGTCTGTTGGTTCGCATCTCTTAGGACATAATAAAATGGATGGTCCGCCACAAAATTTTTGGTAAATCTCCCCATTATAGCGGAAAGCTTCATTACTCTTACAACTGTAATAAAAATTGTAAATTAAACTAACAATTGCCTTCCCACTTGTGAAAAAAATTCGCGTGCGATATACAACAAGAACATGCGAGTTTAATAGTCACATCTACATGCAATATATACAAGCAAAGCATGAGTCAGGTGTTACATCGTAATTCATAGAACCACATACTATATATAATAAGCCACTTGAATTTCAAGTCCAATTGCAATATTACCTAATTTAAGTTCGAATTGCTTCTCCATCCACCGTATTTTCAGATCTGACTCACCGCGACAACTACCTGTTCTCAGACCTCAAAAAAATGTTCCAATGAAAGAAGGGTTGGAATGAATAAATCCCTCTTGAAGGAAGCTATGTTGATGAATAAAGTCGAAATTTGCAAATACAATTTTTTTTACTAAAATAAAAATGGATGTTCTTTTTACAGAATAAACAAATCCAGCTTAATCTTTTACCATTTATGTCGTACATTATTGTAGCTTATATATGCCTATTACAGTGCTGTTCAGACCTGAAAATTGTATTTATTTACATATGAATTTGTCTGATCTTGACGGTATTTTGGATCAAAACATATCTCTATACCAGAGATGAAAATATTTTGCAGGCCAACCACGCTATATATGTAGGTTATTGTGACCAGCATGATCATCGCACTCAGTTGTAATAATAACTTCCGACAGTTATTGCAAAACTGCAATAAGACATATAGCTACGGCAGTCGTTGCCAGCATATATTTACTGTGCTATGTATATTTATAGGTGTAAGAAAAAGTAACTATCATTAGGTTTTTATAATCATACCAACGGTTTCTTCGGTTTACAGGACAGGAAAACTACCAGTTCTAACAACGGGGAATACCGGCCGCCAAAGATGCATACACTGAGAAAAAATATACATATAAAATCAAAAAAATATACATATATTTTTTAAGCGAAAAGTCTCGTTTTTAAAATCAAAAGGATAATCTTTTTATTTTTTAAATAAATTTTTCGCCAAATTTGTTTATAAAAATAAAAAAAAATGTTTTTATTTTCAAAAATATTTTCCTTACTTATGTCAAATAGTTTTCTTAAATTTTAAGAGATTGTTTTTTAAGAATAAAAAAACTATTGGTTAGTTAAAAGATTTATTTTAATTTTTAAACAATATTTTTTTAACTAATGTCACAATATTTTTAAATCAAAGTAATCAATGTTTGCCGGTTTGCGACTGTTCAAGTCAGCTGAACCAAAGGGTCATCTACTCATAAGAACAAAACATATTTATCACGAGAAGTAGAAAATAACCTCCCCCTCCCCAATTTTTAACCCCCAGGGGGGGTTGTAATTTTACATTGTGTAAAATACACACAAGACAACCCTTAAAAAAATATAATGAGACCTAGTCAAAATTCTATTTTGGCAGTTTGGTTTCGTTTCGTACTGATAAAAAGTTGTTCTACTCAGTCAGTACTCATTAGGTTGCAACGACCAATCTGCAAAAATTTAAACCTTCATACCTTTAGTATAACGAAAGAACATATGGATTTTGCGAATTATATAAATAGCCGAAAAAATCTTTAAAATAAAAAATAAAATATAGATGAATTGAAAAATAATACAACGGGATTTCTGGCAAAACAATAAATATAAACATTTTCAAAAAATTGTCATTATTATCAAAAAAATTGTTTTTAAATGTTAAAACACTTCTTTTGAAATAAATTATTATATTTAAATAAATAAACTTTTTAAATTCAAAAAGTATTTTATAAATCATTTTACAAAATATCTTTTTAAAATAAAAAAGCTTTTTATTAATTTGCAAAATTTCATTTAACTTCAAAAAAATACTTTTGAAATTCAAAAAAATTTATAACTTTGAGAAATTAAAAACTTCGTTTTTTAATTTTACAAACCTAAATTTTTCTCAGTGTACTCTAACCCATACACGCTAAAACCTAAACCGCTAAAGACTTTGGCTGACAAAATTGCGAGTTTGTAAATAGACATACTAAATAGTAGCGTAGAAGTTAATAACGAAAATTTTAATTTGATTTTATCGATTGGAACCATTAACGTTCATCATGAGTCTGGCCATCAAGTAAAACAATTTATAATTGCCGGGCTCGATTGGCGTTAGAAAAGCACTTGCAAGTACTTGTGAGTAGTGTTAATGGAATGCAAATTTGTTAATTAGATGCAAAACATAAGAAAATATAAGAAGTACTAGCGATAATGTTGCTAACGCCCATGGAACCCAACTAACTAAGTATCAAACACTCGTGAAAAAGGTGTTGATTACAATAAGAACTTTAAATATCTCAAAATCAGAGTTCTACAAAAAGAATTAAAACTAAAACAGGTAAAAACCACTTTAGAAAACAGTATTAGTATATGAAAACCCAAAAACGAACATTTATTTTGTACTGCTCTTAACACAAGAAAATTCATTATTTTATTAAATGTAATTATTTTTTATCAAATTATAATATAACCAAAAAGTATGTAATGATATAAAGAGTAACCAAACAGAGGAAAAATTTGCATCAAAAAATGCATGGGTTATGCAATTTAAAGGGTTGTAAAATATACAGTTACACGTCTTCATTTACCATAATTTTTGCTGTTTTCTGTAGTATATTGTATATCTCATTTAAATTGAATAACCCACGAATTTTGTATTGAAAATGTTTCCTTTGTTTCGTTACTCTTTAGCACATTACATACTCTTTGGTATAACTAAATAACATACTTTTCGTATGCGGCCGCAAAATATTGCGGTATCCTGAAGTACATCCTTCAAAACGTAATAAAACGGATGCTCCACATAAAAAAAAAATTGATGCGGGCCTTTACGGCATCTCTTCTTTGATATTATCTGAACTTCTGAAACGAAACGGCACGTTTTATCTTTTACTGTAAAAATATTTACCATACATTGCAAGTAGAGGTTTTAATTTAAATTCCTGAAAATATTCAATCACAAATTAGGCCACTTAAAAAATGTAAGCTCTAGACAGCCCCACACTAAAATTGCACTATTCAAAATCACTTACAAAATGCACAGCAATTTTAAAAAAAAAATACGAAAGTAATTGTGGTGCAAATCATTAAAAAATTGTTCCTCAAAAATTATCAGTTTATAGCTGTCAGAAGAATTTCTCATCGAGATAAAAATGAATTTTTATTTTTTTACATAATTAAACGTCAAACTGAAATTTGGAAATTTGCGGAAATCGGCCAACATTTTGAAAAATATAGCATTCATCCAAATGAATTTAGAAAAACATAACATTTATAGAATCTATAGGTATGCGTGCTGCGGCCAACACTCACCTTGTTTTTAAGCATGGTACCAACACATAAACATATACTAGTTTGTGTCTGTCTGTCTCTTCTCCCAATATGTTGCTGTACTCGATTCACATTCATATTCCAACTTCGTTTGTAATATTATGTTTAATACATACGTACTTTCAGCACCCCCAGAGAGATATTAGTAGTAAAATTTTGTATTTTTATCTCTTTTCGAATATTTATTCGTTGTATGTATGTTTTAGCGAAGAGTATTCCTACATTCCGAAATAATTTTGTGTAGTTGTAGAATAGAGTGAGAGACGTGGATTGGTCACTCGAGCGAGGCATTAATTCAGCGGAAAATCGTCACATATGGGTGATGAACAAATGTGTACAAGGTCCAAAATACATACAAAAATAATTTTTTTACATTCTCTTTCATACAAGCACAATTGTGATCGCGGGCCGAAAAAGGGATCTAGCATTAACGAAAATACGTTTAAAAACAAAAGATTGTAAATTAAGTTTCAAAATTGTTCAGATAAGAAAAGCTTTATTCAACAAAATTTGGCATCTCTACGGTCCAGGCAGATTAACTATCCGGAATAAAACTTCATGCGAACTTCATCTTACGAAATTTAATGGAAATTTGTGCGTCCGCTTCCGTAGGAAATTTGTGTACGGAAATTATTTAAATAATTCGATCACAACTAAACATTGAAATTTTTTATTGATTTAGTCCAAAAACGATCTTATAATGTCTATTCCGAGTTTAACTATGACTTCTGTGTAGTATATATTGGTATCGGGATAAAAAATATAGTAAATATATAAATAAGAAACTTTGAAAATATTATAATAAACTACGATTCTACGAGTGTGATCGTTCAGTTTTTGAGTAAATTAAGTTCTCCAAGCAATTATTAAAAAAATTGAATTAAAAATAAACCTCTAATTTAGTTGATTTGAACGAATTAAAACAGAATTAAGTTCATTGATGAAATAAACTGGAACACTTTATTCATTTTATTAATACCCGTCACAATAAAAAAAAAATTCCGTTGAACGGCAACTTAAGCACCAAAATATCGACCAGCGAAAAAAATTTGTTTTTCACGGCGATCCCGCAACCCAAATTTAAATGGATGGTCAGCTGTAAAATATATATTTTCACGAGGGCGTGGGGCACACTTAAGCATCATGCGTACACCTGTAACAAAAAATAAGACATTAAACTTTGTCAGTAAATGAGTGGCGTTATCGTAAATGCTTTAGTGTATACCACAGAATATTAGAAGAGCAGAATAAATTTTCAAGCCGGAATTTAAAATTAATTCAATTCAGCTAATATTAATAATAATGCAAACAAAAGCTTTCGTAATACTGACTTCTCTATAAATCATTCGATATCCTAATCTTTAATCAGATTTTTTTTTAGGTTTCAGTGGTTGACACTTAGGCCATTTTGGCCCATTGTGATACCACGCATTCACACCACATCATTAATACATTCACCTACTGACACAACTACAGTATACCACCTGCACGTTGCAAGCTCCATGTCAACCTGTACATTGACATGGACGGTGGGTCGGCGCTGAATTCTGCACTCCATCAAACGGTCTAAGTTGTGTTTATTAACAACACCGAATATAATCGATGATGAAAATTCGATTTGCATCTAGCCTCTGATGGGATTCGAACCCAGTACCTCCCGGTACAAGTACCGAAGCTTTAACCATTGAACCCCTTGTCCGGTTTTAATCAGATTGCTTCAACAATAAAAAAGTGCCTGATATTAAGATACTATAATCATTAATCCTTTATTACATTTAATCTTAAAATGGGATTTAGAAATATAATTAAAAAGAACACAAAACTCCAAAATATCGACCGGTAAAGATAATTTGTTTTTCTTGGCAATCCCACAATCCATATTTAAATGGGTGGTCAACTAAGAACTTTTTTCTGTAACGGCGACATCTGAACATAATTTCATCGACATCTGTAACAAAAAATATTAAATATTAAATATCTTCGAGCTTGAATTGAATGTCTTCCTGCGTTACATTTTCAAACTATATATCGCAGAATTTATTGAAAGGCACAGTTTGGAAGAATATGGTGTTTGGTTAAATTAGGCATCACACAAAGCGTTTTCAAATTAGTGTTACTTATGTACTATGTTTAATCACGTTTCACAAAGTTACAAACCACTCATTCGCTATTAATTGTTTTTTAACTTAAAAAAGAGACGCTTCAATAAAGTAAAATAGGTAATCATAAAAGGGTTCATAAAAACTAGTTACTCGATATGAATAAACGAAATGAAACCATTTTTCACCTGAAACATTTAACCTAAACAAACCGCGGCTGGTTATTTGGTTAGGCCTAAGTTATAAAGTAACAATGGCAAAATAATTTGAATTATTACCACCTTACCAAATTTTGAATCAATCATTTCATGTTAAGAAATATTCCTTTATAATAATTCTACGAATTTGAAAATAGGATTTTTGCCAAATTTGAGATTCCGACAATATCACTAGGAAGTTACTAGTACTAACAGATGTACTAACAGTGTATCGTATACAGTGAAATTTTACTATACTGTCCGCCTGTTAATTAAAATTAGTTTTTCTCTTGAGCACAACGACGATTCTGCTCCAAAAATGTTGATATCAGAGGAATATGGTTTTAACTAAACCATCCCCCTTTTAAGCACTTTCCTGTATCGGTAAGTTATTAATTTGTAATTTGCATAAGCAGTAGGTGGTCACTCAAGCCCTTTCGGTTCATCAATTCTGAACCGATATATTCATTTGATGGTCTGGTAGTAACTAAGTTAATCTTTTTCAGTTAGATATCAAATTTTTCGAAGCGGTTTCACAATATAAATAACACGTCATTGTTTACTGTAATAAGATAAATATCGTTTTATTAATAATTTCAAACCTCAAAACCCGATTTATAAATTGTATCACATTATACGAGCAAGTAATATTTAAACACCAATGAACCGCCCAGCAAAGAAAATGTGATTTTCACGACAGTCCTGTAATAAAAATTTATAAGGATGATCGGCGGTAAAATATATTGGTTCACGCGGGCGTGGAGCGCTCATAAGCATCATGCGCACACCTGTAATGAAAAACAATAAAGTATTATATGATATAAAAATGTATGCGCTTTAGGAACGGATTTTGGAAATATGTTGGACCACATAACGTACCTATATGATAAAGGATTAATAAGTATGTCAATCGGTTACGGTTTCTTACAGTAGATGGAGAGGATGGTTCAAAGGTACCTTTGGAATGAACATCGATAAAAAAATTTGAAACCTAGAACTTCGAATTTGGAGTAGTCAAAACCATCCTGTCCATTATTTTAAAGAACTAAATTAAGTTTTTTTAAGGTAAATAAAGGGTTGCTTTTCTTATGTTTCCAGCCATTCACAATGTATCTAAATTAAAACAGCTGATTGGGATTTTATTTTTTATTTTTGGATAATTCCAGATTTAACAACAACCCCGAGTATTGTAAAACATATTTCTTTTCAAAACTTGTTGATAACAAAAAGACAAATTTAAATTTAAATACAACTTTATTCAAAATCATACCTCGTTAACAATATTTTTAAGTTACAGACTACAAAGATTTTTGCCGACCAATGACCGATACCTGTCCTGAAATTGTATCTCGCAAAAAATAAATAAATGCATGATCTGCAATGAAATTGGCTTCCAATAGGAGACAGTGCAATTCAATAAAGACAGCTGCAATATAAAAGTTTGAATATAAATCAGCACACACTAAAATCTTAAATAAAATGTCTATAATAAAATGAAAAAGAACTTGAATGACGTTACGCAGCTTGACATATTTTTAAAACATAAAATATTAATATTTCGCTTTGGAATTCCATTCTTTGATGCATTGGGGTCGAATAAATTTAATTACAAATATTTGAAAAACTCAAAACACTTCAAATTTCCGTGATTAAGATCAGGGTAAACTAACCGGTAAGCACACTAAGTACATCACTATAAGACACAGGAGGTTTCCCTTAAGGCTGTATCAACTTGTCAAAAACGATATTTACTAAAAATCATTTGCGACAATAAAATATTACAAATTGACCAAATTCTTTCGTTAGGACGAAATTAAATGTATAATTGAGGTGTTAATACATGATTTCGAAATGTTCAATTTGTCTACTGGTTAAGTTTTAAAATCGATAGTCTCCGAAATCGAGATAGAAAATAGAAAATTATTTTAAAAATATTTTAAATTTCGTTTCTGCTCGATCGAAAGATTACGTCAAACAATAAGTTTTTTGCTTTTACGCCACAATGATGATATAATTTGAGTTTCTTTTACTGTCCCTAGATGACCAATTAAAAATAAATGTGTTCTAATCCTAAATTAATTACTGAATTTTATACATATGGACAATATAAGTAAAGCGCCGTAGATAAATTATCGAAAATTCGTGTAATCACATTTATTAAAAAAACAAACCTGTTTGGATACGTTATTTAGGCATTTCAATGCAATGTCTCGAAAAGCTATGGAACTAAGGAACTGTTTACACAAGTTAGTTTTGTTGGCTGTGGGGTTAATCGTTTAACATCGCAACAAATTTAAATTTGTGATTAATACAAATTATCACAAATCGAATCCTTAAAATCGAAAATTATAGTGAACACGAAGCTTAGAGTTAAAGCATTTTTTAGAATGTGGGCCAGGAGGACGAACGCATTTCTTTAAAACAAGGGCTTACTGGCATGTCGGTAGTGAGGAGATGGTTATGTTCTTGTCTCTTTAAATGTTTAATGTGCCACTCTCATAGAGCCGTCAAAATTTGTATTAACCTAAAGGATATGGTTGCTTGACGTGGGTGATTAAGTTACTTTGGCATTATCTCTCTGCCACGCGGCTGCTCACAACTAATGTATTTGAATTTGATTTTAAATATTTTGAATTTCATTTACACAAAAGTGATAATGATTTAAAAATTGTGTTCATTTTATAAAACGTATAAAGTATATTTGAAAATAGCTCCTCAAAAGTGACCCCAATCTATAAAAACGTGAACCTGGTTTGTAAATTAGTGACTTTGGACTATAAAACTTATATTAATAGGAAGCCTGTTAGACAGTTCCATATTTCTTCTATAGTCTTAGTGAATTGAGTAGGTGTCGATATATCTATTTTCACTAAACAATGATCTGAAATTTTTTGTCTAATACAGAACACGAAATTTATTTAAAATACATCGAATTTATAGGCCATTGTCTTTAGAAGTTGCAGAGAAAACAGTAATTTTAGTGATTTCCGAAACTAGAGTATCAAGACCATTATATGACAATAACATTAAAAGACTATCAAGAAATGAACAATTTTGAGAAAAAAACAATTTAAAGTCACCCATAATTATAATATTCGTATTACCAATCGAGTAGTTGATTGCGATTAGTTAACAACCGGTCATATAATAAACAATTGTTACGAAACCAAATTCACAACAACCTCGACTACGAAATATGGATAAAGTTTTATAATTTGGAACATGGAATGTATTCAGATTAAACCACCCGGGTAGGGTTAAACCGTTTATCAATTCTTCGATTAGGCATCTCAGTACAGGTGCCCATAATTAAAAATGGCAGTTTAAGAGACAAGTTAGGTGCGTCACCACGAAAACAATCCTAAAAGTTTGGCAGATTGTTTTGCTATATACATAAAAAGCTAGATTGATTGAATTGTAACAACCATCGCTGAATAGCTCTGTTTACCACAGGGAAAATGGTTTTGGCCAATGTACATACTCGCAAATAACTCTAATTAGAGCGAACGCATTTTGGACGACTATCAAGGCGTTCTTCGTCCTTGTAGGTTAAAACCCTTCAAACTTTTTTCTAATGGTTGTGCTAAAAAAATTCTACCAAATATATATTCGCGAAAATTTTGATTCATAGATTTTCAAGAGACAGATTTGCCTGGTGTTAATCGAAGGCTAACTATCAGACTCTTTCGAAATACTCGTAATATTAGGAGTGTGCCGAAGAGGCCACATTACCCAATTTATTTTCTATCTATCGTTAAAGTTATTCATTCGCCAGCTTAATCTTACTTTATAAATCAATCGTGTAGTAACATGTAGTCTCTAAAAGAAGTACTGCTCCTAATGGAAACAACAGTGCAACAAATTAGCCTTCATATCAATAAAGCGAAGACCAAATGAATGGCTATCACGAGAAGGCAGACTCAAACAATTTTTAATAGTCGTAACATCTTTGATTGCAGCATGATATCGAGCATTCTACATAAACATTACAATTTTAAAGTTTCACAAAATTCAGCGAAATCAAACATCCACAAAGCACCTTTGGTTGTGAGACTTGACGTTAACACGAGGCAGACCAAAAGCTTTGCGATTTTTGAGCGCAAACGCATATGTATTCTCGGTATGAATCTCGAACAATGAGCTCGTTAACATCGATAATTGCTATAATAAAATCAGCAAGATTTATATGGGTAGAACATGTTTCCTGTTCCCAAAATCGTACGATAAAAGCGAATCTTAAGTGACCAATGAAGACTTCCTATTTCTACACTACACTATACTCAAAGTAGTGGACTCTAAGGAAAGGGGCGACTATTCAATTGCACGTTCAAATGCTTGATTTTTTTGTCTGGTACCCACGTATTACAGAAAGTTACCTGGAAGAGCATTTTAAATAAAACCTTCAAGAAATCAAGTTTTTCTATGAAAGGTGCAGATGGATAATAGTTGATCAGTTTTTTTATTAGTGCCCGTTTTTTTATGTTGCTAGTAAATAAAAATGTTCGATTACTTAAGCAATTTAAGAGTCATTCATAAGAAATAAGGAACGTTTCTGACTTGGTTAAGCTGATACTTTTTTCAATTTTATCTTATTATTTGGATTTCGAATCGCTCGTGGTGCCCACTAATTTTTGTATAAAATTTAATTTTAGAAATCAAACTGTTCAGTATCTACCCAATTATCTAAAAAGAGAAAATAAAGTTTACCGTATGTTTTCGTATACAGGTAACCCTCCAAGAATACGGTATTCGAAGAACACGGTTTCGAAGAACACGGATACTCATTTCCTCAAATTACACTGTTTCAAACAACACGATTTTCTTTATTCTCTTTTATGTATTTTTATTTTTGTATATCATAATAAAAAATAAGACGTAACGTTTTTTTTATTTTATTTTTTGTAGTTTTAAAGAACAAGGAACGAATTAATCGTGTTCTTGGAAGGTTTCCTGTATTATGTCATGTTTCTTTTGAGAACGATATAAATGTTCTACAGAAATTATCATTTTAAGTATTAAGTAGTTTTTAATTTTAATTACTCCTGTTTCTAGATACATTGTGATGTCAAATGAATAGTTAATAAATAAAACATTCCCTTAAAATTTTTTTTGGAACCGTGAAGTAGTTTTTCAAACTCTTTCTCAAAATTTTTTAAATCACATGGCCTCTATCTACAACTATTCACATTCGTCGCCTCTGCAAATAAAACTTCTTTATTTTTCTAATCCAAAGAAGAAATTTGCTCTTGTATTTAATCAACAAACATTGGTGTGTGTAAGAAATTCAGCAGATCCAACGTAAATACTATTTCCTTCTACTTGTATTTTGAATTTGCTTTGGAATCTTCTTGCTCGAATTGAGCTCGCAATCTTAAATGTTGTACCCATGAAATTATATTTGAATACGTGTTGTAAGGATACAAAATTAAAATAATTATTGTCAACCACTATAATTTATAATAAAACAGCCTTGAAGGAACATAGACATATTAGAATCACATAAGATCAGATTAGTCGCGACCTTATATACACCATTACACAATATTTGTATTTTGAAATTTCAGCTTCCAGGTACTCCAATATGTACTTGGTAGGTCTGAGGGAATTACAAAAACTTTCGAAACCAACAATATTTGAAATTTTAAATTTCCCATAGATTCCTTAAATTAATAAATACATCCATCAAAAATAATAGTCCATAGCGAAATTACCAGGGAAAGTTATTCCCAATTTTATTTTGTTTTCAAAATAATTACCACTTATTTTTTACCTTAGTATGCCAGAAAAAAATATTTAAATAGAATTTATATGTATTAGGTCTACACATAAGTTTCAGGACATTTTTATTTTTTATTATATAGAAAACAGAAATAAAAAAAAGTGACTACCCACATATGATAATGTAGGGCTCGGGATGTAGTTTTAAAATCTAAACATAACCGAAACATAACCTTTAAAATATCTAAACAAAACATGCAGAACGATAAACTGTTTATAGGACATTGCATTCGTTATGAATTCCATCAAGGAAAAAGTGTTCGTAAAGCACGCGAATCGATTTGTTCTGTTCTTGGGGATAATATTGTATCTAAAAGTACATGTGAATATTGGTATAAGCGTTTTAGAGAAGATGATTTGGATGTTAGTGACCGTGTACGTTTTGGAGGTCCCTTAAAAGTAAACGACGAGTAACTGCAACCGTTGCTGGATAAACACTCTTGCCAGACGGAAAACCAACTCTCAGAACAACTTGGCGTAACTCAGCTAGCTGTTTCATATCGCTTAAAAGCGATGGAAAAGATTAGAAAAGCCACAAAATGGGTGCTACACTTATTAACTGAACAAAACAAAAATAACCGACTTAACACTTGCGTGAATCTTTACAATTTTCAGAAAAGGAAATCTTTTTTTTGTAAAATTGTGACAGGTGATGAAAAACGGATTTATTTTGATAACCCAAAACGTAAATATCAGTGGGTAGGTCCCGGCGAACCAGTAAATTCAACGTCAAAGCGCAATATTCACTGTAACAGGGTCGTGCTGTGTATATGGTGGGATATGAAAGGCGTATTATATTATGAACTTTTGAAACCTGGTCAAACAGTTACTGCCGAACTGTATCGACAACAACTTATAAAAGTGAATAAAAAAATTGAAGAAAAGCGTCCATATACATTCAAAGGAAAACGTCCAGTAAAACTCCTCCATGACAACGCTAGGCTACACATAGGTAAATCAGTGAAGGATACGTTAATGTCACTTGAATGGGAAATTGTATCACACCTGGCGTATTCACCAGACGTAGCTTCAACTGATTTTCACTTATTTAGGAAGATGCAAAATGAAATGTCTGAGGTACGATTTAAAAAATTTGAAGAAGTGCAAAAATGGGTCGATAACTTTCTTTCTTCATTAGATGAAACATTCTTTGCGGCAGGCATCCGTGAATTGCCTGTAAGATGGCTAGAGGTCATTCAAAATGATGGAGATTATTTTGATGAATAAATGTTATTTACTTTGTATACAAATAAATTTTGAATTTTTCAAAAAGTGTCCTAAAACTTAGTTGTAGACCTAATACATTTGTTCCCCAATTCCCTATTCTCGGGGAATTGCTAGAATAAGGCCAATGGTGTGGATTCTAATAAAATGACCAATTTTTATGACGTTTTTAATTATAACAAAATATTGTCACAGGAAATTTCCGATTTTGATGAAATGACATATGATACTAACAGCAGTTTATAGTAGTTACACTGGCATATCTAATTTGTATTCCTATTCATAAAAACTTGTAGTCGCATAATCCATTACACAAAAATTTGCAATAATGCATTATAATAGTTTTAACCATTTTTACAGAAGTACTTAGCTTTAAATTTCGTAATTTCGATATAATCCAATATTAAAGGACGGATATTAAACGTGACAATTTTGTAATATTAGTCACAAAATTTTTCGCTAATTTTGAAAAAGTTTGCTCATCGCCTCTGTTTTAAGAGCTCAACTAAAATGTCATTTTAAAGCAGTTAAAATCTTAGTACAAAATCAGAAAAAATATCATTTGAAACTTTTAGTAAAACATTTTTATAGATAACTGTCAGTTCTACCGCCTCAGTTTGACAATTCAAAATTATTTTTTGCGAAAATAAAAATAAAATCCAGATGAGAGCCCGAGAAATCATGTAATCGAGAAAAGCTAGATGTAGTTTTATTTAGTTTGGCTGGCAGCGCAAGTACGGGTAGAAAAGTCCCAACCAGCGAGCGAGCATGCAAGAGCCAAAGTCATACGCTGTTTGGACCATTTTCGGTTAGTGCTACGAAATTACTAAATAATTTGCCAGTCGGCTCTTATAAGACTACTCTGGATAGTAAGTAAAAAAATGCAGCAAGTGATTTCTAAGAAAAAAAATAACATGTGATAACTTTCGATGTATAACACGTTTCTGTTATTAATATACCAGCACATTGTAATTTGTATAAATAAATTGTAAGCTTACATAAGTTTCATATTTAGGTTGTTCTAAATCAAAACAAATTTTTAAATGTTATTAATAAACAAATTTTAATTTTTGATGTGAATCAAAATGAATCTTATCATTCGAATATCTTAAAATTATTCGTATTTTATAAAAAAATTCCGCAGAACTTCTCCATATTTACATTAAATTGTCATGATTGATTGTAACGTAATCTTCATTTTGAAACCAATTTTGATGGTTTGTGCATACTTGTTTAAAAAAAGAGGAAAATTGAATATTGTGCATTTCTTGGACCTACCGAAGCCTCTTCATTAAAAGACTAGGGTTAATTTCAAAGCAGCAAATTCAAACTTTCAGAGTTAATTTCAAAGCAACACATCTGTCAAAAAAACTCTTATAGTCTGAAAACTAAGTTAAATCAATATTAGTACAATTTAACTAACTTATTAAAACACTTTCACAGTTAAAAAAAATATAAAAATACTTTATTAATTCACAAAAATGCATACAATTTAGCTCAACATGAAAATAAAATTCTATTCTCTGAGAAAATTTGACATCTCGAAACAGACTGAAAATAATAAAATATGAATATTTTTATGCACGATTTTGAAGAATAATTCCTGCGTCAAAGTATGACAACAAGTACATACTAATAAAATGGTTATGTAATTGGTTCCTTTTCAAATAATTAAGTGAAAATCACACCACCGTTACCGAACGTAACAAAATTTTATTTATATTTTATTAATACAATTTAATTTAAAAGTTATTGAACGAAATGTCCGTTGAATGCTACACATGTGTTTCTATCCCGTAAGTCTATCGCTACAAGTGCATAATAAAATGGATGATTCGCTGTAAACTCGTCGGCCATACAATCGGTAACAATGCCTAAAAAAAACTTGAAATTTGAGTAATTTTGAAGGAAATGGGAAAATCTAATTTACACAAAGAGTTGCGAGATAAACCTCAACATGGACAACACAAAGCGCTATTAATTACTCTATTACAACGTATTTACATGTAGTTTACAAATATTTTGTTAGTTTAGATTTTTCGATTTTAATAATAAATTATTGTTATTCCAAAAGAGATGCAACTAAACAATGTATTATGTGTGCAAGTAGAAACTGTCCTTTTTGTGAAATTCAACTTTACTGAAAATATTATTGTTACAAACATTAATTACCAACATATTCGCCATTATACTATCTATGGTATTTTGCCATTTATCAGGTAGATATGAATACCTTGATCGCTGAATCGCTGGTCTTGCAAATATGATGACATCGATCTGAACAAGTTGTAATCAGAGAGGGAGCCAAGTCTAGAGAATACGTCGCATGCTGTAAAATTTCCAAGCTGATGGAGAAGATGAGTTCCTGTGTTGATTTTACTGTATGTTGACGAGCGTTGTCATGCAGCAATACCACCTTACGTCTTCCTTGGTCCGTAAATAGTATTTTCCTGCAGAGCATCACTTAATTTGATCAATTGGGCCTGGCAACGTTCAGCTGTAACAGTTTGACCAGGTTCCAGAAACTCGTAGTAAATGACTCCTTTCCAATCCCACCTGGCACACAGTAACACTTTCTTGGCATGAATATTCATTTTTGCAACTGATGTTGATGGCTGACCTGGATCAACCCATGGTTTTCTGCGACAAAAATTATCGTACAAAAGCCACTTTTCATCACTCGTAATGATTTTGTGCAAAAACTCCAATTTTTTGTACCGAGAAAGCAAATTCATACAGATGTTAGCTCTCCGGTTTGCGTTTTCTTCGGTCAGTTTATGAGGAACCCATTTTCCTTCCTTCTGTATTTTTCCCGTTGCATCCAATCGAAGTAGTATTGCTTGGTGAGTAACTCCTAGCTGTTCTGGCTATTACGAAATGTTGCAAACAACTTTATTACTGTTGAATGACTCGCAGAATGTTCACTCAAATGCGAATTAATCGAGTCCATAGCTTCAGCATAATTTTTTTCATTTGAAAACCGAATAGAATGTAATGACGTAAATGTTGTTTATCGACATACATCTCTTAAAATTGATGCATACGGAACGACAGCTTGTAAATGGCTGAAACTTATGTCATAAAAACAGCAATGACTAAGCTACATATATCCAAAATGGTGGGCGTTTTGGATTCGTTCAAGTATATTTCAATGCAACCAACTTCAGAACCGAGTTTCTCCTTGCACACCTAATACATATAATATAATCATAATATTAAAGTTTGACGACGCAAAAACAAAATTGATAGTATAATAGTTTATTAAAATATTTCAGTATACTAGCTATCAAAATATCATACATAGCAAATAGTATTTTTAGTATTGTAAATTTGACAGTGTAAAAATATATTTAATTTTCCTAGTTTATCCATTACGATTTTTAATATTTTCTCATCGCAATGAGAAACAATGTGTACCAAACACGAATATCGTCAGCATAAAATATGTATAAAATAAATTAATAATATCCTTTTTTATCAAACGCACATTTTGAAAAGACTAAATTCAAACCGAACGATGGAAACCGGTAGGGATTGATAGTAAAATAGTATTATTATGCTATCGACGAAGAAACCTAGTATAAATCATTGATTTAGTTCATCCGAAACAATTAGGGCGAGACACACAAGGCGGATTCAGTGTTGCGTTCGTTCGTTCCTTTCTTCCTTCTGAAATTTTTTTAAACCAATTTCATTGGTTAAAATTGATGTTTTTTTTCGTGTGAATTTTTTTCAGCAACTTGAATTGATTTGAAAAAAATCAGAAGGAAGGAAGGAAGGAAGGAACGAAAGAAAGCAACACTGAATCCGCCTACAGTATAAATCTTTGATTTCCAATAATCATTAGAAATTACCATTTCCCATGTAAATTTATACGTTGTATTCTCAAATTAAACAATTTTAAAAATAAATATGGAGAAAAGCCGATAACTATGGCTTGAGATATATAAGACAATGCACAATGTAACACATAACACATTAAAAACGCCCAGTTGTAACTTTTTTGTCACTACCAGGAATCGAACCCGGGACCCCCGAATTACATAGCAAGCGCTCTAATCTAGGTTATTCACGGCGATTATAGAACTCGCCGGATTTACTGCGGCGGGAGTCCAAACTCCATATAAAAAAAAATTAAAATCATTAATTTCAATCAACATTGCGTTGAAAAACGGATTTATTTTCATATAAATCAGTTTTTACGATTCGCAAACCATTCGTAATGTTTTAGCTGCGGATTTCAAACGAATGTTTTTCTTTGATTTGTGTAAAAATAAAACCAGTGCTGACATGTTGTAACCTATCACTTTTTTCGCTTCGACGAAAAAAACGCGCTACTTTGATGAAAATTTAAAAATGTACATAAAAGAAAAAATATTTTTACTTCTAAAATACCGTTATACTATCGAAAATGCATCGAAGCGAAAAAAGTGATAGGTTACCACACCACAGTACACATAGAAAGGTAATATATTCATTTGGTCGCATTTACGTTCATTTTCGCGCATTCTTTCAAAAAATGTCAATATGGCGGAAGTAAGAGACTAGATTAGACGTATTTACATGCATTTCGGTTGTTATTTTAATATTTGTTCATATTTTATAATAAATACAGTAATTTTATCTAAATATTAATTTTATTACATTATCTAATATTAGTTTAATAATAAAAATGCGTTGTGCTATATATGGGTGTAGCTCAAACAATCAAAATAAGGTACAAGACGGTGCAATTTCTTTTCACACTTTTCCAAAGGATAAATTTCTTTGTAAAAAGTGGGTATTTTTGTGTCGCAGAAGTGATAAACTTAATGTGAAAACATCTCGAGTGTGTTCAAAGCATTTTAAATTTCACGATTTTAAAGTGAATCCCCTATACGAGCAATATGGTTTAAAATTAAAACGATATCTTAAAGAAGATGCATTTCCTTCGCTTTTCTTGGTGTCACAAACGGCAGAAGAACTGGTAACTCCAAGAAATTTAAGAATGCAAAAACGAGCAATACAATCAAGGTTAGTTATATGTATTTTAACAAAATATAATTATTATTTTATCTGTGCATTTTTACAGCGCAACTATAACCAACCATCAAACTAGTGACAAATCAACTTTAGAACAAATCGACGAATCCAGCTCACCACCAAATTTGTGCGGTAGTTCATTAATGGAGTTAGATGATGAGTTTACAAACGAGGTCAAAAATACAACTCATTATGAGATGTGTGTAGAAGCATTGAATTCAACACAAGGTCCGATTCAAAACAGTAGTTGTTTATCAAAGATCGGTGTTGGATGCACTGAACAAGCATCACAAACAGTAGAGACTATTCCATCGCAAAAACAGATCGCAATATTAAAAAAAACTTGTTATAAACAAGCAAAAATTATTAATTCTTTAGATAACATTTTTACTAAAACCCAGTTGAACAAATTAGAATGTCCCAAACGGCGAGCCAAGTGGACAATCGACGATATTGCCAATGCCATTTCCGTTCATTCGGCAGAGCCATGAGCGTATCGGTTACTTCTAAAACGAAACTATCCCTTACCAGCAGTGATAACCCTTAAAAAATATTCTGCTAAAATCAAAGTGTATCCAGGGATACTCCAATGTGTTATGAACCTTATGTCGAAAGTGAATATGAAGCCTTTGGATAAAATTTGTATCGTGTCATTCGACGAAATGAAAATTAGGGAGAAAGCGGTTTACGATAAGGCAAAAGATGAAACATTAAGAGCAGCAAAATACGTTCAAGTGGCGATGGTACGAGGATTATTTGGTAATTGGAAGCAACCAATATATTACGAATTCGATACCCGAATGACACAAGAAATTCTTTTTAAAATAATTTGTGCCATTCAGTCATGTGGATTCATTGTGTGTGCGATAGTGTGTGATCTCGGTGGAACAAATCAGGGTTTATTGCGTGACCTTAAAATAACTGCGAAATCGTCATTTTTTCGAAATCCAGCGGACCAATTAAAAAATATATATGTTTTGCCGATGTGCCTCATCTTATTAAACTAATTCGGAATAATTTTGTTGATAATGGGTTTTTAATAGACGGAGAAGTCATCCATAAAGGGATTATTGAAGAATTAATTTCCATAACAAACAAAAAGTCATACTTGAGTTTAGCTTACAAAATTTCGACGGCAAATTTAAATGTTAGAGGCGCAGAACGGCAAAAGGTAAAGATGGCCACAAAATTATTTTCGCATACTGTATCAAGTGCAATTTACCGGGCAGGTAGTTTAGGAGAACTCAAATCGAAAAATTGGATAAAATGTTCTGAGTTATTCAAACAGGTAATCAACAACAATCGAATTATTGTGTGTTAGTTTAGTTATAATTTGTTTATTATTTTAGGTTAACGATTGGTTCGACTGTCTCAATGTTCGAGTGCCATATAAAGACAGCAGACAAAGAGTACAAGGTGTTGGATTGGTGGAATCACTTCAGTTCCAAATAATCGACAAAATGAGTGAAACGATGTTTCACATGCGCGTTAATGGCAAGACAAATATGGTGCCATTCCAAAAAGGTGTATATTGTGAAGTGTCCTAGACGTTTTCTGTACTAACTAATGATTGATTTTGATTAAAATATATTTATTTACAGGTACGAACAATTCGTTGAAATTGCTGTATGACGATTTAAAATCCCAACACAATATTTCGTATTTGTTAACATATCGACTTAACCAGGACGTGTTGGAAAATTTTTTCGGCGTAATCCGTGCAAAAGGCGGACTCCACGACCATCCAGACCGACAGGAATTTATGTATCGCCTACGCTCTTATATATTAGGCAGAAATGACGGAAGTCTATCAGCTAATGGAAATACATTGGTAGACGACACACCAGATCTAGATTCCGTTGGAAATTTTAGCGGGGACTTGTTTAGGACATTGACGACGAGAATAAACACCGACCCACCAACAGATGAGCTTGAATCACTGCAATACGATGGCTTGGAACATTTGGCAGGTTACATATGCCATCGACTCAAAAACCAAGATATTGTTGTAGATAATAGAGTAGTAAATATACAACAAGACAGTTCGTTCACTTGGACAAATCAGATCACAGAAGGTTTTCTTCAAAAACCTTCTGAACAATTAATGTGTGAGATGGAAAAACTTGAATCCATTTTTATTCAAGTTAACCAGGACAATATTGTATATTGTAAAGACTACGTCAGAAAATTGGTTAACTCTTCAAAAGATATATTGTGCGATCAAAAGGTAAAGGAAATTTTTTTTCGGTCAAGAATGTATTTTCGAATAAAATACTTAAATGATATTATTGTGGACAATAGTAGAAAAAAAAACTAAAAAAATTACTAAAACAATTTCGTAACTTAATAATAAAAATATTTGATTATTTTAAAAATTTGTTTCATTAAATAAATTCATTAAGATTTTTGTAAATGAAAACAAGTCTCTTACTCCCGCCATCTTTAAATATTTTGTTGTTGTAAATTTTGACACATGCGCAATATATTACCTTATAGTTAGTATCATGATAGGTTACAACATGTCGGCACAGTTTTACATGCAACCTTGATTGGAATTAATGATTTTAATTTTTTTTTTGGAGTTTGGACTCTCGCCGCAGTAAATCCGCCGAATTCTATAATCGCCTTGAAAAACTAAATACTAAAAACTAAATTATCTGAACATTGATATCCCTTTTTCTACCAAAAAAAAATTGGCTCAATCGAAGTCCAAACCACACAAATGTGAAAGTAGAAAAACATAGTATGTAATGGGGTTATTGATAAAAAATTTCGCTTGATTTGAAGTACAACCAACACAATTGTGTGTATAGTTATAGTGTTTTTTCGGACTAAAATAAGTTAGAACAGAATGCACAAATGTGTAAGTTTATTCAAAACACATACAAAACTAAATTTTTGACATGATTCTTTTGTCTTACCCACACAATAGTGTGGGCAGGCAGGAAAAGGGATATATATATTCGTCGTATACCGAATTGGTGGTATACCGAAGCCATCTTTCTCATAAGAAGCCGCGTAAAAAGAATTAATCCGTCCCCATGTGAAAAATTTACCTGTGTAAGTATGCTAATGGGTTCAAAAATAATTAAAACACTGTTATAGCTATTAATAATGATAGACTAAATTAATAAAAATAACCGAATGTTTCGTCGTGTAAAAATAGGGTTGTGTACCGAATCTTGTGTCGTATATCGGGCAAAATTTCCTCAGTCGTATACCGAGTTGGTCGTGTACCGAATCTTGCGTTATGGTAATAATTAAAATTAATCTTGGGTGGTCGTATACCGAGGTACCACTGTACCACTAAAATTAATTCTGTTTTATTAATTTTTTGGTTTGTTTTAATACACATAATTATAATATTTTGTAGCAGTTTTGGTTCATGCAGTTTTACTACAGATAATATTTTGTTTTGTTCACTTTATTTATCCCTCGATCATACTGATGATCATGTGCTAAATTTAAATTAGCGCTGATTAATTTATTATGCAATGGAAATTATTTTGGTAAAAAGTGGTTGTGAATCGGGGGACCTGAAATATGGCAGAGACCAGAATATTTCTATTTTTTAATCATATTTATGATTACGTGTTAAACTTAAATTAAGTATAAATTAGGGTTATATCTTCTATCCGGTCGCAAATTAATTATTTGCGATCAGAAATATGGTTACTAGATTTAATTTGCCATGCCAATTCTCACATATTTTTTAAATTTAAATATATTTTACGATTGTAGAGTAGAAATCTACGAAAAGACTAATCCGCCTTTTCAGAGGTCGCAGTATTTTTATGTATTTCTACTTAACAATCGCAAAAAAAAATTAAATTTAAAAAATATGTGAGAATTGGCATGGCAAAATAAATCTAGTAACCATATTTTTAATCGCAAATAATTAATTTGCGACCGGATAGAGGATATACCCCTTAATTTCTTTTGCTTTTAACCGATAATTTAACTTTTATATTTTTTAACTAATAAATGAGAAATTTTTTAACAGAGACAGAATAAATGGTAATTATTATTTAATTAGTTTGTAAGAAATAAAAATAATTACTACATTGATTTGAAGAATTATTTAAGAATACAATAATTACATAATAAAATAATTTAAGGATGGAGTTTTAATTTCTTAAATTATAAAAGCTTTTAAGTTTACTTATCGTTGTTATACTATAATAAAATTTACTTTACTTGTAGTGTTAAATATGCTCAATTTGTTTAAGGATTAGGCTTACCTTTAACAGGTCTTTAATAACTCTATTATAATTTTAATTATTAATAATAAAATTTTTAGTTTGTTATGCCTTGCTAAATTTATTATTATATATTGTTTTATTTTTGACGATATGCCATGACATTTAGTGTTATATTTGGAAATTATAACTTCTTATTTCAAAATATTACTCCAGAAAACGGAATATGGAGGTGTCAAGTGTATAATTTTTATTGTAAATATAGATTTTTGAATGGAGAATTAGACTACATAGATGTATATGCTTTTCCATATAAAACTTCTATTTAACTCTAAAAATGAGAGAGCCACATTAGTATTTTAGGTACAATAAATGTTGTAATCAAAAGTATATTTTATAGATTTTTGCTTTGTACCCGTATATTATGCACAAAGGTGCAACTAATCTATTTGCTAGCAGTAGAGAAATTCTTGATATTTGTATATGCCAAAGCTGCTTATTTGATCTCCAGGCAAGCTAATAGTAACCCTCCCACGCTTCAAGCTTGAGAATACTGACATAATATTAATGAGCTAAATATTAAAAACCCTTTCTAATTGTGGACAGACGCAGTGGAAATTTAAATGTTAAAAATTAACGGCAGCGATGTGTAACGTCAAATCATTAATCATAACTGAAGAAAAATTCTATAATACCACCAATTTAGTTATCTTAAAATCCCAAAACGTACATTTAATGACAACGTGGCGGTTGGTTGAATATATGTACATATGTATGTATTTATCTAGAAACTTTGTTAATAAGAATAGTAATTTTTCATTTTTGGAACACATTTCGTTTTTACGTATAATTAATATGATCATTGGAATGCTTTACTACCAAGTCACAAAAAACTTTGTGTATAATGATGTTTTTAGTTTATACCATGCCTTTAAATCCAATTTAAAAATATGGTAATAATGATTAACCATATTGCAAACACCTTATGGGATAACATAAAGTCTGTCATACAAAATCATTAAAAGCCTCGCTCAAAGATCGCAATATAAACCTGTAACAACGAAAAACACTACACAATACCAGGCTCAATTTGCCAGGCGAGGTTTAAATGAAGCTATGGCATTATAGTGGTTTACTCCGTGTAATGTCACGAAATACGTGGAGTACAAGCAGCATTCCTGCGATTGTTGGAAAAAAGTGTCGGCTTGATGATATCTACAAAAGATGACCTCAGCTTTGTAACCACAAACCCACGGGAGATTTCGTTGTCAAATAAAATATCTGAACTGAATGTGGAACCGAAGCGAAGGAGCTCGTGTCCAAGAACTTTTTCAATTTTAAATCTGTTTTCGGCCAAACGAAACTGATATAACTTGAATAGTGATAGGCAAACACTGCACGCTTGAAAATAGACGGCTTTTCTGGGTGCGGCTTTTATTGGTAGTTTTGCTTGGTTACACTGATTCAGCTTACATTTTGGAAAACATCAATTCATGTGCCATGCAGAACATTTCGAACCCATGAGTTTTTAGGCCCAAGAACACCATTCTTCTAACTATGGAGAAAACAACCCCTATTAATAGGTTGTTTAAATCGTTCAATATCATCGATGACCGAATTGATTTTAATTTATTAAAAGATAACTTGAAACAAAACCTGAAGAATTATTTGAAATATGTATTTAAAATTTGATGTCTATTTTTAGTTTAATTTTTTTTTTCTTTTTTTTGTTTTAATCTAATTTGTTTATAACTCAAAGGGCTCAGGTTTTATCCTGAAATCATACATGTACACAGAATAGATTTCTTTCGAAATAAATAAATAAATAATATTTGAAATATAAATAAATATAAAATTATGTACGGAATCTACCTCCTGTAACTGATTATGTCGTGGTTCCGAATATTTATGAGTGATACTTTCAATGTTGGGATTGTTCTGAAGGAACTTTAAAATCATTGTGGTGTTTACTCGATTTTTGTTTTGCGCTACGTACAGAACTATCCGACTACAAAATTATTTTGAATGCATTTGAAAGCTGTTGCACAACATTTTTCAAAATCTTGTAAATCGCATTGGAAATATGATTACCTACTCTGGCGTTTTTTAGAGGTTCACAACTTTAAATTAAAATAGAACAAAGAAAAACATTTTGAATATCAGTCAAACTACCTTTATTGAATAGATAATTTTATGCCATTAATGCTTGAATATGATTTCGGCCACGTGGCCGCCTCCGCTGGCGTGTAGATGGCGCAATCTGGTTATCCAATTTTCACACACTTTTCGCAGCAATTGCTGCCGTATCTCGGTAATAACTCGCCGAATGTTGTTAAGTGTTCAATCGTCTCTGGTTTATCAGCGTTATCTACCGCTGACTTAACATATCCCTAAAGAAAATAATCTAATGTAGTTAGACCACACGATCTCGGTGGCCAATTAACAGGACCATTACGTGAAATTAGTTTTTCATCAAATGGTTTTTTGAGTAAATTAATTATATCCCGCACTGTGTGACATGTCCTGTTGGACCATATATCAACAAGATTTATGCCAGCCAATCAGGGTACAAAAAGTTAGAAATCATGTCTCTATACCATTCACCGTTGACTATAACATTCCGCCCATCATCGTTTTAGAAAATATATGAATCAATAATTCCGCCGGCCCATAAAGCGCACCAAACAGTGAACTCCGACAATTCTGTTTATGAACACACCCATTCAATATCAATTTGTGCTTCAGCCAAATTTCAGGTTTTGTAACACTTAGATTTTGGATTCGACATTTGCATTTATTGCTTAGGTTGATGATACATTTATGCAGGTTACACTTTAATTCTTAATCAAATTTTTATATTTATTTCAAAGATATTGCTAAATGGTATGCATGTATCAAAAAAAATCAGAATTCATAAGTTGCATATAATATTGTAAGCAAGTGAAATTGTATGTATGTGACACTAAAAGATTTACTAAAATATTAATAAATTTATGATATTTCAATACAAGTGCATTATTTAACAGATAAATATTTAATTTTTATATCATATAATACTCGTGGCAAAATTATTAATCACTGATTTAAAACTCGACAAAACTGAAGAAATTACAACGGTTCGCGCTCGTCGAAGCTCTCGGAGCTCGGCCTAAATGGGAAAAAATCATTGATAATTATTTCAGCGCATCTTAGTGCTTTTATGGCTAAACAAGAATGTTATAACAACTCAAAAGTTTGTTTTTGTACTTAATGCAGCCACAAACTACAGTACCTATACAAAACAATGAAGCAACAATTAATCCTGCAGAGCTACTTTTAAAACGTATAATAGCTATTTTTAAAACGCAATTTGAATATTTTTATTTGTAAATTAAAATATTTACTACAAATATAACATAATAACATTTAAGCTTCCGATTTCAATTTATTTTAATAAATTGCACATGACCGACGAATATGGGTAATTTGACCATGTTTTGGTCGATATCCAAGTGTTTGATTTGTTTCGCAAAAATAAAAGGATGATCTGCTGTGAAGTAGATTGGTTCGCGCGCATTATCGATTGGCCCGCGTCTCTTCTTAACCACATGTACAACTATAAGAAAAACATAAAATTAGCGAGAAGTAGTTAGTTAAATAAACCAAAACCATGCAACCATGTATAAAAAAGGCTTATTATTTAAACTGTGCTATACTGTGTCATTTGAAATTATTTCATAAATTGGAACATGTAATCATAATCTTATTGTATTCATAATATCTTAAAACACAATTTTAAAATGTTTAAAATAATATTGATACTGCTACTCTAATTTAGGCTTGTAAAGCATCAGCAAAATATGCGTCCCTCCAAGTAGTTTATTGTAACGAAAGAAAATTTTCAAATCCCCTTATATTTTTAACATAGTTTAAAAACAAATTTGGTCAATAAAACAATATAAGTTCTAATTATCCGAGTAGAAACTGTCAATTAATTTGCTAGTAAGCTACAAAATAAAATAAATAACTTAAAGGTTTCATTGATAGAATTAAAGATCATGTAATACATTTTTTTGATTAACAATAAGTAAAATTACAAGTATAAGTAACAAAAATGTGGTTTATATGGCAGTAAAACGTCCACTAAATAAAGTAGTAGATGCATCATCATCTCTCAAGAAATATATAAATGGATGATCAGCAATAAATTCAATGTCCTCTGAAAGCATGGCGCAATACCTCATCATAATAACAGCTGTAAATAGTACGAAATATATCAGTAAAGTGGCTAGCTAAATGTGTAGTACTAGTTTAGTTTAATTATAAGAGGTTATAAAATGATACGATAGTAACATCAAGCAAAGTTTATCTGCAACTAATTATAATAAATTATAAACTAAATAATTACTTAAGAGAAAAAAGAGAATAATGATATTAAAAAAGTTGTATAATAATCATGCTGATCAATAAAGGGGAAATAAAGAATATTTACCACTAGAAAAAAAAACATTATTAAAAAATCCTAAGGCAGTCGAAAAAGATTGGGATTGTCTCTTCTCTGAATGTTTTACGAAAACCCCTATTAAAGTTAGCCGAAAGTTTTCAGCCGAAAAATGGTAATATGCGTCTTTGCTATATCAGCTGAAACAATATTTTATAGCCGAAAGATATATTACTCGATATACCTCGTTCTAATATCACCTCCAAATAATCAGACTAAAGCAAAAAATCTGTCAGGAGTTATATAATATTACAACATTGTTCCAAAACATTTGCCATGTAAATTAAAATAAATTTAGAAATTTTCGAAACTAAGATAATAAAATGTTTTGTAACTTTTCGGTTGCACTAAAGCGTTTTTTCATATCATATCAGCTGGAAACGAATGCCGACAAGGCCCAAAGCATCTATAGCGAAATGACCGACGAAAACCTGAAATACTATAATTTTATTTCATATATTTTAAAATTAACCAACAAAATCAATATACAGTACCAATCGGAAACTCGACGATTCCACGTGTTACTACCAACCATTAAGGGGTATTTTAAAACTATATTATCAAACTTTGTTAAACCTGATATGATCAATGATGAGATGTTGGATAAAACTGGTTTTTCAAATTTAAATAATATTTTAGATCTAGAGAAAATTTATATTGGAGCCAAGGCCGACATATTTATCAAAAGTGGGACAATTTCAGAAGACGTAGTCAACCGCGTGAAGAATTCTTGTTGTAAGTATTATATGGAAATATGTAGCCAAATCCGCACTCGAATTAAATTCGACGATGATGTGTTAGTGGCCGTACAGTGTTTGAATCCCAAACGTAAGGCAGAAAGTTTGGCACCACTTGTTGTTTCCGAATTTCGTTGAGGATGATTCTATAGAAGATTTAGATGAGGAATGGCGCTTCTTAATTGATCAAGAAACTGTTGATATTGAACAAAAGTTCGAAGATTTTGTGGCATGTATATTTAGTATGAAAAATGGTGCTAACGAGAAAATGTATCTAAATCTTCGAAATTTTGTAGGATCTATTTTGACTTTTCCGCATAGCAGCGCAGCCGCCGAACGTATATTTTCCCAGGTCAACCTTATCAAAGACAAAAAGCGAAATTTATTGTTAACCTCAACAGTGAATGCCATATTTATGGCGCAAGAGTTGTTGGACGGGACAGATACCAGCCAATGGAATCCCTCAAAGGAGCTGATTACTAAATATAATAAATAATTTTTATGTATTTTATTACGCATCTACAAATGCATATGAACTATGAACTGAGTTCCTAATTACTAAATCAGTAATTGAATTATATTTTATTAATTGCAATGAATTGCACATTCTTTTTATTTATTATTTTATTTATCATTTAATTTATGAGATATGTTTTTTAATTTTGTTTGAAATAAACTATAAAATTACGAAATTTATTTAGTTTTTTTTTTATTTACACCTCTCATTCTCGACATAAGCCTCAACCAGTCAGGAATAAGAAAATAAAAAGCACGAATTTTAACGAATTTTAAACAATTGTTTTTCTTTTTTTTTGACATTCGAACCAGTGAAAAATAATAATTTTAAGTTACAGCTGTTCGTTTACAAACAGCTGTTTTTTATTGTGAAATGTCTTTTAGAGAAATTTCATATTTGTTCATGTTGTTACATATTTTTATATATTAATTTCGTATTTGAAAATGAACACATACACGAGATGCTTTTACATCACAATGAAAAAAGGAAATAAACTAAACAAAATTAAAATATTATAGTAGTAATATAGCGTTTACACTACGAAGTAGGACTATAATATCATACCATTAACAAAACACCATTTTTACTTTATCGCACATTATTAAAATTAATCACATAATATGAATAATATTAAATTAGTTTTATTTAATAAATAAAATAGTAAACAAACAAATGTACACAAAATAAATATGGCTTCCACTCCCCGCATCACAAATTTATCTTCTATTGCTGTGTATAAAACACAACAACAAATCGTATTTTTAAGTATTTCTTATTTTCGAGCGAGAAATAGCGCGCACTATTATTTTAATAAGTGACAGCTAAAATTTTACGAAGGAGAAATTTCGTTATTCTATTATTTTTTTATTTTCTTATTCCTGACTGGTTCCGCTTATACTCCTATTGTTACACGACTTCTGCTACTTTTGACTTATGAAAAACGACAACCCTGACACTCGTCGAAGCTCTCGGAGTTCGGTTTAACTCAAAAAAAATCATCTTTACAATCACTAACACTTCTTAATATATGTATAATAACTCATACAAAGTTTGTTTTTGGCAAATCACATTACCTAAAAAAAACAATCAAGCATTCGCTTGTTTATCATTAGTTTGGACAGTTACGATTTAGGTTTATTATAAACATACAAATTAATCCTGCAGAGCTACTCTTAAAACGTATCCCCTGGTTACGATATTTCTTTTAATTTTAGAAAAATTCTTTTGATAAAGCTAAAGACAATTTGAATTTTTTTATTTGTAAATCAAAATATTTACTACAAATATAAAATAATAACATTTAAGCTTCCGAATTCAATTTATTTTAATAAATTGCACATGACCGACGAATATGGGTAATATGACCATGTTTTGGTCGATATCCAAGTGTTTGATTTGTTTCGCATAAATAAAAGGATGATCGGTTGTAAAGTAGATTGGTTCGCGCGCATTTTCGATTGGCCCACGTTTCTTCTTAAGCACACGCACAACTATAAGAAAAACATAAAATTAGCGAGAAGTAGTCAGTTAAATAAACCAAAACCATGCAACCATGTATAAAAAAGGCTTATTATTTAAACTATGCTATATTGTGTCATATGAGATTATTTCATAAATTGGAACATGTAATCATAATCTTATTGTATTCATAATATCTTAAAACACAATTTTGAAGTGTTTAGAATAATATTGATACTGCTACTCTAATTTAGGCTTGTAAAACATCAGCAAAATCTGCGTCCCTCCAAGTAGTATCTTGTAACGAGGGAAATTTTCAAACCCCCTTATATTTTTAACATAATTTAAAGAAAACTTTGATAAATGAAATTTGGTCTACAAAACATATAAGTTCTAATTATCCGAGTAGAAACTGTCAATAAATTTGCTAATTAACTACAAAATAAAATAAATAACTTAAAGGTTTCATTGATAGAATTAAAGATCATGTAATACATTTTTTTGATTAACAATAAGTAAAATTACAAGTATAAGTAACAAAAATGTGTTTTATTTGGCAGTAAAACGCCCACTAAATAAGGTAGTAGATGCATCATCATCTCTCAAGAAATATATAAATGGATGATCAGCAATAAATTCAATGTCCTCTGAAAGCATGGCGCAATACATCATCATAACAACAGCTGTAAATAGTACGAAATATATCAGTAAAGTGGCTAGCTAACTGTGTAGTACTAGTGTAGTCTAATTATTAGAGGTTATAAAACGATACAATAACAACAACATCAAACAAAGTTTATTTGCAACTAATTATAATAAATTATAAACTAAATAATTAATTAAAAGAAAAAAGAGAATAACGATATTAAAAAAGTTGTATAATAATCATGCCGATCAATAAAGGGGAAATAAAGAATATTTAACACTAGAAAAAAAACATTAAAAAAATCTTAAGGCAGTCGAAAAAGATTGGAATTGCCTCTTCTCTGAATGTTTTACGAAAACCCCTATTAAAGTTAGCCGGAAGTTTCCAGCCGAAAAATGATAATATGCGTCTTTGCTATATCAGCTGAAACCTGAAACAATATTTTATAGCCGAAAGATCTATTACTCGAAATATCTCGTCCTAATATCAAATCCAAATAATCAGGCTACAGCAAAAATGTGTCAGGAGTTATATAATTTTACAACATTGTTCCAAAACCTTTGCCATGTAAATTACAATAAATTTAGAAATTTTCGAAACTAAATTAATAAAATGTTTTGTAACTTTTCGGTTACCTCCTTTTCGGTTCAGCTTTGCCCAATATTCGACCTGCGATTACTTATGAATATCACCTACATATGTAATAAATATTGTAGGATCGATGGAAAGTGGGTAACTCAAACGTTACAAAATATTTTATTTAGTTTCGAAAATTTTTAAATTTATTGTAATTTACATGTCATAGGTTTTGGAACAATCTGGTAAAATTTATAACTCCTGACAGATTTTTGCTGTAGTCTGATTATTTGGTGGTGATATTGGAACGAGGTATATCGAATAATATATCTTTCGGCTATAAAATATTGTTACGGTGAAACCTAGATTGGAGTGGAGTAACTTAGTTTCATTAATTGTTCAATTGCATTTATGATTTAGTTCAACATTTAGGCGTCATTTCTATACTAACATATTTGCTTGATGCGCATTTAGGATTATTCTGGAAACAAATGTTTTGGTATATAAAGGCGTACGTCGACGTGGAATGCTGAGTTTTATTTTAAACGTGATACAGTGAAGGTTAAATAAAAAGATTATTAAAGTGATTATTAAAGCGATTATTAAAGTGATAATTAAAAAGTGTGTTATAATTGTAATAATTAATTGTTAATTTTGTGTTGTATAATAAATTGTGTTGTGTAAATAAATTGTGTGAGTTCAAATTTGAAGCAGTTGTATTTATTCACAATCCAGTGATTCGAACCTTGAGTGACAAGGCAAAATCGTAACAATATTTTTTCGACGAGATAGGAAAAACACTATCTGCAATACCATTTTTCAGTATCCGAAGAAATATAGCTTAGCAAAAGTGTTTAGTTTGAAATTCAACAGTGTACATGCTATAAAAGCATGATAGTGTTGTGTATAAAATCAAACAGTAATCTAATCGACTTACCAAATAATAAAACATTAAAGAATCATTAGGACACCAATGAGCTAACACGGCCAAAGAAGAAAGGAAATATCTCTTCTCTTTGATAAAGTAAAAATTGGACGACGAGCCAATAATTAAAATTATGTTTATGAGTAAATTTGTATTTCTTCAGTAAATACAACTCGTGTCAAAATTATTAATCAATGATTTAAAACTCAGCATTCGTGCTTTACACTTGCCGAAGCTCTCGGAGCTCGGTTTAACTCGAAAAAAAATCATCGTTAGAATCACTAACACTACTTAGTACTATGTATAATAACTCATACAAAGTTTGTTTTTGGCAAATCACATTACCCAAACAAAACAATCAAGCATTCGCTTGTTTATCACTAATTTGGACAATTACGATTTAGGGTCATTTTAAACATATAAAAATTAATACTGCAGAGATACTCTATCTTAAAACGTATCCCCTGGTTACGATATTTTTTTAAATTTTAGAAAAATTCTTTTGATAAAGGCAATTTGAATTTTTTATTTGTAATTCAAAATGTTTTACTACAAATATAAGATAATAACATTTAAGCTTCCGATTTTATTTTATTTTAATAGATTGCACATGACCGACGAATATGGGTAATTTGCTCATGTTTTGGTCGATATCCAAGTGTTTGATTTGTTTCGCAAAAATAAAAGGATGATCGGCTGTGAAGTAAATAGGTTCGCGCACCTTTGCGAATGGCCCACAACTCATCTTAGCCACATGTACGACTATAAGAAAAACATAAAATTAGAGAGAAGTAGGTATGTAGTTGAATAAATCAAACCCATGCAACCACGTATAAAAAAAGGCTTATTATTTAAACTATACTATACTGTGTCGTTAGAGATAAACTTTGGATTATTTCATAAATCGGAACATGCATTCATAATATTAATGTATTCTTAATACGAGGGCGGAGTGAGAATTCTGGTAAAAATGAAACAGAGGGCGCCACGTGTCAATACCATCTGTCACTAGACCATATTAAAATTTTCAAACAAATCTGTCATTTAGTTCAGTTTTTGACGCAAACTAAAACAAAACTTGATACATATTATGGAAAGTCTTCACCATCGATTAAAATGATTCACAAGTGGTTTACTGATTTTCCTTGTGGTCGTACAAGCACAACTGATGCCGAACGTTCAGGACGGCGAAATGAAGTCACCATACCAAAAAGGTTGACAAAATCCATGATACGGTATTACAAGACCGCAGAGTGAAAGTGCGCGAGATAGTATTCATCTCAGATGAACGTGTGCGCAATATATTACACGAACATTTGAATTTGAAAAAGCTATCCGCGCGTTGGGTGCTGCGTTTATTAAAGATCGACCAAAAACGCATACGTATGACAACTTCAGAGGCAGGTTTGGCGATTTTCAAGCAAAATAAAAAGGAGTTGTTGCATCGTTTCATAACTGTGGATGCCACTTTACACCGGAGACCAAAACACAGTCTAAACAGTGGATGTCTACTTCAACAAGGTCATGGCCAGAATTTTGTGGGATGGACGCGGCATAATCCACATCGATTACCTTCAAAAGGGGAGAACAGGTAACGGCGAATATTACTACAACTTATTGGACAGTTTCAACAACGTTTTGAATGAAAAATGACCGCATTTGGAGAAGAAAAAGTTCTCTTCCATCAAGACAATGCCCGGGTGTAGTTGCCATGGCCAAAATCAATGGTTTACGCTTCAAATTGCTTCCACATCCGCCATATTCTCCAGACTTAGCCCCCTGCGACTATTTCTTGTTTCCGAACTTGAAGAAATGGCTCGGCGGAAAGAGATTCGGCTCTAACGAGGAGATCATCGATGCAACAAACGTCTATTTTGAAAGTTTGGAGAAATCGAATTATTCGGAAGAGATCGAAAAATTGGAAAACCGTTGGACGAAGTGTATCGAGCTAAAAGGCGACTACGTTGAAAAATAATTTTTTATTGGCCGTAAATATTATTCCTTGTTTCATTTTTACCAGACTTTATAGACTTAACCAGACACAATTTTGAAATGTTTAGAATAATATTGATACTGATACTCTAACTTAGGCTTGTAGCGCATCAGCAAAATCTGCGTTCCTCCAAGTAGTACCTTGTAACGAGGGAAAATTTTCAAACACCTTTATATTTTTAACATAATTTAAAGAAAATGTTGATAAGACAAATTTGGCCAACAAAACATATAAGTTCTAATTATCAGAGTAGAAACTGTCAAAAAATTTACTAATTCAATACAATTTAAAATAAATAACTTAAAAGTTTCACTAATACAATTAAAGATGTAATACATTTTTTTATTAACAATAAGTAAAATTTAAGGGGGTATTAATTGACCTTCAAAGGATATTAAATTCACTGCACAATTAATACTTAAAATAAAAAATTACAAGTAACAAAAATGTGCTTTATCTAGCCGTAAAACTTCCGCTAAATAAGATAGTAGATGCGTCACCATCTCTCAAGAAATAAGTAAATGGATGATCGACAATAAATTCAATGTCCTCTGAAACCACGGCGAAAAACATCATCGTTATAACTGCTGTAAATAGTACGAAAAATGTCATTAAAGTTACTAGCTATAGTGAGTACTAGCTATAGTTAGTGAGTTTAGTTTAAAGATTGTATCGAATCCTCGCTACAATATTATGTGGGTTGGTCACCTCTGTTGAAATATAATTATTTTGGTATGTTACTCTACTGGTTGATTTTTGTTTTAACTGAATAGATGATGTTATAAAATGATGATTGGGTTGTAATATGAAAAAAAAAATTGGTAACGGCTTTTTACTTTCATATATGAGGCAAAAGTTTGCTTTACCGGAAGCTTGTTGGTTTTGGTCTATTTTAGCATACACAAATACCGAAAATTAATTAGTGAAATAGAAAAAAAAAAATTAAGTGTGCTTTAGACCACACTACTGAAGTAAAACTTCTAATATATATTTAATATTTATAATATAATATAGAAAAATTATAATATTGGAAAAAAATTGGTCACCCTTTGCGTTCTCGAGTGTCACCTAGCCGTTTATGTCTGATGCCACAAAAGGTAACCTTGTAACTTGGTAACTTTTTCAAGGCCAACTAGTCGTAATAGACAATGTTTATGTATGTGTCACAAAATGGACAAAAAAACCATTTTTGAAATCTCTTCGCATAGTAAAAATGGCCTTGAAATATTTTTTATTTCATTTATGTATAACCACAGTACATCATGTGGTTTCATCGAAAATATGTTTAAGTCGCAATAAAACCTGTATCATAGGCAATCGGGGAAAGAAACGAAGAAAGAATCGGTTTCTGTGATACCTCGTGTGAAATGGAGCTATAATATAGAAAAAATACATATATAAAATTTATCACACGGACGAATTTTTTTTGGTCACCCTGTGCGTTCTGGATTGAGTAAGTTAGTGAGTGACATAGATGTTATAATATAGAAAAAAAAAAATTTTGGTCACCCTGTGCATTCTCGAGTGAGTCAGTCAGTGACATAGAAGTCTATATTATGACTTTCCAATTTTCCTGTTTTTCAATTTTCCAATTTACAAATTTTCCAATTTTCCAACTTTCCAATTTACCAACTTTCAAAATTTCCTATTTTCATATTTTTTATTTTAATATTTTGCAATTTTCAAATTTTTCAATTTTTCAATTTTCCAATTTTCCAATTGTCCAATTTTCCAATTTTCGAATTTTCCAATTTTTCAATTTTCCAATTTTCCAATTTTCCAATTTACCAGTTTTCCAATTTTCATATTTTCATATCATCATATTTTCATATTTTCATATTTTCATATTTTCATATTTTCATATTTTCATATTTTCATATTTTCATATTTTCATATTTTCATATTTTCATATTTTCATATTTTCATATTTTATATTTTCATATTTTCATATTTTCATATTTTCATATTTTCATATTTTCATATTTTCATATTTTCATATTTTCATATTTTCATATTTTCATATTTTCATATTTTCATATTTTCATATTTTCATATTTTCATATTTTCATATTTTCATATTTTCATATTTTCATATTTTCATATTTTCATATTTTCATATTTTCATATTTTCATATTTTCATATTTTCATATTTTCATATTTTCATATTTTCATATTTTCATATTTTCATATTTTCATATTTTCAAATTTTCATATTTTCATATTTTCATATTTTCATATTTTCATATTTTCATATTTTCATATTTTCATATTTTCATATTTTCATATTTTCATATTTTCATATTTTCATATTTTCATATTTTCATATTTTCATATTTTCATATTTTCATATTTTCATATTTTCATATTTTCATATTTTCATATTTTCATATTTTCATATTTTCATATTTTCATATTTTCATATTTTCATATTTTCATATTTTCATATTTTCATATTTTCATATTTTCATATTTTCATATTTTCATATTTTCATATTTTCATATTTTCATATTTTCAAATTTTCATATTTTCATATTTTCATATTTTCATATTTTCATATTTTCATATTTTCATATTTTCATATTTTCATATTTTCATATTTTCATATTTTCATATTTTCATATTTTCATATTTTCATATTTTCATATTTTCATATTTTCATATATTCCTATTTTCCATTTTCCATTTACCTGTTTTCCAATTTTCTAATTTTCAAATTTTCCAATTTTGCAAATTTCGAAATTTCCAATTTTCCAATTTTTCCAATTTTCCAATTTTCCATTTACCAATTTTCCAATTTTCCTATTTTCTTATTATCCCATTTTTTTAACCAATGATTAAAATAAAATGGTATCAACTAATGTTCCACCTAGGGATTTATGAATTGTCATGGCACATCCTGATACTAAATGAAAATGATTTCGTTTTGCGTCTATTGTTTCGTTCACCTCGTTCGATTACACTTTTCGTAACGCATTTGCCAGCTTAGTCCCCAAGTCAAGCGTGCCTAAAGAAGTTTTACTTCAAAAAATAAATCAATTCTCTTTCGCATGAGTTGTAATATGTGAAAAGTATATTTAAGTAAAACAAATGAAAAAAATAATAAAAAATTTCTAATATTAAAATTAATAAAACTATCTAATACGTAAAATTATGAAATAAGTAAAATTAAATTTGATAGCAGTTACGAATTTTAAAAGCAGTTACGAGTTTTTATGAATAAAAAAGCTGTTTTGCAAGTGGAATACCAAAACTGATATATGTATGTAAATGGTAGTGTTAGATGTTCAAGCTAAACCCAAAAATTGAATCTAAAAGTAAATCTAAATAAATTATTACTAAATAAATATATCATAAATAATAAGTGAATGGATAAATAACCTAGTTTAGTTTTAAAAAATCATATAATTAAGACTAGAACGTACGCTCTCTAATCAGCTAGAATAAACTTGTGGACGAAGTGTTGTAAACCGTCGAATACACACATTACGTTTACAAAAGCTAATGAATTATGTTCGTTCTGAGGGATGATGATACATAAAAATAATAAAATCTATAAATAATTGAATTGAATCAAAAATTTCGAAATTCAAATAACGATTTTTATTATTCAACAAAGACCAATTGTCATCGTCATCTTCTAAATTATATAATGGTCTTATTGCATCAACCTTCATCCTGTATGATGGTCGTTACGATCATCAAAGTCGACTCGCTACAATCACATACAAAAAAGAATTTTACAATAATTGCATGATGAATTCAAATTATAATATACAGATGTGGCCAAATTATTATCACCTCATACGAAATTCATGGTAATGTGATTTTCACAGGCCGAACTGCAACCTATTGTATAGTTGGCTTGTCATTGTGGTAGATATCGACCAATCCAAGGAATTCGTGGAATAAAAATTTAATATACCCAGAAAATACGCCTTTTATGAATCATTAATAACTGTGAACCCTTTTCAACAAAATATGAATTCCGAGTATTTATTGTCCTGGTAATTAGTTTGACCTCCGAATTGTTTTGATTTTATGACAACTAGGTAGTATTTAAGAATTAGTATTTTATTGAAGAATTTCAGTCTCGTTTGTGACTTTGAAAAGTTAAAGTGAAAGTGGTTTTTGTAATATTAGTGAAATTGATTATGGGTACAGCAAAGGACATCAGTGTTGTAACCAGAGCCAAAATTTCGACGTATTTGGAAGTAGGCCAGTATACGCCTGCGTAAATAGCGGGGGACGGAGGTTTTATGCATGACTCCATGACTCCATGTCTTACGGCAATAAAAGCCACCGAATATTTAAGGACATCCAAATCCTTGATTGGCCAGCGAATAGGCCAGATATGAATCCCATCAAAAATATCTGGGATATTCTTAAAGAAAAAATAGAAGAAAAGTGCCCGCGCACCCAATCAGAATTGATCGAAGCGATGAAAGAAGTCTAGGAAAATGACGCCGATCTACTCACCAAAGCCAAAAATGCAATAAGTGAAATGCCCCGCAGGATACAATTATTAAAAAATGCTAAAGGAATGTTCAACAAGTATTAATAAATATAGTTATCATAAATTTTTTTAACTTTTATTCGAAAAATTAATTTTTTAAAGCAATAATCTTCCAAATATCTAAATGTGATTATAATCTGGCCACAACTGTACATAGTTAATTTTCTTTCTTTATTAAAATTTATATTTTTTTTTATACTAACATTTAACTAACCCCCTAATCAGATTTATATCCGTAGTATAGTTTGTTAAAAGAATAGTTATTTATGAATTTTCTATTTCCCCGAAATTTTATCTAAATTTTTGTCAATAATTTTTATGTTTATATTTGAGTGAAATGAAATGCTGAATTTTACTTTTTTAACCAATACCAATTCGTCGTTATTATTCGCTTTGAGTTTTTTTTTAAGTGTTTAATGTTTTAGAATGGAGTAAAATTACCAAGAGGAATTAAGGATGTGAGTGTGGAGGTGTGGGTGAGTACCCAGGGTAGGTATGATTGACTGTGCTGCTGTTAATTCGTGTTGTTGCTTTTCCTATTTGTTTCAATTTTTTTTATAATTGTTCGTACGGCGGCAACCGTTTTAAGCATGCTTTATATTAAACCCACCCGTCCACTGAGCCACAACTTTGCTAAATGGTCCGCCTATGAAGCCTCTACTTAGATAATTATTCTTTCCTATTAACAATCCGGGCATTTTCTGAGCTCTAGAATTTTAATTTAATTCGTACGATCCCTTGCCCACGTTACAAGGTTATAAAACGATACGATTACAACAACATCAAGCAATGTTTATCGGCAACTGATTATAATAACACTGTGCTAGGTGAAAAATGTGACAAGCTGGGCACCTGGGGGGTAAACCTAATTCGAGTACGCTGAGTTCAATGGTGCTAGTCCCATTTAAAAGTTAGTCCCCATTTTTGAGATATCGCATTCGACATGTTTCGGCCCTGAGTCAAAATATACCCTCATTTTCACGTTGATAGCTCTTGAACCATTAAGATTTTTGTTATGCTTTCTTCAGCAAAGTTGTTGCTCAGGTCAAGACCAACAACTTTGCCGAACATATCAAGCCGAAAAACCACATCTAATTTTTTTTTGTTTTTCATTTCGACGAAAAACACTGTTTTTATCATTTTTTATAATTTTGTTGAATTTAAATTGAGTAGAATCGATCGAATAAACATCGCATCGGCAAATTTAGATACAATATATTTAAAAGAAAGTTAAATCGATTCAATTGATTTTATGGTGATTTTTCTTAAAAAAAAATTCCTAAAAAATTAACATTTTTCTTCTCTTTGACAAAACAATGGCGTGCCGTTGCGATAGTGGATAAAAATCCTGGATTTTTCCATCCCATCGTTTCAACCAATTACATCACGTAAATTATCACTTTGGACGGCAGTCCAAACGAGTGACGAAAGCACCTACTGTGTTGGAAGTCGAACACGTATATATACAGCTTTGTTCGAACTTTTTTCCTTCGAGGCTGCCAGGATCATGTTATATACCATTGGAAAGGTCTTGAAAAGTAGACCCAAATAATGTATAAACGCTGGAATTTCTACCAACATTGAGTGGAGATATGACCTTCCGAAAATTGCCCCAAAAAATTAGTTTTTCAGGTATAACTGCCCCAAAAAGTCCCTCAATTATTTTTTTACTAGCAAATTATGATTTTAGACGTCAATACCAATTCAACGACACCTCAAACGTCCAAAACGGATGATTTTGACCAAAGTTATGACATTTGGAAATTTTTCTATGACGTCACCATATAATCTTGCTTTGGTATATATGTTTGTTTGTTTGTTTGTCCGTACTTCTTTCATTTGATCTCATATTTTCAGGGTTTGTAGTACTTGAAAAACTAAGCAACTTTTGTTGCGGCCAGCCTCTGAAACGCCATTTTAGCCACGCCCACAGAAACTGAAAAATGCTAAATCGGCCGGCCACATTCGGCCAAATTGCTAAAAAATTAGCACAAGACTTTTGGTTCATATTTTCAGGATTATTAGCCACAAACCTCACCTACAACCGTTTGTCCCAGAAAACTCGTATATTTTAGAAATTGACCTCCATAACTTAAAAGCCCTCCTAATTTTTTGCAAAATTTCATTTTTTGGCTCAAATGCACCCTAATATAGGTCCGTTGCGGTTTATAATGATAGTGAATCAACGTATTACAATGAAACAAATATAAATACATCATATTATTATCATTGCTAGGAGAATTTTTACCAGTGACCCTATTTTCATAACAAAAAAAATGAAAAAACTGACAAATTGATGTGATCGAAAAAAATCACTAAAAACATTGAACATTGGACAATCGCCTTGCATAATATCGATATTTTTTTAATCTTTATGATGATTTCTTTAAAAAATAGATCTTATCTCCAATCCCATCGCATGAAGATGGAATATCCGCGAGAGGGTAGCTACCATTAATTTTTGTTTCCAACTAACACACTAAAATATGTATATTTTATTGTATTGTTTAGGAATCAAAAATGAATTGCTATCGAATGTGTGTGTGTGAACTGTTTTGACTGACAACAATAAAACGAATCGCAATTCAATTCATTTTCAATTTGCCGTGCCAAAATCATTGATATGAAATAAAAAACCTCTTAACGAGGTAAATGTTCGAGTGATGAAAGCCGAATTCAATTCACAAAATTTCTGATATCAAATTTGTGCCGAAAAAAACAATCGCATTCGATTTGTCAACGATTTTTCGGAATGTTAGTGCAATCCAGATGTTTCTTATTGATCCACTATCGTAACGGCACGACATTGTTTTGTCAAAGAGAAGAAAAATTTAAATTTTTTAGGAATTTTTTTTTTAGGAAAAATCACCATAAAATCAATTGAATCGATATAACTTTCTTTTAAATAGTTTATATTGTATCTATATTTGTCGATGCGATGTATATTCGATCGATTCTACTCGATTTAAATTCAACAAAATTATAAAAAATGATAAAAACAGTGTTTTTCGTCGAAATGAAAAACAAAAAAAAATTAGATGTGGTTTTTCGGTCTTGATATGTTCGGCAAAGTTGTTGGTCTTGACCTGAGCAACAACTTTGCTGAAAAAAGTATAACAAAAATCTTAATGGTTCAAGAGCTATCAACGTGAAAATGAGGGTATATTTTGACTCAGGGCCAAAACATGTCGAATGCGATATCTCAAAAATGGGGACTAACTTTAAAATGGGACTAGCACCATTGAACTCAGCGTACTCGAATTAGGTTTACCCCCCAAGTGCCCAGCTTGTCACGAAAAAAAAAGTTTGCAATTCAAGCACAGTGTAATTATTAACTAAAATTAGTAGTTAATTAAAATACAACAGAGAGGAATGATATAAAAAAGTCGAATACTTAGTTTAGGTTTCCATCAAAATTATATTTGGTATTTTAACAAAAGGAAGTTTTTGTTTTGCGTGATAGTGTTAGTATTAATATTTTCATGTATTAAAAAAAGCTATTTTCTCATAACCACCAAATTATTAATATAAAATACATTACACATTATTTTGCTTTTATTTGATAAAAATTTAATAATAAAAACAAAATGGACTCAGATATGAAACGATGTTTGTACGGCCGTAATTGCAATTATACCTGTTGTAAAACATACGAGTTGGTGGAGAAGCAGAAGAGAAACAGTCCCAGATGGTGGGTTCAACCTATATTCAGTGAAGCAGAAAAAAATAATTATAGGGATCATAGTTTGTTTGGTGAAATGAGCCTAAATGCCCATTAATCATTTTTAATTATTCCAGAATATCTCCAGCGTCATTGGGCAAGCTGCTAAAATTAATTGGTCTTATAATTTCGAGACAAATTACCGATTATCGAACACACATTACTCTTTCCACCAGACGGGCGCTAACTTTAAGGTTCACATCATTATAATTTAGGATATACAATAAATAAATTGTAAATATTTATATGTATATATTTTTAGGTATTTAGCAAAAATATATATTTAATAATACAATTTTTTGTTGATTTTTTTTTAAATATACAGTGAATATCAAAAATAAGTTAACAAACGGTTTTTATAATTAATTTCCGTAATTAGTTTCAAATTGATTTCAATTCTTACTTTTTTCATAAAGCTGAACATTATACACTTGTGTGTTAGAACATTTTTGTTTAATGTGTTTAGTTTTTGTTTTATGACTTATTTTTCGGAACGAAATGATCAAAAATAAGTTAACAATTATGAAACATCTGAATTTCATCTAGTAGTTTCATTTTAACACTCTAATTGAAACATTAAGAGTAAAATTTAGCTGAATAATAATTATTTTTATAATTAGTAAGTATTGTTTAAAATTAATTGTAGCTAAATTTATAAAATTTTAATTAATATTGATTTTAATAAATATTACACCATATTTTAGTCAAAATGGGTAAATTCTCTCAGACTAGGGAAGAATGACGTATTTTCAGATATTTTCAGAAGTTAAGGTCAGAAGGCAAAACTTATAGAGAAATTGGGAAATTGTTTACAAAAGCCATGTTTGCATATACAAAATTTGTAAGGCAAATGAAGAAAAAAATCAGCTTTCCCCTACTCATCGTAATAACAAACGAGAGGGTAGATAAGCGAATTATAAAAGTTTGTGAAGGTAACAGATTTATCATTAATTTGGCATTAATTTAGCATTAGAAGGCACAAAATACCATCTAAATGCACTATTAGGCGTAGAATTCACGAAAGTGGCTTTCTTGGACGAGCAGTTCGGAAGCTACCAAATGTTAGCAAACTAAATAAACAAAAGAGAATGGTTTTTTACAATCAGTATGTCCTAAAATCTCTTAAATTTTGGGAAAAAATATTATGGATCGACGAGAGCATGATACACATGTCATATAGACACGGAAGAATCAATGTATGGCGTAGAAAAGGTGAAGAATTTTCATATACTTGCTCAAAACCAACAATGAAATCACTTAGAAAAGGTTTGATGGTATGGGGCTGCATGACAGCACATGGAGTAGGAAAAATAGTGGTGCTCGAGCGAAAAGTAAATGCCGACGTTTACCTAGCGTTATTAAAAGATGTTGCCATTCCAGAAGGTCAACGATTAATAGGGGAGGATTTTCACTTTCAACAGGATAATGCGCCTCTCAAGGCCAAAAAGGTTTTGAAATACTTTAAGAACCACAATATCGATATTTTAGAATAGTCTCCGCAAACCCCTGACCTCTCGCCAATTGAAAATTTATGGGCTTTGTTGAAAAAACAGGTGGGTGATAGAGCACCGCCTAATTTGCGAGAATTACGCGAAACCTTTCTCGATGAATGGTATAAAATTACTCCAGAAGAATGCCGTAAATACGCGACTCGACTAATTTACCTACACGTTTGAGTAAAATGTGCTTTAACAATTATGATCACTATGGTTATTAAACCAATGTCAACTTATTTGTGACTGATACCTTTCGGACGTTCAATTTTGGCAAATTTTATTTGTATTATATAATCTAATTTTTGCAATGATTTTTATTTTTTTACATTTAAGTTAATATACCGAATTAAATCAAAATATTTGTGAATCAAACAAATGGAATTTATGACGCTAAAACCAAGTCTTTTATTTGTAATTGCTTTGGTAACTTATTTTTGACATTCACTGTAATTGTAATGTCATCATGTAAGGCTGTCCATTAAATTTTCGTCTGGAAATTTTGTATTTTAGTACTAAAATGTAAAAATACATTCGAAAACATCTAGGCACTAGTACTTTTGGGCTGATATTTTCAATGTTTTCCTATATGTGTGTATATAGCTTGTGTTGAGGCGCGAATTTTTGTATATCCCTTTTTCAACCAAGAAAACAAAAAAATTGGCTTAATTTTACTCCAACCCACACAAATGTGTGAGTTAAAAAAACCAGAGTATGTAATGGCGTTGTTGATAAAAAATTTAGCCTGATTTGAAGTAAAACCAACACAATTGTGTATATATATATAGTGTTTTTTTCGGACGAAAATAAGTTAAAAAGGAATTCACAAATGTGTAAGTTGGTTCAAAAAACATACAAAACTAAATTTTTGACATGGTACTTTTGCCCTACCCGCACAATTGTGATAGTAAAACACAAAAGGAATATGCTATTCGTGTGAATCGTTTTGTTAAAATAACATTGGTAGAAGCCTACACTAAAACTAAAAAAGAAAAAACAGTGATAACAAGTTCTACCATTAAGAGGTAACCATACAAAAATTTAAAAAAATTAGAAACCTAACTTTAAAAAAAAATATGTCTGCGTTAAATGTCGTTTCTGTGCTTTCGCCCATGGAAAAATTAATTTAAATTAAAAAATTTAACGAAGCTTCGTTAAATATGAATTGTCACTTAGTAAAAATTTTTAGAGCAGCGAAAATTTGGGTTCAAACTTAAAAAAAATTTAAATTTGTATCGCGCTATCTAAAAAAAACCACAAACAATAAATATCTGTCACTATAACGAATAGTTGTCATTCAATATTCAACAATATTTACTTACGGCATACTCATTGCGACTAGTATGGCTGGAATGCCATTAAAAATTAGTGTCGTCAAAATTTTTAATTTTTTTAATTTTATAATTTTTTTATGGTTGGCCTTTACATTTTTCGATATTTTATCGAAATTTATGTCTCGTTTCTCAAGAATAAAATTGCACACTGTTTTAATTTGTATATCATTTATCAGCCTGCTAGATTAACTCAGTGGGATATTTCCACTTTATTTCTATTACAAAATAGTTTATATTCGATACTTCGGCGAAATTAGGATAAGAGGAATAATTTATTCTAGAATTAAAAATTCCAAAGCCACACACAAAAAGATTGTCTCTTCTCTGAATGACTTCCGAAAATATAAATATAACTAAGCAAAAGTGTTTAGTTTTAAATTCAACAGATTATATATTGTGCAAGTTACAAAAGCATTATAATTTTGTATATAAAATCGCGTGGTAAGCAAATCGACTTACCGAATGTTAAAACATTAAGGAAAAGTTAGGACTCCAATCAGCTAACAAGGCCAAGGAAGAAAGGAACGATCTCTCCACTTTCGCGTATTTGATGCAGTAAAAAAATGAACGATGAACCCAAAAATATCTTGATTCACAGCTGTGACCCCAATTCATCGCTTTAAATTAAAATAGGAAGACGGACATTAAATTTTCTTAAAAAAACTTTATTTATTGTACAAAGTTAACATCAATAAATAAACCCCAATGAGCTATAAAGCTGAACCTTATTGTTTTATTACATTTATCACATACGTTAACAATATTTAACAATTAAGTGTCTTAATCAATTGTACATGGCCCACGAATATAGGCGATTTCCACAAGGTTTGATCGACATTAAAGTTTTCACTTAATTTGGCAAAAGCGAAAGGATGATCAACTGTAAAGTATATTGGTTCAGGCTTCTTAGTATTTCGGCCACAAACTTTCCTAATGACACGCTTAGCTATAAGTAAAAATATAACATGAACTCAAAGTAAGTATGTTTATTTTATTATTTTCCATTTTTTGTACTTTTATCACTGTATTTAGTTTTAACTTTAAAAATGAAAATAACTATGTTTCTTTTTTGTGATAATTTTGTTTTTTATTTTTATTTTTATCTAGAACTAGTTTCGAGTCTTCACTCTTCCTCAGCTTATTCGCTATTCATATGAATAGCGAATTAGCTGAGGAAGAGTGAGTATTATTCTCATTTTAAAAGTTAAAATCAAAGTATGTGTTCATAAACTGGAATTCGTTCAAAATGGAACAAACAACAAATCAAATTTTGTAAGTAATAATTTAAAAAGCTTTTTAAAAAAATAACACAATCCAAACTTTTCACTCGGAAGTACCTTAAAATCACATATAGTATTTAAGGCTCACTATGTACTTTACATAAATGGATTTTTTAAATCGATCCTATCATTACCTAGTATTTAATATTTTTTTGAATTCAACTTTTTATTTAGTCGTAATGTAGTAACAATATTTGTTAATTTTAATTTTGAAAATCGATTTCGAAATATAATTTCATCATCAGTTCAAAATTACAACTATCTAATGGATAGATTAACTATCTTTCGAAATATTCCAGCTCAGTCGAAGTAGGAAAAGTATTTGATTCTTTGAGTTAGATTCATCCCTTTACTCGGAATCATGTTGGAGTAAGCAATACGAAAAAGTTAGATTAGAACATTTTGTAACTTATATTCATATCTCCTCTCTCTCTAACTTGCCCACTTAAATAGACTCGCCCGGCAACGGTTCAGGTTGAAGCAGATATATAAAGCAATTAAAATAATTAGGTAGTTTTATTAGTAGCAATACCCCAATTAACATTTATAGTGCCACTAGGACCATTACGAACCACGTACGTACTAAAATTATTGTTTTATATGAATTTGTCGCCTTTGAGTTATTACAAATGACATAACTTGATGTTAAACACATTACGTTACAAGGTGAATAGTGACCGTTCTACGTAAAACTGATTTGATACTGAGGTATATTGCGAAATTTAGAATTTGGCTACACCGTAATCCTTACATAATTCAGATTGAATGATAAATAAAATCACCACTCAATGGATTCTCAATTTTATGTACGTTGATGAATTTTATATTTATAGTATATTCATATTAGGAAATTAATATAAATATCCAAATTCAAAATTGCCGTTTTCTAACAATAAATTTCTGTTCTGTTTTTTATTTTAAACTTATTTTTTGCCACAGTGACATAATATCTTAAAATATTTCCGCTCATTTGATCAATAATTGGGCTTAAAGATCTTGTCGTTCTTGTGATAAGCCAAAATATTACGGATTACTTAATCTATTGGGCCTTTCTCATAAAGCTTGGATTGTCCTTTTTTACGAATCGCACAAGAATCATGATAATGAACTAATGCTTAAATTTTCTTCTTTTAAAGCTCTAAATTAAGCTGTTTTAATTGTTTCCGAAGAACGAAAAAATTGTCGGGTGAAAACAGAGTTGGTTTTTCCTATTCAGCTACCGAACCGCAACTTACCTTAATCAAACTCACAAGTAAATTATGAAATAAAATTATTCCGAATTTTGTAACTAAGGATGCGGCATAGATTTTAATCAAAGTAAATGATTTATCTGACTATTTGATGTTTTACCCTGCCGACAACAAAGTAGTAAAATAAATTAAAATTTTAGGTGTCAGAAAACAGAAGGTAATTGACAAAGGTAATTTTTAATCGGAAGCGTTATTGTGGGGCTTAGTATCGAAATTATAAAATAAAAGTCAATTAGGTATGTAATTGTAAAGTGATAGCCAACATTTATTTATTATGCAATAAAGACCATACAATGTATACAAATATTTTTACAGAGTTATCTTCTAATTGAAGATTCTTACATTGCCAGAAAATAACATTATAGTGTTTCTGATTTTCGCCACATCTTCAACGCTAACTAATAAATACATAAAGGGATGTTCAGCAACAAAATATTCACACCGCGGAGCACATTTTTTGAGGATTGTCCTTTTACCTACGAATTCAATATAAATTATAATCGTATTGATTGCATGAATGAACTGCAATGCAATTAAATCAAAGCAGCTTGTAAAACACACATTTAAAAACTCTTAATATTGTAGGTTATTATAAAAATGTTTCTTTACTTTAACAAAACTGTTATAGCTAAAACGTGTGAAACTAACCGTAAAGTAACTCAGATGAAAATTAAAAGCCTTGTATATCTTGTCTAAATGTACCAACAGTTTAGAGAAAGGAAGCTTTGTAAAATGAAAAGGAGAATAGGTCAAGAAAAAATCTAACAATATTAATTAATATTAAAATGCGTTAAATTCCAGTATTTATGCTTCTCCGAGGCTGTAATCGAATGCTTTTTTGTGAGTCTGGATTTAATTAATAAACTCAGCGTATTCGTAGTTTTAATTCGTATATTTCCTATAGTATTCAAAAGATAGCGACCGTTATTTTATTTACACAAACGAATTAAAATGAGGCAATTCAAAAATGCATTGTCTTGAAATGCATGGGAGCTTGAATAAAATGTACCAATAATATTGTTAACCAAAAACAACGGCTACATTCTCTACAAGAATACATGAATGTCAAACAAATGAATTCATTGGAAAAATGTTTACTCTCTCGTTCAAACGAAAAACGAACTAAACATTTATTGAAATGTGCAAATGGTTCTTTATCGAATGAGATGAAAAGGCTGAATGATTAATATACTACTTTTAATTTTTATATACAGTGAAACTCCATTTCACGAATCTGAAAGAACCGGGAAAATTACTTCGTCATAATGAAATTTCGTTATAACGAATTTCCAATTTTTCGTTCAAAAAATTTTTTAAAAATTAAATCGCGTTGCATTTCAAATTATTTTACATGCAGGGACGTATAATACTACAAATCACAGGTTTCCCGTATAGATTCAGTTCCAATGATTATTAAAGCTAAAACTAATGAGTCCCATTTGAAACGCGATATTTTAAAACGCGAATTATAAAAACGCGATATTTTAAAATGCGATATTTCAAAACACGATAGAGTACAAAACGCGATATGGTACAAAACGCGATATTTCAAACCGCGATATTTCAAAACACGATATGGTAGAAAACGCGGTATGGTACAAAACGGGAATTTAGGATCGGGTTATATCAGTCGGGTGAAGGGGAAATTTAATTTCAGTTTATAGAAATTTAAAAATCCATAGGAGCGAGAGTATATAGGTACGGTATAAATCGGGTCGCTACGCTCCCGTCGCTTCGCAATGCACATTCTTAGGGAGTGCATTACCGTTTACCGATTTACCGTATACAATATATTTCCAATTTATCGGTATATTTATAATTAATAAGGCGCATTTTATTGTAAAAAATGGAGAGCATGTTTTAATCGAACGAGGGATTTATTTAAGGTATAGAATTCCATCAGTGCTTATTTTGAAGGTTTACTGAAGATTTATGTAATGATGATTTATTTAATGAAATGAAATGAACTTATACAGGGTGTTTGGAGCGTGGACCGGACATTTTTTGGCAGATTGGTGGGGGGGCGGGGTCATTTGGAAGCTTTTATCCCATTAAACTGATGTTCTAAGTGGCAACTGAAATATCATAATTTTAATTTTTTTTGAATTATCCAAAATGTCGCCTTTAAATTTTCATAACTTTTTGTTTGTAACGAAATAACTTTTATTGTATTCTGCAATGTGATTTTATTCTAAATAAATCATTATTTAATACAATTTATTTTAGAAAAATGACTTATGGGATTCTAAATCCTAAAAAATGTGTCATTTTATGAAAAACGTCACTATCTTAAACTTAGCCTTGCTTTAAAAAATTGTCTACTGCCTGCATACTGCCATGTCATAGAAATCACTCATTTTATGGTCAAAATAGGAGAGACTATTTTGTTAGAGATATTTGTGCTAGGGTTCAGAAAATGTTTTTTAAGTTATTGATACTTGCCTTGTGCTGTTTAGTCAATATGTCAGCATCTGCTACCGAAAGTGCTCTTGTGTTTCACTTTGTTCTTGTTAAATTGTTAGTTATTCTAGGTCTCGAAAAGGGTAGCATTATAGCCTTTTTGAGACCTGGAACAATTAACAATTTAACAAGAACAAAGTGAAACACACGGGCACTTTCAGTAGCGGATTGACATATTGACTGAACAGCACAATGCAAACAGAGTCTACTTATTTTTTTAAATCTATTACTGACGGCTGGAGTTTTGTAAACAGATATTGAGGATGATAGCTTTTTGAAAAGGATTCTGTGAACAAAGGAGTCTAACTTCAATAGTGAGGGAATTGTGAATTTACACAATCTGCTTCATTGGGGCAGAAAAGGCCAAAATCCACATATGAAAAAGCAGAATTCTTGACAAAGTAAGTTCAGCGTTAATGTTTGGGCTGGTGTTATTAGTCGAAACCTTATCGGCCCATATTATGTGTCAGAACGCCCATCCGGAAATAGTTATCTCGAATTTGTTCAGAATGAGCTACCTGATTTGATTTTACTTGTTTTGGAAGATGTGCTGTTTGTTTTTGAAAATGACGGCTGTCCGGCACATAACCAATGAACGGTAGGAGAATACTTAGATGATTCATTCTTAAAGATTGAAATGGGTTTCCATATTTATTGGCCCTGGCTTTCCCGAGACCTCACACCCCTGGATTTCTATGTCTGGGTACCTGCTTAGGGATTTGAAATGAAGTTGATTACAAATCTATTAATAACTCAAAAGGTATTTTCTTAACCCTGGCACAAATAACCCTAACAAAATAATATCTCGTATTTTGACCACGAAATTAGTGATTTCTATGACATGGCAGTATACCATTGGAAAGGGCATAAACTAGAAAAAATTTTAAAACATTGCTTATGCTTAGGCAAATTACTATGGGATTACTATGCGAAAGCGTTGGTCATTTTCAAAAAATCGTTATGAGTCACCAGGTAGGCCTAGCGACTTGTATTTCGGATATGACATATGTGGATGTCTCCTCTATCCGTGCATTAGATTGAAATCTCATCTTTACAACGGTGTGAAGCCGAAACTGCCCGGGTACGACTTTGAGCGGACTTATGGTTTGTTGAAGCAGAAACTGCCCAAAAGGTTAATGGGGAAAATTTGAAATTTTCAAAAAATCCTTGTGCCTTATTTAGATGGCGTATGAACTTGTAATTTACAAGAGACATAGATTGAAATCTCTTCTTTACAACAGTGTGAATGGTTTTTGTCGGGTATGATTTTGACCGAACTTATGGGTTGTTGAGCAGAAACTGCCCAAAAGGTTAATGAGGCACGAACTTAATTACAACGGGTCAACGATTACAAATTGGTCATTTTCAAAAAATCCTTCTGCCTTACGTAGATGGCGTAAGAACTTGTAATTTACATGAGACATAGATTGGCTACTGCCGGTTAAGATTTTTGCATTTTGGCTCACGCTTTTGGTGTAATCGATAATGAGGAAAATTGAGATATAGCGGCTTGTATTTCGGATATGACATAGGTGGATGTATCCTCTATCCGTACATACCTCAAAATCTATCACGTGTTTCGACCACGAAATTAGTGATTTTTAGAACATGTGAGTATACCATTGGAAAGGGCATAAACTAGAAAAAATTTTAAAACAAAGCTAATTTCAAAATAACCATGAGTTTTTTTTAAATGAATTTAGATGGTGACATTTTTCGTACTTCTATAAATTTTTTAGGATTTGAAGACCATAAGTTATTTTTCTTAAAGCAATTATATTAAATAATGATGTATTTAGAATCAAATCAGATTGCAGAATAAATTTAAAATGGTATGTCGTGCCTTTACGACTACAAACAAAAAAGTTACGAAAATTTAAAGGCGGGATTTTGCGTAATTTAAAAAAATATTATCATATCCCAGTTAACGTGCCACTTAGAACATCAATTCCATGAAATGAAAGCTTCCAAATGATCCCTCTAATCTGCCAAAAAAATTTGTCGGTCCACGCGCCAAACACCCTGTATATAATGAATTTATTTATTATTTTATTTTATCAAGTACATTAATTTGTTTCAAGCACTCGTTTATTAATTTTTTTCTGGTTTAATACCTAAGTCATAGTGTTGTTTCAAATTAATATTTAAATTCAATTTACCGGTAAATTTTCGATAAATTACCGACCTTATACAAATTTTATCGTTTACCGGTAAATTGAAAAATCGGTAAATTTGCGCTCCCTACACATTCTGTACCATATCGCGTTTTGAAATATCGCGTTTTGAAATAACGCGTTGTGTACCATATCGCGTTTTGAAATATCGTATTTTGAAATATTGCGTTTCGAGCGGATCCGCAAACTACATAATTATATAGACATGTTCAAAATATAAATTGTTAAATTTAACAGACTGATTAATAGGAGTTAGTTTGGATTGTAATATATTATCAGCGGCCGTTTTCAGAATAAAATTTATTTCCTCGGGGGAGTTACCGTGAAGAAATAAGATCTGACATCGCTTAAACTATTCAGAGTTTTAGAAAATAAAATGTTAGTTTTACTTCCTCGACCGGAACTGTTGCCACTTCCGTTAATTTTGTGTGTTAGTCGCACTGAAGCAGAAGCCTCATTAACACTGTTCATTAGTCAATTCATGTGAAATTAAAAGTTGTTATCGACGTCCACATAATCTTGAAATGTGGCATGAAGTACATTAATTGAACTCCATGTTGCTTCCAACTGAGTATTGTTGCTGATGTTTTACTCGATTTCATTTTCAATCAGTTGAATATTATCTGATTCGAAAAGTAGCGCTTTCCAAACAATTTGTTTGGATGGTTAATCCCCGAATATGACACCAAGCCGCCATGTCTTTAACAATAATTTTGGTGTCATTCAATAAATTTAAAAGTCTTTTTGTACCAACTTCTTACGGGAGAATAATTCTAATGGATTATTCCCAAATCCAGAGGTTATTTCACAGATGTCTGACAATGAGATGGCAAATTTTTTTTCTGGCCTCTTTATTGGCCAGATATATTCGCAAGGTAATGACTAAACGTTTTTAAGACACCGCGGTGTTTTTACTCAGAATTGGAAGTTTTTTCACTCCCTTTAATAAAGTACCAGTCGCGGACCCCTTATATAAAGAGCAAAAACATAGATTTCCAATTATTATTTTGCTAAAATTTAGGAATTAAAATTAAGAGACTGCAAAAATTACAAAACTTACAAAACTAAAAATTACACTGATTATCATTTCCGTAAGTCATTTGATGTACGAACTGTCATATACAAGATTCGTAAGAGATCAGTGAGACAAATTCGGGTAAGATTTTCGATTGTATGTATGGCAATTACAACTTACGAGCGGAAACTCAACAATAAAACTCGAGGCACATAGCTTTCGTTTCGTTTTGAGTTGTTATTGTGTTATTTGATAAATCGAATTTTTTTATTTCTCACAATATTATTTCAATTCAATCAATTATTTATAATATCATATCAATTGACTTAATAATGAGTGAAGATTTACACATTGACAAAAAAACGATAACGATAAACGCAAAAAAAATAATTTTATTACGTTTAAGTTTTTGTTGAAATTTGATCAACTGTTTCGGTTCGGTTCCGACTTGAACTTAACAATGTGAGCATGCTTTCGATTTTCCATACATTTTGACATATTCAACTTAAAGGTGGGAACGACACGAAAACTATGTGCCTCGACCTTAATTTCTCGATTGGCAATTATATTATTCAATGCTATTACTACACAAACCACGTTTTACGATATTTTATTCAAATTCCCATCATCCCGTCAAGAGATCAAAAATCTTTTATTCTTGAAAGGGTAATTTTTATTTTAAGATTGTGAACAGTTACGAAATTGTATACCAAAAAACATTACGAATTAACAAAATTTTTTGATTAAAATTTCCGGAGTTATGAGCTCTTGAATCTATGTTCTATTATTAATTAAGTTGGATCTTGGATGTGAACAGCCGCGGTTCAGTCCATGTTTTCTAAACTAACATGAAGGCGCTTACTAGATTTCAAATCAAAATTTGTGATGAAACAAAACTTGGAACATATTTTCCGCACATAAACTTTGAATTGATCCGGAACAGTGGGCATTACATGTATAAAACACAAAACTATTTTACATCTGTTACATATATGTATATTATTTTTTCGATTCATTCCACTTTGTGTTATTTGAAAAATATCTTAAAAGAAAAGAATTATTATTCTTTTAAGAAAAAGATCGAATTTTATTCAATAAATTAAATTAATATATCTATTTTGCTGGCGCTCCATCCCAGAGAAAGATCCCGCCTCATTTTTGATTGATCCATTCAATCTTAGCCAGGTTCCAGAGCTACTGGCAGGGACCGGAATAATTTTTTTTTATAGCAATTACGTTTTCAAAAAGTATATACATACTGTCAATCGGGGAATAAATTTACAGGGAACCTAATTTAATTATACACGTTCACCACGCGATTGCAATAAATAAAGAAAACAAAATGTCTAAACACTTTCTTCTTATCTAAAACCTAAAATAATGGTTTTTTGCACAGAATGAAAGTATGTTAAGTTAATCGAGATCGTTTATTACACATCAAATGATGATAGCGGACATTTACCGAATACGTCAAATTCTAAAGCAAAAGCTGAAAACATTAAATTTAAAATTCTAAACACACAGCTAACAGTTATTTATAAAACTTTTATTTAAAAAAAATCTAATACAAATTTTTGAAATAGTTAAATAAATAGTTGTTTTAGTTGACGATCGGATTATTGATTCGGCCAGAAAAATAAACTGTGGAACTTTTTGAATCATGAAGTATATAATAAAATGGATGATCAGCTGTAAATTCCTTAGGCGGTGGAGGCAAACATTCCTCCATCATAAAAACAGCTGTGAAAAGGAAATGAATGAACAGAAAGGCAATGTGAATTAGCAAGTTTTATAATGGTGCATAGAATTAAATTAAATTAAATAGAATGAATGATAGCAACTGTCAAGTAAGTCAAATTCGGAGGGTAAATGAGAAAGCATATAAATCAACGGGTATTTAGAATTTGTTCGATCACGTAGTAAGCACGTAGTAATAAGAAAAATGCGACACTATAACATCTGTTTACAAAAGGAAAACTCCCAACAACAACCAAAATTCGTTTCTTAGATTTTTCTGATTTATAACTTAAAGATAATTTTATCACAAATCACTTTGCTTTTAACATAATTTACATTTTATTTTATATAAACATTTACAGATGGTAAGAAATTCATTTTCGGAATTTTCGAGGCGCATTTTGGCAGTACTTCACAAGACACTTCATTTCAATGTTTTAATGTTGAAAGTTTTCAATGTTTATTAACAAACTTATTTAAATTATTTATTTTAATTATACTATCAACGATTTTTTAACAACACAAAATTTAGCGCGTCACTGTTTACAACAATAAAAACTGGTTCGGTTGGTGGTTTCTTTGACATATGAGACCACCATATGCATTTTTTATATAACCATCCTGCTCTGGCAGATGAAATAGCAAATTTTATATGGGAAAAAACTTCACATTCACTCTACAGTATGTTCTGGTGAAGGTTTCTAGAACAAATGAGGGTAATTAGTATAATTTTGAATATAACCAATCTGCCAATATTAGACGCACAGAATTAACCGGTCATATAACATCGAATTAAAAGTGTAAGCCAAAATAATGTGGAATAAAAAAATTATACTTTATTAATAAGTATGTACGCGCAAGGAGATCGTAAATCTAATGATATTCTATTGGTAAATATATTCATATAAAATAATAAGATTGAACAAATTGCACATATTTGGTTAGTTATTATTTATCTGCTACAATTATTTGAATATTTTGACAGATGTACTCGTATTATAACAATCTCAACCACGTAAGAGATATTATCTATAATATCTAGAATTTATAACAGTTGTTTCCACTAAAATTATTTAACATCCGAGTATAACTGAAATGGCATGTACACTACATTTAGTTTTGCAAGTTTTCACGTTAAAATTACTAGCAGTTGGTATCGACTACACAGTTGTATTGACTGTGATATTATTCTAATTCCGTTCTTGAAAAATAAATCTTTTTTTATGTAAATACACAACACGGTATTTTACAATATTCATTCAAACATTTTTTTCCTAATCACTTAACACAATTATGAAAATTATTTGGTTTAAGATATCAATTTTCTATCACGATCCCCACGCTTATTTTATTTAATTTTCTACAGGGATTCTTTTCGAAAAATTTAACAAAATATTTTTTGATCACAAGCACATTTTTTTATTATTTTCGATCATAAACACAACCAATCGCATAAGGGTCGATTTATATTATCCGTTCCTTTCAGATCCGTTCCCTTCAGATTCAGACATCATCAATTTATACTATCAGATCAGATATTTTCATCGTATGGTTATCGTATATATTCGTATTTTTTAGTTACATATAAAGTAAAACATAACATAAAAATCCAAAAATGTTTTTAGTAGCAATTTAATTTTGTTTTGATTGTTGTTGCTGGAATATATATAAATTCCACTTTCCCTCGATATTCTTTCGTATTTTTTCGCGTTCTGATATCAGATAAAACATTCTTTTCAACAATATTTATCTGAAACGGAAAGTAAAGGATCTGAACGGAACGGATAATATAAATACTTATATAGAAAACATATGTAACAATATTTTTTTTGTCTGAATCTGAAAGAAACGGATCTGATAATATAAATCGACCTTAATTCAGTTTGTTTTAAATGAGTATAGCAAAACTGACAGACTATTCCTCTTTCATATTCGGGACCGCTATTTATACAATTTTCAAAAACAAATCGAACAAACGGGAATAAGGGTAATTCAACAATTTCTGGTGGAATAAAATTCTCAATATTAAAATACCGGGAAATTAATTCCATTATTTAACATGGCTGAACAACTAACTAAATATGTTTTGTTAGTTTTTTTCAAAGTAATTTTTTTAAATAACCAAGTATAAATGTGTTGGTGCAGTGTAACCAACACACTCTTTGTTAGTTTTTTTTAAATAGGTACATATCAGTCAATAAGAATTGCGCAGGAAAGACTTATATTTTAGTAGATTCAGGTCAATTTTTAAACATCGCCAACGTTGGTATCGACAAATACGCAAAAGTGAAGTGTGAACTAATCCTAGCAATACAAATGTTGGTAGCAGAATGAAATAGAATGAAGTAGTGTACAAGTACGAGTTTTCTCGAAGCGAGAAAATAAAAATTACTTCGGTTTCTTGCACTGCATTTTTACCCCCACCTAATCTCTTGTTTATCAATATTATTATACTTTTGATGGGAGTTTTGTAAAAGATCGCAATTTGATCATTCCATAAATTAAATTTATTTATTTATTTTGCTGGCGGTTCATCCCATGGTCCCATAGAAAGTTTTTTCTTCAGTGTGTGATTGAATACTACCCAGGTGCCAGGGCTGCTGGAAGGGGCGTTCTTCTGTTGAAATACACACCATTGTCATGCCCCCTCCCTCCATTTGAAAAATTAAATATTAACTCATAAACAGAATTAAACACACTTCGAAAGCAACGATCCATGGAGTTATAAACTACGCTGCAATTCAAATGCACACGTGATGATGAACCAATCTGCCGGGACCTTCACGTGATGCTCCTTAAGTAGTGTAAATTCTAGTAATACAATATTAAAAAAATCAATTAAATTTCGTGTGAAAAGATGTAACATCCAACTATACAATTATGTTATGAGCTAAAATTTTAAAAAGCAAGGTGACCTTTGTAAGTCCTCTAAAGATCATATCAAGGTTATATAATAATCATAGATTTAAGCATTACAGTTAATTTAATGTCTCGATCATTTTTACCTAAAACTCAATCAATTTGAGATATTAGGTCCTTTCGGAACTTTTAGATACTCGGTATATATTTAACATAATAATTTTCTTATAATTATATTACCATTGATTAAATATTGATTACACTTAACATAATTATAGTAAGAAAGTGCTACATATTTATGGAAATAACACACCAGTCGACAATCACCTATGTTGTGTAAAATCGACAATCACCTATGTTGTGTATATTTCTTCAGGCAACAACGTCTCGTTTGACAGAAAATTTCCGATCTGCTTAGTATATTATTGGTGGTATAGGAAAGTTTTAAGAATTATACCGCCGCTATCTTTTTGTTGTTATAGTGATTTCAAAATTTGATTTCTGTGCAAAAATAAAACTAAATCGTAAACATTTTCGTGTGATTATATTTTACAACTTTCGACGTGGATTAACTCAACAACAAGAAAACGTGTTTATGGGTGGTTTACAGGACTCAGATTAATGCTGTGCATAACTGATAATGCAAGACCGCCTTTAGTTTTATCGTAAGATTCAGGCATTCTTCAGCATTAATGTGACGCATACATTCAATATTGCATAAGCATTTGGCCGTCAAAAAGATTTGTTCGCCTTATATTCTACATAATTTGACAAACGTTCAAAAACAGACTACATAGTGTCAATTGGTTGAAAGAAATGCTGAAAAAATATGATCGCGGTGCTTCAAAACAGCAATCGAAGGTACGGGTGTTCCAATACGAGCCAAATACAACAAAAGTTGTTCGTGCACGAAACACTTGGAAGTACATAGTCACCTGTTTTTTCGGACAAATTGGAAATGTCACAAGCGTGCCATTGTTGCAACGTAGAACGGTCAATTATGAATGGTACACAACCATTTGTTTGGCAGCAGTCTTGAGATCATTCTCCACCACAACAATACATAAAAATAATATTTGGGCGATCAAAACATCAAATTAAAGAGTTTTTGGAATAATTGTTTTTGTAGTAATGGCTCCCCATAAACATTTTGCCAATGGTTTATTCCCCGTTTTCCAAAAGTACATTCTGTCAATTGAGGAATGAATTTACAGGGAACATAATTTAATTATACACGTTCACCACGCGATTGCAATGAAATAAGACAGATGTTTAAACAGTTTTTTCGTATTTAATACCTAAAATAATTGTCTTTTGCACTAGAATGAAAGTATGTATCGTTCAAATAATGGTAGCAGACATTTACCGAATACATCAAATTCTAAAGTAAAAGCTGAAAACATTAAAATTAAAATTCTAAACACAGAGTTTTCAGTTATTTATGAAACGTTTATTTAAAAAACATCTAATACAATTTTTTAAAACAGGTACATTAAAACATTGCAATTTAGTTGACGATCGGATTATAGATTCGGCCAGAAAAATAAACTGTGGAACTATTTGAATCATGAAGTATATAATAAAATGCATGATCAGCTGTAAATTCCATAGGTGGTGGAGACAAACAACGGGCCATCATAATAGGAGCTGAAAAAAGGAAATGTGAACAGAAAGGTAATGTGAGTTAGCACGTTTTATACTGGTTAAGGTTTCTAGAATAAACGAGGTTAATTAGTATAATTTTGAATATAATCAATCTGCCACCATTAGATACACAGAATGAACAGGTCAAATAACATCGAATTAAAAGTATAAGCCAAAACAATTTGGAATAGAAAAATTATACTTTATTAGTTATTATGTACGCTCAAGAAGATTGTAAATAATTATATGGTTTTTAAACAAATTTAATAACTAAGGGCATCTAAAAACGTATTAAGTTTAATAATTATTAATTGTTTATTTTGCAATTACCCCTCAAATAAGGGCAATAAATAAAATGTGTAGTAATTTTAAACCACATACATATATGCGGATCGCAATGGGGCATCAAAAATAATTAAGGAGCAAAAAAAGCTGTGATTTATTAACCAAGAAGCGGCAATAATTTGGGTGACATTTAGTATACTTAGACCGGTTTAAAAGAAACTTTAAAAAATGGATTCAAAATATTAAGGAACTTTAAATTAAATTAAAACGATTTGAAAGGTTCTGTTTTATGATTTAGCTGTCCAGAACATTTGGCACCATATGATAATTTATTTCCTAGAAACATAAGTTAGTGCGCAACACTAATGTTTGCTGATTATTTAACTATTCCCTAATCACATTATGTAAAATTGGGTCCAGAGGTAAGAATAAATCTCGTTAAAGTAGAATAATAAATAAATTTTAATTAACTACTTGATTGTCTTACAATATGCCTCGAATTTATTAACAACATTTTGTTTTGGATTCTCGTTTTATCCGTAACGTAAATTACCGCATAATCCTGGCCTGGTACGAGTTTTCTCGAAGCGAAAAAAAAATTACTTCGGATTCTTTTATGCACTGCATTTCTACCCCCAATTAATCTCTTGTTTATCAGTTTGCAAATCATGATAATGATGCACTACACTATGCAAATTCACTGATATTTTTTATCAGGGTTTCAATATAAATTTTATATAAATTTATATAAATACATATATATTTATATAAATATTATATAAATTTTGGTATTTTAAATAAATTTTGACACTATCAGCAAATTATCAGGAGACTATTTCACGATAAATTATCATGAAATTATTACGAAATGTCATCCTTTTGAGGTTATGTTTCATCATTATAAATTTAATTTTCAGAGTGAAGACATACATTTTTTTAGAGTATATTTATTTAACTTTGTATATTGTGTTAATATATCGAAATTCATGATTTTCGTAATTCGTGTTAATTTTCTTTAATATATTTATTCTTTTCAGTAGCTGAGCACACGAATTTGGCACAGACTGATGTCTTCACCCTTTAAATTAAATTTATAATGATGAAACATAACCTCAAAAGGATGACATTTCGTAATAATTTTATGATAATTTATCGTGAAATAGCCTCCTGATAATTTGCTGATAGTGTCAAAATTTATATAAAATACTCACACATACATTGCTACCCTGATAGAAAATATCAGTGAATTTGCATAGTGTAGACTCTAGGTGAGTTAGTTGATTTGCAAAATATTCAAGCACATAGAGTGATGTTTTTTTAGATGGAAATGAAATTGCATGGATAACATATAAAATAATAATAAACATACAAAATTACAAACATGAAGTTGTATATAAATGAAAATACACACTTGGCAGATACAACAATACATAAATAAAAAATAAGCTGTGTTGCTTTCAAAAGATTACAACAACAATTGCATTGTATTCAAGCCGATTGTCTTAGAATGTTAAGAAAAATAATTTTAGGATTAGGGGAAATAAAATCATTTTTATGGTTATAGTGTTTACCGCAAGGTATTATTTTTTCTATTTTTTTTCGAAAAATTTATCTTATAGTAAAATTTGGCATTTGTTATTTGATAGCAAAATACCGAATTTAATTTGTTTTATTTCATAAAATAAAACAAAAAACTAAAATAAATATTAATAAAATGAACCAACACAGAAAAATTAAAACGCATTAAAAAATTAAAACCTAAAGTTGTTGCTTTCATATTTCTTAGATAAACTAAGCTGATTAGCGAAAGCAACACTACTATAGTATTTTCTGGTTAAACCATTGCGGTCTTACTTTGGTACAAGCTAATTCCATTCTGGTATAGAATTAATTTGTACTCAAAGTAACAACCAAAGATATTTTTTAATTTATTTTTATTAGTTGGTAACAATTACATTTTGAATTTGAAAACAACTTAAAAACGCAACTAAATATATTCAATTAAATAGTAATGTGCTAGAACATTATTGAATATTATTACAAATCATAACTAATTTTTCGTCTTGTTAAGAAAAATTCCATGTCAAAATAACAAAAATCACTTTTATATTTTTATTGCCAACATTTAAAAATAAAAGTATTCAATAAAACTGCCCTGGTGGTGAACATTAAAACTACAGGTAGAATAGAATAATTCTATACCAGCAGAAAAGTTGGTTTAAAATAATACCAAATTGGAATTACATATATGGGATTGTTGTTGTAAATTTCTCAAAGTAAGACCGCAATATTAAATAACTTATATATAGGACGTTCGTGTTCTTTTTTTCTCTTATCTTATTGCATAAATAAGATTTTTTGTCACGGTGTCGCTTTTGTCGTTTTTTTGAACTTCGAAAAAAAATTCGAAGTAAAATCAAGTTGTCAAAAAGTTTACAATTTTTGGTTGTCAAAGAAAATAATGGAAGTTAAAAAAAAGTGTTTTTATCATTTATTCATGAAATTACATAATGGCGTCGCGTTAATTAATTCACGTAAGAATAATCGAGATTAATCTCATCAGTCATCACTTATGTTATTTGGACCAGAATCTCTCAAATCTTCTGCTTTGCCATAAATATCGATCGTAATGGTTTTTATTTTGGAGAATATCCATGTTTTGTGCACTTTTATCACTGAGTTTATTTTAAGTTTTTTAACAAATAATAAAAATATTTATTTATTTTCTTTATAGTGATAATCGACTTTATTTTATTTAAAGTACTAGTTTCGGGCCCATATGCCCTTTGTCAACTTATAAAAATATTTTAATTATTATCTCTGCTTACACGGCTATTTATAATCATTTCATACAAACATTTTGTCATTTAGTAGTAGGTTGTCATTTAGTAGTAGGTGGTGTGTTTGTGTTTATAAATTTCCATTTCCTCTAATCTGTTCAGTGCATCTCCTTTTTTCACTCTATGTAAAACCTTTAAATTTTCGGTGTAGTTCGTCTCTTTGTGTTGTTCGTTAGTTAGGTGAAGCGCGTATTTAGATTTTATATCGTGTTTTCCTATTTCTTTTATGTGTTCAACAAACCTGGTTACAAAATTTCTGCCCGCCTGACCTATATAAAATGCATCGCAATCACTACACCGTAACTTGTATACACCACTGGGGCATTCTTCTCGATTGTGTTGGTGTGAATTTAATCTTCGTTCTATTTAGTTATTTGTTCTGTATGCTTCTGTATTTGTTTTGTTATGCATACATAAACTTTGAGTTGATATTTTTTGATTCATTACACTTTGATTTCTTGGACAATATCTTTAAAGGAAAGGATTATTATACTTTTGATGGGAGTTTTGGAAAAGATCGCAATTTGATCATTCCATAAATTAAATTTATTTATTTATTTTGCTAGCGATGCTTCCCATAGTCCCATAGAACGATTTTGTCGCCTAGTTTTTGAGGTACATGATCGTTTATCTTCAGTGTGTGATTGAATACTACCCAGGTTCTAGGCCTGCTGGAAAGTGCGTTCTGCTGTTGAAATGCACAACATTGACATGCCCCTCCCCCCATTTAAAAAATTAAATATTAACTCATAAAGAGAATTAAACACACTGCGAAAGCAACGATCCATGGAGTTATAAACTACGCTGCAATTCAAATGCACACGTGATGATGAACCAATCTTCCGGGAACCTTCACGTGATGTTCCTTAAGTAGTGTAAGTTCCAGTAATACAATATTTAAAAAATCAATTAAATTCGTGTGAAAAGATGTAACATCCAACTATACAATTATGTTATGAGCCAAAATTTTAAAAAGCAAGGTGACCTTTGTAAGTCCTCTAAAGATCATATCAAGGTTATATAATAATCACAGATTTAAGCATTACAGTTAATGTATCGATAATTTAATCGTATCGATAATTTAATGTCTCGATCATTTTTACCTAAAACTCAATCACTTTGAGATATTAGGCCGTTTCGGAACTTTTGGATACTCGGTATATATTTTACATAACAATTTTCTTATAATTATATTACCATTGATTAAATATTGATTACACTTAACATAATTATAGTAAGAAAGTGCTACATATTTATGGAAATAACACACCAGTCCAAAATCGACAATCACCTATGTTGTGTATATTTCTTCAGGCAACAACGTCTCGTTTGACAGAAAATTTCCGATCTGCTTAGTATATTATTGGTGGTATAGGAAAGTTTTAAGAATTATACCGCCGCTATCTTTTTGTTGTCATAGTGATTTCAAAATTTGATTTCAGTGCAAAAGTAAAACTAAATCGTAAACATTTTGGTGTGATTATATTTTACAACTTTCGACGTGGATTTTCTCAACAACAAGAAAACGTGTTTATGGGTGGTTCACAGGACTCAGATTAATAGTGTGCATAACTGATACTGCAAGACCGCCTTTTATTTTATCGTAAGATTCAGGCATTCTTCAGCATTAGTGTGACACTTACATTCAATATTGCATAAACAATTGGCCGTCAAAAAGATTTGTTCGCGTTGTATTCCACATAATTTGACAAACGTTCAAAAACAGACTACATAGTGTCAATTGGTCGGAAGAAATGCTGAAAAAATATGATCGCGGTGCTTCAAAACCACAATCGAAGGTACGGGTGTTCCAATATGAGCCAAATACAACAAAAGTTGTTCGTGCACGAAACACTTGGAAGTACATGGTTACCTGTTTTTTCGGACAAACTGGAAATGTCACAAGCGTGCCATTGTTGCAACGTAGAACGGTTAATTTTGAATGGTACACAATCATTTGTTTGGCAGCAGTCTTCGGCGAAATAAGGAAAACCAACCGCCGACGACCGATCATTCTCCACCACAACAATACGAGCTCTCAGCACAAACAACAATAATATTTGGGCGATCAAAACATCAAATTAAAGGGTTTTACGGAATAAATGTTTTTGTAGTAATTGTTCCCCAGACATTTTTGCCAATTGTTTATTCCCCGTTTTCCAAAAATACATTCTGTCAATTGCGATCGCAATGAAATAAGACAGATGTTTAAACAGTTTTTTCGTATTTAATACCTAAAATAATTGTCTTTTGCACTAGAATGAAAGTATGTATGTTAATCGAGATCGTTCAAATAATGAAAGCAGACATTTACCGAACACATCAAAGTCTAAAGCAAAACCTGAAAACATTAAAATTAAAATTCTAAACACAGAGTTTTCAGTTATTTATAAAACGTTTATTTAAAAAACATCTAATACAAGTTTTTAAAACAGGTACATTAAAACATTGCAATTTAGTTGACGATCGGATTATTGATTCGGCCAGAAAAGTAAGTTGTGGAACTTTTCGAATCATGCAGTATATAATAAAACGCATGATCAGCTAAAAATTCCCTAGGTGGTGGAGGCATACAACGGGCCATCATAATAGGAGCTGAAAAAAGGAAATGAATGAAGAGAAAGGCAATGTGTATTAGCACGTTTTATACTGGTTAAGGTTTCTAGAATAAACGAGGTTAATTAGTATAATTTTGAATATAATCAATCTGCCACCATTAGATACACAGAATGAACAGGTCACATAACATCGAATTAAAAGTGTAAGCCAAAACAATTTGGAATAAAAAAATTATACTTTATTAATTATTATGTACGCTCAAGAAGATCGTTAATAATTATATGATTTTTAAACAAATTTAATAACTAAGGGCATCTAAAAACGTATTCAATTTAATAATTACACTGAATTGCGAACTTTTTTTTCGTGACAAGCTGGGCACCCAGGGGGTAAACCCAATTCGACTATGCTGAATTCAACGGTGCTAGTCCCATTTCAAAGTTAGTCCCCATTTTTGAGGTATCGTATTCGACATTTTTTGGCTCTGAGTCAAAATATACCCTCAATTTCACGTTTATAGCTCTTGAACCATTAAGATTTTCATATCATAGAACATATCAAGACCGAAAAACCACATCTAATTTTTTTTTGTTTTTCATTTCGACGAAAAACACTGTTTTTATCATTTTTAATCATTTTGTTGAATTTAAATCGAGTAGAATCGATCGAATAAACATCGCATCGACAAATATAGATACAATAGAAACAATTTAAAAGAAAGTTAAATCGATTCAGTTGATTTTACGGTAATTTTTCCTAAAAAAAAAATTTCCTAAAAAATTAACATTTCTCTTCTCTTTGACAAAACAATGGCGTGCCGTTGCGATAGTGGATAAAAATCCTGGATTTTTCCATCCCATCGTTTTAACCAATTACATCACGTAAATTATACACGTAAATTAAGAAACATCTGCATCAATATATCAACCATCAAATGTCACTGCGCCATTCAAACACAGAAACATACGACGGATAAAAATCTCGGATTTTTCTATTCAGATTATTTTTCAATTTTTTTTAACTTTTTTGTATGCAAAGTGGCGTGTCTGTTGTACGAGGTAAATGTTCGAGTGATGAAAGCCGAATTTAATTCACAAAATTTCTGATATCAAATTTGTTCCGAAAAAAAAATTGCATTCGATTTGTCAACGATTTTTCGGAATGTTAGTGCATTCAGCGCGTTGTTGTTTAACATTCCGAAAAATCGTTGACAAATGTTTTTGACAGCTAGAAAGAAAAATGTAAAATTTCGGCACAAATTTGATATTAGAAATTTTGTGAATTGAATTCGGCTTCGTCACTCGAACATTTACCTCGTTAAGAGGTTTTTTATTTGATATCAATGATTTTGGCACGGCAAATTGAAAATGAATTGAATTGCGATTCGTTTTATTGTTGTTAGTCAAAACAGTTCACACACACTCGATAGCAATTCATTTTTGATTGCTTAAACAATACAACAAAATATACATATTTTAATGTGTTAGTTGGAAACAAAAATTAATGGTAGCTACCCTCTCGGTTATAGTCCATCTTTATGCAATGGGAGGGAAGATAAGATCTATTTTTTAAAGAAGTCATCATAAAGATTAAAAAAATATCGATTTTTTGCAAGGAGACTGTCAAATGTTCAATGTTTTTGGTGATTTTTTCGATCACATCAATTTGTCAGTTTTTTCATTTTTGTTATGAAAAAAGGATCACTGGTAAAAATTCTCCTAGCAATGATAATAATATGATGTATTTATATTTGTTTCATTGTAATACGCTGATTCACTATCATTATGAACCGCAACGGACCGATATTAGGGTGCATATGAGCCAAAAAATGAAATTTTGCAAAAAATTAGGGTGGCTTTTAAGTTATGGAGGTCAATATCTAAATTATGCGAGTTTTTTGGAACAAACGGTTGATGTCATATTGTAGGTGAGGTTTGTCGCTAATAATCCTGAAAATATATGAACCAAAAGTTTTGGGCTAATTTTTTAGCAATTTGGTCGAATGTGGCCGGCCGATTTGGCATTTTTCAGTTTTTTGGCCAAAATGACCTGCAACCTTAATTTTTTGAATTTTTTTTATATGCTATTTGATAGTTGTCAATTACCTTTCTAACGATATGCATATGTCGGGGTATGTCAAATAAGTTCAGCGCTGTGGGCGTGGCTAAAACGGCCAAAAATAGCCTTTCAGAGGCTGGCCGCGGCCAACATGGTGGCTAAATCAAAAAGTTGTAGAACAAAAGTTGCTCAGTTTTTCAAGTACTTCAAACCCTGAAAATATGGGATCAAATGAAAGAAGTACGGACAAACAAACAAACATATACATAATATACTAAAGCAAGATTATATCGTGACGTCATAGAAAAATTTCCAAGTGTCATAACTTTGGTCAAAATCATCCATTTTGGACGTTTGAGGTGTCGTTGAATTGGTATTGACGTCTATAATCATAACTTGCTAGTTAAAAAATAATTGAGGTACTTTTTGGGGCAGTTATACCTGAAAAACTAATTTTTTGGAACTCGAACTCTTATATACGAGTTTGACTTCCAGCACAGTAGGTGCTTTCGTCACTCGTTTGGACTGCCGTCCAAAGTGATAATTTACGTTGTGTAATTGGTTAAAACGATGGGATGGAAAAATCCAGGTTTTTTATCCACTATTGCAACGGCACGCCATTGTTTTGTCAAAGAAAAGAGAAATGTTAATTTTTTAGGAATTTTTTTTTTTAGGAAAAATCACCATAAAATCAACTGAATCGATTTAACTTTCTTTTAAATAGTTTCTATTGTATTTATATTTGTCGATGCGATGTTTATTCGATCGATTTTACTCGATTTTAATTCAACAAAATAATTAAAAATGATAAAAACAGTGTTTTTCGTCGAAATGAAAAACAAAAAAAAATTAGATGTGGTTTTTCGGTCTTGATATGTTCGGCAAAGTTGTTGGTCTTGACCTGCGCAACAACTTTGCTGAAGAAAGCATAACGAAAATCTTAATGGTTCAAGAGCTATCAACGTGAAAATAAGGGTATATTTTGACTCAGAGCCAAAAAATGTCGAATGCGATATCTCAGAAATGGGGACTAACTTTAAAATGGGACTAGCACCATTAAACTCAGCGTACTCGAATTAGGTTTACCCTCTGGGTGCCCAGCTTGTCACATTTTTCAACTAGCACAGTGTTATTAATTGTTTATTTTGCAATTACCCATCAAGTAAGGGCAATAAATAAAATGTTTAGTAATTTTAAACCACATATATGCGGATCGCAATGGGGCATCAAAAATAATTAAGGAGCAAAAGAGCCTTGATTTCTTTACCAAGAAGCGGCAATAATTTGGGTGACATTTAATATACTTAGACCGGTTTAAAAGAAACTTTCAAAAATGGATTCAAAATATTAAAGATCTTTAAATTAAATTACAACGATTTGAAAGGTTGTGTTTCATGATTTTGCTGTCCAGAACATTTGGCACCATATGATAATTTATTTCCTAGAAACATAAGTTAGTGCGCAAAACTAATGTTTGATGATTATTTAACTATTCCCTAATCACGTTATGTAAAATTGGGTCCAGAGGTAAGAATAAATCTCGTTAAAGTAGAATAATAAATAAATTTTAGTTAACTACGAGTACTTGATTGCCTTAAAATATGCTGGTTTTTTCCGTAAAGTAAATTACCACATAATCCTGTGCTGACATGTTCTACCATCACATTTTCGATACGTTATCGAAGATTATGTCTCGCTTCTTTAGAATAAAATGTGACACTATTTCACATTTTATATCATTTACCAGGTTGCTAGATTGAAAAATTGTGATATTCTATTCCATTTCTATCACGAAATAATTTGTTTCGATACTTGAACGAAATTAGAGAAAGACAATTTATTCGCATTTGTACTAGTAGGTTGTGATAGAAATAGAAAAGAAATAATTCATAAATGAAACAGTTTCCAATTTTAGTTTAGGAAAGCGAGACATAATCTTCGATAAAGTATCGAAAATGTGATGGTAGAACATGTCAGCACAGGGCTTAAATTATCGATTTACTTATTATAACTATTTTTACAATGAGCCATTGATGCGACCCGGGGTCAATTCGCGTTCCATGAAATAATGAAAATGAAAACTTTTTTTCATTGGCAATCTAGTAGTTTGAATTATTCGCATGTAATATTAAATTTTACTGTGTGAAATCAAAATTTATTATGGGGAATGCAAACCTACTCGATTGCTAATGAAAAAAACTTTTCATTTTCATTATTTCACGGAACGCGAATTGACTCCCCGGTCAGTAAATAGTTTTCAATTCTTGAAATAAATAATAATAAAATGCATGATCACCGATGAAATGTTCTAGCTAAGAAGCCTTAAGCGTGTCTTGCTTGCTAACTGTAAAATAAAATAATGTACGATATGTTATGTATATCAAATTTAAGCAAATAAAAACAAATTCGGTTTTATTGTTGTTGAACGTAAAGTTGACGATTCGGCACGGTTGCAGTACAAAACAATTCAAAGTAGCATAATAATTCAATTTAAATATGTAATTTCATAATATGATACGTTAAACTTCTCAAAATATTATCCTTTTATTCCTTATCATGCGACCCGAGAATATAATATGAGTATCCGACTTGTTCAATAACATATACAAAAATGGACGGTTGACTTTAAATTTTTTAGGTTCCGGTCCGATTATCGAGAGTAAGTTTACGTATTTGATGGCTAAAAATAAATATAAATAATTATTACTAAAAACTTTAGTTTTAACATAACTTTGCAAGTGCATTTAGCGTCAATTATTGCAATAGTGCTTAAGGACATGGAAATGCTGTCAAAAGCAATCGAAATTTTGAAAACTCTACTAAATTGATTTTAAACGAAGTAATTATTTACAAACCTAAATTGAAAAAAAAAAATGTAAACATATAATTTAAAAATAAAAACTAGGTAAGTTCTTCCTTTCTATCAGTTACCAAATTAAAACTAAGTGGTATAACTTGCAATTAAATATAAACGTTTAACTCCATTTATAATTTGCACAACTCTGAGAGTGGTCTGCTCCAACAAAAACCTATGTGAATTGGTTGATCCCTCGGTTACCGCTTCCTGCGTTACTTCTAAAGACCTACGGTTCTACAATGACTGCAGCACTGTAGTTAGTTGTTATTGTATAAGCCTGAGATTGCATATTATTCTAACGGCGTGGCATTGAAACTTGTAGAACGTGATGCGAGTATAAAACTCCGAAAAACTCTAAAACCACAATTATAGTTGATTAAAAGCTGATTTTGGAAATACAACAACCTGTTTATTACATTTTAAATTTCTACTAATTTGACTATCAACCGGATGAATTACGTTACAGCCTACGAGAACATAATGTTTTACTACAAGCAAATATTCGGTGTGGCTTATTTTACAAGGAAGTTATGTCTTTCAATTTTCCCAAGTTGTGTTCAAATCGGAATTAACCGAAGTAACAACAAAAATTTCCAATAAATCATTGATCACAACCAAATCAGCAATAAAATAGAATGCTTATACCCTTGACAGACTAGGGTTTAGCTAAACGCGTTTAGCTAAACTAGTTTAGATAATCTACTACAAAACCAATTAGGTTGACACACTATGAGGCTTAGCAAACCCTGTTTCAATAATAAAATACGGTAGCGCTATGTTTGTCCGGAATCGGTATTAAAAAAATGTCATTGACAAAACTATACAGAACAACGATATTACAAAAAAAACCATACAACTTTTATGATGGATTTTTTTGGTTATACATACATTTCTATTAAATCAAAATTATTTAATTTAAAAAAAATTAAATTTTTAATTTTAGATTGGACCAATTTGAAAATAGCTATCGCGAACTCTACTCGATTGTTTTAAAAAAACGCAGCTTTTATTTGTCATGGTATTATAGTACGCACTCCGCGGTAAGATGTATGCACAAATGTGTATGTTGGTCCATTTGACATACAAAAATCAATTTTTGACTCGATTTGTTTTCGTTACCTACACAATTGTGATGGCAAGCAAGAAAAGGGATATAACCTTGCCCGGCCAGTATACACAATTGTGTATGCAAATTTTGATTACGAGAAACGAATATGTCAGAATAGAATTATGTGTACATTGAAGACCAGTATACATATTTGTGCATACCAATTAATTTTGTTTTGTTCAGAAAAATAACACTAACTATAATAATAATAAAATAATTAATGTTACCAAAAACAAATAACTAATATGTTATATAATTTATGTGTTATCAAATTATTATGCTCTTTTTTAAGAATTCCCATTTAACTAAGATCCGTTAAAATACGGAAGACATTACAACCTGTCATTATTTACATACACATTTGTGTATGTTGAACTTAAATTGCAGCAAAAAAAATTGAACTCGAAAGGAATAACTCAAAAAGTAAGCGGCATCTATAATTGTATCACAGCACTAAATGACATTGTCCTATTTATTAATTTTAACCTTCATTGTTAGATGACGCTCTCACTAAACCCATTTTTATGAGATAAACTTCAAAATATTGAGAGATTAGTGCACTAAACAGTAAACCGGTTTAGTTACTAAACCTAAAACAAAACCCGTTTAGCTAATCTCAAAGTTGACACATTAAGAGATAAACTCGAAAAATCGACTAAACGCGTTTAGCTAATCGCTAGTCTGTCAAGGGTATTAGAGTTTGGCATTTGGGGAGTATTTGGTGATTCCTCATTTAATACTGAGCTGTTTTCTAGCTCAGTGGTGTTCAACTGGCGGCTAGCTTGTGGCCTGTGCATCTAAGTTTAAATTTAGCTCAATTCGGTCTGCATTACATAAAATGTAAACATTAAACATATTTCGTTTTATTTATAAATGAATTTTAAAATTAAATTATTTAATTTAATTTTTTGTTTGTAATTATAAACACACATATCCAAATAAAATAAAATTATGTTTTTTTTAATGTTAATGAAAAATAAAAATAAATGTGAGGATAGAAAGAATGCATAATTAAAAACTACTGTTCTCATTTCGAGAAACCTATGGGACGAAAGAACTAAACTATAGCTTACATTTTCAAAAGTATGTTCCAACATTGGATGATGATTTTGATAGACAATCTTCTCAGGCGATTTTGAGATTTTGATTTATTAAAATTCGACTTAGTAGGACCCGTCCGAATACTGTGATAATTATTTCTATTGTAATAATTTTGTCAGTGTTCTGAATACAAACAAATTATTACACCATCTATCCGTAATAATTTTTGACAAAACTGAAATAATTTTTGTATCATTACATTGTTATTGTTGTAAATGGGCCTTTTTTTGAATTACGAAATTATATTTGCATAGTTATAAATTTAACAAACTATTTCTTGTTCAACTATTTATATTAATACCATTAATGATATATTGGATCTAAAATAAGCTTCATTTATTTTATTTTCTATATGCAATAACGATTATTACAATTTTTTAATAATGTCAAAAATATTTCAATATTCGGACAGCAATCGAACTTTAAATTATAGAAGAAAAAATTATTTCGATACCGTATTTGGACGGGTCCTAATAATCTAATGTCTATCAATGTCGAAATATAGATATTCAAAATCAGGTTAAATCATTTGAATTATAAGCTGATCAATTTTTAATTTTACTTTGACTTGTTTATTCCGAGTATTTAAATGTTTTTCTTTCGATAAATTTCGCATCCGAAGATTAAATGGGACTTAAAAATGAAATTTGTCGTTTTATTTAATTGTTCTGTTAAAGAATACAGTAAAACGGATGGTCTGCTATAAAAATTTAATCGTTTTGGTGCACTTTAACTGAATGATAATATGTAACCATTACAGTTGGGAAAAATGTCATAACATAATTTTAAAAATTTTAACCAATAAATATAATATTGATTAAATATTAAACCAGTATAATCAAATAAAAGTAAGGCGTAAATCAATCGCAAAATTGTTCAGAATAAATATTTACAGAAACCTCTAAAAATATTGCTGTGGTGTGTCAAAATATATGAAAAATGGACAATAATATATTTTACTACATTTAAATCCTCTCCAACTATCTCTCAAGATGAATTACTTATTAGTTTGCGTAATTGTAATTTTTTTGTATTACCAATTTTGAAAAAAAAAATTAACGAAGTTGAATTTTTGAACGAATTTCCTCGTAAAATTGTGTAAATATTATGACTTTTTCAAGATTTTTAATAGATTTATATTGCTATATAGTCCACCAATTGAGTCCACTTGATACGAACTTGGCATTGCAATACACCAAAATGGTTGGCAATATTACGTGGCCAGGATGCTGGGAATTACCAAATATTTTACAATAATTATTTAAATAGTACTTTGATGAAAAGCTGTTACCAGTTTATAAGATCCTAGTTCATTTCCCCGTTTTAATTATCTTTGAATTAATATCGCGGTCACTGTACCTCACCATTAACTTTGAGCCCCATTCAAATATAATTAAAACGAGGGAATGAACCGGGATCTTATAAACTGCTAACAGCTTTTAATCAATAATTTCCACGATCATAAAAAGCTTTTCAGATTTGCAAAAGATTGATGAAAACTTCAAAAAAATATTTCAAGAATATTGAATATTCAAAATTATGTTATATACATCCAGATAGAAGATATGATAACAAAAATACTTGTTGTTGTTTCTTAGTCGAAGACTTTCATAACGCCGAGATAACATTTTGGACAAAAAAAATTTAATGTTTTTCTAAGGATTTCAATAAATCCAGTCTCTACAGTATACCGAAGTTAATTGAGTTAAATTTGGACTAGGGCTACGCCACCAAACATGCAATAAATAAATTAGAACTTTGGATAAGCTATATTCTTTGTGTTAAATAATAAAACCCGAAAAATTATATTCAGCAATGAAAACATTTAGTTTTCATCTCTCGTTAATTTTTGTATTTTGATTTGTTACTTAATATTGGCTATTCTTAATATTTACTAACTAAACCTTGTTTCTTTTCATATTACAAATAACAAGGGTATTCGGCGGGTATTGGCCATCTTAAATATCCCTAAAACAAATAGACCTAGAAAAAATGCTTTCTCATATAAGTAACCATAATGATCGGCGCCAAAATGCCTGTTAGATGTATTTGAGGTATTAATGTTGCTCGTTACTGGGTTGAACAGTCAAATTCAGCAATAACAATGCATTTGGTGTGCCAACCAAAGAAAAAATTCAAACAACAAAGTAGACGGTGGAATGATTCGGATAAGTTAGGTCTGATCTATGGGACTTGATAAAGTCTTTAGTAAACTATGATTATTATTATCCTTCCTTTAAGAATGTCTCGGAATATCTCTTTCCTTTGTCTTAAGAAGTGTCAATAACGAACATTACATTACATTACATTACATATAGTCAACAGAAACCTTCAGTAACTTTAGAAATTGGATCTCGGGCTTAGATAAGAAAATTATAAATTCCTTTACATAATATCTACAATCTTTCAAATTACATTATTACTTTTAATATTTTGTTACAAAAAATAATAATTAATTATGGTTTTAATAATCGGCCTGAGAATAAAATCTTTCCGCCATTCGTTTGTTCCAATAAAATATAGTAAAATGGATGATCAGCCGTAAAAAATACTTCTTTCGCTTGAATCACAAATGACTGACGCTCGACCATTAGAACAGCTGGAGCGAAAATTTTAGAAATAGTGTTAGAACTCAGCTGTAATTTGCTCTTTTTAGTGATGAAAAATCAACTGATTTGACAGAAATAATCAATATAATACAAATGTAGCAAGAATCATTTATAAAACATTCAAACATTCTAAAAAGTTGTGAATTGAGACTGTTTCTGAATCGGTTTTTAACCAAAATTCAATCATTTTCAAAATGGTCCTTTTTCGGAATAAGTTTGGAGTAAAAAAATGTATCAGCTTAACTTTTGAGAAATTTTCAAATATATAACTTAATTTTTATTGTTGTAAATATATATAATAATTTACATTAAACTAATTTAGAGTTATGGTATTAATAGTCGACCAGTGAATGCCATTTTTCTTTCGTTTACTTGTTCCGTTAAAGCATAGTAAAATGGATGATCAGCAGTGAAAAATATTTCTTTTGCTTCCATTATAAAAGCGCAACACTTGACCATTAAAACAGCTGGAAAGAAAATAGCACAAAAGAATTTTAGCAAACTAATACATATAACTAAAAAAAATGTAATTATTTAATGCATTGAAAAGAAAATCGCTTAGTTACAAATGCTTTAGAATGTAGACAGTATCGTTTATGACTGATTGTTAAATGGAGCCAAATTAGTTAAATATTTCACGT